>CM055957.1:5923104-6615703 GCA_029490685.1 Schizonepeta tenuifolia
AGTTCTCCTCCTCTTCGCTAAGTTTTTCACTTTTCCGTCCTATTTCTTCATCTCCACTCCTCAACAGCCCTTCCATTTCGAATTAGCATCCCATTCTTGACCTACACACATGCACAAACTCCACCAAAACGTGAAAGCAACCCAATATAGTGAAAACAATCCAAAACAAGTCACGTTTGGCGGAAAAGTAAGGCAATTAGTGCTATGAAAACGCGTTTAGTTGCTACAAAATGGATGTTTATCATGGAACATAAATTCGTTTACTCACTTCTTGTATGAAATTTTTATTTATTTCGAAACTTGATATGCTCATCGGCATATTTATATTGTCTATCTATTCTCTTAGGTGCGTTTTACTTTGATGGAAATAATTCCATTGGAAAATGATTGGTAAGAAAAGATGAGAAAGTATTAACATTTCTATCATTTTTTTATCACATATTTACTAGGATGGAAAAGATAATTATCACATGGTCCTCCCACTCCTCCATTTTTATGTCTTTTATCCATCGGAAAATCTTATCACTAACCAATGATTCCATCATTTTCCATCAAAGTAAACGCACCCTTATTGGATTAATAAAAGTAAAGTAACCTTCAATCCATTCACTAACCAATGATTCCAAATTATCTCATGAAGGTTCCTGAAGTAACAGATATAGAAGTTGACATGGAATAAAAATGTGAATGTGATGATGCTTCCTTGATGGATAGTGTCAAAGCGAAGGTAGTTGAGTTGTTAGCTATTGATATAGAGCTAGCTAGCTACCCCCTTCGAATCTAATCTGACTGTTGGATTATGTTATCCCAATGATGTCAAATTTAATGAAATAATTATTTCTGTTTTTTTGACAGAAAATCCTCTCGAATTCTTGTGTTGGGTTTAGTTATGTACCGGAGCTAGCAACATCAAATGGAGAAGATTATTTTAGCTCCTCTGGAGTGGATGAGTGGATGGATAGGGATTATGATAATAGGGGTTCTAATTACATTGATTATTTGGAACTATATTTTGCCAACATGGAGCTTCCACTTGGAGTTGAGGCACATGTCCCCTGGTTTCCTAAAAATGATGATACAACCACTTGAGCATATTCAGGTTGAAATTGCATTGTGCCTCCTTATAAATTAATTCTCTCTGCTCTCTTTGGGATAAAAACAAATCTGCTAATAATATTGTAATTTAAGTTGCTTTTCAAACAGGGGATGAATTTGTGAACAAGTATGAAAACTTTGCAAAGTTTGACACAGTTGTGTTGAAGATTACTCTGATCACCACTACGCCAAAAGAATTTGTCCTCAAGTGGTGAGTACGAGAAGCCTCATGAATATTGTTTACACATCATGTCATTAACTTTAGCCATATACTATAATGCTTAGGTTTGATCTGTATGTGGTATATATATACTTAGGCTTCAGAGAATGCAGATTATTGAAAAGGATTTGGCAGCTAATATGATATATGTGAGGGCCTATGAATCAAGGATGGATCTTTTGAGAGTTGTCATCGTAGGGGCAGAAGGAACACCGTACCACGATGGTCTCTTTTTCTTTGATGCCTACTTTCCCACCAATTATCCTCACATTCCACATGTATGTAATTTTCTAAATCAAACACGTTATGATTCTTTTGTTGGCATGCAGGAAGTCCATTCATTCTATACCTTTCTGGCGGTCATCGAATCAATTATAATCTGCACAATTGTGGAAAAGTATGCATGAGCCTTCTCATGAGTACTGGGAGTGGCAGAAAGGACAAGTGGATCCCTGAAAAGGAGACTGTACTACAAGTTTTGTCCTCTATCCAAAGATTGATCTTAAATGCAAATCCCTAGCTTGTTTAATGATCCTCGGTACCAAATGCAAAAGGGAACAAAATGTGGGGAAGATAGTTTTGCACTGTATAATGAGATCATTTGATTTACACCATGCAGACACCTCCCAAGGTATCATTATTTCATCTCATGTGTATGATCGATATCTATAATGATTGTCTTATACTATTTGGTTCGCTTTGGTTGTAGCACTTCATCGTTGGGTATTTCCACAAGCATGCTCGTTGCATTATGGTATCATGTGTAGCCTACTTGACAGGAGCATGAGTGGGTTCGAATCAATTTAAGACCGGTTTGCTGGAATTCATGCCTAGTCTGGTAAATACATTTATGGACATCGGGGCAAACAGTTGTTAGCATCTCCTAACAAAGGCGGTAAAACTGGATTAGCAACTTTTACAGCTATGATTTTTAGCTGTAAAACCAAACTAGCAACTGCAGCTGCTGTTTAAAAGATAATTTGTATCCAAAGTGATGTTCAAACTACCCTTTTCTAGAAGATTTAAGAACTTGGATGGTTAAGAGTCTGGTTGAAATACATGAATCATACTTAATGATAGATGCATTAATTGTTATCAAGAGTCTCTTTAATTGTCAGGATGTAATCCTATAAATAGTCGTAACGTTCTATCATTTGATGTATAAGAGTGAACAAGATATATATCTAATCAATAGAGTTCAATTTCCTACTATGCATACATATCAATATTTCCTCCAAATTACATTCTTATCTTGTTATTCATCTCAAACCCAACATATCTGTGGCATCAGAGCCACCCTTTGTCAAAATATAATCCCTTTGTTTTTTTTTTATGGCTTCCACCAGCAACAATGAGTTAGCCTTCTCATATTCCCAGCAAGGTGTTCCGATTTTTATCGGCCAAGACTACGAGCAATGGAGTGTTCTATTACAAACACTATTTATATCCTATGATCTATGGGATATTGTTGAAGAGGGATACACACTGCAGCCGCGAGGACAAATGCAGAAAAGAAAGAGCATAAAGAGAACAAGACCAAAGATGCAAGAGCCTTGTCCTTTATGCACCAAGGGGTAAGTCGATACATTCTTACGCGAATCACTACTGCGAAAACATCTAAAGATGCTTGGCAAGTACTGAAAAATCAATTTGGAGGACATGATAAAGTTATTGCAATCAAGCTACAAAATATGTGGCGTGATTTTGATAACCTGATGATGAAAGAAAATGAAGGAATGCAAGATTTTCTCTCTAGAGTCTCCTTCATTGCAAACCAAATCAGAGGCTGTGGAGACACTCTCGAAGAGAAGAAAATCATCGAGAAAGTGCTTCGTTGCCTGCCGATGAAGTTTGAGCATGTCATTGCCGCTATAGAAGAATCTAAGGATTTATCAAAATTATCCTTAGATGAATTGATGGGATTCTCACACCAAAATCTGGAGCAAGCTTTTCAAGGAAAGGTTCATCTTTCACAGAAAGATCACAAGAAAGAAGAAAAGAAAAATAAACCCCCGTCCAATATTTCTCAAGGAAGAGGTCGTGGCAGAAATCAAAACTTCAGAGGACGAGGAGGTAGAGATAATAATGCTCCAAGATCTAACTACCAAAACTCTGATGATTGTTGCCGCATTTGTAGAAAAAATAATCATGACACAAGTAATTGTCTATACAAGTGCAAGAGATGCAGAAATGCAACTCACTCTCAAAGAGATTGCTGGTATCAAGAAGATGGAGAAAAAAAAGAAGCAAACTTTATCGAAAAAGATGAGGCGGAGTAGATATTCTATTCTTGTTTGAGTTCTCAAGAATATGCTGCTGAAAATATTTGGTATGTGGATAGTGGTTGCAGCAATCATATGACAGGAAACAAGAAGATGTTTGTTGATCTTGATGAGTCTTATTCATCAGAAGTAAGACTCGGCGACGGCAAAGGGCACAAAATCACAGGAATATGAGCCATTGCAGTGAAGTCTAAAGAAGGGAAAATAAACCTTATCAAAGATGTCTACTTTGTGCCGAATCTAGCTCAAAATTTATTAAGTGTTGGACAATTGCTGAAAAAGAATCACAAAGTGGAGTTTGATGATGATCACTGCAGCATTATTGACAAAGGAAAGAATCTTACCATGGCGAAGATCCTGATGACTCCAAACAAGATTTTTCCCCTTAGTATGCCATCAACTAAGGAATGTGCGCTTCAAAGCACAGTCGACGACGATCAAAACATTTGGCATATGAGGTATGGCCATCTAAACTACAAAGGATTGATTTTATTGAAAAAGAAAAATATGGTTTCTGGTCTTCCACACATTGCGGAGCATGATGGTCCATGTAAAGGGTGCATTTTTGGAAAAATGCATCGTCTACCTTTTCCGAAAATCTCATACAGGGCAAAGACGTCTCTCGAACTTGTGCATGATGGCATTTGTGGACCCACAAAGACTCCTTCACTTAATGACAACATAATTTTTTTACTATTTGTCGATGACTACACCAGGATGATGTGGGTCTACATCTTGAAGCAAAAATTTGATGCTTTTTCAAAGTTCCTTCAATTTCAAAAATTGGTGGAAACTCAAAGTGGCAGAAAAATCAAAATTCTTTGCACAGATCATGGTGGAGAATTCATTGGAAGATCATTCATGGATTGTTGCAAAGAAAAAGGAATTCGGAGACAACTAATAGTTCGATACAGCCCCCAACAAAATGGAGTGGTCGAGCGCAAGAATCGAACTATTGTCGAAATGGCACGTAGCATGATGTCAGGAAAAGGGCTTCCAAAAACTTTCTGGGCTGAAGCTGTGCTTACAGCAGTCTACATTCTAAGTCGCTCTCCGACAAAGGCGGTTTTGAACAAAACTCCGTATGAGGCATGGTATCGAAGAAAACCACAGGTACACCATTTTAAAGTTTTTTGGTTCCATTGCATACTCTCATATTCCATCTCAGAAAAGGGAGAAATTTGATGACAAAAGTTAGAAGCTTTTTTTTGTTGGATATAGCGACGAGTCTAAGGGATATTGTTTGTTAAATCCAAAAACTAACAAGCTGGTTGTCTCCCGAGATGTATATTTGTTGAAAAACAAGCTTGGTGTTGGAAGAAGATCAAATATTGAAGTCAAAGTTCGTGCCTCCATTCCAAGAGATGCAATCTGATCACACTGAAGACGGCTCCACCTTCTCTTCCAATCCAAGTCCAGATTCACCACTAGAAATCATTGGTGATTCTTCTCAAAGTCCGGCCAGAAAATATCGTACCTTAGCCGACATCTATCCGACAGTGAATGTGGCGCTTTATGTAAGTGAACTGAAACTTTTGTAGAAGCTTACAAAGAAGATGTGTGGCAGAAAGCTATGGATGATGAGATAGCAAGCATCGTAAAGAACGAAACATGGAAGCTTATTGATCTTCCCCAAAAAAAAATGTGATCGGAGTTAAATGGGTCTATAAGATCAAGCTGAATGAGGATGGCTCAATACAAAAGCACAAAGCTCGATTAGTGGTGAAAGGATATTCGCAACAACCTGGAGTTGATTTCAACGAGACGTTTGCACCTGTTGTTCGTATGGAGAAAATTCGAATAGTTCTAGCTCTTGCAGCACAGTTGGAGCTTCCCATTTATCAATTGGATGTCAAGTCGGCATTTCTTAATGGTGAGTTGCTCGAGAGGTTTATATCCAATAGGCCCGATGGATATATTGTTGAAGGAATAGAGGACAAGGTGTATCGTCTCAAGAAAACTTTTGTACGATTTAAAACAAGCACCACATGCATGAAACACCAAGATCGATGGTTATTTCCGAAAACTTGGCTTCATCAAAGTCCAAGTGAAGCGTCATTATAACATAAAAAAAGGTGCGGCATGTTGATTTCCTCATTGTCTGTCTCTATGTTGATGATTTAATTTTCATGGGATCTAATCCATCTATGGTACAAGAATTCAAAGAAGACATGATGAGAGAATTCGAAATGACAGACTTGGGATTAATGAAACTCTTTCTTGGATACAAGTTCGTCAATCAAAAGGAGAAAATTCATATTTTTCAAGAAAAATATCTTGGAGAATTGTTGAAGAAATTCCAAATGAGCAATTGCAAGCCAATCTCTACTCCACTTGTAGCTAATGAAAAATTGAGGATTGATGATGGAGCAGAGAAGGCCGATGCAAGCACTTATTAGAAGTTTAGTTGGATCTTTGATTTACTTGACAAACACAAGACCTGACATTGTTCATGCAGTCAGCTTGGTCTCAAGATTTATGCATGATCCAAGCAAATTCCATCTTGCAGCAGCAAAGAGAATCTTGCACTATCTACAAGGAACGAGAAAATTCGGAATCAAGTACATCAAAGAAGAAGAAAGTGAGCTCATCGGTTACACCGATAGCGATTGGGCTGGATCGCTTGACGACCGCGAAAGCACGGCTGGTTATGTTTTCTCTTTGGGATCAAAGATCATTTCTTGGTCAATCAAAGAAGCAACCAACAGTTTCACTCTCATCGGAGGAAGAAGAATATATCGTCGCAAATGAAGCTGCTTGTGAAGCCGCGTGTTAAGGAAGATTCTTATTGATGTTCACAAAAAAGCAAGAAGGGGCAACTACAATTTTCTGTGACAACATGTTAGCCATTGCAATGACAAAAAATTCAGTTTTTCATGCGAGATCGAAGCACATTGAAATTCGCCATCACTACATTAGAGAGCTTGTGGCCAAAGAAGAAATTCAGTTGAAGTTTATCGGCACCAAGGAGCAACTTGCTGACAGTTTTACCGAATCCGTAAGCTCGGAGGTACTTGCTCATTTTCGTGATCACTTTCGGATTACAAATTAAGAAGGGATGTTAAAAGATAATTTGTATCCAAAGTGATGTTCAAACTACCCATTTCTAGAAGATTTAGGAACTTGAATGGTCAAGAGTCTAGTTAAAATACATGAATCATACTTAATGATAGATGCATTAATTGTAATCAAGAGTCTCTTTAATCGTCAGGATGTAATCCTATAAATAGTTGTAACGTTCTACCATTTGATGTATAAGAGTGAACAAGATATATCTATTCAATAGAGTTCAATTTCCTACTACGCATACATATCAATATTTCCTCCAAATTACATTCTTATCTTGTTTCACTTATTCATCTCAAACCCAACAGCTGCAGGAGGGAGAGGCGCACTGGACCCCTTTCTAAAGTAATTAGTAGTATATTAGGAATAATATATTTAATTTATTCATTAAGAAAAATAGTCGGTAGGTAATTTGGCTCTTAAAAAGGAAGGATAATCATGTTTTGTCTCCCTATTCATCTTTCATGAAATATAGGAGTATATAATTATAAAAACAAAGCATTCCTCCAGGATTGAATTTAGATTTAGAGTTTCAATAGTTCATTCTACATTTATTATAGTGCAAGGAAAAATACTGTACATTGGCACTTACAATTTTTGGATTACTCTAATTTTTGTAGCTTATGTGAATTGTTTGTGTAATTATCTATTAGTCAATTAAATTATTTTATCTTTTGAAGGTAGTATGTTTTTAAATACTAATTAGTAATAGTACTACACATGATCCAGGCTAATTTGACTCTATTGACTTACAGTTTTTCTGTTTGTGCCAACTATACATACATAACATACATAGTACATACTCTATTCGATCGATCTCTCAGTTTGGAGTCAACTACGATTTGTCCAATATATTGAAGTTTGATGAGAAATTAACCTATCATAATCTTATGTGGTATACACGTGTACAAAATAATAAAGGAAAATTTTCATTTAAATAGTCCAGTTATTCAAACTTTCATAACTTTTTACGAACTATTCAAAATTTCAATTAAATAGATAAACTAGCAATTTTTTCATAATAATATTCTAGCCTCACTTTTCCCGCAAATCATATCTAACGTGGCACACCAAGAATATTACGTGAATTTATGTCTAGCGTGATGCAACTAGTGTCAGTTTAGCTTAATTCGGGTGTGACTGCAACTTGATCATCCCCCTCAAGCTCCTCCACTTTGGATCTCATAATCTGAGCATCACTTTAAATCTTCAACATTAGGCATCTTGTTATTCTTAAGAGGGTGTGTTTTACGGCAACTCATATCATGACGCCGAATATATTACGTGGATCATAAGGAGCAACTAGTTTTTCAAAAGAGAAACCACTATCTTTCCTGAAACTTTTTCTATTTTTGTGTTTTTCTATATTTTAATTTGAGGCCAACAACGTAAACCGAAAGTTTATAATTAAGTCGACCATGTCACGTAGAAACAAGCTACGTTTGTCATGTCCCTTTGGGGATGGCCTAGTGGTAAAAGTGAAACGTCTGAGATTGAGAGGTCTCAGGTTCGAACCTCATGAAGCGCTTCTATAGGTCAAGTCTGTCACACCTGTACTTAGAAGTGTGGTTTACCTGCCCTGTGTGCTTTGCAGGCTACTGCACAAGGGACGGGGGTTTACCCAGTGTGCACCGAAGATAGCAGCTGCGGGTTCCCACGATATCAAAAAAAAAAAAAAAATGATATCCCGTCCGGTTCGATCAAAATTAAGGCAAGAATATAATTCAAAAAAAAATATATCGATATGTGATCATTAAATTTAAATTTTGAATAGTTTAAAATACAATTGCGAAAATTTGTTAATATTGTGGCAATTTAAATGAAAAATTATCCTAAATTCAATCACGACACAAACACAACTTTTAACATCCGATAATATTTAATTCAATCGTCTATTTGTTCACTAATATTAGAAAGAAATTTCTGTCGTCAGTCCGTTTACTGCATCTCGTTAATAGATTATGGAGAGGATTGCGTCATTGATTGTAATTACGTTTTCTTGTAGTTATGTTTTTTAGCTTAATTTACATTAAGGGTGTGTTCAATTGAGAGTATAATTTATATCTCTAAATGGAGAGATAATATTAGAGGTATAAATTTATACTTCATTAACGATGGAGAGGATTTATTGTAGTAACGTCTTTAGCTTAATTTAACATTAAACAGGCTAACAGATTTATGCACCATAATATCATATGATAACAAAAGCTGCAAAGGATTACCAAAATTACGATGCCATGACTTTTTGTCCAAGTCACTTCTTTTTTGTCCAAGTTGCTTTTCTTTTGTCGAACTCACTTCCTTTTTTCTGTGTGAGTTTCGGGAATATCCCCATTCATGGGTCCGAGATCTACATCTATGAATTGAAAGGTCCGAATGATCAACTCTGCAATCAGTTGTTAGAATCAATAGCTGATTTCGTTTTGCTTCTTCCGATCGTCGAGCCTGATCGACTCGACTCTTTTCCCCGACCCCCGGCCATTGATCCCTTAATAACACACGCGCACATGCACGATATCAATCTCTCAACATTAAAATCTCCTTATTCAATTCATGTGTTATTTTGGAGATTTTAGTGATAATTTCAATACAGCTACAAACTCCTTGTAAACACAGTGGAGTGGTCCCAGATCTTGAACAATAAACCTTGCAATCAAAATTAGTCTTGCATTTGGGAGGCTGCGGCTGCTGCGCCGCTGCTAAACCTGCATGCCATTCAATATTTTTATTAACTATAAATAAAACCAAAATATTAAGAGCAAATAATTAAGAGAGGAGAGAAATTAATGCGACCGACCAGTTGCTATTAGCAGAAGAGCAGCCAGCAGAAATGATACCACTGCAGAAATGAACTTCATTTTGTAAGAAAAGAAAAGATGATATATAGACTATTATGTTGTGAGGAGAATGCAGAATGGTTTGAGTAATTATGCAATGCAATGTCTCCTATTTATAGCCAAGCTCACGTGTGGGACATTTAATTCACCTTAAAAGTGTAACTGACAAAAAATCGGTTTTAGGCTTTAGCTTTCAAAAATTGCTCTTTTAATTAACAATTTCTACGTACACAATTAATTCAAAAATCAATTTCTTAAAAAAAAATAAAAATTAATTCAAAATCACTTTGGCCGTTTCCACATTTGAAAAGTTATGGCTAGAAGAGGTGTGACTTTTAATTCTACCAAGTAAACATTAAATTGTATACTATGCAAAACAAGCCGAGAAATCTAAGTAATTAAACATTGAGTTGGACTTGAGGGCAAACATCTCCACCATGGAGATGGGTTGACCCGACCCGAAACCATCCCAGTTCCGACCTGGTCAACCGGGGTCAACGCTATCTTTTTTTCTAGTTTTTTTATTTATTTTAATTTACTTTTTTCCGGAGGAGCCTTCCTATCCGATTTTACAGTTCCGCCTTCGCTCCGATTACTAATAAAGGATAATCGGCGGCTAGCGGGCAACAATTTGGATGGAGGCTCACGCGTGAATCTCACGTGCCGGGTCGGGATAGGTCAGGTCGGGTGTTGTATGGTGGAGACTTGCACCCAAGTTTTTGTATTAAACATTTGATTAAATTGGCAATTTCCCCTAGCTCAATTTTTATACGTATGGACCAAAAATTAATTCTTTTTGGAGTTCATATAAGTTCAACCCCATAGCCAATTTGTCAAATCTAAGCTAAATGCCATGGCCTCAAGCCCGAGCTCGTTTCTTCAATGTAGGACAATCAAGTTAATGAATTTGCCTTCAACAAATTCAACTTTAACAGACAAATATACAGTTTCACTCATAATAATTTTGAATGGTATTGAGAACATGACACAATCCAAACACCGGACTCAAAACATCAGACATTTATTTTACTTAAGTTTTTTTTATATTTAATAAACAAATATTATTTCACAAATTGATTTTTCAAAACCAATTTTCCAACAGGTCTAAGATTTACATTTTTTTTTTACAATAATTAAATCACCATATAGGTATCTGTTAATAAATTAATTCAATTACTTTGGCTCCTAAAACCGAAACCAAACATAAAATGCAACTAGATCCCGGACAACTAACTCACCGTTACGTTCGAGATATTCCAAATTTTCAATATTATATACTGATAATAATTGAACAAAATATTTACGCCTAATAAGAGGATAAATTGATACCAATATTTTGATAATACACACCGTGTAACTAAATACTCGTTTGGTAGTAGTGATTATGATGTATAATATGTCTATGACATACTAATATCTTGTTTGTTATAAAGTATACGACCTTTTATAAAGTTCGGGCCCATACAAATAATATAATTTTTTTTTGTTAATATACCACCTATGAGGTGGTAAAATATGACTGCAACTGAACTAGTTATACATCTAAATTGCCATTTATCATTTCTGCAGAGAATTTAATACTTCGTATCAAATGTAATATTAATTTATTATACGTATAAGACATCTCAGTTAAATATATCAAATCTTATCTCATACTTTCTAGCAAACTAGAATTTATGTGTGATTCCAAAAAAAAAAAAGGATTATACTCTAGAAAAGGAATAATCCGATTATTGATTAGAATTCATTGCCTTATACCACGTTTCTTATGCTTGTAGAATATGATCACGTTTCCATTATAATTTTTCTAACCACATATTAAACGTTGTTAAAAATATGGGTAATGATATTCGGCCATACTGTGGCCGATCACACAAGCTAAAATTGGTAATATAGGTTTTTGAAAATGAATGGGAAGCATAAACTCTAAGGGGGAAATGTGATTATTTCAATTTTTACAGTCAACTTTTCATTTTTTACGTGTGTGGCTGGGCACAGTGTGGTCGAATATCATTACCCTAAAAATATATATGGTGAGGAAATAATTGTTTAATTCGTCATCTTCTTGTTTATATAATATGTGTACATCTCGTCTCACAAATAATCACCATCATTCAGTTCATAGTGCTTTACTATATCGTTTCTCACATAATTAACGATGAAACCCATTTCTGTGATTATATGCTATCTTCTTCTTGCTCTTTTGCTCATAGCAACTGGTATGATCTCTTTTTATCTCATTCACCTATTCTTATATTTGTAGCTAATTAACAATCATATCAATTGGCAGGTTTGACGGCGGCTTTAGAGGCGGCGCCGCCCAATTGCTCGGTTAGCGACGACTGCAAAGATTATTGTTCCGGACAAATTGGCAAAATCCCACTATGTTTAGATGACATTTGCAGCTGTAGAAGAATATTTATAAAATAAAAGAGTTCATTTTTTTTGGGCCACTAACTTAGAACGGTTTGCACTTTTGGGTCACTATCTTTTGGCCCGACAAAATTAAGCTATTAAAATTGAAAATTGGCAGTTTTAGGGCAAATTTTGGCCCAAACGGGCTATTTAGAACCACATAAAGCCCGCTTGTTTGGGCTGACAATAATTTATTATTATTATTATTATTATTATTATTATTATTATTATTATTTTACTAATTTATTGTTATTATTACTTTTTCTTATCTTATGAAATGAGGAGATGGTGTTTATCGAGATTTCTCTCTCATTTCCAAATCCCCCAAAGTCAGAAACAAAACCCTATCGACAAATCCCTTCTCCCATTGACAAATACCTTCTCCAGTTACACCGATGAAAGGTTAAATCTTGAAGCAATCGATCGCCACGTCTCGACTGGATGCTATAACATCGCATTTTGCTGGTGAAAGAAATGGTGAATGTGAGAGATGTGAAAAAGGCAAATCGGCCACCTTCTCTTTACAGTAAGTAATTCTAGCTTAAACACTAATTTGTCATGAGAATAAAAGGATGTTGTATGTAGGTATGGTTAGTGTGTAAGTTATTGTTTGTGGTTAAAAATTGTTGAGGGTTTGATGAATACAACACTGATTTATTGATTACGGTATATAATAGTGGGAGAGGATCACCGTTCACACTTCTAACTCAAAAATAATGCTAGCACAACAAGCGGACTTTATGTGGCATTAAATAGCCCGTTCGGACCGAAATTTGGCCTAAAACTGCCAATTTTCAATCTTAATGGCCTAATTTTGTCCGGCCAAAAGATAGTGGCCCAAAAGTGCAAACCGCTCTAAGTTAGTGGCCCAAAAAAAACTTGAACTCAAATAAAACATACATTAGCTAGATATTTCAATAAAAAGGACATTTATTGTTCTTGTTTGAAGTCATGTGCCTTTATTAAGGACAAATATGACAATAATCACAATGTAAGATCACATTCATTTTTACTAATGTAATAGTATCGTCAAGGATTCTATTGAAATTATGTTATCGGGTATTTTCCCGTTGCAATTGAAATCCAAATGATTGGATTGTTTTTTTTCTTTTTGTTGTTAAGAGTTTCAACAGCAAATATCCACTAAAATTCCAACAAGCATTAGTACAACAAATCAAATATATTGAAATTTGATATAAATCTGCTTCCAACAAATCCTTTAAATTAATGTGTTGGATATTAATATTATGTGATGTTATTGGTTAAATACGATACGATGACAACAAATTATGAATCAAATTGGTAAATGTTAACATGATGATATGGCCCAATTCACTTTTAATCATAAACAAAATTAAAGTATTTTAATATGATATATTGATAAATTACTTACTCGAATATTTATTTTCTGCATCAACTCTCGTCTAGTAATAAAGCCACAAATTATGTAATTTAGAAGTCCAGAATTTGGATCTTATCGTTGTCTCTAGATCTAAACAGTTTTGTGCTACAAAATATGCAACGAATTGGCATAAAAAACAAAACATAAATACATAAAGAAGTAGAATTTGTAATACGACATTTTATTCTCACTCAAAACCAAAATGGTTGAAAATGTTTAGTTATGGGATGGATTATGTCGATGAACGGAATTGTAAACGCATAAGAGCATCTCCAATGGAGTTGAGTGCTGCCCAATATCACTTTTAGTTGTATTGATTAACTTCTTTCTTTCTCTATCAATGTACATTATAAATGATTGAATCAATATAAATTCAAAATTTCTTATTTTCTTCATTAGATTTTTATCAATATTATGTTGTAATGTCGGATCATCCATTTGTGATTTGTTTATTTTTTTTGCACTTTAGATCTTATTTGTGATTTATTTATTTAAAATATAATATTCGTCCTATTAATGAATTTATGTTTTTATTCTTCATTAGTTGAGTATATTTCATGATCAAAATATTAGATAGAATATTTCTGGAATATTTTCCTTTGTGTGTAGAAGAATGGAGCAGAACGCTGGAGATAAATTACTGTTTCGTACTATTTTAATGCTGAAATTGCTCTATTTTAAGGGAAAGTGGAAACCGCGGGAAATTGCTCATATCCTGTTTTCCCCACGCCACGATCTTCATCTTAATTCATTCATTTCTGCCATCGTATCTTGTTGGTTTGTTTGTCCCTGTGTGGGTGCGCCTCCACTTTCGATCTCATAGTGTGCAACATATATATGATCATTAAAGTTGCTCACTATATTAGAAAGAGAGAAATTTCTGCCGTTGACTGCACCTCGTTAATTGATGATGGAAAGGATTTATTGTAGTAACATCTTTAGCTTAATTTAACATTAAACAGGCTAACAGATTTATGCACCATAATATCATATGATAACAAAATCTGCAAAGGATTACCAAAATTACGATGCCATGATGACAAAAATAAAATACTTCTAATATTTAATTAGATTTTTGCGCATGAATTATATAGGTATTCATTGATCCCTTAATAACACACGCGCACATGCACGATATCAATCTCTCAACATTAAAATCTCCTTATTCAATTCATGTGTTATTTTGGAGATTTTTAGTGATAATTTCAAATACAGCTACAAACTCCTTGTAAACACAGTGGAGTGGTCCCAGATCTTGAACAATAAACCTTGCAATCAAAATTAGTCTTGCATTTGGGAGGCTGCGGCTGCTGCGCCGCTGCTAAACCTGCATGCCATTCAATATTTTTATTAACTATAAATAAAACCAAAAATATTAAGAGCAAATAATTAAGAGAGGAGAGAAATTAATGCGACCGACCAGTTGCTATTAGCAGAAGAGCAGCCAGCAGAAATGATACCATTGCAGAAATGAACTTCATTTTGTTAGAAAAGATGAAATATATAGACTATTATGTAGATTAATGTTGTGAGGAGAATGCAGAATCGATGCGAGTAAATATGCAATGCAATGTCTGCTATTTATAGTCAAGCTCACGTGTGGGACATTTAATTCACCTTAAAAGTGTAACTGATAAAGAAAAAAGTGTAACCGACGGTTTTAGCTTTTAAAAATTGTTGTGTTTTAAATATTGTGGTTACACAATTAAAATCATTTGGCCATTTCGACATTTGAAAAGTCACGGCTGGCTGTGGCTTTTAATTTTACCAATTAAACATTGAATTGTTTGCATGCAAAATGAGCCGAGAAATCTGAGAAATTAATTAGTTTACCCCGTCTTTTGGAAAGAAAAAATTATTACTTTTAAATTGGCAATTTGCCCTAGCCCATTTTTTATACGTACGGACCAAATTAATTCTTTTTAGAATCGATCTAACTTCAAGCTCAAAGCCAATTTGTCAAATTTAGGTCCAATGCCATCGGTTCGAACTCATTTTTTCAATGTAACATAACCACGTTAATTTTTATTTGCCTTCAACAAATTAAACTTTAGCACACCACTCAAATATACAATTTCTAACTCATCAGTTAATGGTTTTAAGAAAATGAGTATCACACATGCAAACACCCGGCTTAAGTTGTTCAATATTTATTTTACTTAAATATTTGATATTTAATTAGACACAAATTGGTTTGGGAGAAGTGCAAATATAGTCACTCCTAAAAAGAAAAGTGCTAATATAGCCATTTTTTAAAAAAAACGATCAAATATGGCCACGCATACACGACCAGCATACACGACTTAAACTAGTCGTGTATGCTGACCATGCATACACGACTAGCATACACGACCATAGCAATATACACAATAATGCACACACGACTAGCATAAACGACTATATAGCATACACGACCTGAATACACGACTAGCATACACGACCAACATACACGACCAATATACATGGTCTTGTATGCTGGTCGTGTATGCAAATCGTGTATGTGTGGCCATATTTGATCGTTTTTAAAAACGTGGCTATATTAGCACTTTTCTTTTCAGGAGTGGCTATATTTGACTAATTCTCAATTGGTTTTCCAAAAGGGAGAAAGACAAATATGGCCACTTGGCAAAAGAAAAGAGCATAAAAGGCCACAAATTTTAAAACTAGCAAATATAGCCACATTTTAGGGTTTTTTTTTGTAGTTTTACATTTTTAACCTCTTTTATACTTTTACTAATTTTATTTTTAATTATATTATTTTCAGCCTTTGTTTTTTTTTTCATTAATGTTTTTTTATTTTTTAAAACCAATTCCTCTCCGCACCACCCTCCATCACGGCGGGCGGCGGCGCCACCACTCTCAGCTTCCTCTCCGTCGTCTGCCTCGTCTCCCTTGCCACTGCGAACAAGCTCCAAGCTCCATCACGGCAGGCGGCGGCGCCACCACTCTCCGCCTCCTCTCTGTCGTCTGCCTCCTCTCCCTTGCTGCCATGAACGAGTTCCAAGCTCTCCTAAGTCCTATCCATCAAAACGGCCTTCCGTGACTCCAACACCAGAGTATTCTCGACACCTTCAACACCTTTTTCACCACCGCCCCACGCATTTCCCATCGCCGCAGATATCACTCCGCCCCTCCTTACACCCCGTCGCCATTTCCAGAAGCTTCAACACCTTCTCCGTCGAACTTGTACTCGTCTCTGCCTTCCCCATCGTCGCCGCCAGCAGCCTCACCCTGCCGACGAGCACCATTTTGACTCGGTTCCTCTTCACCTGAGCCAACCGAGTCAGCAAACTCAGTGAGGCGTCGGCGGCTTTCGGATCGAAGACGATCATTAATTGCAGTAATTCGGGCAGAAACTCGTCGTCATCGGAAAAGTTCGAGCAACAATTGATTTCAATACGCATATTTGCAGCTAGAAGTTCTTGAAATTTCTCTACAGTGATTCTTAATTCTAGCCTCCACTACTTCACACACATCAGAATCGTTGATTTGAAATTGGAATTCTCTATGTCGATTCTCAATCTCAATGAATCTGAATCCGAATGCAACAAAAACAACTATCATCATACATAACTAGCATACACAACAAATAAAATGAGAGGTCATGTGTTCTAGTCGTGTATGCTAGTCATGTATTCTCATTATAATGTTTCGAAAAATTATTTTTCTCCTTGAAAAAGAATAGAAAATGTTACAAATCATACATACGAAAATCAAAACGAAAGAAATAACTGTAGAATAATATGTTACGTGCGACTAGCATACGCGACAAATAAAATTAGAGGTCGTGCATTCTAGTCGTGCATACTAGTCATGTATTGTCATTAGAATGTTTCAAAAGTTTATTTTTCTCCTTAAAAAATAGAAAAATGTTACGAATAAATACATAATATCAAATGAAAACGAAGAAAGAAATGTAAAACAATACGATAGGCACGACTAGCATACACGACAAATAAAATTTGAGGTCGTGTGTGTTAGATCTAAACGTATATTTTTACACATATAAAGTTATTTGCGTTACTGAAAAACTTAGCACAGACAGTGTAACAGAAATAATAAACTGTGCTGAATTAAAAGACACACGATATGGTAACCCAGTTCGGTTTTGCAACCTACGTCTGGGGGGCCTTTGCCCGAGAGAGAACCAATCCACTATTAGAAGAAATGGCTACAGAGGATCTTACACATACAGGTCACCACCTTATGCTACCCTTTCGCTCACCCTCTTCCTAACACTACAAAAAAACAGGTAATTACCGAGGGTAAATATCGTCGGTAATTAAATTACCTACGGCAATAGACCGTCGTTGATCTCCCGGTCGGTGAGCACATTACCGACGGCAAATTGACCGTCGGTAACTACCGACGGCGGTACCGTCGGTAAATTCGATCGGGAATCAATGGCACACAGTAGGTTTTTTTTCGGCGAGATCACCGACGGAGACGCCCTCGGTAATCACCGAGGGGAAGTGCTGCCGTCGGTGATTTCACTATTTGCTGCAAAGAGATCACCGACGGTAAACGCCCTCGGTAATTACCGAGGGGATTATTTGCCATCGGTAAATTTATTTATTTTATAATTTTTTATTTATTTTTTGTAACCCCTGCTTCACGATTCAATTACACGGCACACATTATAACAAAGCAAATATCAAAACAGGGTATCACAATATCCCAAATCATATAAACAAATATAATATACAAGGATAAATGTAAAATACGAGTGTAATAATGTACGAAGTGTATAAGTAACTACAGGATAAAACGAACGAACGACCTAATCAACTAGGGGGAGGACGAGGAGGTAGCTGGCCCGACTGCATCAATAATTGCTCGAACTGAGCAAAGCGCGCCTCCAACGTTATACGTGCTGCTCGCTCCTCCTCGATGGCTGCACGTTCTGCTGCTCGTTGTGCCTCCAGGGCTGCACGTTCTGCAGCACGTTCCGCCTCAGACTGCTGCAGTCGCTCCTCCAACGTGGAGATCCGAGTCTCGTACATCTCCTGTGTCATGGCTGAAGTGCCAGTGCTACTAGTAGACCCCCTACTTATCTGGCTGGCACCGGCACTTCCAGTGCCGTAACGCCGTGACCTGTCGGGATGTACGAGCTCCAAGTAGATCTCGTTCAGGTCCGTTCGTTGTGACTCCCGAGCAATGCGATGAATTTCAGCCTAATTGATACATAACATTGCATATTTGTTAGAAATTAAATACATTACAATATATTTAACTAATACTTAAATAAATTTAAATACTTACATCAAGATGTTCATCCCTCTGTGTCGCATAGGTGTCGTCTTCTTTTGTGTGAATGCTCAGGAAAGTCTCATAGTTCAAGGCAGTCACCGGCAGTCCACTCTGCAAGCTCTGTTAATACGTGTATATAAGATAAATAAATTATTAACAAAGATATAATATATATATATATATATATATATATATATATATTGATAATTACTAACCAAACTCTGCTGCAGGATACGAGTGGACTGAGACCCTCCAACGTGCTTTGCTATCCCTGTACCTGGTCCGTCGGGCTCAGACAGACGGTTTTGCCTGTGTCGCTGGGAAACCGCCTCAACATCCTCCTGCTGCCAGTACGCCTGGATCCCTGTCCAGTACTCGTCAGTGAAGTCGTCGGGTCTGGCCATCGTCTGGCCCGTAGCAGTCTTCTTCTTCCACTTCTGCTTCACGATGCTCAAGTTGTCACTGAACCTGGTACGTGCCTTGGCCTCCCACATCTTCTTCACATCGGCCTCATCCTCAGGCTCCCAACAATATTCTTTCTGTTGAATAAAAATGATTAAATCAATAGATAACAGAATAACAATAATAATTATAATAATTATTTGTAATAAAAATTCAATTACCCCAAATTCGGCCCAGTATGCAGCCTTCACCTCGTCGGAAGTCGACTTCCAATTGTACCCAGGGTTAGGAATCCTCTTAAAAGCTTGAAAGACATTGCTTGCAATGCCCGGTGTCTCCATCAACTCTCTATAAACAATAATAATAACATTAATAATAATAATAACAATAATAATAATAATAACAATAATAATAATAATAATAATAATAATAATAACATTGATAATAAAAATAACAATAACAATAATAATAATAATAATAATAATAATAATAATAATAACAACAACAACAACAACAACAACAACAACAACAACAACAATAATAATAATAATAATAATAATAACAAATGACGTACCCACTAGGCATTCTCCGAAAGAGAAGCTTCCCATTGGGGCCCTTAGGCCATTGCCGCTTCAGCTCGACAACTGGTACGACTCTTGGCCTTTTCGGCCGTGTAGAAGAAGATTCTGGAGGAGTCTCAGAAACGTGCGGTGAAGAAGGAGGAGTCGTACCTAGCCGAGTCGACTCCTGCTGTGACGAGGGAGGAGTCTGCTGTGAAGACCCAGGAGGAGTTTGCTGTGCAGACCCAGAAGGACTCTGTTGTGCAGTGGAAAGACGAAAACCTCTATGAGTGCTCGACATTGTACCTGTTTCAAATAAAAAATCAGATAATTAAGCTTAGACTATATAATAACAAATAAAAAAAAAGACGTAAAAACATATAAAAAAACCAAAAAACACATATAAAAAAATATATATATATTAAAAATGGACATTTTCAAAATAGATTAACACAACAGAATTTACAACTCTCCAACTCACTATCATCTCCCCAATACAGCATGCAATTATAAACACAACAATCGATCTTCTCTACTGGCAAACCCAAACCGCGCAGATGTCTCTTCGTACTATAGAAGTCGTCGGGACACTTGTTATCCTTGGGTAATGCCGATTTAAAAAACGAAGACAACTGATTGAAGCCTCTCTCTGATATGTGGTTTTTAACCTTTATGCTCATGAATTGTGTCATAAAGGACAATTGTGAGTAAGCATCACACCCAGGGTACAATGGATTATCGGCTGAGTTCAACATGTCATAAATTTGTTGAGCAGCAGGATTGGGTGGTTCTTCTATATTTGGAGGACATTCAAAATTACTATGACCAGCATAATCATACACCATCCTTTGATAGTTATTGTATGACGCATCATCCTCATCCATCCTAGTCTGTTCTAGCCGACTAGCCACTGGTGTTTCTCCATGATAAACCCATGTTGTGTAATTGTGGACAAACTCATGCCTAGTAACATGTTCTCTAACTGTAGGCACACATAAAAATTTCAAGTGTTTGCACTTCTTACACGGACACCTAATGTTACCTACTCCATATGTGTAAGCTGTTTGATTTATCGCATACTCAAGGAAACCCTCAAGTCCAATTTCAAATGCAGAACGATCATTATATTTCGCATACATCCACTGACGATTATCATTCATTGCTATAATTTCTAATTAAAAATAGAAAGAACATCAGTCATAAATAAGACAAAATTTCGACAGCATAACCTCATTATCCTAACTACCAAGTGCTCGACTCTACCAGCTATGTAATTTACTAAGTCTACCCGACCCGGCCCCCAATTTTTCAACCAATACAATATAAAATAAGCAATAAAAAATACAATAATTACAAATAGTCATTCAATTGTTGGGAGAAGATCTTTAAGAAATAACCAAAATCTATCCCAAAGGGAGAAGATCCTTAAGAAATTGATTAAATCTATCCCACAATGTAATAACATATACGTAATCATATTTCTTATCACATAAATTAACATGTAATATGCATGTATTAAGTGAAAAGATGCATCAAATACGAACATATTTATCAAACACGTATGTAACATACTTATCAAACCTAGCAAACAAATTCTACATTGATTTGTAATTTCTACACTAGCAAACAAATATGCATACATATATATATCACAAAAAATCGAGCGCAAACTAATGTAATTACCAGCAGCGGCAGCGGGGCGGCGTCGGTAGCGGCGGCGGCGGGCAGCGGGGACGGCGGCAAGGCTGACATAGAGAGAGAGAGAGATGAGAGAGAGAGAGAGACATAGAGACAGAGAGAGAGAGAGACAGAGAGAGAGAGATACCGGCGATGGCGACTCGGTGGCAGGGACGGTGGCGTGCGGCTGAGAGAGAGAGACAGAGAGGAGTTAGAGCGAGAGAGAGACAGAGAGAGAGAGACAGAGAGAGAGACAGAGGGAGAGCGAGACAGAGAGAGAGAGGGATAGAGAGAGAGCGAGACAGAGAGAGAAAGACTTACCGGCGACGCGGTGATGGCGACTCGGCGGCGGCAACGGCGGCGGCGTGCGCGGCTGAGAGAGAGAGACAGAGAGGAGTTAGAGAGAGAGAGAGAGAGAGAGAGAGAGAGAGAGAGAGAGCGAGCGAGACAGAGAGGGAGAGAGAGAACTTACCAAATCACGGCGACGGCACGGCGATGGAGGACGACGGGGAGGGCGGGAGCAAAAATGGACAATTAGGGTTGGAAGCCCCAATTTGATTTGAAAGATTACCGACGGCAAATGCCCTCGGTAAACCGCCGACCCGTATAAATCGCCGACGGCGGCAGGAGCTCTCGGTAATCACCGACGGCGGCTTACGCCCTCGGTAATCACCGACGGCAATCACACACCCTCGGTAATTACCGAGGGACATTGCCGTCGGTAATTACATTTAAATTTACCTAATTTTTTATTTAATTTATTACCGAGGGCAATTTTCCTCGGTAATTTAACGAGGGCAGTTTTCCTCGGTAATACCGTCGGTGATTTCGGCGGGAACCATCCCGCCAAGTTGCCGTCGGTAAATGGTCGGTAAATTCGCCAAAACCGACCGTGTTTTTTGCCGTCGGTAATTGGTCGGTAATTACCGAGGGCAAGATTGCCCTCGGTAATTTTCTCGGTAATTAGCTGTTTTTTTGTAGTGTAACGTCACGTGAATTCGTGATTGACGATATACAATCGCTCAACCTAAGTTCGAACCGCCAGTTCGACCCTTAACTCTCTCTAAGAACTAATTTATCAAAGATAAACCCTCACAATAATTCGTGCTCTCACAATACAATACTCTCAAGAAAGTATAAGCACTCAAATAATAAAACAACAGCAGCCACCTCCTCACAATATAGATGTTGAATATATATAAGCGAAACCCTAGATCTCTTCTCCATTCATGTATATCTCTTTAGATCTTATTTCCTTGTGAGGATAAGGCTTGGGGAACACGTCTCTTATCTGCTTGATATATATCATGTCCGCATCTATCACAAACTTGGAAAAGATCCCGCAAAATCCTCGCCGATAAGGTAAGTCTCTGCCAGACTGTTCCAGGTTCCCTTAGCACAGACTGAAGCACACATAACAGAGTTTGTTCTACGCAACGGCTTCGATACTTCAGCTGTACTTTTGGCTACATAAACTTTGCCAACATCTTCGAGCAGTATCACCTCTTGAGCAGCAACACCTCCAATCCAACAGTGTGTGCTAGTCGTGTATGCTAATTGTGTAAACTCGTTGGAATGTTTCAAAAATTTGTTTCCCCTAAAATATTGTGCATCTACACATTTAAGTGCATGAAGATGATGATTTTTTTTTTTAAAATGCGACACTAACGATTATCATCATACATGACTTGCATCCACGACAAATAAAATGAGAGGTCGTGTGTTCTAGTCGTGTATGCTAGTCATGTATTCTCATTGTAATGATTCGAAAAATTATTTTTATCCTTGAAAATGAATAGAACATGTTATGAATCATACATACAATCAAATCAAAAAGAAAGAAAGAGAATGTAGAATAATACGCCACGTGTGACTAGCCTACACGACAAATAAAATGAGAGGTCATGCATTCTAGTCGTGCATGCTAGTCATGTATTGTCATTAGAATGTTTCAAAATTTTATTTTTCTACTTAAAAAAATAGAAAAATGTTATGAATAAACACATAATATCAAATGAAAACGAAGAAAGAAATGTAAAACAATACGACACACACAACTAGCATACACGACAAATAAAATTTGAGGTCATGTGTGCTAGTTGTGTATGCTAATTGTGTAAACTCATTGGAATGTTTCGAAAATTTGTTTCTCCTAAAATATTGTGCATTTACCCATTTTAGTGCATGAAGATGATGAAAAAAAATTAAAAAAAATGCGACACTAACGATTATCATCATACATGACTACCATCCACGACAAATAAAATGAGAGGTCGTGTGTTCTTGTCTTGTATGCTAGTCATGTATTCTCATTGTAATAGTTCAAAAAAATATTTTTATCCTTGAAAAAGAATAGAAAATGTTATGAATCATACATACGATCGAATTAAAACAGAAGAAAGAGAATGTAGAATAATACGCCATGCGCGACTAGAATACACGACAAATAAAATGAGAAGTCGTGCATGCTAGTCATGTATTGTCATTAGAATATTTCAAAATTTTATTTTACTCCCTCAAAAAATAGAAAATGTTACGAATAAATACATAATATTACATAAAAATGAAGAAATAAATCTAAAACGATACGCCACACACGACAAATAAATTTTGAGGTCGTGTGTGCTAGTCTTGTATGCTAATTGTATAAACTCGTTGGAATGTTTTGAATATAGAATATAGAATAGGGAAAGAGAAGTTCTGCAAATCGTTTATTTGCAGATATAAGTTCATAGCAACTATCTCGCCTTTCGAGCTTCAAGCATTCAAGAAAAAAACAGAATCACAAAAAACAGATCAGAATAACGATTCAACTACAATCATAACCGTGATATTTTCACACAGTCATACAACTTGAATTGTTTACATAATCCGAAAAAACCAAGTTTTACATAGACAAATCATGACGAAAGAGTCTCAGCACTGGAATTAAACAAGTTTCTTGCTAGCCGGCTCCTATAATATTTCAGTTCCTTTTCTCCAAACCTCCTCTCTGTTTTTCCAGTCATGATAGCCTTTGCATATTTCAAAAGTGGACATATACATAAGAATGAGCCACTTTCCTTTATATTGATGACCAAGAGGTATCAAACCAAGAAAATAGGAAAGAACTAACACAAATAAATAGTTATTCCTTACAGCAGTAAATGAACTCAAATTAAGCATAATAGTCTTCCTACATACATTCATGGCAAGCCTTTAGTCTCCAACATAACTTGGTTAGAAGTAGTACTAATTTTTCTAAGATCACATCTCAAAAAGATGAACCAAATTACTACTGTAAGTACCCCTCAAATGGAATTCATGAAAGGAGGCCAGCATTTTTCAAAGTAATAATGTCAAATAATCACAGAGGCACGAGCCACAATGGGATGAATTACCGTGTAGACACTACAAAAAACAAATAACTGCAACGAGACACAAAACTGGAAAATCATTGCACTCCCTCATTTGGCTGGAAAACAACATCTTTGCAATCGATGAAAAACAGATGATTTATTCCTAGGGGTTCTACTGCTTTATGACTACTTTATATTTATCCAGTCAGTTACAATAAAAAAAATGTGACCACAGAGCTTCACTTTACCTAGGTAAGGAAAACACAAAACAAAACTATTCTAGCAATAAATCTTTCAACAAATTATCAGATTAACTAACAGTTTGAGCAAACAAGTACAACGTCCCCTTGCCTCCAGAATATAAAAGAAACATAATCCTACTTCAAAATACTAAAACCTCCTCATATGTAGTGCAGGAATCGTATGATAAACCAGAATCGAATTCAATATAATTTCAATAGTAACTTATCAGTGTCAGAAGGAAGCAACTATAGTTCTAATCCTCATATGCATTCTCTTATAATCTTAGGTCAAACCTCCGAGATGCAGTGAAGGATTCAATTGACGATATGGAAAAGGTAATGGTTAAACGAGAATTACCTCCTCCATCATCGAGACGGCGGTGACCGAATCGTCCATTATTCGATCTGTGACGGCGACAATGAAATACACTTGTTCGAGGCATAAAGTGTAGAAAGCGCGCCTTAATTCACTGACGGCGGAGGTGTGATGTGCAACGGCAGCGTGACGGAAAAGTGGAGATGGATTGGGGAGAAGAGATGGCGACGGAGAGAAATTAGGCGGCCGAGAGAAGAGAAGTTTTCTTTTTCTTTTAATTTCTGGCAGAATGAATTAATTACTTTATTTTTTGTTTTCTTTTAATTTCACAAATAAGTGTGAAGGGTATATACGTAAGAGTGGCTATATCTGCTCGTTTTAAAATAGGTGGCCATATTTGCTCTATTCTTTTGTAGGGTGGCTATATTTGACCAATTCTCTTTCCAAAATCACTTTTGCAACAATTTTAGTAATATTTATATTTCCTTACAAGGGTGCATTTAATTATTTTAATGAAAAATGGTGGAAAAGAAATATTTTAATATTTTTCCCATCCTTTTTGTAGGTTTACTAACGTTTATTACGTTAGTTAATTTCCCTGGGGCAGGATGGATAACCTTTACGGGCAACCCTTTTCCATCCATTTCTCACTAATTGTGAAAAATATTAACATGGAAGGAAGAGTGTGATAACATTTTTCAATGGATAAAAGACATAAAAATGGGGAAGGAGTGAGGTGTGATAATACTTTCCATCCTAGTAAACATGTGATAAAAAAAAAAGGATGGAAATGTTAATATTTTCTCATCTTTCCTAATCCATCATTTTCCGATGGAAATATTTTTATCAAAGTAAACGCACCCTAATAATTAAATCGCCATGACTAATATATAGGCATCCGTCCGTTTCAATTACTTTAACACATAAACCGAAACCAAACGTGAAATGCAACGAGATCCCCCCCATTAGATTCAAGATATTCCAAATTTGTAACATTCTATATTGATTACAATTAAACAGCAATATTTAGACTTAATGAGAGGTTAAATTAATACCAATTTGATAATATGGTGTACTTAATTCACCTAGTAACTACCATTTACGACACTACATTATAGGATTTTATGTGTCATTCCAAGAAAAATAATCCGATTACTCTAAAAAAATGAATAATCCGATTATTGTTAATTTGAATTCATTACTATATATCGGGGAGCCCATATCCTAGTCCCCCCATGAGCACGTTTGTGGGCACGATTTACTTATATTAATATTATTTTATTTTATTAATTTGTGATATTGTGTATTAATCTAATAACTAAGAAAATATTGTTCAAATTATTAAACTGAAAAATTACATAAAAATTAATGTTCGCTTTCTTTTCATTGCACCCTTAATTTCAAAGAAATGAGTAAATAAACAAATCGAGCATTGATTGTTATATATATTTTTTTAATTTAATAATTTTAATAATATTTTCTAAAGTGTTAGATTAAAACACAATATTAAAAATTTGATACAAGAATGTTAATATAGACAAATAGAAAAAAAAGAACCCACAAAAGATGCTCACGTAAGATAACTACATGTCGACTCTCATCTTCTATCATGTTTCTTCTGCTAGTAGAATATGATTAAGTGTCCATTATAATTTTTCCAACGACATAAACATTGTTTAAAACATACTGTATATGTGAGAAATTAATTGTCAAATTCGTTATCTTCTTGTAAATATAATGTGTATATCTCGTCTCAGAAATAATCACCATCATTCAGTTCATAGTGCTTTAGACTATCTGCAGTGGTGCTGTCTTTTTGGGGTGTCTCTAAGGATTTTTTGGAGATAGAGACAGTGAGCTGCAGTGGGGCTGTCTCTTTGGGGTGTCTCTAAGGATTTTCTGAATTTCTATTTTGTATTAATTTTAATAAGATAAATTCCAATTTCATTAATTTAAACAAATAACTAGTACAATATATTAATTGAAATATAACAAATAAAAACATTACAT
The DNA here is from genome assembly GCA_029490685.1 of Schizonepeta tenuifolia. NCBI lineage: Eukaryota > Viridiplantae > Streptophyta > Magnoliopsida > Lamiales > Lamiaceae > Schizonepeta > Schizonepeta tenuifolia. Next base: position 5,950,217 of record CM055957.1, read on the forward strand.
TAATTGAAATGTAAAAAATAAAAAGAGCCTTGTTTTACAAAATTTGTTTTGCCTAAATTTATTACTATTTAAATCAAAACTTACCTTATTAATTAATATATGAACTCTTTATGTTATAATAGGACGATACATTACTAGATATAAAAATAATACATTACTAGAAATAAAAATAAATTACATTAGAAAAGAAAAATCAAAGAAGAAAAATGAAAACGAAAAAAATCAAAGAAAAAACAAAATGAAAGAAAAAACTGAAAAGGAAAAAAAATGAAAAAAAAAACTGAAAAGAAAAAAAATGAAACAAAAACTGAAAAGAAAAAAAATGAAACAAAAACTGAACAAAAAAGAGAAAAAAAAAACTGAACAAAAAAGAGAAAAAAAAAACGAAGGAAAAGAAAAAGGCCCAAAGGCGTGCCCTTTTTTGTTGAAGACATACACCTTACCACTAGGTTAAAGCCTACAAGTTGCAAATATTATTACATTTATTCATTTATCCATAAAGTTTTCGATTTTTTTTTTTAATATGGCTCGAGACTGTCTCGTCGAAACGAGACGGGCTCGAGACACCCGACCTTGCAGCGGGGTGTCTCGTCGCCGTGGGTGTCTCGAGACCCCCGACGAGACACCCATTGCCCATAGTCTTATATCTAATACATCTCAAAATTGTTGTATTACAGATTTGATCAGAAATTGTAAACATCTACCTAACTCCTTGAAATTCTTCACACCGCATTTGCTTCGACTTCGCTACACGTTGGAGAGGATTTGTGTAGCTGCAAGAAAAAAGGAGGCCTGGGGGGTTTCTCCGGCGAACCACCTCCGACGCCCAAGTCAGATCAACGGAAAATAGTTTTTTTAGAGTAGAAATGATAGATGTTTTTCTGGATATTGTTAACCTGAGTGTGACGAAGGGTTTCTTCACTATATATACTGTCTTGGTTTCGTGGGTGTGAAGTTGTATGGATTAGTTGTGTCGCTGTCCTTCCTTTACACGTGTTCTTCAACCATTTATTGTTATGGGAATGTACCTTCCGACCATACTGTGTACATGAACGCTAAAGCATTCTGCACATGTCAGATGCATTAAATAACAGGAGACCTACTATGATATTCACTTTGAGACCTGACGTGAGATCTAACTCGGATGCCTGATATAGGACCTGACATGAGACCTAACCCGGAGGCCTGGTGTGAGAGCTGTTATGAGACTTGATCCCGAGACCTGGTATGAGAGCTATCTCAAAAGCTCTCATATATCTCTTTCCCCAAAAGTCCTACTTATGCCTTTAAATTGATCAGTTATCATTATCTCCAATCATGCGTCAATATAAACCTTTATGCTTGTTTCCCATCAAATATCATTATGAGAAGGTCAAAGATTCAGGTCTCTAGACCTGAGCACTTTGTTGCTATAATAATATCGTTTCTCACATAATTAACAATGAAGCCAATGTCTATGATTCATGCAATAGATATTTCCTCTATTTGGGCCGAATGACACAAATTGTTCAATATGTATATGGTAGTATCTCATTTTGATCCCGTCATATTCTCCAACATCGTGATATATTTAGAAAAGGTAAATTGTCATAAATTGTTGTTATTTGGGTAGGGGTGTGATGTATCACAAAATCATCAGGTCTCTAACTGAGACCTGGGTCTGTGGAAAAGAGATCATGCACAGAAAGTATAAGAATATAAATGCACCCGGCGTTAATTAGAGACCTGAGAAAAAAGTTATTCGCTAAAGATACAGAGAGATAACTTAGTACGTTTGTTTAGAGACCTGGCTAGTATCAGGTACCATGAGAGACCTGATCAGGTCTCCCATTGTGCGAGAGACCTCGTCAGGTCTCCCGTGTCCTTTCTTGCAATACATTTTAGGTAAGTCAATAAGCTTTCGCAACGTGGAAAGTTGGCTGCTAAGAACCTTTGGATCTACTACTCAATCTTTAACCAACACTCATTTCCATATAAAAGAGGGGAGTTGGTCATTTCTTTACATATAGTATTCTCTACACAAACACTCACACACTCTACAATATTATCTTCTAAAATGAGTAAATCTGACTTAAGCTTCGGAGGGTGTTCGCCGGAACCCACCTCCGGTATTCATTCTTTTGCAGGCGTCCACACATCGACATGACACATGAGTATCTCTCAGTGACCCCTGGCCTCCGACTCACAACAAGCAAACAACGATTTCCTATTTTCCTTGTGTGGAGAATGTTCTTAATGATGTTGGGTTGAGACTTCATTATCTGGCGTTGTCTGTAGGAAATGAGGGCCAAGGGTGCTGGTAATTTCCGTCAAGATTAATGGCGTGGGGGGCTACAGCGGCAAACCCTAGGCGGCGGTGCCACCCCCAGCCGGCCGGTTAATCATATTTCTGAACCCATAATCCTTCATCCTATCCCTTCGGCGATTCCATTGGTAGGAGGTTTACTGATTTTGGAGGGAGTAGAGGCAGGCCAACCACTGCCAGCGCCGCCACCTCTGTTCCGACCTGTAAAATTAAAATCCAAACTCACCAACGTCTTCCTTATAGTAGCGCGAGTCTATTGAAGGTGGTCGCACAAAATTTTGGAAGGTTTTGGTCTGCGCCGTCACAAATCCTAGCTCCAACGGCGCTGACTCTCCCCTTCGATTTGCTGACCCACTGGTGTTCTGACATTCCATGGTTGCTGCTTCTGCTATTCCATCTTGTTTGGGATAGATTTCTGGTCGAGTTTCTGTTGTTTCAACTCCAGTGCTGACTGCTCTGTTGCTGCTACTCGTTGGGACGTTGCTGCCATCATTGGGGTCGATTTTATCACATCTAAAACAGGTTCAACCACATAGCTGCCTCTGCGTCGGCTGAGCGCACAGATGCTTCTATTGAGCCTCCGCCTTTCCGCATCGTTAATCTATGACACTGCAGGCCTCTCTGCAAGCTCACGCAACCGAGTTGCTACACTAATTTCTCGGTTTGAATCTCGTGATATTCATATCTAACTACTATTTTTGTGTGCTAATTATTGATATTGTTGATGTTGGTTGATCTTTGGGTTGGATTATTTACGAATTTTGCATAATTACCACCGAACACAAACTGTTTGTTAAAATGCCCCACTACACTTTGACTATTCTTTACCAAATCTAGATGCTAAAGATTTTAGTTGAGAACGGTCTTAAGGAATTATTATCATGCAGATTTGAAAGTTTCTGGTTGTTGTTTTTTGGAAATAAATTGAAGTGATTATAGGTGAAGTATTAGATTCAAATATTGTTGATTATGAACAATAGGGAACTTAGTTTTAACGAGGTAGCCTCGGCCTCAGAAGATAATTGTGTGCAAACTCAATTATTAGTGAATGGTGTGAATGGAAGAAATATTCCTTGCTCTCGGTTTTCCTATCTTCCAGCTGTAGCTTTGCTCGATTTTAAGTAGGTATATTACGTATGTCTAGATGTCGTTAAAGTCTGAATGTTCTGGTTGCTAAAAATGTGTAAAAACTTTATGGCATCGTACTTGTCACGTGATGTTAACGTTTGCTGATAGATTAGTGTTGCCGAAAGAAAGTGCGGGAGATGCAACATAGCTCCTTTCTCGAAGAAGAAGTAGGGCCAGATTCTTTGAGTAGTCTTATATGCCTGTTTTTGTTTACTGCATTATCACTCCGTTGCTGGAAGAAGTTGTTTACAGAGGTTTCTTTGTAACATCCCTAGCCCCCACCATGAATTGGCAGCTAGTAGTTGCAATCGGTTCTATTATTTTTAGTGCATCCCACTTTTCCGGTAAGAATTTTTTGCAACTCCTCATTGTTGGATTTGTACTTGGATACTCGTATTGTTGGACGGGAAACTTGCGTACATCTATATGCATACATTCACCATACAACGCCCTGATCTTGTACTTGACATTTATATTGTAATAATGTCTCAAAACTCTGTCCATTTTGTATTTCTCTTGGTGACATGATATGTTTAGAGCATGAATTTTAATTCTGCTTTATTATGTTTCCACTTATCTATCATGGAATATTCCTTCTTATGAGGCATGATATTTCATCCTATTATTATATTAGTAATTAGTTGTGGGGACTGATCAAACTAGTTCAAAGCTTCTAGTAATCTTTATGCATTATGTTATTGTACAACAAGTATATATATTCACCCTGACTCCAGCTATGAAGTATGAACTATGTATGAGCAGAATAAAGTGAAAAAATATCATTGTTAGTGCATCTCACTTTTCCGAATCAGTTCCAGTGCTCGGTTGGATTTTATGCTACTGCCATTTCGTCTTAGGATGAAGCAGAAACATCGGAACCTTCTCCGTGTAAAAGCAGAATTGCCTCCAACTATGACAAGTTGGAGAGGGAGGTATATGCTTGACTTATATTCTTTGACCTAGTCTCATGTGAGTTTGGTTATCATGTTACGAGTTTATGCTTAATATATTAATAAGTCAAGAGGAATATCATTGATGCGTTTGTCAGTATGACCTTTTTGGAGTTATCACTCATTTACATTAATGCATACTCGACTATGATACTAAGTGAAAGAAAATGAACTTGGAAATTGCATGAAAAACAATTAAGTCTATACTTGATAAGAATGAATGCACAGAGCCATGTGAGGACGTCACATGTTCATTAGAAGGGCTGAATTCATGAATTATTGTAAGAGTTAATAGTAGAGCTATAGCTAATGTGATGAAATGCTTATGGAAGAAACTTTCATAATATATTTAGCAGTAAGTTTGTGGATGTCTGCTTCTTTACTCTAGAAGTTGTTCTCTTTTTTCAACTTTTTGTGATGATTGCACTTGATATTTTAATGATTAAGGAAAACTTGAATTGTGAGATGAAGAATAATATGAGTACATCTATTTCAACAAATCGCTCGATTATTCGAGAATGATTGTACTGTTCAGGCCCTTGCGTGATTAGCATACTAAGAGTTGTTCTTACCATTTGATAAAGTATAGTAAAAAATTGTAAAGGATTACTCCAATACCCAGAAAGTACTAACATCTTTTGTAGATAGCAGCAATCAGAAGTAAATTTAGAAACTAAGTATCAAAGTCGAACCTAGGGGTCACGAAGAGATCCTGAAGACAGCAGAGACCTGCCAATAAAACCTCGGCAACCACATGTGTAGCAGCCTGATGTGATGAGCTATTGCTTTAGCAACTTGAGCTCCAGCCCTTACATATATTGCATGACAAGCTCAAGCTCCTACGAGGTAAATGTAAAACTAACCTTACTCTGAGTGACAACTTATGAATGAAGTCAATCGGAGTAAGGAAGAGTAAGATGTACATCTACACTTTTGTGCAATAAATTCAAGATGATTGATTTTTTTGGATGACTTGAATGATGAATTTTGTTACCTACTCCATTGATTGAACAGATTTTAATTTTGAAATATGAACGAGATCATTCAAAGCATGAGTGCAGGAGAGAACACGATATGTAATCACTCACATTAAAAAGCCATTTAGCTTGCACGAATTGCAACAAAGAGCATATTATATGATTACTCACATTGAAAAGCCTCTTAGCTTGCACGAGTTCGCAACAAAGAGCATGTTGAAAAGCCTCTCAGCTTGCACGAGTCGCAACACAAAGCATGTTAAATAATTACTCATGATGAAATACGATCCTCTCAGCTTACTTGAAGCACATGAAAGAGTAGAATGCACGTCTACTTCGCGATGAGCCGTCAGCCTATAGGAATTGCAGCAGATGGCATGTTACATGATTACTCACTGTAAAACATCTCTCTCAAAGCACTTGAGAGAGTAGGAGACGTGATTATTTCATGAAAAAAAAAAATATTCATCATACCTCGAGAGCTAAAGAGAGCTCTCGAGCGCATACTTTCCCAGGCTGTCATGACCAAATTGTGCAACTCCAAATTACTCTAGCCATAGTAAGGGCAGTATTTTCAAAAATTCGAGATTGATGTTGCTCTCCTAGTCCATGGTAGCTCATTGTTTCAGCAATCTGACTTTAAGCCATTAGCTATACGGCAAGACAAATGTTGACGAATACATGTGAAACTAATTTTACTTCGAATGACAAGAGAGAGCTCCAGTCACACGGAATAGGGGGAGTAGGGGTGTACCCTATACCCCTACGGGGTGTACAAAGTACCTCATGAATTTTTTTGAAAAATGACCACTACTGAATTTAGAATCCTGGTAAGAAAAATGCATAGCGCATGCGGATACAGGTAGATACCTTGCTGCTAGAGATGAACTACACGAGAACTCAGCAGAAGCTTGAGTCCTTAGTCTAAGAAATTAACTTCAGGAAGAGTTGAATTCTGAGTATGGATTAAGGTCAGAAAGAGATCTGAATCCATAATTTGTAAAAAGAACTTCAGCATTAGCTGAGGTTTAAATTAAATGAAATAATATTCAACGAGAGCTAAATTCTGAATTTGGAACAAGGTCACGAAGTGACCTAAATTTAGAATTTGTAAAATGAACTTCAGCATGAGCTGAGGTAAAAATTGAATGAAGTAAAATCTAGCGAGAGCTGAATTTGAAATTTAGATTAAGGTTTTGAAGCAATCTGGATCCAGAATTTGAAAGATGAGTTGCAGCAGTAGCTGAGCTAAATATTGGATAAAATGAGAATCAATGAGAACTGAATTGTGAACGTGGAATAAGGTTAAGATGAGACCTGAACTCGGAATTCAAAGATGAGCTTCAGCAGGAGCTGGGCTAAATATTAAATGAAGTAAAATTTAATGAGAACTGAAAATATGAGGGATAAGCTTCAGTAAAAGCTAACTCGATCATGACTAAAATGAATTTTTATAATAGCCAAAGCTCATTGTTCGAGATATAAGGTCCAGGGAGTCCCGAATTGAAAAATTTGAAAGATGAATTTCATGAAGGCAAGTCCAGATAATGAACGACATATTGCTCCTAGAGAGTGAGCTCAGGAGTAACTGCTTTCATATTAACCATTACACTAGCTAAAATTTGAGTGAGAGTTATCATAAGTAAAGAATTAAATGAAGAAGATTGAGTGAGAGCTGAATTGTGGATTTGATAATAAGGTCAAGAATTAAGAGACCTATATTTAGAATTTAAAAGATGATTTTCAGCATGAGTTGAGCTTAAAGTTGAATGAAGGTTGGGGATGAATTCTGATTTTTGGATTAAGGTCACGAAGAGACTTGAATCCAGAATTCGAAAGAAGAGCTTCAACATGAGCTTAACAAAAGGTTGATGAATTAAGGGGTAGCATAAGCTAGACTCTAAAGCTGAAAAATGGTCAAGAAGAGACATAAATTTAGAAATTGAAATGAAATTTTAGCATGAGTTGAACTTGGAGAGAACTTGACAAGAGCCCGAGTTCCTAACCCATAGAAGAAGCTCTAGCGTGAGCTAAACTTTGAATAAACTAGGCATGCGCCTAAGCTCTTGGTCTACCAATCTAGCTCCAGTATAAGCTGAGATCTGAGAGATGTTAGCATGCGCTGGAGATATCAGCTCGAGATATGAGCTCCAGCGTGAGCTAAACTTTGAGTATCGAAATCAAAGCCCGAGCTCTTGACCTATGGAAGAAGCTCCAGCATGAGCTAAACTCTGAATGAACTAGGTAGGAGCTGAGCTCTCAGCCTACGAAGTTAGCTCCAGCGTGAGCTATACTCTGCTTATTATAATCAAGCTCTAGTGTGAGCTAAACTTCGAATGAGCTAAGGAGGAGCTGAGCTCCTAGCCTAATAAGTTAGCTCTAACGAGAGTTGAACTCTAAATACTGAAATGAAGTATCAGCAAGACCTGAACTTTGAGAGAACTCGGTAGGCGCATGAGCTCTCAGTCAGAGAAGTGAGTTTCAGTATGAGTTGTACTCTAAATAGTCGAATCAGGTGTCAGCAAGAGTTGAGCTTTGAGAGAACTCGACTAGATCCTGAGTTCTCAGAGGTAAGTTTCAGCACGAGCTAAACTCTAAGCATTGAAGTAATTAATTCTCAGCAAGAGCTAAATTTTGAAAGAAATCGGCGAGAGTCTGAGTTCTCAGTCTGAAAAAGGGAGCTTTAGCACTAGCTAAACTCTGAATATTAAGGCTCAATAAGTTGAATGAGGGATGAACTCAACAATGAAGTTCCATGCCTAAGAGATAAGCTTTAGTGAAAATTGATGATAAAATGAACCTCTACAAGATAAGGAGTAGCCGCTGCAACATGAGTTAACACGAGCATGGACTTTGCGTAAGCCAAAAGAAGCGGGCCTAATCGTGACGGAATGCCATGAAATTTAGAAGCAAACCCCATAAAAGGCCGAACCCTGAAGAGATCGCTTGAGCTAAATTCCGATGAATTAAGGTTCAGCGAGTGCTGAACTCTAAATCTTAGTTAAGGTACGATGAAACCTAGTCCCAGAATGTGATAGACGAGCTCCAGCATGAGCTGAGCCAAATATTTAGTGAGGTGATATCGGCGAGAGCTGAATTCTGAATTTGAATTAAGGTTAGGAAGAGACTTGAGCGAGAGCTGAATTCTGAATTTGAATTAAGGTTAGGAAGAGACTTGATTTCGTAAGATGAGTCTTAGCATGAACTCAAAGAAAGTTTGATGAATTAGGGTTCAACGTGAGCTGAGCTCTGGAGCTGAAGAATGGTCAAGAAGAAACTTAAATTCAAAATTTGAAGGATAAGGTTATGTTAAAAACCAAACTTTAGAATTGAGGAATAAGCTCCAGCATGCTGTCGAAAAGGCTGAATAAAGTAAGCTTGAGCTCGTAATTTGAGAAATGAACTTTAATGCAAGTTGAGTGAAGTAAGCTTAAACACAAGCTTAGTGAAATAGCTTTGAAAATAAGCCGAATGATACGAGTCTTAGAAACCAGGGCTCATAGTTTGTAAATTGGGTTCAAGCAAGATGTGAGCTCAAAAATAAATGAAGTGTGATTCAACGAATTAGAAACAACTACTTCGACTTTCTTTTTGATGAAGAATCAGTCGTAGTAGGGGGGTAGTTGATGTAGCACAAAATCATCAGGTCTCAGAGACTTGGGTCTGTGGAAAAGGGATCATGCACAGAAAGTATGAGAATATAAATGCACCCGGCCCTAATCAGAGACCTGAGAAAGAATTTATTCGCTAAAAATATAGAGAGATAACTTAGTACGCTTGTTTAGAGACATGGCTAGCATCAAGTACCACGAGAGACTTAATCAGGTCTCCCGTTGCACGAGAGACCTCGTCAGGTCTCCCGTGTCCTTTCCTGCAATACATTTTAGGTGAGTCAATAAGATTTTGCCAAGTGGAAAGTTGGCTGCTAAAGACCTTTGTATCTACTGTTTAATCTTTAAGCAACACGCATTTCCATATAAAGGAGGGGAGTTGGTCATTTCTTTACATATAACATTCACTACCCAAACACTCACGCACTCTACAATATTATCTTCTAAAATGAGGGAATCTGACTTAAGCTTCGGAGGGTGTTCGTCGGAACCCACCTCCGGCGTTCATTCTTTTGCAGGCGTACACACATCGACATGACACAGGAGTATCTCTCAGTGACCCTTGGCCTCCGACTCACAACAAGCAAATATCGATTTCCTCTTTTCCTTGTGTGGAGAATCTTCTTAATGATGTTAAGTTGATTTTGACTTCATTAGGGTGGTAAAGTCTATTTGGAAGACAAGAAAATAAAATGGTCTTCCAGGGATGTGCGTTTGAGCTCATGCTGATTGACAAGATTAAGATTAGAGTTTGGACTTGAATTTTTTTAAAGGATATGCGTTTGAGCTTGCCATGCTGATTGCTCGTTGGATGTCTGATCTTAGATCTTGTTTGGAGTTGTAAGAGATGGAGTACCCCCGTATTCTAAAGTTTTCTTAATATATTTCTTTTTCTGATAAAAAAAGGACATATATTGTTCTTGTTTGACGTCATGCAGCTTTAAAGGATAAGAAACATTCCAATGAGGATAAAAATCACTTCAATATAATTTATTAATGTAATCGTGATTGATCCATCGTAGAGTATTGCAAATTATGTTATCGAGAGTATTCTCCCGTTACAACTGAAACTAAAATTATGGAAATTTAGTTGGTTTTTTTTTTTTTTTATGTATTCGTGGCATACTTTATAAGTTGCATTAAGTTAATCAGTTAATCATGTTATATACTCACATACATATTTTTTTTGGGAATTAATCAGTTAATCATTATCATTATATGCATATAATAATCTGGCTAAACTTCAGACATCAAATTCTCTAATTTACTAATATTGTGTCTAATCTTAATATTAAAAATTAACTAAATTATAATATAAAATTGTGTATGATTATCCTCGTTTTAAACTATTTTTTTTGTTCAAATATAATTATTTTTAAGGCAATGGGTACAATTTGTATCTATAACCAATAGCAGCAAGCGTTTGGTGTTGTGGTATGAAATACACTTCTGTATGGTGCTATAATTCGTATAGTGAGTTATTTGAGCTTATATTTTGTGAATGAAAAAAAAAAGGCTTTTAGTGAATGCTGAAATATTTTACCCCATTTGTCAGCTATATAGATGTCACTCTTTCATTATTTTGAACCGTCCCCACAATATATTTATCACTTCTATATTTTGTTGTAGGACTCACATAACAAATGATTTTTTCAACCATACATATTCCCTACTAAATAATGTGGAATTCTTACTGCACTCATAATTAATACCAATTTCTTAAATCCCTGCAATAAATAATGTTGCAAGTGGACGGAAAGAGTATTAATGATTTCTTTGTCCATGTCTCTATCTAATATTATGTTGCCATTCAAGTTTTTGTGCGGACATTTTTCATTTAATAGTATTTTTTACAATGACTATCAACAAGTTAAAAAACAATTTCTTTAACACAATTGATTGTTTCTAAAAACATTCCTGAATTTAATCATGGTGAACTTTATAATGATGTTTCAAGAGTATATTGATGTTCAGTGTGTACCGTGAAGAGAAAGATGGTTCTGCGGTTGCTAAAAAGGAGTAAAAACATATGCTTAATACTGCATGGGCAATAACTTATATGCAACATGCCGCCCCTCATGCAACCGCGCGTGGGGCGCGTGCACCCATTTTTTATTTATTACTATTTTTTTTTAATTCTTTTTTAATTTTCAGATTTTTTTTAATTTCCAATTTTTTTTCCTCTTTTTTTGTCTCTTTGTTTTTTTGTTTGTCGCTTCTTCTTTTGTCAAGATTCGAGCGAGGGGAGCCGAAGGCCTCGGAGCGTGCCGAAAAAATCTAAATTGTCACCCGATGATTATCCTTATATTAGTAATCGGAGCGAAGGCGGAGCTATAAAATAGGGGCCAGGAAAAAAAACTGAAATTAAACAAAAATTGAAAAAAATAAAATAATATAAAAAATAAAAAATTGATCGGGTCAACGGATCAGCCCTATTTGACCAGGTCAACCCGATCCGAATTCGGTTGTAGGGCAGGCGACAGGTCGCACCGAAGTCCTACTCTACTACTCCCTCCGTTCGGGAAAAATAAATTTGAAATAAAATTATTGTGAGTAGAATGAAGGTCTCACTTGTTGTTAATGAAAAAGGTAAAATAAAGTTAAAACTGTTGTGGGTGGAATAAGAATCCCACTTATTTTGAGTGGAAAAAGTAAAATGAGAGTAGAAATTGTTGTAAATGGAATAAGATCTCACTTAATGTGATTGAAAAAAGCAGAGTAGAAGACTTTTTTGCGAACAAAAATAATATGATAAGTAGGACACTTTTTCGCAAATTGAGATAGTATATACTAGTACATGCGAATTTAACATGCGTATTAAAAGTAGAGGTAATAGTGCAAAATAATCATTTTTCTAGGAAAAAATGTTAAAATAGCCATCACATTTTAAAAGTTGTAGAATAGCCATTAGTTTATGAAATGACATAAATACCCTAAATGAGTATACAAGAAAGCTAACTTTAATTTGAATCATACAAGAACACTAACTTCATGTATGAATTACCGGCGAAAAGTTCCGGCCAAAAAATTCCGACCAAAATTTTTCGGCCAAAAAATTCCGACGAAAGTTTTCCGGTCAAAACTTCCTGGCGAAATTTTCCGGCCAAAATTTTCCGACGGAGGGATTTCATATACAAGAAGAATCTACATACAAGAATATTTCACATACAAGAAAAGTAACATACATGGAGATAACATACATGCATATTTACATACAAGAATATTTACATACAAGAAACTTAACATACAAGAAGTGTTCATGGCAAGAAGAGTAACATACATGAATTCCGGCATACAAGAAACAAGACATATAAGAAGAGTCACGTATATGGAAGAAACAACATACATGAAGATAATTCCGGCGAAAATTTGAATCATACACGAAGCCTAACTTCATGTATGCATCATACACGAAGACTAACATTCATGTATGCATCATACAAGAAGACTGACTTTCATGTATGAATTTCCGGCGAAATTTTTCGGCCAACAATTTCCGGCGAAAAATTTCCTGCGAAAGTTTTCCGACGAAAGTTTTCCGGCGAAAATTTGAATCATACACAAAGCCTAACTTCATGTATGCATCATACATGAAAACTAATCTTCGTGTATGCATCATACACGAAGACTAACATTCATGTATGCATCATACACAAAAAATTTTGCAGCCAAAAATTTCAAATTTAAATCATACATGAAGATTAGTTTTCGTGTATGCATCATACACGAAGAAAAAAACATACACGAATGAATATCTAATACAAGAAAAAAGCGATAAAAGAACGATCTTATACACGAATGCTTTCACGCATACACGAATGCATACACACATACAAGAACAATCTCATACAAGAAGACCGTCGTTGCTGGAGAAGAAGACCTCCGTCGCCAGAAAATTTTCACCGAAAAATTTTTGGCCGGAAAATTTTGGCCTAAAAATTTTGGTCGGAAAACTTTCGCCGGAATTTTTTGGCCGGAAAAATTTGGCCTGAAAACTTTCGCCGGAAACTTTCACACGAAGAAAAAAACATACACGAATACATATCTCATACCAGAGTAGAGAGTAGAAACACTAAGGGGTAGAAAAGTCCTAAATTAAACAAATGGCTATTTGAACAACTTTATTTTGAAAGTGACATTATTTATCTTTGAAAATGGCTATTTTAACTTTCCACTCTTAAAAATATGACATCGAATTCATATCATTACGATGGGAAAATCCCCACAATGTCACTAATAAAAAATATATATAAACCATAAACCAAATGAAACCGTATTAATACAGTTTGGTTCGGTACGATTTTAAAACTAAAACAGTTTGATTTGATTCAAAAAAATCAAACCATATTTTTTCAATTTAGTTTGGTTTTAATAAAAACCACACCAAATCAAACCGCGTATAGTCCTAATACCAATTTGGAGAAGCTTAGTACTTACTAAGATTGGGATCAGTGTGGACTTGATTTGTAGCTTATGTGAACAGGAGTTGGAGTCTTGTAATCACCTATTTTTTCAATGTAGCTTCTCCACCATAATATGGAAATCAGTATCTATCTGCATGTGGTGGAAGGGTGTTGGGGAAGAAGAGTATATGATTACACAGTATCGAAACAAGAGCAACAAACAATGAAACAAAGGATGTACAGAATGGTGCTAACTGTGGTGATCTACCAGATTTGGAAAGAACACAATCAGGATGCTCAAAGTGTTGTTAGGCAATGTCGATTGATAATTGCTTTACGTTGCCAAAGAGATAGATTGTTGAGTTTACTTCAAAGCTAATCATTAGATGTTTAAGGAGCTAATTGAAGTCAGGTTGTGTGTTTGTAAGCTTAAGCGTTATAATTGGTGAAATAATTTTTTTTATTTACCAAAAAAAAATTAATAATAATAATAACTTTTCCATTTCATTTTTTCATCTGGGCCCAATTTGTGTTTAAACAATTAAAAAATTAATTAAATCGTTGATCGGAGAAAGTCCCGTTTTGTGCCAACGCAGCAGCAGCCGTGAAAAATCTAGAATTCATCCTATTCTGATTTGAGCCATTCTATCAATTTTAGTCTCTAAATAAATAACATATTTATTTATACTACCACTAATCCACCACCGGTTCTCCACCCAGTTTTCTCCCTCTATTTTGACATAATATCAAACATTTTTTGGCCGAAGCACAAATAATAATACAAATTTTATTTTAATAAAGATTAAAACACACGAATTCATCTAAACGAGACTATTATCTTCCAAATTCAAATAGAAAAATCAAAAGCAGAAAAAAATCCAGTGCAACAAGATACGCAGGCAAAAGCAATCAGAGAACTTTGAAGACCATATTTATCAAGAATAATCCACATAGGAATTCGGATTGATAATTTTCATCATTTTGCTCTGCCTTGCGATGAACAAAAGCTTCAATAAGAAAACATAATGTTCTGGTAAAACAAAATAGAATCTGAATGAGCTAATAACAAAATTCCAGCAAAGTGTTCTACCAAACTTTGATCTTTATAGCACCGTAACCTTTACTCGGAGTTTCTTCACAGATTTTTACCTTAAAACTGCAAAGGGCCGATTGGTGCTTACAGAATCAAAATCTTGAAGAAATTAAAATAAATTAAAATAATAAAGGAAAAAAAGGAAAACAAGATGAACTCGAATAGCATGGCACTGTGTATTACGGCTAGGGTTAAATATGAGTGGTTATTATATAGAGGGAGGAGATGCAGGACCAGGATTTCAAATCTTTGTTGGTAAATGACAGACTTTAAGGGCCCAAGCCCACTATCAATACATTAAGCATTTCAGAGCCCATTTATTTACCACAATGACACAATCATACATTCCTCAAATTTAATAGTATTACCTTAATAAACCATTCAAAAAATCAAAATACATATATATATTAAAAAAAAAAAAACATTCAAAAATTCTATATTATCCCCACTAACCACACATTCACCATATTCCCAGTATATAAACAGTGAGGTTTAAAGTTCAAACCTCATCAATCTCCTTTCTCTCTATCAAAAAACAAAAAAAAAGGAACCACATCCACTATGAAACGCCCAGGCCAAGGGGGAACGGTAAAACAAGCTCTGCTAGCAACTAGTACTTTGTATGTGTCCTCGCTTTGCCAAAATAATTAAGCAAAGTTGCTAAACTTTCATTTCACATTCATGAAAAATTACCCAACTATTAACTGAAAAGTACTTAAAAAGTGTTTATTGTAAATAAAATAAACTTATTAGAATTTTACTAGTCTTCGCTGGCTCTTTCACCTGACTTGATAGCCCCTTTAACAATCACAATGTCAAATTTGCAACTAAATGATTCTTAAAAACTAGTTTTGCAATAGGAAATTGAGTAATACAAGTAAATCATCTTTGAAGCTACTGTTGGGCTAACTAAGATATTGGGCTCGATTAAGCCCAATACAAAAACCCATCTGAGAAATTGTTCAACAACCAGAGAAGTTGTCCTTTTCTGGACAGCTATTAGGATCCGTTTGTTATTCATATACCAGTGTATCAGATATCAGGTATGGGTATGGGATATTAGGTATGGATATCATATTTATATTTGATATTCGTGTTTGATATGTTGAAAATATCGATTGATATCATGTTGTAATTAAAGTAGAGGTATGAGTCATATACTAGCAAAAATTGGTATATAAAAATATTGAAAAATAGCATATCAAGTATATTAAGTATATCAATTTGATACTCATATACTGATATATCAAACACAAGGTATGGATATGGGTCATATTGATACTCATACCTGATATGCGTATATGGATACCAAACGACCCTTTAGACTCCCCACAGTGGGTGTCTCCATGGGGGTCTCGAGACAACCAAACTATAGAGACACCCCGCTGCAAAGGACCAAGGCTCGAGCCTGTCTCTATCCAACGAGACAATCTCGATCCCTAAAAAAAACAAAAAAAAAAAACGCAAACTAAATATATAAATAAATAAATGTGATGACAATTACAATAATTGAGTTTTGGCCTAGTGGTTGAAGCCCCTTTGTTCTTGAAGAAGGGGAGGGGTTCGAATCTCCTTGGAGCAAATTGATTATTTGTTTTTTTTCTTCTTTGTTCATTCTTTTTTTCTTCAGTTTTTTTTTCTTTTTCCTTTTTTCAGTTTTTTTTTTCTTTTACATTCTTTTTTTCCTTCATTTTTCTCTTCTTCCACAGTTTTTTTCTTCTTTGTTTTTTTTTTGTTTTCATTTTTTCTTCTTAATTTTTCTTTTCTAGTAATATGTTTTTTTTTTTTTTTGCCGAGCTAGAGAAATGGAGTTGCATTGAGGAGAAAATCTGGCACCAAAAGTCCAGAATTAACTGGATCAAGTCGGGTGATCACAATACTAAATATTTCCATTCTTATGCAAAGGCAAGGAGAAACAGTCAAGCCATTAAACTTCTGATTAAAACAGATGGTACTCGATGTACTACTCAGCAGGAAATCAAAAAAGAAGTGGAAGAATTTTATAAGATATTGGTGGGAAGTGCAGTTGAGACATTGAGTATGGTGGACAAGAATATATTTGATAGAGGCCCTAAGCTGACAGAGTTTAGATATTTGTGTGAGCTAGTTAATGCAGAAGAAGCAAGGACTCTAATAAATCACCAGGCATGGATGGATATCATGTGTATTTCTTCAAGCAAGCTTGGCCAGTAATAGGGGGAGATATTATGGAAGCTGTGCAGGAGTTCTTTGATACAAGCTTCATGCCAAGAATCATCAACACTACTCTGATCACACTGATCCCAAAGATAGGAAATCCAAGCACAATTAAAGACTACAGACCAATAGCTTGTTGTAGTATGTTTTACAAAATATTTCAAAGGTGCTCACAAATAGAATGCAGTCAGTTCTCGATGGGATTGTGTGTGAAAGCCAGTCAGCTTTTGTAAAGGGCAGAATGATATTTGATAATATCATCTCAAGTCATGAACTAATTAAGGGATATAGTAGAAAAAGGGATTTCCCCAAAGAGCATGGTGAAAATTGACATACAGAAAGCATACGATTCTGTGGAATGGGATTTTATTAAACATCTCCTGTTGGAACTTGGCTTTCCATTCCAGTTTGTGAGATAGGTCATGGCATGCTTGTTGGATTTTAGGCATTGCTGCTCATGAGGTGATGTTGCTCAAAGATGTTGGCAAAATTTATGTAGTCAAAAGTACAGCTAAAGTGCCGAAGCCGCTGCGTAGAACAAACTCTGTTATGTGTGCTGCAGTCTGTGCTAAGGGAACCTGAAATAGTCTGACAGAGACTTTCCTTATCTGCGCGGATTTTGCGGGATCTTTTCCATATTAATAAAAGATGTGGTCAAGATAGTTATCAAGCAGATATCAGACGTGTTCTCGAAGCCTTATCCTCATAAGGAAATAAGATCTAAGAAGATATACATGATGGCAAGGAGATCTAGGGTTTCATACCTATATATATTCGACATCAACATTGTGAGGAGGCGTCGTTTTTGTTTTATTGTTTGAGTGCTTATACTTTCTTGAAAGTATTGTATTTTGAGAGCACGAAATATTGTGAGTTTATCTTTGATAAATTAAGTCTATAAAAGAGTTAAGGGTCGGACTGGAGGTTCGAGCTTAGGTTGAGCGATTGTAGATCGATCAATCATGAATTCACGTAAAGTTAGGAAGAGGGTGAGCGAAAGGGTAGCATAAGGTGTCAACCTGTATGTGTAAGATCCTCTGTAGCCATTTCTTCTAATAATGGATTGGTTCTCTCTTGGGCAAAGGCCCCCCAGATGTAGGTTGCAAAACCAAACTGGGTTACCATATTGTGTGTCTTTTATTTCAGCACAGTTTATTATTTCTGTTATACTAACTGTGTTAAGTTTTCCAGTAACGCAATAACTTTATATGCATAAAGTGTTCGTTTAGATCTAACAATTGGTACCAGAGCGGTACACCGATCTTACAGGTGTTGATCTTGGGACAGACATCTAAACGTGTTATTCCATTCGTGATAAGACACAATGACTTCCACAGGTGGCAGTTCGATGATGAAACCACCAATTCTTGATGGATGCAACTATGGATATTGGAAGATTCGTTTGATGGCACACATCAGAGCCATCAATGAAGAGGCGTGGGAGATGATCAAGTCAGAATTCAAACCTCCCACCATAGCCACTAGTGAACCCAATGCTGGAAAAGTCAAAGACAGGAAAGAATGGTCGGAAGCTGAACGAAAAGAATCTGAGATGAATCAGGTTGCACTGAATGCCATTCAAGCGTCTGTTACCGTGGAAATATTCTCTCTTATTTCCACATGCACCTCAGTAAAGCAAGCATAAGATATTCTGGAGACTTTCTTTGAAGGAAATGATTGTGTAAAGGGCAACAACTACAACAACTAGCGACCTAGTTTGAGTTACTGAGGATGGAAGAACATGAGTCAATCAGTGACTTTCATGCAAAGCTGTTGAAAATCATTAATGAAAGCGTTGCACTTGGGAATAAGTTCAATGACGAATATCTTGTCAGAAAGGTATTAAGATCACTCCCAATAGGTTCGAGTAGAAAGTGGCGGCAATTGAAGAAGCAAGAGATCTCTCTAGCATGAAACTAGATGAGCTCATTAGATCTTTAAGAACCTTTGAGATGGGGAAGAAGAGTGAAAATGCTGAAAGGAAGGGAGTTGCCTTTCAAGCTCACAATCGGCATCCTGAGGAGTCGTTCGTTCCAAAAAGGAGAATTAGCAGCTGCTGAAGCAATGGCCTTAATGACAAAATCATTCAAGAAGGAATTCAAGAAGTTTTCCAAATGAGGACTTGACAAGAAGAAAGGAAACAAAGCTGAGTCAAACCAACTGGATAAGGAAGACTACCAGTCCACTCCAAAGACTGGGCCGCAATATCATGAGTGTCATGGTTATGGACATTTCAAGCGTGGCTGCATTAACACAACACGAAGGCAAGGCAAGTCATATGTCGCTACCCCCAGTGACGAGGATATTGATGATAGTGAAAGTAAGACTGAAGAAAAAGTTGCTCATGTTGCAATCTCTGTAGTACAACCGTCCATTCATGTGCCCACGGATGTGCCAACTAGCAAGGACAATCTAGTTGATGAAGAAAGTGATGCAGACAGCGTAGATGAAGAGTCAATGATCAAAAAGCATGAATATTTGATCATCAAGTATGATGAAGTTGGAAAAATTAATTTGACTCTCAATGCTCAAATTGAAGAAGTATCTAGGGAAAGAGACAATCTGAAGGTCTTGAATATGTCTCTGCTCGATCAAAACAACATGCTTCTCCACAAGATGGATCATATGGATAAGTTTATTAAGATGATGAATAGTGAATGAACTAACACGCTTGACAAAATTCTTGAAGCTGGACAAAGCTCAACCATTAAATCTTGTTTGGGCTTCCAAGGAAAGCAGTGGGTGGCTGTCAAGGACAAAGAGAAGAAGGTAAAGTTTGTTCCTCAACAGGAGAAACCTCAGGGAAATCCAGCTCCCAAGACAAATTCTCCCAATAATGGGAAACAAAAGAGAATTTCTCGAGCAAACTCGCAAAGGCAGACACAGACGCACCAACAGATGGCACGGAGTGTTCCACGAAAACATAATCATCAATTCAAAAGGAGACAACCACCAAAACAAGAGGAGCTTTTCAGGCCACTCTGTCATTACTGCGATCTTCTTGGACATGTAAGGCCACACTGCAGATACTATCTCGGCGACAGGAGAAGAATGTTTCAATCTAGAAACAACTACAATGCTTATGTTGCTCTAACTTCTCTTTGGGCACGAGCTGACAAGTGGTGGTACATGGACAATGCTTGTTCAAAGCACATGACAGGGAATCCTAATTTCCTAACCAACATTGTCGATTATTCTTGGATGCCACCTCTACGGAATGTGTATTTAGTCGATAGACTTAAAGCCAATCTTCTCAGTGTTGGTCAAATATGTGATGAAGGATACAAGGTCATATTCGACAAAAGTACGTGTCAAGTAGTGAAGAATGGAGCTGAATTTATGATTGGTCGCAGTTCTCATGACAAGTGCTATCTTGTCACACCCGCACATGTCTGTCTACAAGTTAGTGCTGGAATGACCGAGACCTGGCATCAGAAACTTGGACATGCAAGTTTGAGGAGTATGAAAAAAATTCTGAATGCAAATACTGTTCGTGGAGTTCCTAAGCTTAAGATTGATGATAAGGTTGTGTGTGAACCTTGTCAATTAGGGAAACAAATCGAAGTCGGACACAAGAAAGTTCGAAGCATCACCACCTCTAGCATTCTTGAATTGATGCATATGGATTTAGTAGGACCGATGCCCACTCAAAGTATAGAAAAGAAGAAGTTCATTCTTGTGTGTGTTGATGATTATTCAAGGTTCCTTTGGGTGGAATTTCTCCAACACAAATCAGAAGCCTTCAAGAGCTTTAAGGACTTGTGCATTCGTGTGGAGTTAGAGAAGGATCTTTCCTTGAGAAGAATAAGAAGTGATCATGGTGGAGAATTTCAAAGTGAAGAGTTCATCAGCTACTGTGCTGAAAAGGGAATTGCACATGAGTTTTCAGCCCCAAAAACACCTCAACAAAATGGAGTGGTTGAGAGAAAAAACAGAACTCTTCAAGAGATAATGAGGACTATGCTCAAGGCGAATGATGTGGCTGACAGATTTTGGGCTAAGGCGATGAATACCGCATGCTATATAGTGAATCGAGTCTATCTTCGTCCAAAGATAAATCAGACTCCCTATGAGATTTGGAGGGAAGGAAGCCCAACCTCAAACACCTCCACGTGTTCGGGACAGTGTGTTATGTTCTAATCGGCAGGAAGTACACGCAAAAGCTTGATGATTGAGGTCTTAAAGCGATATTTATGGGATATGCTCGTGACAGCAGAGCATTTAGAGTCTATGTTAAGACAAACAAGACTATCATGGAGTCTATCAATGTGGTCTTCACCGATTCTACAGAAGCATAATCAGAAGAGGAGCCTCAACTGTTACTACCTGTACCAACCTCATCAAATGCACAGACTGAATTTTCTATGACTGTTACTGATTCTGTCGAAGCTGAAACTCCATCTGAATCTACCTCAGGTGAGATGGTCCCTACAACTCCTGCTTTATCCAGAAGGGTGTCCAAGAATCATCCTTTAACAAATGTTATTGGAGATGTCACTAGAGGAAGAGTTACAAGAAAGGTGGAAAGAGACTACAAACGAATGGTGGCAAACATTGCGTTCATGTGCTATGTTTCTAAAGTTCTACCGAAAAATGTTAAGAAGGCCTTGTTGATTGAAGATTGAATTGCCTCCATGTAAGAAGAATTGCTCCAGTTTGTTCGTTGCAATGTGTGGTATCTTGTCCCTCGTCCCATTGATGCCCATATAATTGGGACAAAATGAATTTTTTGCAACAAAACTGATGAGATGGATGAGATTATTCGCAACAAGTCAAGACTAGTTGCTCAAGGATACTCTCAAGAGAAGGGTATTGATTATGAAGAAACATTTGCTCTGGTCACTCGCCTAGAAGTTGTTCGTCTACAACTTGGGATGGCGTGTTGCATGAACTTCAAGCTATACCAAATGGATGTTAAGAGTGCTCTATGGATTGAAGCAAGCACCTCGTGCTTGGTATGATACGCTGTTCAAGTATCTCATCTCCAAGGGATATGTTCGAGGAGGATCTGACAAAACTCTTTTCTATAAGAGTAATTCGGAAGGTATCATCATTATTCAGATTTATGTTGATGATATAATATTTGGCTTTGTGTCTCAGGATCTGATCCAGGAATTCGTGGGACACATGACAAAGGCGTTTGATATGAGTCTGTTTGTTGAATTGCATTATTTTCTGGGACTTCAAATTAAGCAATCCGAGGAGGGAATATTTGTGACTCAATCAAAGTATGCTCGGAGCTTGGTGAAGAAATTTGGACTAGAAAATGCCAAGGTGCGTCACATACCTATACCAACTTCAATTAAGCTCAGCAAGGACATGGAAGGTGCTTCTGTAGATCAGTCTCTATACAGAAGTATGATTGAAAGTTTGCTCTACTTGACGGCTAGTAGACCAGACATTAGCCACAGTGTCGGAGTTTGTGCCAGGTTCCAGACAAATCTGAAGAAGAGTCATTTGCTAGGACTGAAGAACATTATTAAGCATGTTCAAGGAACAAGTGATTTTGGTATTTGGATGACTAAGGACAGCACCACATCCTTAGTGGGATACAGCGATGCGGATTGGGCAGGTAGCCCGGACGATAGGAAGAGTACATCTGGAGCATGTTTCTTCCTTGGCAACAACTTGGTATCCTGGCACAGTAAGAAGTAGGTAACGTGTCCATGTCCTCAACTAAAGCTGAATACATTGCTGCAGGTTCAGCTTGCATACAACTCATGTGGATGAGCTAAATGCTTGAAGAATATGGAGTGTTGTTCGAGCCATTCACTCTCTACTGCGACAACAAGAGTGTTATTGATATCTTGAAGAAAAGATACTCAACCTGGAGTTCATGCCTACGGAGAAGCAGTTGGCGGACTTGTTCAATAAGGCCTTGGATGCTGCGAGGTTCGAATCACTTCGAGCTTCGTTGGGTGTTTGCTCTCTCTAAATTCTTTAAAGAGACCCCGTGCTTGTGTCTTCTAAAAAAGCACAATGTATATGTACATTATTGGTTTTTGGTCTTCTTGGTGTTTCTTGTTTTTCTGTGTAATTCTGTGCCAGGACTTCTGGGCACAACTGATGGCACACGTAGTATGCTGGAGTAGACAAGGACTGATGTAATCTCTGTAGCCTTTCAACGGCTACTTTCAATGCTAGACTCTGTGACTTCCAAGGGTTTGCAACGACTGTTTTACGTTCAAATCGAAACGTTGGAGATAAGGATCAATTCAAATCTTAATATATATATATATATATATCATCTCCTATTTTATAGGGATTTATTTTCTTAGTTATCTTCTAGAGAGAGAATTCCGCCGCCTTTGAAATCTAATATATATATCGTATCTTCTCCGTTAAGATTTCTCACATCCTTTTCTTAGTTTCGAAGCTCTCTCTCTCAAATATTTCATTTGTGTTAGTGTATTGTTGGTCAATATTCATCATGTCTGAAGGAAGCCGTTCCACTCAGAAATTCTCAGACGACTCCGGCAACGATGAGGTTTCAATCTCTCGCTTATACCCAGTCGGTGGTAAAAAGAAGAACGAAAGCCTGGGTATTGTTGATTATCCAGACTCCGGAGAGAAGAATCCACCTACTGCTGCAACGAAGGAGCAACCTGCTCGATCAAAGTCTTTTTCTCCGGCGAAGACAGTCTCTGAGTCGCCATTGAAACATTCTCCTGCTCCTGAGAAGCAAACTGTTGAGGACTCTGAATTTGACACGGAGTCAAGTCAGAAGGAACCACCCATAGTTCCTTTTGCTGCTTTCAAAAAGAAGATACTCCATCCAAGTCTTCTACTTCGCGATCCATTCTCCGGCGATCTGCATCTTCCGTCGGTGGTTCTCAAGCTATTAGAGATCAAGCCCCCATCTCTCCAGTGATTTCCGTTTTCGAAGAAACAGAAAAAGAGCAAGATATTGGTGAAGAATATGGAGTTGATCAAGCTGCTATTGATGAGGTAGCCGCAGATTTTGACGTGCCAGAGTCTGTGCCAACAGAGAAGAAGAAGTCTTCCAAAAGACGTCTTCCAAGTTATCTGATCTGCCCAGTAAGAGGGTCAGAATCGAAGATGCTGACTTGACCATCAAGGAGCCTGTCGCGACCCCTGCTACTCGAACTAGGGGTCAATTAGCCAAGAAATTTGCTGTTGTTGCTGCCTGTGATGTCAAGGGCAAAGGAAAGATTGGTGAATCTTCCAAGAAGAAGAAGAAGAATGTTGCTGCAAAGACTAAGAAGGGTGTGGATCCAAATCAGCCCATTGAAGTTAAATCTGGGCCTGAACGTGCAATGGAGAGTGATGCTGGGAATTCTAAGCATGAAACATCTCATCATGGAGCTTCTTCTGCTACTCTCCATGGGGATCATCTGCCACACCTTCAAGAAGACAACTATTCTCAACTGATCCCCATCAGAGAACAAAGGCTGTGCAAGATGCTCTCAGGTTCAAGTCTGATGAACATGCTGAGGCTTGGGATAATGTCATCCACAAGAAGCTGGTCTATGAGCAACCTGTGAAGAAATAAGATTTGGAAAGAACCGGCTTAGACAAACTGCTGGAAGATGCTAAGTAGGATCAGACTGTCTATCCTGTTCGACGATATGTTCGAGCAGTTGTGCTGGAATTCTACTGCAACATGTCCAAGAGTATTGCTGACTCTTCCTCCCGCAACCACTTCAAGACTTACATTCGAGGAAGGTATATCAATTTCTACCCTGCTGTTATCTCTACTTTTGTTGGTCGGAATGATTTTGGTGTAGAAGAGGAGGATGTGTCTTTGGACACGATCGCCAGCAAAATTACCCATGGAGTGTACCGGACTTGGAAGAGGAACATGTCCATCAGTTCTTCAATGTTGTCCCAGAAGTACGCAATCTTGCACAAGATTGCAGTCAGAAATTGGTGCCCTACCACACACACTGACATAGTAAGCCAAGAAATAGCAAGGGTGTTGTATGGATTAGGGCGATTCAAGCCCTTCGACTTTGGACGTTTGGTCTTCGACCACGTCACTCAATTTGCTGGAAATCTGAAAAAGTCTAAGGCATTAGGCTATCCTGGTCTGATTTTTGGAATCATCTCATTGCAATTCCCTGAAGTGGTGTATGTAGGAGAGCAGTTCGAGCGCACTTCGAAGAGCATTGTCATTCATAACAAGCTATTCAATGAAGATGTTCATCCTAAGGACATTGAGGGCCCCTCTGTCCAAATTGTGGAAAGAAAGAAGCCGACATCCACTGTGCCAGTGCCTGTGCTGAGTGAGCCTAATCTTCGGGCTATTTTTACAAGGATGTTGCGTGAGTACAACTCCATCTTGTTCTAGATGAAGAGGCTTCGTATGCGCAAGAATCAGATTGCGGCATTACTCAATGATGCCAAAGCAGTCTTTGCTGGAGGAAAAGTTGTGCCATCTGGATCGACGCCACGTGATGAAGAGTTCGTGCCAGGAACTGATGATGCTGATGATAAGGATGCAAATGATGAAGAAGCAACTGATGATGATGTTGAGGATGCTGAAGAAGACTTGGGTGATGAAGATACCCAAACTGAGGAGGATGAAGATGATCTTCAAGCGTCTGCTCAAGCTGCAAAAAAATAAAGATCCCAATCGTTCTGAAGATTGGATAGAAGACCCCCTTACTTTGTCATTTCTACCAGACAAAAAAGGGGAGTAGAAGAAAAGTAGAAGAAGTTGTATTTTTTTTGGGTTTCTGGTTTTCTTGTTTTTATGTTGGTGTTTCAATGTTTGTGCCAGTATTTGCACAGATTTATTTTTGGTGCCAAGGAGTTAATCTCTCTCTACTCCTTGATATTTTTGATGGACATATATTTAAGCTTTCCTGTTTATGACTTATTGTTTTGATGGTTTACTTTGATGCTGTGTTGAAGATCATCCGCTTGATGATTGAAGAAATACTTCAGTTTTACTCCATGCATTGCATAAGGGGGAGTTCAACACAGTTTCTCCAATTGCTAGTTGGAGGGGGAGTTTTGGCATACTTCGTACCAGTTCTGACTTGGAGGATTTGGAGGTATGAAGATGCTTATGGTTGATTATTTTCTTGATGATTGGTTTTGTCTACATAAATGCCAAATGAGGAGATTGTTGGATTTGAGGCATTGCTGCTCAAGAGGGGATGCTGCTTAAAGATGTTGGCAAAGTTTATGTAGCCAAAAGTACAGCTGAAGTGTCGAAGCCGCTGCGTAGAACAAACTCTGTTATGTGTGCTTCAGTCCGTGCTAAGGGAACCTGGAACAGTCTGACAGTTATCAAGCAGATATCAGACGTGTTCCCCAAGCCTTATCCTCACAAGGAAAGAAGATCTAAGAAGATATACATGATGGCAAAGAAATCTAGAGTTTCATACCTATATATCTTCGACATCAACATTGTGAGGATGCGCCGTTTTTGTTTTATTATTTGAGTGCTTATACTTTCTTGTGAATATTGTATTTTGAGAGCACGAAATATTGTGAGTTTATCTTTGGTAAATTAAATCTATAAGAGAGTTAAGGGTCGGACAGGAGGTTCGAGCTTAGGTTGAGCGATTGTAGATCGATCATTCACGAATTCACATGAAGTTAGAAAGAGGGTGAGCTAAAGGGTAGCATAAGGTGTCGACCTGTATGTGTAAGATCCTCTGTAGCCATTTCTTCTAATAGTTTGGTTCTCTCTTGGGCAAAGGCCCCCTCAGACGTAGGTTGCAAAACCGAACTAGGTTACCATATGTGTGTCTTTTATTTCAGCACAGTTTATTATTTTTGTTATACTGACTGTGCTAATTTTTCAGTAACGCAATAACTTTATATGCATAAAGTGTTCTTTTAGATCTAACAATGCTTAATCTCAGTATCCAACACTTTTAGTGTTAATGGAGAAGTTACAAAACCAATGAGGGCCAAGAGAGGGTTGAGGCAAGGAGACCCTATCTCCCCATATTTGTTTGTTGTGTGCATGGAGTATCTCAATAGATGCTTAATGGAATTGAATAAGGATAGGAGTTTCAGTTTCCACCCAAGTTGTAAGAAGTTTAAGCTTGTGCATTTATGCTTTGTGGATGGTCTTCTAATGTTTGTTAGAGGAGATGTAATATCCATGAGGAAGTTCTTGCAAGCCTTCTCTAAATTCTCAAATGCCTCAGGGTTGACAGCAAACCAAACCAAGAGCTGTGTCTACTTTGGAGGACTGCCCACAAGAGTTCAATAAGCTATCTTATCAGAACATAGAATGACAAAAGGAGAATTTCCCTTCAGATATTTATGGGTACTGCTTGCCACTAAAAAGCTGTCTATCCTCCAGTACCAGCCATTGGTGCAAAAAATCTTAGCTTGAATTGATTGTTGGACCTCAAAGCTGCTTACATACACAGGGAGGTTGCAACTTATTAGATCAGTGTTGTTTAGTATCCAACTTTATTGGTGTCAAATTTTTGTTTTGCCTCAGAAAGTGATGAAAGTGATACATCCAGTCTGTAGATCGTTTCTGTGGACTGGAAAATCTAGTCTTTCAAAGAGGGCTCTTGTAGCATGGAAACAACTTTGCAAGCCTAAATCAGCAGGTGGTTGGAATCTTACCCAGATGAAGCTGTGGAACATAGCTGCCATATGTAAACTACTATGGTGCATAGCTCAAAAGAAGGAGAAAATCTAGGTAAGGTGGATACATGGTGATGGGGTCGAGATTTGTAATCCTTGAACACACAGATGTTCAAGAATCGTAAACCATAATGAGTACCTTGTGTCGACGAGATTATGTTGAGAAGAGCTTATCCACGTGGAGTTAATCCTTGAATTCTGACCTGCAAAGCATAACGCCGGGTTGTGTGTCGGCGTCGCGTCTCCGACGATCAAGTCAGTGTATATTCAACACTAAACTTGAGAGAAATTAGCGAGTTCTATCATATATCAGAGGTAAATGAACGTGATACCTGAGATTCTGCTGTAAAATTTGTATATATACCTGTAACGATAAGGTTATTTAGTCATTTCAGGGAGACTTGGGAAGTCTCCAAGCCGACTTAAGTAAGGAAAACTTCCCTACTTTAGTTGATGTGATAGGTCGGTACCGACATCTGTCTGACATATTTATGCCTCTGTACTTTAGACCAGCTGTCGATAATGTCACAACCCCAAATCCTGAGGGACGGCAAAAGCCGGGGTGCGACTAGGGGTTGGATTAAAGAAGCGGGGAAGAAGGGGGATGAATAAGAATGAATAAATAAACAGACATTAATAACAGAATGAATTACTATGAACAAGACTTCATTATATAAAAGGAAGACTTGATCTCGAAAGATCACTCGGCAAGTTGTTCAAAAGGAACTAAATTCGTTGTACGGGGTTTAGACCCAACAGAAAGATACATTAACTCCAAAAAGAGTTTGGCAGTGGAAAAACGTAAAGTTGAATACAAGTTCTTATTCTAATTACGACTTCTTAACTCAACATCAACCACCGCCGCTCCCGTCGCTCAACCTGCACATTTTATAAAACATATGCAGGGCTAAGTACAAAAGCACTTAGTGGGCACGTTGCCGAAAACAAATAATAAT
The DNA here is from genome assembly GCA_029490685.1 of Schizonepeta tenuifolia. NCBI lineage: Eukaryota > Viridiplantae > Streptophyta > Magnoliopsida > Lamiales > Lamiaceae > Schizonepeta > Schizonepeta tenuifolia. The sequence goes on from CM055957.1 coordinate 5,978,420, forward strand.
CAGGCATCTCATTTCTGTAGCACACCAGGGTTTTTCATTAAAGGCCCGTGTCTACTAAACATTTTCTTTTCTCATAAATCACTTGCGCGAGCATTTTCTGACTGATGTTACGTTCAATCTTGCCCAATAAATATCACCGTGGCTGGTCACCCCTCAATAGGGTTCCACACACAACGGCTACTGTGTACACTAACTTTGGATAGCAGGTCGACTAACTCAAAGTCCGATCGTTTTAGTTAGCAAGTCGGCTAACTAATAAATCTGAATAGTAGGTCGGCTAACTCAGAAGGGTACAAGAGAAACTCACATAAAAACAAATCATTTCATGCTCTGATTATCACGTTGAAAACACAATTATCAAAGCTTGTAAACAAAGATTTTCGAGCATTGCTCATTTATTTTGTATATAGAAAAGCCCACCTGACTGATTATAGAACTACTATTCGAGCTTCCGTCTCTGGTCTTCCATCCTATCCTCGGTGCTGACTTCCTCCTTTTATCGTAAATAAACAAACTTAAGCAACTTGAACGCAACGATAAAAGAAACAGGAAATCGAAATCGGTTTTAGTCTTTTAGGCGTTTGCACTTTTACTACTTTCTTTTGATTAACTAATAAACGAGACTTCGATCAATTCTCGTCTACAAACTGACTCGGCTCATTACCCGACACTTAGGTCAGTAGATAATGAATGCCGATACTTATAACGACTTAAAAGTTCACAAGGAACGAAGTTAAAAAGGATTCAACTTAAGAAACTTAAGCTTTGGAAATTTCTGCACAGGTCAGTAAGTTCATACAGAACAGGGTACTTCGAAACAGGGGATGAATCTTATACCAAAAGAAAGTCATGGGTGTCTAGTTTACTCTCCAATTTACGGATCTCAATTTCGTTAAGCGAGCTAAAAGTTATGACAGTTTCCATGAAACGTCGCAAAACAGTCGCGCGAAACCCTAATGCTCGACAAAATTCGACGCACGATTCCCTAGGTTCGATTAATGCTATTCCACTTTTATTTTCACGAAATTTTCATCTCAATACAGTCAAAATGCAGTATCCCTTAATCAGGTTCACATTCACATCTTTTGATTAAACAAACGACGAGCATTTTCTCGTCATTTCCAACTAACCATTTACCATACCAAAACAATTTCAAATTCAATTCCTATTTCATTTTCGTTTATCCACTTCTCGTTTCTTAACTATAACTCATAACATCTCGTATCTCGGATGGAAAAGTCGTTAACTACAATATTGTTCGTCAATCCATAACAATCATTATTATCAAAAAGATTTTCCTTATTCGACTTTTCTATCGGCTTTTAATCTCGTTTCTTCGTCTCTTAACGAAATTTCAAACTTCTTAGAATTCGTTCAAACTTTACGGTCACGATCATTAACTAACAAGAGTATCAAAGGTTCGAATCACAATCCTAAATCATTATCTATTCTCGACTCATCATCGATTGTTCGTCTCTTAACGAAAATCCTACGTTCTCCATTTTTGTTCAAATTTTACAACAACGATCATCATCTAACGAGCATTACTAATATGTAAACCATATTCTAAAAATATTAACGAGCTTCAACTTAACGACGTGTTTCCGTCTCTTACGTTTTTTGTTTTATTTTTAGAAAAATCTCAAATAAATATATATTCATCCTCAATCATCCTATATCTCATTTCCATAAACAAAACATGCATATCATATCATCTTCTTCATCAATTCAACCATTCTTTATCTCTTATATTTCAACTTTTATTTTTAGAAAAATCTAAATTAATTCATATAGTCAATTAACAACATGTAGAACAAGAATCCATCATTCAATTACCAAGAAAATCGAACTACGATCAAACCCCTAAAATCCTCTAAAATTTCGGTAATTTCAATAGGTTAGGAGGGATTGATTTTCTTCGATTTCAAACCATAGAACCTAATTCTAAGCATACTAGAACATGTATTAATCAAAGGACAACATGCTTCTTCATGCTCCTATGATTCGAAAAAATGAAAAATGATGGGAAAGGATTTGTGTTCGGTTCATAGCGTAGAAGATGTTCTTACCTTGCCGAATATGAAGTCGGATCTAAGATCGATCGGTAGACGGAGGTCTTGTGTTCTTGAGCTTGGATGATGAACTCTAATGGAGGAAATGAGAAGAAAAATGAGAGAGAGAGGGAAGTGATGAGGGCGGTAATGAAGAGGAGAAGAAGAGTGAGATGACTCACCACTTCACTATTCCATAAAGGTGTAAAGATCTAACTAAAAGGATGGTGAGTCGTTAAGGGTCGTTTGTCGCGAAAAATTTGACGAAAATATCTCGTTTTCGGGTTTTAAACGATGTTATAAAAGTCGAGAAAAACTTTTGTAGGTAGTTACGAAATCGACGAAATCTAATTCGTCTGTTAGATTAGAAATAAATCACGTACTCGGAAAACCTAATTCGTTTTTCAAAATCCGAGAAAAAGTCGGGATTAGACAGTCTAAAATTCGCCCGGAAAAATCATAAAAACTAACTTTCTCCGGTGAACTCGTATCGAAGAAAAAGTGAATGAAAATTCTGACGGTTTTTAATTTTTAGAGTTTTCGGACGAAAAATCTATCAGACGCGAAAACCCTAATACAGTAGTCGTTCGACCGACTTCTTGAAATTATTTTCAGAAACGGATTTCATCGTAAATCTTAGAATCGAAAATCCTTAACTTAGGCGTGCAAAGCCTTAATTATTAATTAACTTTTTATTTTAATGACGAATTAAACATTCGGGGTATTACAGATAAAGTATAAGCGGGGAAGTTACCGCAAGGCAATCTTCCTGAAAAGCAAGATTCCATGATGCAGGGCATACTTCCCCCGCTACTACGAGCATTGGGGCAAGGTTGTCATTCAAGTAGAGGAATACTGAGAGTATTAGTGGGAGGTTGCCTCCTGGCAGCCATGCCATACCGAAGTTGTCCCATCAACTCCTCCCCCTTAAGTCTGAAAAGAGGAAACTTGTCCACGTCAAGTGAGGAATTTTCAGTAGTAACATTCCTTCAAGGCAACCTTGCCTATTCGGATAAGGTAAAACAGTTGAGGAGTTTTCTCTCTCCGTCTCTGCGAATTCCATCTTTTCAGAGATGGGATATCCCACGTCGCGTCAGTTATACACGTGGAGTGTTTTAAGGGGATAGCCACTTTAGCACGATAATAATTTGAATTATTACTGTTTTCTTCATTTATTTCATTTCATTTTCGCGGTTCACTTCTCTCTCGCTCTACTTCTTCGAATCTCTTTTTCCACCGGAATTCCTCGCCGTCGTCCCAGCTTTTTCGTTCATCATTTCAGGTACTTCGCTGCTACTCTCCTTGTAGGTTTTATTTCTTTTAGTGCTTTGTATCGAGATGTCATTCTTGCCCGATTTGGGGAGAGGGTTTGACCTAAACCCTTCCAAATCGTCTACTTGACGGACTGCTTCTGCCGGCGAAGAGGCTTCTTCATCCTCTGCCCCTATTTACGTTCCCCACATATCTTCCAAGAAAGAAAAGTCGGGGTCTGTTTCCTTTTCTTTACCCGTAGAGCCCGATTTTTCTTCGAGTAGGGATAACTGGAATTTGGTTACTACATCTTCATCCCTCGTTAAGCAGGCCGAGGTTCAGGCCTTAATCAAGGATTTGAAAATAGAAAGGTTTCGTCTTTAGGTTCCCAGCCCTAGTGAACGACCAAATTATACAGCTCCTCCCACTTTGCCTTTCTGGAAAAAGCATTTCGAGGCAGGCCTTAGGCTTCCGATATACCCATACGTAGTTCGTGTTTGCGATCTCTTCCGTGTTTGCCCTAGCCAGATTATCCCCAATTCCATTAGGACTGCTCTGTCTTTCTATATAGTCTTGAAAGCCAACGGAGGTAATCCTACTCCGGAGCTTTTTCATGCTTGTTATCAGATGAAATATCAAAAGGGGATGGTTATGTTCAGTTCTCGAACCAATAGCCCCGCTCATTTTCTGGGTAAACCAGAAATGATAAAACTTAGAGGCCCCATTATATCTTTGTCACTCATGTGGATAATTCTTGGCCTTTCACCATACAACACTGGCGGTATTCTTTTGAGAAACCCTCTCAGGTAGAGGTGAATCCCATTCCTCCTTCAGATGAGGAGTTTATGAGAGAGTTGAGCACTCATTTTAATTCTGATAATGATTTCAACATTCAAGACCTTCTCACAGATTCTTTCGCATTGGCCTATTTCGATTTGGCTTCTCCTCCTCATCAACCTTCCACTCCGGGGATGAGTAGGTGTTCGTTTCAGTGTTTGGTTGAATTCAAACACTTGGTAAATCTTGCAAAATGTAATAATTTCTATCTTTCTGATTATTGCAGTTATGGACTGGTTGAAGACTGATCAAGGCGTTGAGGAGGAAGACGATGTTATCGTGGTGGGATCCACCTCAGGCTCTATTCCTCTGCCTTTATTCCCCAAACTTGAGGTCAACTTTCCCCTCAGCAAAGTGGTTGAGGAGCAAACTTCCAAGGGGGCCTCCTCCCATGGAAAGTCTACTCCTGCTTCTCCTGCCAATCCTTCCTCTGAAGGATTGCATCTGAGGACTCGCAGTCGAGCAATGACTGATCTGCTCCCTCCTACTCCAGCCAAGAAGGGGAAGGGTACCAAAGCTTCTGGGAGCAAGGTTCCAGCTATGCCTATCCAGCAATTTTCCAATCAACTCGAAGTTCATCTCCCTGTACCACTGGTTTCTATGGAGGGTTCTCAATGCGTAGCTCTATTCCGCCACATGACCAACTCTTCTGAGAGGAATCAAGCCTTGTCGTTCTCTACTGAAGCCCTCCACAATGCCATAGGGCGTGCTTTGATCCAGGTTTGAACATTTTCCAACAGTTGTTTTCAAAATATAAATTTTCATCATTTTTTGGACAATGACTTACTTGTTTTCTTCTTAGGCCGGCGTTTTCTTGGCCGAGGCCGAAGAGAGGAGAAAGGAAGGTTCAACTGCTTCCTCCAGGGGCAAAGAACGAGGATTGTCAAAGCTCTTCTTCAAGTTTCCAGCCTGGAAACTAAGTGCAAGCAGATGGAGGGCAACCTTGCCGATGCCCTATTGCAGGTGGATTCGCTCAGTAAGCTTCTCGCTAAGACTAAAGAAGAGAAAGCCTCCCTAGAGAAGAATCAGGCGGAGAGTTTGGTCAGAGCTCGCCAGGAAGGATAGGAGGGTGGCATCCAAGCTTGCCAGCAAGGGCTTTTCCGCACAGCTGCAAGTCAAGCCTTTTTAAAAGAACTGACAGAGGGGTTGATGGAAGCGTACAAAAGGAGTGGCCAGTACTTGCGTGATCTAGGCCGTACCATTAGCCACTTTGTCCGTCAAGGAGCTTCCAACCTTACTGCACAGACGAGGGAGCCTTCCTACTCAGGAGAGGTGAACACAAAGGCTCTCATGGACAATCTTGAGCTCCCTCCTCATCTGCAGCCCCTGAACGACCTTCCTCCTGGGCCAGAATACCAGCTTCCAATGGTGCAAGCTTGTGCAAGGAAACTTGCCCTCAGCCTTATTCTTGATCCCTCCTTAACTGCCATGGAGAATCCCTTCTATGACCTTTCTTCTGCAGGTGCCTCTAGCTCCACTTGGGTAGAGTTGCCAACAATCGAAGACACCTCCGTGCCCAATGTCACCACTCCTCCTGCAGAGAAGACTGCCTCAGAGGTAGGATTCCTTTCTCTTCAGAAGGAATCAACAGGAGAGAAAGATGGAGCTGAAGGAGGGGATAAGGCTGCAACCAATTCTGCCTCAGAGGAGAAGTTAGAAGGTGAAGAATCTGAGAACCCCTCTGCGTAGGGTGAATTCTTGTAATTTCTGATACAATGGTGCTTGCTACGATGGCTTTCTAGTCGCCTTTATTTCTGTTTTTGCTACATTGGCTTCCTAGCCGCTTTTATTTCTGTTTTTGCTACACTTTCTCATGCTTGAACAACTTATGACCCGTGAGCCTTTATGCCAATCGTGCTTTTTGATCTTCACGCGTGAAATTTTTCTTGCAATTGCTCTTATACTTTGCTCTTTTCTTTGCATTCTGCATGTTATTTGATATGTTCATATATGTGTACTCCTCTCCCCCCCCCCCCTTTTCTAAAGAAGTAGGAGTTCGAAAAATGAATAGTTGTTTAGAATATCTCATTCTTGGTAATCATTGTGTTCGGGGAAGATTGCGTGTCCACAATCTTGTTCAATCCGTAGTATAGGGGCATTGCTGCCATCCAAATACCAAATTTTCTAGAGGCGCATGTAGCTACTGTCGGGCCAAGGTTGTCTGCCGACAACCTTGCTCACCTTAATTTCTCCAGAGGCGCATGTAGTCACTGTCGGGCCAAGGTTACCTGCCGACAACCTTGCTCACCCTAATTTCTCCAGGGGCGCATGTAGCCACTGTCAAGCCAAGGTTGCCTGCCGACAACCTTGCTCACCCTTGAAACGCTCTGGTTTCTCATGGGCAAGGTTGCTCATCAGCAACCTTGAACCCATCTCCAAATACTAGAGCTCATATAACCACAAACATCAAAAGGAGCTGCATCATACTTACATTCAAAAAATCCGATCTGCATGTACAAGCAGGAAAGCAACATCTGCGCATCGGGCAAGAATGAGTCATCTGCGGGCGGTGATCAAAAAGTAGGGGTTATCTTCTCTACACATAGTACTTCTTCAACCTGCTAATATTCCATGGATGAGACAAGACTTCTCCTTTGGCATCCATCAACTCGTAGGCTCCGCCAGCCAGGACTTTAGCAACCTTGTAAGGTTCTTCCCAATTGGGCTCGAACTTCCTAGTTGGCTTCAAGGCATCAACCTTTCTCAATACGAGGTCTCCCTTGCCAAACCGACGAATTTGTACCTTCTTGTTATACGAATTACGTATCTGTTCTTTATTCCACTATGTTTTTAAACGAGCTTGTTCTCTTTCTTTTTCCACAAGATCTAACTCTTCCCTTCGAAGTTCTTGGATCTGATCCTCATCATAGAATCGATTTCGATGACTTTCAGAGATCACCTCCGCGGGTATCACCACTGAAGATCCATAGACTAGATTGAAAGGGGTTTCATTGGTAGCCCTTCTAGGACTAGTGTGGTAAGCTCACAATATCGAATCAAGCTCCTTCGCCAATAAGCCACGCTTATCATCCATCCTTGCATTAATGCCATTGACAATTGTTCTGTTGGTAACTTCCACTTAGCTATTCGTTTATGCCCGACTGCTGCAAATCTTTGCTCAATCTTCAGCTTTGAGCACCATTCTATGGTTCCTTGGCTTATGAACTGGACACCATTGTCCAACATATATTTTTCCATAAGAATTTTATGATCGCTGCATCATCAACTTTGCTAACGGGTTCAACTTCCACCTATTTGGAGAAGTAGTCCACAACTACTATGAGGTGGGTCATTCCCCTCTGTGCAGTGGGCAACTTTCCGACCAGATCAATTCCCCACTTGTCGAAGGGACAAGAGGCGTACATAACTCCTAATTCCTCAGCGGGAAGATGAATTAGAGGTCCATATATCTGACATTGGGAACACTTCTTAACATACTCCTTGGCATCTTTGCCGATGTTAGGCCAATAGAATCCTGTCCGCAACACTTTTCGAGCAATATCCCTTGCTCCAGTGTGGCCTCCTCCATTTCCTGAGTGTATTTCCTGCAAAACACTCGCACCTTCCTTCTTTGATATGCACTTCAAATAGGGGTAAGTCGTGGCACGTTTGTACAAGTGATCTCCAATCATGCAAAAGTGAGCATAGGAAGCCCGTTTGGATGCAAGGGAACCTTCCATGCGTCTTCCTGTTATCAAGAAGTGTATGATTGGAACTCTCCAATCCCTGATTTCTTTAATAGCTCCTACATCCAAGGCAGCAACTCTATCTTCCTCTTCGAGATATGTAATTGGTCCATCAATTCCCTTTTCCATAGAACTGGCCAATCTTGCCAACTTGTCCGCCCGGGTATTTTCCTCTAAGAAAATTTGCTCCATTCGAAATTCTGTAAATCTTGCCTTCAATTGTATTACTTTTGCTACATAGTTGGCCATCCTTTCTTCTTTAGCTAGGTAAGTTCCCTCTGTCTGGGACACAACCAATTGGAAGTCAGAAAATATCAAGACCTTCTTAGCTCCCAATCCTTCCATGATTTGCATGGCTCGCACCAGCGCTTCATATTCAGCTTCATTGTTCGAAGCTTTGAATTTAAGCTTGATCAAAAATTGTACTTCTTCTGAGGTGGGAGGAATGATCAATATTCCTACACCACATCCTTTCTTAGTAACAGAATCATCCACGTAAGCTTTCCATTCAGCTAGTTCTGCACTTCGAGTAGTTTTCTAAATGAAATCTGCCAAAGCTTGAGCTTTTATCGTAGGTCGTGGCTCAAATTCGATTTCGTATTCTCTCAGCTCTACAGCCCATTTTACCATCCTTCTCGATAAATCCGGTCTGCTGAGAATGTTTCGGAATGGGAAGGTTGTCCTCACAACCACCTTGTGCGCCAGAAAGTAAGGACGTAACTTTCGAGCAGAAGTCATAATCGCCAAGGCTGCTTTTTCCACCTCTGAATAGTTCGCTTCAGGGCCTTGAATCATTTTACTGGTGTAGTAGATGGGTTTTTTTTCACCACCTTCTTCCCGTATCAACACTGAACTCAGCGACTCCTTTCCCACTGAGAGGTGCAGATAAAAGGTTTCTCTTGTCACATGATTTGTCAGCAAGGGCAATGCAGCCAGATGTTCTTTCAAAGTATTGAATGCTATTTGGCACTCTTCCGTCCATTTAAACTTGTTACCTTTCCTCAATATTTTGAAGAAAGGTAAGCTCTTCTCGGCTGAATGAGAAATAAATTGGCTCAGTGCGGTAATCTTGCCATTAAGTTTTTGAATTTCATTCAAGTTGCGAGGAGCTTGCATCTCTTGCAACGCGGCAACCTTCGCCGGATTCACTTCAATACCCTTGGGTGTGACAACATACCCCAGGAACTTTCCAGATTGTACTCCGAAAGCACACTTAGCAGGATTTAATCGAATGTCATTGCTCCTGATTACTCCAAAGACTTCTTCCAGATCAGTTGCGTGATCAACAACTTTAAAACTCTTGACTAGCATGTCATCTACGTAAACTTCCATGATTCTTCCAATTTGCTCCCGGGAAACCAAATCCACCATTCTCTGGTATGTTGCCCCCGCATTCTTCAAACCGAAAGGCATTTTCTTGAAGCCAAATGTTCTTCCTCCAACAATGAAACAAGCTTTTCGAATATCTCTTGGATTCATTAAGATTTGGTGATATCCTTGATAGGTATCCATCATTAATAGCAATTCACATCCAGAAGTGGAATCTACCAATTGATTAATTTTGGATAGGGGATAGTGATTTTTCGAGCATGCTTTATTCAAATCTCGGAAGTCTATGCACATTCTCCACTCCCTCCCCCCCTCTCTCTGGGTACCATGACTGCGTTGGTAATCCATTCAGGAAACTGAACTCTCACGATATGCCCAGCTTTGAGCATTTTTTTCACTTCAACCATGATAATCTTGTCCTTCTCCAAATCAAACCTCCTCAACTTTTGCTTGACGGGGCGGACAACTGGATCCACATTCAAATGATGCATAGAAATTTTAGGATCAATGCCCTTTAAGTCATCTATGCTGAAAGCAAACAAATCAGCATTCCTTCGTAGGCAAGCTATCACTGCCTCGGAATCCGCATGCGCCATCTGAGTTCCTATTCGAGTAGTATAACCTTGCTTATTGGGGTAAAGTTCCACTGGCATATGTTCCTCTCCGGGAAACATTTGCATCTCCGGGTGTGTTTCTTTCATTTCCATCTGCTTTATCTTTTTTCCAGTGGAGTCTCCCAGTCCTTCATTGGGTCGCTTGGCAGCCTTACCAGACACCTTGACTTCTTTGACATAACATGCTCTGGAAGCATCTTGTTCTCCAGCCAACTCACCCACTCTATCTTTCATAGGAAACTTCAGCTTCATGTAGAAAGTGGACACTACTTCCTCGAATTCATTGAGGGCAGACCTACCCAAAATCACATTGTAAGATGAACTTCAATATTTAACTCCAATGTTTAACTTCATGCAACTCAATGTTTAACTTCATGCTTTCGAAGCAATGGCCGAATATTATATTCGCTGAACTTCTCGTGTCTACAAGTACTCTAGAGACATCGGTAACCACCAATCTCCGTGGTGAACACCAAGGCATCATCATGTGGTCACAAAATAACAATCTCATCCTCAGGGCTGAATTGTATCAAGGGGTAGTTTCTCACACTCCTTACTTCATGCACTCGCTCCACTGTATGCATATCCGGAACTCTGGCGAAAGCCTTTCTTGTGCTATTGGAGTCTCCTCCTGAAGGTCCACCTACTATCATGTGGATGTGTCCCTTTTTTTTTGGGAAGGCTACTCTCTTTTCGGAGATCTAGGATGCTCATATTCCTTCCTCGGTGACCGAGGACGTTGGTACTCTTTCCTGTCATCCTCCTTCCTTTTGTAACCACGTTCCTTCTTCACAAATTTCACTAGTTTGCCATCTTTTACCAATCGTTCTATGACATCCTTCAAATATCTACATTGATTTGTTTCGTGACCAAACTCGTTATGGTACTCACAATAGGGACCCACTCTGGGATTTTGAGGTTCTCTCCGATAGCTTCGAGGTAGAGAGGACCCTATCTGCTGCCTTAATAATATTGTAAAGAGCTCAGCGGGTGCCACCGTGAGAGGGGTGTAAGTATAATTGTCTTTATCAAATCTTTCCTTTCTTGGAAAATTACGGGGTTCTTTTTTTTATTATTCTTTTCCTTCTTTTCCTCTACCCCATGAGGAGCCGTTTCTGAGATAGCCAAGGATGTTTCATGGCGAGGGCGGATGGTTCAATCTTCTTCATTCTTCATCCCTCTAGCCTCTTCTAAGTTTACAAACTTGTCAGCTCTAGCTAAGAGATCTTCAAATGAAGTGCATGTCTTCTTGGCCAAAGAACTAAAGAAGTCTCCATCACACAAGCCTTGCGTTAACGCGTGCATCTTTACCTCCGAGATAGCAGTGGGAACTTCCAAGGCGGTAGAGTTGAACCTTCGGAGGTAATCTCTGAGACTTTCATGAGAACCTTGCCTAAGGGACATCAAATATACAAAAGTGCGAGTCTGCCTTCATGCACTTGCGAATTGATGTCGAAAAAGGTTGTTGAAGTCAGTAAAAGTCCGTATGTATGCCGGATTTAACTGACTAAACCATCTTTGCACCGATCTAGTGAGAGTTGTGAGGAAGACTCTACACTTGACTCCATCGGTATACTGGTGGAGGGTAGAACTATTCTCGAAACTCATGAGGTGTTCCATGGGATCCGTAGGTCCATCATATTGCTCTCGTATCCCTCTGAAATTCACGGGCAAAGTTTCCTGCAGTATTGCATCACTGGAAGGAGAACCTATTTCATCAAAATCATTTGAATCAGGCTTCAATAAGCGCATCTTCATCTCTTTCATTTCTTTTCTCAAAGCAGCCACATCTGTACCGGTGGCTGATGCCGATTCGGAATTAGGCTGGTAGGAAGCAGACTAATCTTCTTCATCAGGTCGGGCTGCCGAGGTAGCTTCCAACCACTTTTTTCTATTCATGTGACTCTTCTTGAAAATGTAGGGCACTCTTGATCTCAGGCCATACCCGGAATGTTGCCCCCCATGAAAGGGGAATCTTCTCACATCGGAATGTTCCATTTGTTCTTAACTAGGGTTTTCTTGAATTTTTTCTAGGCGTTCTCTTTGGCTTTTTCATTTTCTCGCAACAATCTTTCCAGTAGTTGACGTATCTGAGTCAGATCCAAACCAAACATGTGCTCTGTGTTTGAGGATGAGGCAACCATGCCGGGTTGAGTAACCTGATTAGATTGACTTTGCGGGAGTGCTGATAACCCCAACTCTTCTCTGCGGGTTAAAGGTATTTCGAAGCTTCCTCGCCTGACCCCAGTTGCAGAGGGAGGGCCTCCCAGGGTCGTTTGGCTATGTGGTGTAACAGATTTCTCGAATTCCTACCCCAGATCTCGGGGAGGAGTTGTCATTATCTATAACATTCGAGGAATAGCTTTAGCTCTTTGTTTGCCTTTTTATGGCTCGAGCAGATAATGCGTAGCCAAATAATATCACATAATATCCATGCAAATATACAATCAAATATATCCATCGAAATCATGTGTTTCTAGAAAATAATCATGCTTCGTCATGCTTTATGGTCAGATTTTTCTTGACAGCAAATAATCATGGTCATATTTTCTTGACAGCAAATAATCATGCTTCAATATGCTCTGATATGCTCCGATATGATTCAATATGCTCCGATATACTTCGATATGCATGTATGTGAGAAATATTTCCATATTCATGCTTATTCATGGGTATATCCATACGAAGTTCATCATATATGCAGATGTGAGTTTGGGAAAAGCAAGTTCATGCATATATCAATCTTGATGCTCAAGATATTTTTGGAAGAAAACGATAAAGTGGATCTCACGCCTTAGTTTTGATTTCCCACACATGGCGCTAGTTGATGGGGTCAAGATTTGTAATCCTCGAACATACAGATGTTCAAGAATCGTAAACACATAATTAGTACCTTGTGTCGACGAGATTATGTTGAGAAGAGCTTCTCCACGTGGATTTAATCCTTGAATTCCGACCTGCAAAGCGTAACGCCGGGTTGTGTATCGGCGTCACGTCTCCGACGATCAAGTCAGTGTGTAATCAACACTAAACTTGAGTGAAATCAACGAGTTCTATCGTATATCAGAGGTAAATGAACGTGATACCTGAGATTCTTCTATAAAATCTGTATATATACCTGTAACGATAAAGGTATTTTAGTCATTTTGGGGAGACTTGGGAAGTCTCCAAGCCGACTTAAGTAGGGGAAACTTTCCTACTTTAGTTGATGTGATAGGTCGGTACCGACGTCTGTCTAACATATTTATGCCACGAGAAGATAAATCCGTACTGTACTTTAGACCAACTGTCGATGTATAAGCGGGAAAGATTACCGCAAAGCAATCATCCTGAAGAGCAAGATTCCATGATGCAGGGCATACTTCCCCCGCTACTATAAGCATTGGGGCAAGGTTGTCATTCAAGTAGGGGAATACTGAGAGTATTAGTGGGAGGTTGCCTTCTAGCAACCATGCCATATCGAAGGTGTCCCATCACATGGGTATTACATAAAAGAGCAAAACCTTGCCACCATGCAGATGCCATCGTCTGCTTCTTGGGTAGTCAGGAAAGTGTTAGGAGCAAGGGATTATATGAGTTTGATTACAGGAGGAGAAAGCATGCTTCATTCAGAGAAGTTTGCTATCAGAGCAATATATGGAAAGCTTCGAGGAGATATGCAGCAGGTTCCGTGGAGGAAAATGCTATGTAATAATCTTGCCCCACCAAAATGCATTTTCATCACATGGCTTACTATACTTGGGAGGTTAGCAACATGTGAAAATCTGAAGAAGATTGGCTTTCAGTGTGATCAGCAGTGCATTCTTTGTAAGGATGCTGAGGAAACAATATGACACATGTTCTTTGAGTGTACGTTCTCAAATCATGTATGGCAGTAGTTGACTGATTGGAGCAGCATTCAAAGATCTAGACAAAGCTGGGATTAGGAGTTTGGATACTTGCTTACACAATGTACATCAAATAGAGGAAGGCAAGCCATATACAGGATCATAGTATCAGTGGTCATATATTTCATTTGGAAGGAGAGGAATACAAGGCGGTTTCAAGGACAAGAGAAGACTGTGAAAGCTGTTGCGCATCAGTGCCAACTCCATGCGGCCATCAGATGCAATACGAATAGGAAGCTCATGAAATTATTTAAAAGTTAATTCTGCTTTCTTGTCCATCGTTTGAGAGTTGTTAGTGCTGCGGGTGTTTTGATGAGATGAGCTGTAAACTCTTCATTTGGTATAAATAAAATCTATTTAACCAATATATATATATATATATATATATGTGTGTGTGATTTTTTTAATTTCTAGTAATGTATTTTTTTAATTTCTAGTAATGTAATTTTTAAAATTAATAAAATTTTCAAAATTTTTTATTAAAACTAATATAAAATAAATATAAAAGATAAAAACACTCCATAAAAACAGTCTTACTGCAACTCACTATCTCTATAAAATTTTAGAGACACTGCCTATGCAACGTTGCAACCATTCTTAAAAAGACGCACCTACCATTATTGAAGGAAAACGAACTCCATTTGCCACATACGCCAACTTGGCATCATTGTTTTATTAATTGTTTATAATTTTTAAATGGACGAGTTGTGATTGTTAATTACTTGCCGTCCATTCTGGATTCGAAAAGTTGGTATTCTTGGCTTCAATCACATCACTTTCTTGATAAGAATGCTGACTACATCCATATTTGACGTGTTTCCTTTCTCCATCTGCGCTTTCATACCCATAATTTTTTCGGTTACGTATCTAAACACTATTAGTTAAAATCACTCAGTCCAATTTTTCTATTCAAAAGTGTACAAATCTTAGTACTTTTTTAATCCTAATTTTTCTATTATTGCTAGAGAACACCATATTTGAGGGTTGCCATGGAGATGTTGATATGTCGTCGAATCTTTAGTTTTTTCTTAGTTGGCTGTTTAGGATTAATTTCCCCAACCTTTTTAATTGCAAAATTAAACATATTGTTATGGGATAAAAACTTAAAACACGATGTCACCAGTAATTCTGCAATTTACTCTATATAATATTTGAAAAGTAAGATTTACTTCTTCAATATAATTTTGAAGTTACCACTACATAACAAGTGAGATTTTATTTAAAACATATCAATTCAGCCATTGCAGATATTTGAGATTTCGAAGAAGTATCCTAATTAAAACGGTTACAATGTATATTTAGAGAGTATTGGTATATAAACCCATATGCAACCATATATTTTATAAAACTTTCTAATTTGTTATTTATATATGATTATGAATATGAATATTATGTTTCGATCCTATTAAACATATTTAACTAACCTGTTAACCAGGTGTCAGGTCAACAAAAGCAATGATAGCGTCCACGAAATTAAGATAAAAAAAAAAAGAAAAAAAAAAGCACTTGCTACTGTATTTATTTTGTGAGTAGACGAAAAGGAAGTATTGGTACGGTACTAGTTTCGAAGCAGTAAAGTAGTTCTTTCTTCATCTAATCTAATCTTCAGCATCTCCAAGATTCCTTCAAACAAACACTTCCATTTTCAAGATTCCTTCCATCCCAAAATCTGAGCCATGACCACCAAAACCCACAAGAAATCCAAGAGCTCATCCAGAAAATCCAAGAAGGATTCAGTTTCCGTCCGCATCATCGATGAGAAAACCCCTCTTTTGGCGCACAACAAGGGGGAGAGCAGCAGCTTCTCCCACCAAGAATTAAACGGAGCTTCCTTCACCGGAGCAGTATTCAACTTGTCCACGACTATAATCGGCGCCGGCATCATGGCATTACCGGCGACCATGAAAGTCCTCGGCCTCGCTCTCGGGATTGCAGCTATTGTGTTTGTCGCTATCCTCACTGAGCTTTCTATAAACATGCTGCTCCGCTTCAGCAAAGCCGGCGCCGTCCACTCCTACGGCGGCGTCATGGGGGATGCGTTCGGCGGCGTCGGCCGGAAGGTGTTGCAAGTCTGTGTCGTCATCAATAATATTGGGGTTTTGATTGTCTACATGATCATCATCGGTATGTTTTGTGCTTTCAACTTCATTCCCCGCCCGGTTTGAATTTCGATCTGTTTTTGAGAAATTGAATTGTGAAGGTGACGTTGTATCCGGTTCGTCGGCGAGCGGAGTTCATCACCCCGGTCTGATGGAGAGCTGGTTCGGGCAGCAGTGGTGGACCGGCCGGTTCTTTGTTCTTGTTGTGACAACTCTTGGGGTTTTCACTCCTTTGGCGAGCCTCAAGCGTATTGGTAAGCTTCTTATTGAAGAAAACATGGGAAATGAAACAAGTTTTCTCCGTCTGTTGTTGAATTTGGTGTTGAATTGTTATCTTTGTTTCTCTCTGCAGATTCTCTGAGGCACACATCTGCAGTGGCAGTTTTTCTTGCAGTAGTTTTTCTTGTAATAACTGCGGGCATTGCTATTGCGAAATGGATGCAAGGAACCATGATGTCTCCACGCCTTCTTCCTGACATTTATGACTTCAATTCGATCTGGTCTCTCTTCACTGTCGTCCCCGTTCTCGTCACCGCCTACGTCTGCCATTTCAATGGTATATCTCTCTCAAAATTATGTTTCTGTTGTTAGTTTTGATTGATTTTAAGCTATTTCTATTCAATGAATGCAAATGTAGTAGAAACATATGTTCAACCGGTCACCATTCTTGTGCAGAATATATAACTGTATTGTTAGTTAATCATGTGATGCAACTTTAGATATGCTAGAAAGAGAAGAATGTGTAGTTGAGTGATGATGATGATGATGATGATGATGATTGTTGTGCAGTACATAGTATTGAAAACGAGCTTGAAGATCCATCCTTGATCAAACCAGTAGTTCGAACTTCGTTGGCGCTTTGCTCAATTATATACATCATGACTAGCTTCTTTGGGTTCCTCTTGTTTGGTGATTCCACTCTTGATGATCTGCTCTCCAACTTCGATGTGGATCTTGGCATCCCTTTCAGTTCCCAGCTCAATGATGCTGTTCGTGTCAGCTACGCCCTCCATCTCATGCTCGTTTTCCCAATCGTATTCTTCCCTCTTCGCCTCAACTTGGACGGCCTCCTCTTCTCGTCTTCCATTCCTCTGGCTTGTGATAATGTCCGCTTCACCTCACTCACAGTCGGGCTTATGTCTCTTATCTTCTTGGGAGCAAATTTCATTCCCAGCATTTGGGATGCCTTCCAGTTTACCGGTGCAACAACTGCAGTCTGCATCGGCTTCATCTTTCCTGCTATAGTCACTCTGAGGTAAAATCGCTCTCTGCTGCTCGATTTCATGGTTAATTCTCTGTTTCTTGCATAACAGTTGAAACTGTGATCTTACTTCAGGGACGCTCATGGCATTACTTCTTGGAAACAAAAGATTTTGGGGGTTTTCATGGTTGGTTTGGCTGTGTTTGCTAGTTTGGTAGCGATTTATAGCGATGCATACGCCATCTTCAAGAGAAACGCGACACCTTCACGCGCATAATAGTACCGGAGGAGGTGCCAGCGTTCATCCCTTTGATTATGGATGAGAAAATGTGTGATATTTGGCTTGAAGAATGCGCTGGCACCATGGATGAGGACCTGTAATGGTCATTATGTTAAATTTGGAACAAACTGTATCCATATGTGTGTAAAAGTTTATGTTATTAGCAGTTTTTGGTCGAACTTCGAGCTTGCTTGTATACAGAATTGATTCCACGTGTACTACGATTTATTCAACTATGTTGAATTGTAATACAATGATTAATGTTGAATTGCAATAGATGATTTTCTGCTACTTCGCACCCTTTTCTAGTGTCTATAAATAACCATATTACTAACAAAATTTCCAACCAGAGATTCTGCAAATTTTGATTTCTGGTACCTAGCTAAACCCTGCTGCTACTCACTCCAAGGATCACTCTCTGTCCTCACTTCTGAAGGCTCGATGACTTGTGCTTCGTGGCCATCAGTCGAGTTCTCGTCACTCTCTGAGGCATTCCCAATGGGTTCGGCATCTTCATCCTCTGATCTACCCCACTTTCCTCCGAGGGCCATTGCCATCATCTCGTATATCTTGCTACTAAGCTCAGCAGGACTATCAGGCTGTGTATTATAGAAAAAGATTAGAATAGACGACTATGTCAGAAGCACCTATACATGCGACAAAATGTTTGATACTTACAGTGAATCCGCTAGATATCATGGCTGTATCATACAGAAGGTCCACGGCCCTCTTTGCATCAGAACTGTCGGGAGCATTCTTGCACGCAGCCTGCAAAAATATACGAGGTGAAAATGTAAATCTGGCGCCATAATAGATCTTGATTTTAGGCATAAAAAATTCAATATCACTAGTGCAGTTTTTTTGGATAAGATGGAGTAAGAAATCATACACTGAGATCCTTGACTATAGGATGATCAGGATTGATCTCCAATATTCGTCTCCCCTTCATGAATTCAAGGCTTGAAGTGTCTCCTAGTGTCTGTGCCCGCATTAATCTGTTCCGAAAAAATTCAAACAGAAGAGGATGAATATCTCAGAAAGCGCAATTATCCAGCAGTTTGATCAACAATCAACCTTTCCATGTTCGCTGACCATCCAAACTTTCCAGAAACAAGCACACATGGCGATGAGCTCAAACGTTTCGAGATTTGCACCTTAGCTACCTTATCACCAAGCTGTTGTTTTATCCAGTCACACACAAGATTATACTCTTGCTTGTTCTCCCTTTCCTTTACCTCATCCTCATCATCTGTCATTCAGATATAATGGTAACCACACAAATGTTACTGCTATATAATAAGAAAATTTATAACTGAATCAAAAGTGATATTTAATCTACTCTCACCAAGCTCCAGATCCTCCTTGCTGATGTCAACAAATTTCTTTTCCTTATATGTCTGTAAATTCTGGATAGCCACCTCATCAATAGGCTCAATCAGGTAAAGTACCTGTCAGACAACACGGACATACATGTACTTTATCAGACAATCTATCTAAGGATGTTCGACTGTATTGGAACATCGCTGCCCAGTAGATTGGATGCTGTCATCTTAACAAAACTAAATGTCCACCTATTCAAATAGTTGAACAAAATGTCCAGATTAAGACTCCAATTTTCATGATCAAGAAGGGGACTGATACGGTCGAGGATCACGGGTGCATACCTCGATACCTTTCTGGACCAACTTTTCCAAGAATGGAGCAGATTTAGCACTTTGTAAGCTGTCTGATGCCATGTAATAGATGACTTTCTGGTTCTCACTCATGTTCTCAACATAATCCTCTAAGCCTATCGGCTCTTCCTCACTCTTGGAAGTGAAAAATCTCAACAATGGTGTTATCCTCTTGTGATTTCCAGTGTCTTCAATGCATCCAAGCTTCAAAAACTTACCAAAGTTCTCCCAGAATTTTTTGTAATCCTAGAAAAGTTAAAGCAAATTAAGTGATATTTGCACTCGGACAGAGAAATTAGTGATTCAATCAGCCACCGACCTCTTTGTTCTCACTCTCAGCAAGATCTTGAATCATATCAAATGTCTTTCTCACCAATCTCTTCCTCATTATCCTCACCTGGAATAAATAAAGTATAAGCCAAAATAGCAATAAAATGTCTAGCAATAATAATTTGGATACTGAGATCGTAATAGGATTCCCTTACAATTCGGCTCTCCTGAAGGATCTCCCTTGAAACATTGAGAGGAAGATCATCAGAGTCCAAAACTCCCTTCACGAAGCTCAGGTACCTCGGAAACTACAAGCCAACAGATCAAGATTAGCTTCGAGCCTCTTATCAAATGACAATATATATATAGTATCAGGACGTATAGGGGAGAATTGCACCATATCCAATAAACAAAAATATGAAGTGTTTTCAGCAGCGAAAGCTAAAACATTGAGTCAATAGGTCTGAAGGAATGCAAAAGCCTCTTACCAATTCACCATCAAAATCATCGGAGATGAAGACTCGTTTCACATACAATCGGATATTCTTTGTCTTGGGATTGATAACCTCTTCATTGTTCATAGGCGCCATGCCAGGAATATAAAGTACACTTCTAAATTCCACCTCACCCTGCAGAAAAAGATATCAAATACAAATTACAGAAGATGGTACAAACTACTATCGGTCCATATGATTTGAGCCTAGGTACCTCTGTAGTGAAATGCGTATAGGCAAGTGGGTCCAAAAACTCATTAAATGTCTTCTTGTAAAATTCTTGATATTGTTCCTTTTCAACTTCCTTAGGATTACGCATCTGCATGATCCAATAAAGGCATAAAGCGGAAATCTATCTGGCCTTTTAGAGTTATTATCAGATGAATTATGCTAGACTTACCCAAATAGGTTTTGTTTCATTTGCCAATTCCCAGTCCCAATACTTTTCAGTTTTGGTCTTTTTAGTCATCTTCTTTTCTCCCTGGGCGCAACAGAAGGAAACATACATTATAGATGAATGTAATTTAAATGTGCAAGGCACGGTGTGAAAGGAGTGTTTCATTGGTTATCAACCTCAGGTTGTTCTTCTCCTTCTTTCGGTTCTTCCACTTCTTCTACCTGCCAAAAGTAAAATGTTAATGATGAACTTGAATGTGCATGCTAAATTCCACCATGGAGGCATGGCGAGGTGCAACAGGGGTATAAATTTGAACTAATGAAACACTAAAATTGTATGGTAATTAACCTTTTAGTGTACATCAACTCTCTCATAAATAATGTCATAGATTCCTAATTCACACTTCTGCAGTGGCTACACAGTTCTTGTGCGGCCACATGTTAAGGTGATTAAGAAAATGGATAACAGCTGATAATGGGAACAAACAAAGAAATGAAAGCATGTTCTGGACATTGAAGTCTAACCTCAACAGTCCTCGACTTCTCTTGCCATGTATAGATAGGGAATGAAACAAACTGTGAGTAATTCTTGACCAAACTCTCGATCTTACTCGGCTCCGAGTATTCATACTTATCATCTTCCTGCATGAGAGAGACGTAACAAACTCAAATAAGCACTATGAGCAAGCTCCAAATCAAACCTTATAGGACTTTCTTTGAGAAGATTATTGATGAAGATTACTGCTGAAGCTTCTAAGTTCACAACTATGGCATGGAAAAATGGAGAGGGTTAATACCTTCAGATAAAGCATGACTTGTGTTCCTCGACGCAGGAACTTACTGGGATCGGTTTCTTCTCTAATAACATATGAATTGCTATCAGCTAAGGATTCCCAGACATACTGCTTATCTGATCTAGGGCTCTTTGTTGTCACTACCACCTGGAATAAAGAATGAAAATGCTCAAACGTAAAGTATGGCGATCCTAATCCTTTTATGAAAAGTGGTCCGACCATGCAAGAATCCAGAATACCTTACTGGCCACCAGAAATGCAGAATAGAATCCAACACCAAATTGACCAATCAAGCCATTGTCAGCTCCAAGGTCCTTGTTTTCCTATAGAGACAAGCCTCAACTCATGAGTTTAAAGAGAACAATCATTATAAAACCCTCTATGTGGCTGTGAAAATCAAGATGATCATCCATTTCGAGAACCATAAGTAATAATCAACATATGTGTCAGTACAAATTAAAAGGAATAACTACCTTGAGAGCTTTCAAGAATTTGGAAGTGCCACTCTGAGCAATAGTTCCAAGACAATCGATAAGCTCCTCCTTTGTCATACCAATACCAGTATCCCTACAGGAAGGAGAGAAATACACTAAGAAAAACCATGAATTATGACTATAACCATGCATGAAAAATGTAAGGAGACGGACATAATGGTAATGGTTCCATTATCTGGATCAGGTTTGATACGAATCTCCAGCTCCCCAGCATCTCCAAGTAAACTCGGCTCAGTTACACTTAAAAACCTCAATTTATCAAGAGCATCACTAGCATTACTGCAGGGACAAAATTGGAGTCAGTCATACAAAAAAATAAAATAAATCAACTTCCTTATATAAAAAAGAATAACAAGAATGAACAACATTAAAAGATGCTCGGTGAAGGAATCATGCGCAACTAAAAGGACAAAAGCATGCATAATTATACTACTATTTCATGAGCGAAAGCTGCAGTATTGTATATTTTATACATTTAAAAAAGAAAAAGAACATGTTAAAAAACAGGAAAAGGAAAACAAAACACACACAGAGACACACATGGAGATTAGAGAGAAGGTAAAGATGAGGTCACCTGACAAGCTCTCGAAGAAATACTTCCTTATGGCTGTATAAACTGTGAACTATCAAGTCCAACAATCGACTCACCTGAAAGTATATAATATCGGATAAGTGAAGATAAGACAACAACGCTTGAACCTTAACCGAATTAAAAAACATCATATAGTTCATGATAGAAGAAGAAAAAGATAGTATAATTTTTTCTTTACACATAAAAATGAAGAAAGGAAAACGCAGAAACACACACCTCAGCCTGGTATTCATGCGTCTCCTCAGTGCTCGCAGCAGCCACAGCAGAAGCCTCACATCTCACCACCACTCCTCTCTCCCTCCTCTTGAGCTTCCACTCCAACCCACTTGTGTTTTTCAATCCATTTCTTGACACAAAAGCATTTCTCCTACTGGCTTTACCACTATTATTCAAGGAAAACGGTGCTGCAGCATATGGAATTGGAGCCACCGAAGCAGAGGCGGTCAGGCTTCTGCCCAATACACGCGCCATTATTTTGAATTCCAAATGGGATTTCGCTATTTTCTATGAGAAATAAGAAATTCCCTTTTTATTGTTGGTTCTTTAGGGTTTAAGAAAAGCAGAGAGGATTCTAGAGCTGAGATTTCCGAACTTGGACGCTAGCAATTAACCAGTTTTGGATGGTGGTGTGGCTGCTCTACTCCCATTTCACCAATTACAATTACACGTTTCTTTATTTTATGTATTTTTTTCTTTAAATTGGATTTTGGCTTCTTCTTACCGTCATCAAATCGTCTCTGGCTTGTTGATCATCGACAGTTTGTATGATTTGTTTCTCTTAATTACATAAAACTGAAAATATTTTATTTTGTTAAGAAGAATGACGTGTCTTTCTCTTCTTCTTCTTCTTTTTTTTGGACGAAACTAGAATATAGATAAAAGTGGATCAAGAACCTTGAATTTCATTGGGATATATAATATATGTATTTGGATTCTTCCAACTTTATACGATGCACGTGACTCGCGTGAGTTTGATTAAATTAACTCCCCGTGGATTAGGGATGGCAATCGGGTACGGCAGGTACGAAGAGTGAATATCCATACCCATACCCACGAGCCAAACCAATACCCATACTCATACTCATACCCGCGATGGATATTTTTCTCTATCCATACCCACCGCCCGCGGGTACCCGCCACCCGTCGGGTACCCGCGTACCCGCCACCCGCGGGTACCCGCCTACCCACCACCTATTGGATACCCACCACCCGCGAATCGGAATTTAATCAAATAAATTACAATTTAACACAAAATAAAAGATTAACCACCAAAGTTCAAATCCATAAAACATAAAATTCAAATCTACAAAGTTCAAATCCATACCAATATCTGGCCCAAATATATATTATATACATTATATAATAATCGGGTAGTAGTCGGGTATTTCGTGGATATTTCTCGGGTATTTTTAGCGGGTATTTTTAGCAGGTAAATGAATATCATGGGTATGGATAGTAACTATCCATACCCATACCCACGAACTAAATGGGTAGTATTTTCTAACCATGAAGCTATCCATGGATATCAAATGGCCTTCAAACCCGCACCTATTAGGGTCGGGTACCCGCGGGTAAATTGCCATCCCTACCGTGGACTGACTGTTGTGTAACTTTATCTTAATATTTTCAAATCTCATTATTAAAATTTTAAAATAGTGATATTTGGATAATAATTAATACTCTTTCTCCCTTAATTATGTTAATTTTTTAATTTAATTAATATTTTGAATTTTGGAAAATTTATGCATGATATTAATATATTTTTAAATATTTCGTTTATTTCAGCATGCATGATATATTTTATATTAAGTTTTTAAATATTTCATTTTTCTAAGCTATAAAAATTAATTATTGGCAATGGGAATTGAATTCATTACCTTTTGGATAGCGGACAAAATTCTTTCCCATTAGTCTCGCACCCATGCGTTACATAAAATAATGTAATTTTAAATTTTGATAATATTAAATTATCAAATCACTTAGATAATGAGTAAATATATTAATTATAAAAATTTAGACAACAAAGTAGAATAATTATATATTAGTTTTTTAGTATAGAAATAAATAAAGATATTTAAAAAGTAATAGTAACAAATAGTACAACATATTACATTTTAAACATTACGTAAAACTTCTTTTACACAATATTTTTTTAAGACGGCTCATTAACACACACTAATATCTTAAAACCTTTTAATTTGTAACTCTTGATATATCCACTTAAAATTATTGAAAGGATGTTGGTCTGTGATATCCCAAAAGTTCTCGTGCTGGTAAATTCAAATTAGAGATCATAACTTTAGTATTAAGATCTAGCGATTCACTTCCCGGAGAGGAAAAAAAAAATCTTTCTAATTCCAACAAAAATTTGCCACTTTGTTCGAGAAAAGGAATTTTATAAATGATTGATTTAATTTATTTGGACATATGATTATATGCAATTTTATTTACTTAAAATCTACAATGATATTTAATTGTTTGACTACATGTATTTTGAATAATCGTGTTTCATTGAGTAATGTAGCTGGATCATTTTTTTCGTGCATTAGAATTTATTTAGTGCTAAGTGTGGTAAAATAAAAAGAAGAAAAGAATATATATATATAAGAAAAGAAAAAACACATGTCATGTCTCTATATGATCATATCATATACGCAAAATTATTCTATCCTGAATATAATCAATCTGACCATAAAAATTTATCAGTAATTTTATATATCGTCCTTCAAATAAAATCCTATGATAAATTTAATAAGCCCCTATAATATAAAATGAAAAAGTATATATTTAATCATTATATACATGTGTATAATGAATTTATCATATTGCAATATATTATATTGTTAAAATATTTTAATAAATCCTGACGAGGATCGATAATTCATAACTAGAATGAAAAAAATCAATTCAAATTAATAATTTTCTATTGAAATTAATTTATTCAAATTGGATTAAATTGAATATTATTTAATCAAATTTAAAAAATTACAAAAATACAAGGTTTATAAATTATGATGCAGATTGGTTGTTAGATCCGAGAGCATGAGTGATGTAGATTGCTTGGAGATTTTTGGAGATGTAAAATTTAGGGATCAGGACTCCTAAGGTGGCCGTGATGCAAGGGTTGAAGTACCCCTTGTACTCTAATTATTTTTTATCTACTACTTTTTCCCGATAAAAATAAATAAATTATGATGCAGAAGGTTAGAAATATTCCTATGATAAATTTAATAAACCCCTATAATATAAAATGAAAAAAATATATTTATTCATTATATACACGTGTATAATGAATTTAATATACTATAAACTATTGCAATTATAATATTGTTAAGAAATTTTAATAAATCCTAAAGAGAATCAATAATTCATAACTAGAATGTAAAAAATTCAATCAAAATTAATTATTTTCTATTGAAATTAATTTATTCAAATTGGATTAAATTGAATATTATTTAGCAGTATTCAAATAACCCAAATTATAATTTCTGGTCCGAACTTTTACCACTTTATGATTTGTGGCTCGAATTTTAAACTTTGCTGAAAAAACACCAGGAACTTTATAAAAATATTTAAATAAGGCATGCCTTTTATTTCGACCGGTAAAGATGATGTTTGAATATTATTCTATTATTTTCTATTCGATAAAATGCTCTAATGAAAGAAGAAGGTTCAATATTTGAAAACATAACATTAAATATGATCTAATCCATCTTAATTATCACTTTTTCTTAAAAAAATTTTGTCATGCATGTGATGAGTCCATATTTTGTGTATTTTTAGCGTTGTTTTTAGGTAGTCTAGATCGAGTCTTTGTGTGTGTTTTGTCTTGTTTTTATGTCTGGGAGGACATATCTTGGGCAGGAGGATATCTGCTGCCTTGCAGGTGGAAGTTGGGCAGAACAGGAAAAAGAAGCAGCATTTATGGAAGCAGGCCAGGGAGAGCTATATTGATCAAGACAAATAGGAGGAGTGTGGCGGTCAACAAGTGAAGTTTCTCTCCTAGGTCTAGAAGGATAAGGAAAAGATGATCTAACTTAAATATCTTTCCTTATCCGACTAGATTTAGGATCCGCAAGGGATCTCTTGGAGATAGATGTGACTTGCCTTGTTGGGGTCGAGCTTATCAAGTGATACAAGGTAGCTCGCGGATTCCTTCCATGTTAAGGACTAGGGGGCCCAAACCCTAAGCACTCACCTATATAAATCGAAGCCCTGCTGCTGCATGAACACACCGTCTTTCACGCTTTATTTCCCTGTAATTTCATCGAGAGTTTGTGAGGAGAAAAACAAGTCCTAAGGGCATACTTTATTTCGTACTCAGTTTATCAGCACTTTTGGCCGTGTTTAATTCCTGCAAATACTTCGTAAGTTTTAATATAGTGTTTATGATTTTCTTCTATTCGCATGTTCGTTACTTTATGATTATGACTAGCTAAACTTTTATACTTGGTCTGGGCAAGGCAGTTGAGTGTTAACTTATGCTTGAGAGGTTTAAATTGTGATAGATAATTGCATATATGTGTTCCCATAATGTTAATGAGCTTGTTCCAATATGAGATAATACGAATAAGAGATTAATAGGCCGTTAATCACTTATGATATATTAGATTGCCAATCAATTGAGAAGTAGGAGTGTTTTTCACATCTTATTGGTTAAGATCGATTGACATTAGAGGAAGGTGTCTACCCTATTGGGCTAGACATGATGATTCCTTGTTGGGCCTTTCTAGAGATAAATGCTCCTTGGGCAAGAAACTGAACGATGACTCCGACGGAGGTATTGCCCAAGGTAGGGGAGCCGGCAGTGCGTCGCCAACTAAGTAAGGATTGGTAAGGGAAGGGTTTGTTGAGAGCGTGACGAGTAAAAAGGGATCTCAGCATTCAAGTCCCATAACTAATGATGCATGCATGTAATGAATATATTTGCACCAATGACCAAGCAGAGTTTTCACTTAACAATGTCTAGATCCAGACCAAGTCCTTTTTATTATTGATCAAAGTTCCTTGTTTACTTTTCAGTGTTTATTGAGTTCTCGAATTGGGCAAGAGAGCCCTCGTGACCAAGATAGCAAAACCAACTTTTCTGAACAGGTGGATGAGGTTTCAAGAGACAGTGACATTCAACTCCTTGTGGATCGACCATGTACTTACTTGCTAACTATATAGCTGTGAGGATAGGTTACAAATTCATTTTGAGAGTGCGAACGACAGCCTTGTCAAAATTGGCGCCGTTGCCGGGGAGCTGATTTTGTAACTATCTCTTGAGGGAGAGACCCTGTGCATGTTTGGCTCCGACCCTGTTTGGATCGACGGTGAATTGAAGTACCATCCTGACCCGGAGAAGTACATCAAGGAGCAGAAGAAATTAAAGATGGAAGCTGAAAAACAAGCACGAGTGGAGGAACTGGCGAGTGACGAGGAGAGGTCACCACCAACTTCAGATCACGAACAATTTGAAGAAGAAGAGATACCACCACGAGTGGATCCGGAGAGGACGTTGAAGGAAATCATGTTTCCAACAAATGTCAATCTGAACCCAGCAGGCATTACTTTGCCTACCATCACTAACAATTGGGAGTTGAAGCACTCACTGATACTGATCTTGCCCAAGTTCAGTGACTTGCCTGGAGAGGACCCGCAGCGCCACTTGAAGGATTTTGAGATGGCCATGCGTACTGTACACACCAACGCTGCAGAAAATACACGGAGGGAATACATTCGTCTCCTAACATTCCCATTCTCACTACAAGATGGTGCAAGGGAATGGCTCTATCAATTACCTCAGGACAACGTAACATCTTGGCATCAAATCTTCATATTTAGCTGCCATCCTCTCATGCTTCTCCGCCATTAATCTGCAACATTTCACATGCCTTACATTCTCTTTACATTTGTGTTGAAATTCCCTCATCAATTCTTGAAAGTCAACTGCCATTCTCTCATGTTTCTCCTCCATCGACCTGCAATATTCCCATTTGACTTCAAATTCATGCATTAGTTCCTCATAGTCGGCAACCAATCTCTCATGCTTCACATCCATAATTGTGCAATATTTGAGCTGCTTGTTTGATAATAGGCAAAGCTCTTCCAATTCGGCACATTTTGCTTGAAATTGAATCATCAACTCCTCATATTGAGCTACCATTTGCTCATTCTCATGCAATCTCAACTCCATTGCAAATCTGTAAGCTAACACCCGAAATCGACCGAAATCCAACCGTTATCCTTCACCTTCACATGCGTCGACACTAACCCAAACCCTCAACCGACTTTCATCACGACACAATTTCTCTCTCTGTTAATTACGCCCGCCGACACACCTTCACATGAGTCTCCCGCTCCCCAAAACGATTATGCCCTAATTCGACGAGGGGAATTAGTTAAATTAGAAACAATAGCGAAAACGACGCCGTTTTATGATAATGAAAACGATGTCATTGAGTTTGGACGGACGATGTGTACAGAGTGGCAACGACCGGTGCCACGTCGATTTCAATTTGGGAATTTCTGATCGACGTGTTAAAATTGAGAAAAATTAAAAGGTCATGGCTTTTAATACTTACTACAATCTTAAAAACGCGTGCAAATCCAGAATTTGCTAATACGTTGTGAATTTAGAGACAATTAACCCTAATATTTTTTTTCCTTTTTTCTATTTTCCTCTAGAAGTATTAGACTATTTTTTTAGATAATAATTTTATATAAAATAACTATACATTCTTATCAAATAAAAGTAATTATTAGTAGTATATTTTTTATATTTTATAATATATTATTATTATTTAATATAATTATTTAATTAACAACAAAACTTTTGTTTACAATGAAGTCTCCACCAAACTATATTTCTGGGTCCGCCCCTGGAGAGAGCTAAAAATGCAGTTATATATTAACTTCTAAATATTAAATAAATTAGTTGGTTGATCTAGTGGGTAAAGATATGTATTTTTTTTTCCTAGAGGTCGTAGATTCAAACTCTCATGCCTACATAAATATTTTTGTAGAACGAAAATATTAGAAATATGAATAAATTAATGTCATGCACAAATATAAATAAATTAAAATTAAATTTTAATTAATATTAGAAATTAGCATACAATTAAGTGGAAAAGGGTATATTAGTCAAAACACTAATTATATTAATTATTAAATTATTGAAAAGATTACTATTTAATTATATACCATATTGCTATTGTGCACACAACTGTTGTCCAAATATTTTATTGTACTAGTAATAAATAGTACTCCCTCCGACCCACGTATATTGTCATCATTTTCTTATATAGGTGTCTCACTCATATTGTTATCTTTCAAATAAGAAAAAATTTAACCCTTTAAAATTCTTCAAAAGTAATGGAACTCGTCCACTTTATATTTTTTTACCCTTATTTTTAATCTTCATTCGAACAATAACATGATAATTTAAATGAATCGCAGAGAGTATCAAATTATTTTAGAATAAATAAACATAAATTGAATTATTTTGATGTAACACTTACACATTGTGAATCACACACATGAGTCATGTCAATAGCTTTGCAATAATCACTAATGATAAATAAGTGAATAAAAAATTACTTCCTCTGTCCCATTAGGTTTGACCGGTTTCTTTTGGACACAAGGTTTAAAAAAAAAATACTTCCTCCGTCCAATTTATGTATACCTAGAGCTATCAAAATTGGCCCGAAATGGCCCGGCCCGACGGGCCAGCCCGACCCGCCCGATGTTTGGGCTGGGCTGGGCTGCCATTATTAGTGGCCCGAAAAAACCCGAGCCATTTTGGCCCGGCCCAAGTGACCCGACGGGCCATCCGGGCCGCGGGCCTAAAAAGCCCGACGGGCCATCCGGGCCGCGAGCCTAAAAAGCCCGACAGGCTACGGGCCATTTTGGCCCGGTTATAATTTTTAATTTAAATTTATAAATTATAATTATGAAGTGATTAATATGATTAATCACAATTAGTGTGATTAATCACAATGTCACAATAATCGATTTTCGAGCAAGCCATATCATATGAACCGTGACTACACCCACATATCGATCTGAATGAGCTCTCGATCCGAATGAACTACACCCACATATCGAAAAGAAATAAAATATTTTTTCACTTGAATTAGTTGAAATTATACATTAATTTGACACCATAAAATTGTTAAAATAAGTTATCTTCTTGTAATCAACTTCACATTCCATACCGCATGTACTGTAACTACAAAGTTAGTGATTCAATTGTAAAATTTTTGTCCTGTTTTACCCAATTTATTTACTTAATGTTCTAGCAGGAATTAAGAATAATAGATAAGTCTATTTAAGTCTATTAAGAATTTATGTTCTAGCAGGAATTAAGAATAAAGATAAAATAATAGATAAGTCTCACTTCAAAGACTTTAATAGGTGTGTATTATTTTTATTTAAAAATAGATAAATTAAGTGAAACATTTATTCAAGAAAAAATAGGAAAATTGAGTGAAAGTTACACATGATCTACCCATTTTAAATTTAAATTTATATCTGTATAGAATTTTTAATTTAAATTTAAATTATAATTATTTTTTAAAATTTATTTTCTGACCGGGCCACTTTGGCCCGACCCGCCCGTAGGCCCGATAGGGCTGGGCTGGGCCAGTATTTTTGGTGGCCCGTGAAAATTTCGGGCCGGCCCGGCCCGACCCGAAGATGTGCATTTGGCCCGGCCCGGATGATTTGACAGCCCTATGTATACCTACTTACCATAAAAAAATTGTCCATTTTATGTCTATCTAGTTTAAGAATTTTACATCTATACCCTCATCCTTTTTCTTTATTTACTACCCTTTGTCATTGATGACCCCACTTCACATCAACTTTATTTCTACTTTTTTATCATCCCAACAACTTTATTCTTACTTTTTGGTCAATACCACCTCTTTTTTATCATTACCATTATTTTTTTGTCATTATCTCACTACCCCTCAAACATACGTTTATTCCATCAACTACTACTTTATTAGCTTTCTTAAAATTAGTGTCACACTCCTAATGGGTAGAGATAACTTGGGCGGGGGAGTTATTAAAAGTAGAAAATATGTTTGGTGGAGTTTAAGTAAAATAAAGTGAATAGTAAATAGTGAAATAAAGTAGTAAAAATAAAATAAAGTAGGTGAATATAAAGTGAATAGTAAAATAAAGTGAAACAAAATGAGGAGAAAAAAAAGAATAATAATTAATGACACCGAAAAATAAAATGAAAAAGTATGTCGACAAGAATAACAGAACCCAAAAAAAAACGAAGACTAACGTTTTTTTTCCGTTAGTAAAAGTAAGAAACTTCACGATTTGACAACACTACACTACACACCTCCACACACACTCTCTCTCTCTCTCTCTCTTGCTCTCCCCAAAGTCCAGCAAACCATGTCGAGCTCCGGCAGCAGCAATGGAGGTGCCCACGTATTAGTCTTTCCATTTCCAGCACAAGGCCACATGCTTCCTCTTCTCGATCTCACTCATCACCTCTCTCTCAGAGGCTTAACCATCACAATCCTAATCACTCCCAAAAACCTTCCAATCCTAACCCCACTCCTCGCATCCTCTCCCTCCATCCAAACCCTTATCCTCCCTCTCCCACACCACCCATCCATCCCTCCCGGCGTCGAGAACATCAAAGACATCGGCAATCATGGAAACATCCCATTCATGGCCGCTCTCAGCCGACTCCAGGATCCCATAATTCAGTGGTTCAGCTCCCACCCTAACCCCCCTGTCGCCATCCTCTCCGATTTCTTCCTCGGATGGACGCACCACCTCGCCACCCACCTCCAAATCCCTCGGATCGTTTTCTACTCCTCCGGAGCTTTTGTTGTCGCCTTGATCGATCATCTTTGGGCGAATTTTGATTCTCTGGGACCTGAAACTGATGCAGTAAAGTTTGATGATTTACCTCGGAAGCCGAGTTTCACTTGGGATCAGCTGCCGTCGCTGTTCCGGCGGTGTAAGGATTTAGAATGTCGGGACAAGACGGAAGCTGACTTCATAAAGACTTCAATGGCGGCCAATGCCCTGAGCTGGGCTTTCGTTTTCAACTCGTTTTGGGCCTTGGAGGACCAGTTCTTGGAGTTCTTGGGCTCCAAAATGGCCCATCCACGGGTTTACAGTGTTGGACCGATAAATCTGCTAAACGGGTCGGGTCAACTGAGAGTGGGTGATACCATGGCCGATTCGGATAATGGTGCGATATCTTGGCTCGACGGGTGTGATGATGGGTCTGTTTTGTATGTGTGTTTTGGCAGCCAAAAGTTGCTCACGGCGGCCCAAGCGGAGGCACTGGCTACTGGGCTCGAGATGAGTCAAGTCCGGTTCATTTGGGTCGTCAAACCTCTGTCGGCCCAGCAAGTGGCCAATGGGTACGGGTCAGTCCCGGGTGGGTTTGAGGATCGGGTATCAGGTCGGGGCTTGGTTTTAAAGGGATGGGCCCCACAGACCGCAATACTGAGTCATCGAGCTGTGGGTGGGTTCTTGAGTCATTGTGGATGGAACTCGATCCTAGAAGCGATGACGGCTGGCGTGATGATATTGGCTTGGCCCATGGAAGCGGACCAGTTTGGCAATGCTAAGCTTGTGGTGGACTACCAAGACGCTGCAGTCCTAGTGTGTGAAGGTGTGGATACGGTGCCCGACTCAGCTGAGTTGGCTCGTAAAATTAGTGAGTCGATGGATGGCAGCAGCACAACTCGGAGGGACAGAGCAAAGGATTTCAAGAACCGAGCCTTGGAAGCAGTTAAAGGTGGTGGGAGTTCCATCAGAGACTTGGACAGGCTTGCTCAAGAATTATCTCAACTTTAGGTGAAATGCAAATTCATGTATGCATAGTTGTAGCAACGTTCTGAACTCGGGTTCACTGCTACAGCAATGTTCTGAACTCGAAAATCTTGAACCTGAGTATGCATAAACGAATAAGTTTGAGTAATAATTCTAGCAGTTAACACACTGCTCATGCAGTGACTACTCTGATAACTAAGTGATATAAGTCCAAATCTGTTGATGAATTTATTATTAGATGACACATGTGCGAGTTTCATGTCCACAAAATTTTGGAACTGTCACCTGTTCGCCCAACTTAAGCTGCTACAAATGCATGTCAAGTTGTCAACATCATTCAACATCTGCATATGAGGTTGCATCTCTTAAAGTAGTCCAACTTCACAGCAGAAATCATGTAAAAAGGGTGAAATGACAATGTCTATTCTTAATCCACCATTTCATGTTTGCATTAAGAGTATCATTACCCTACTCTTGAAAATAAGGAATTTTGCAGCATTATATAGCTTCCTCGCATAACGGATCGACAATGGTGGTCTGGATGGCAAAATTACCTATCAGATGATCAAGTTATCTTAACATCAAGTTGACAACATTAATGGTTAACATAAATTAATGTACATTTTCAAGAAGATACCTGACAACTCGAGTTAATTCATCCTGGAAACTAATGTGAAAACTTCTGAAACAATTGCTTTTTTCAAATATGTTCCAACAAGAAGACAAAGGCAACAACAAGGATTTCCGCTCTCAACACTCAACAGTATGAAGTAAATATCAGCACCTGCAGAATTGGCATTGATCAAACTACAAAGCAAGAACAAAAACACAATTAGCAGAAGTTTAAATAAAGAACAATATTATCAATAGCAATTCAAAATAGATCAGTGCTTACAATTTTACAATTGGCATCAGCAGCTGCTGAGTTGCTTAAAGTAAAAGAATTTTCCTGCGATCCAAAATGTTTGTTCCCAGGCATAGCTTGATGCTGGAGAAATGAAACCGTCCAAATCAGATTGGAAAACCTTAGACTTGGTAAAGAAATCCTAAATCCCGCTCGTTAAGTAGTTGTTAGAAAAATCTTGATGTTAGGCATCACAGACCTCAACCCCAACAATTATAGTTAGGCAGGTACAAAAAAGTATACCTTGTAACCACTAATTTAATACAATAGCCAAGTCGAAACTCCCTTGAAGGTAAGATCAAAAGATTTTGGGGCAAATGATGGCATTCAATGCACAAGTTCGTCCTAAACTAATATGTTATTCAGTCTTATATGGCTTACTGTTTAAAAAAAAAAATCGCACCTGTGTGCCAAGCACCAACATGAAGAGTTCGTTTTCAGAATAACGAAAAATTAGAGAATCTAGTGTTCCCCAGCCTCTTCTTTGCCAAGATAGGGTCCTCCTAGAATACGGGAAAAAGAAATAGCATTCATAATTCAAAATACTCTCCCTAAATGAAAATAAAAAAACTAAATTCCAAGTAAAGAGTGATAAAAAACTGCAAAATGATACATAGAATTTATCACCCTTTATCTATATTTCTTCTTAAAAACCACAAGGTATTGGACAGTAATCAAATTCCATTTGAAGCATTCATTTTGTCCAGAAAAGTTGACATCAATTGAAGATGATTTCCTATACAAGTGAACATTAGATAACATCAAAGTGCTTCATACCTTACGTTAGCATCTGATCATTAGAGGATGCTTGATGATGAACACCACAAAAACTCATTTCATAGTATTCAACTGGGAGCAAAGCCAAGTTTGACCATTAAAACATAAACTTGACACTCGGCACTGAAATAACCGGCTTGGTGTGATGAATGGAGTATAACTGAACAAATTTCCCAGTCGGGAGCTACATCATTGACTAGCATCATCCGAAGAAAACCCATAGCATCATTTGGCAAAGATCTTTTGCACAGTCTATTAATTACTGCACTATAATCTTTGAGTGAAATCTCAAAGCCAGCTTCAGCCATCTGATGAAAGAGCACCATAGCCTTTTCAACATCTCCCTTTGCACAATTTGCTTTTATAAGAGTAGTAAACACAACTTTCGACAATTTGATGTTTTGGCCTTGGAGGAAACAGAATACCCTTTCAGCAACAATGAGATCTCCATATACACATAAGCCATTGATCAGAATATTATAAGTCGCATGACCTGGCTGAATGTTACGTTGAAACATCTCATCATATAATTCAAATGCTCTTTTAAAGTCCCGAGCTTTACAAAAGCACTGAATCAGAACATTATACAAAGTTTGGTCAGGAGAAAGACCTTTAGCTAACATATTCTTGAGAATTGCAAGAGATTCTTCTAGCATCCCTTGCTTACACAACCCTTTCATAAGCACTGTGCAAGTTACTTGATTTGGTTCCATACCAGTTGTCGTCATTTCCTCTAGTAGCTCAAAAGCAGCTTTTAAGTTTCCCTTCTCACAAAAGGCGTTCATTAGTGTGGTATACGTAATAATGGTTGGCACTACATTATGCATCTTCATATCATCTAGCCACTTTCTAGCTTGAACTAGTTTTCCAGCTTTGCACAATCCATTTATCAGGGTGTTGAAAGTAACTGCAGTTGGAGCGATCCCTTTCTCCAATAAATTCTCGTACAATCTTACAGCCTCTGCCACATCACCAGCTTTAATATATCTATCAATTATAATATTGTACAGTACAACATCATGTATCAAGCCACTTCTTGTCAATGTATTAAAATACCACCTTGCCTCAGATAGAGTTCTCTTCTCGCACAATCCTATTAAAATAGATCTGTGGGGAAAAAAATTCTGGTAGACTCTGTTTGATAACATCTCCTTGTACAGCTGGATGGCTTTCTCAATTTCTCCCAGCTTGCAGAGAGCATGAATAATCATAGAGTACATAAAAAGATCTGGTTCCAAACCAACACTACTTAATTCAGAAAGCAAACTCAGAGCCTCATTTATCTGCCCATTTCTACACAAGCTGCTAATTATCGCACGATATGACATACCATGTAACTTAAGACCCCTAGACATCATCTCCTCTTGCAGCCTTATACCCTCTTTAACATTACCTGTCTGGCAGTGCCCACAAATAAGTATTGTATAGGTAAGCAGATCAGGGTCTGCTTCGCTCTGTAGTATTTTCTCAGGAACCTTCCAAACTGCATCATTCATACCGAGTAAACGAAATCCTTTGGCAAGAATGTTATATGTCACCTGATCAGGATCTAATCCATGTTTTCCCATGTCAATTGCAAAGGCTAAGGCTTCTTCCAGTGAACCACTAACACAGAGCCCATGGATGAGAATATTGTAACTATATCTATCAGGATACAGCCCATACTTAAACATCATACAAAATAATGATTTAGCTGTATCTATAAAGCCCTTCCTGCAGAATCCTGACATTAAAGTGTTGAAACAAACAACAAAAGGCTCAGCGTCTTTCTGATTTATCTCCCTTAGGAAAGCAATCGCTTCAAGAATCAAGGACTGCCTGCAAAGACCATCAAGGAAAATTGAATTTGTATAATCAGTTGGACAAGGCCCATTATCTTCGAGTTCACTATATATATCCCACGCTATATCAGTTTCCTTCAAGTTGTGCAACAAACTATTGTATGTCATAATTGATGGCTGAATGTTTAAGTCTTTCATCTTGGACAGCACAACGAGAGCATCGTAGACCATATCCGTTCTCGAGTAAACAAATGCCAGCATATCCCACACCGTACGATTTGACTCCCAGCCCCTAAATCTTTCCAAAAGCAACTCACAAAATGAGGGTGCAGATCCTGTGCCTGATAGAAATCACATAAA
Organism: Schizonepeta tenuifolia; assembly: GCA_029490685.1. Taxonomy (NCBI): domain Eukaryota; kingdom Viridiplantae; phylum Streptophyta; class Magnoliopsida; order Lamiales; family Lamiaceae; genus Schizonepeta; species Schizonepeta tenuifolia. The sequence continues at coordinate 6,014,990 of CM055957.1, forward strand.
AATCTATAAAAAGAAGAATTAGCAATCCAGAAATTACTCTTTCTAGCATCTCAACAAGCATAAGAAAATACACCAGTAAAACATGGGGGAGAGATATTTCATCCTTGCAACTAGATGACATTCCATGCATTCCATTCTCTCAAAGAATCGCGACTTATTTACACAAATGATTGCAACCAAGTGCCAACTGCTTGTTCGTTTTACTTGCATAAAAAGAAGAAGGCAAATACTAAATAAAGAGATAATCAATAGAAAAAGGCAAATAATAAAAAAAGAAGGCAATTCATGAAGAGATAATCAATAGCTGCAGAACTTTCACCAAAGTCACACTACAAACTTCTTACTAGTATTAACAGTAATCATGGTTTACCCAAAAAATTAAGAAATGAATAAGTATAATCACTAAGAATACACCACATGAGAAATTAAGCCTCATTACAGTCCCAAGCACAATCCATTGCAATGAAAATGTGGGTTACCTTGATCCTGAATCACCATCCGCAAATGACACAGCAGCGCACGGGACCGCTTCTTCTTCGCCAATAAATGCGCGACAACGAACTGCGAGTTGTGCGAGTGCTTGAACCCAAACTCATTTTGCAACAAGAAGAAGAACTCGATTGCACTTTGTGAGCTAATTTTTCCGATGATGGTCTCAACTTCGGAAGGCTCCAACTGCGGGACATCATTCCTGAACCAATTACTGCTTCTAAGGGAATTTAGCAAGAGTTTATGACTGTAACCAAGGGGAGAAGAGTTGAAGTGGCCGATAATTCGTGAAACTGCGTCGTTTGGGGGGAAATCCGTGACGGCAGCGGCGGCATTGATCGAGGAGAATGCCGGAGATTTGGTGAACAAGAGCGAGGCCAGCAGACGGCGTCGTATGATTGATGACCGGAACATTGAGCATCATGACTGAGAAGAATGATGGGAATTAAGGGTTTAGGGTTTTAGACCCAAGGCGTGTGGGTAAATAAATTGTGGGCTCGCGCCTCCATTAAGGGTTTGTTAGTCATTACCCCATTTCTCATTGCATTTAATTAAATACTAGTAATCTCTCTTTTGTAATTATACATACATTCTCAATGCATCAAAATTATAGGAGTATTTGAATTTCCCAAACCTTTCTTCTCCTCCATTGCATCATGTCAATATGAGCTGTGCTCATCTTTGAATTGGGGACAATATATTTTATGAACATCATTATTACATTAATCCATGATTGATAGTCTCGATTAGTATATTAATTCATGATTGATTAGCATCGTCTCTAGTCAAGGACATTCAAATAAACTAGAAAGTTGCTATATCTTTATCTTTGCAGGCAATGTGTTTGCTTCATTTCCCAATTCTAAATGAGTGGGACTTAAGTTAATTGAGGCCAACCCTTCAACTAAGAGTTAGTATAATAATCATCAAGATATATACATAAATACAATATACTAGTATATTCCCTCTTAGGCTCATTTCTTCCAATTCGTGAGAAAGAAAAATTAATAGATATTCAACCATAAGGGTTCATTAACTCGGAGAATTATTTTTAGGAAATTAATTGACATCTCAACTTACATAAGCATCTTTTTGATCAAATGTTATTAAAGTATGATCATCACATTGCTAGCTTTACATGATTCTGATTAGTATATATAATGTTTCACTTCAGCTGATTATTATAATATAATGTTTAATATTAGTTGTAATAAACTAAACACAACCATTGACATTTTTGCAACAGGTGTTGTTTTTTTTTTTCTGCATTACTCAACCTTAAGCAGATTTTCATAATAGTTTCTCAGATAAGAATCTTTTGCTGTTTCAGAAGCATTATAATGGATGAAATTCAGGTGTCATTTTCAGCCACCTTTATATTAGTCTTTTGCTTAAGAATAAAGTAGCAATAAAGATAAATCTGAGTTAAGAAATCCACATTCACCCTACCAACCTCTCTCAAATTCATGTCTATAAACCTGATCAAATCAAACATATCCTATCAAATCCAAACATTGTTCCTGCTTCTCTCCCCAGGATGTCGAAACAGTATGTCAAGAAACAGCCCGTGGAGAAGAGCAGGAACATCTGTAAGGATCGGGAAAAGCCAATGACTAACTTATTTTCTAGGAATCTGAAGAAAATTTACCCCATCGGCCTGCAAAGAACTTACTCCGCGCTTTCTTTATCTTCGCTATCTCTCTCTTTATCTCAGAATTCAACTGATTCTACCTTAACAGATTCTTCTACTCCTATTCATCAGCAAATATCATTAGCCCTTCGTCTGATCGCCCCTGCTGAAAGGAGAGACGCCCCCGTGCCAAAATTAGTTCAGCAGCCTAGTTTGAATGTTGTTCCTAATGAGGAAGGTCCGAGGAGGTGCAACTGGATTACTAGAAATAGCGGTAAGGTTCGGACAATATCACAAGTCTTTGCACTTTAGTTGCTGCTTTTATTTTTATGAAAACAATGTTTTCGACTTATGGCCATTGTAGAGTATATGTAAAATATAGTGATATAATTGATCAAATAAATGAGCATTTTCTTTACCATTTGATAGAAGTTAAGGGACTTCTCTTTTTCTTTTCTGTTTTTCTTTTCTAAGTAAGTGCATGCATCAATGAATACAAGAAACTTTTATTTTTATCTTGTTCATGGACAAATTGTTCTGCCCTCATGGTCATTGTAGTATGCATGTAAACCGTCATATAATATAATTTTGTATATATGATCAATTCAAATGAGTATAAAATTTTCACATCTGATAATAATTATGGGACTTCTCTTTTGCATTTTCCTTCTCAGGATAAGTTTACGAAGTCTTCATGAAATAGAATTTTCTCAAACATAGTAGTTAATAATTTCCATACTTATTCAACTGATGGAGTTTGTCGACATCGTTTTTTAGGTAGGCCATTGGAATCTATTCCATGCATAATGGCAGAAATGTATACTATTTAACTGACCTTGAAAAGCTTAATCTTGAAGTGATGACAATCATTGCCAAAAATAATTTCATACCTAATCTAATTAGATGTCTCAATAAAGAATTTATCACCTTATTTTTATTATGTCCTAATCTGGTATATAGTGGTTGTGATTCCAAAACAACAAACATAGTTATCTAACTCCCTTTTTAATTTTTTGGACCGCCACTTTAATTTACAAGGAGTTGTTGGTACAACAACATTATTATCACCTCAGCTTGAATCATTATATTCTTGGCATTGGATGATTTGATCAAATATTTTACTAATGCTTATTCAAATCATTGCACAGACAAAGTTTATGTACAGTTCCACGACGAAAATTGGGGAGTTCCAGTTTATGATGACAAGTAAGCTATATACTTCAAGAATTAATATCTTAGTACTAATATTAATTCTCTTACAAAGTATTGATTCTGGCATTATGTCAAAACAGTCAATTGTTTGAGCTTCTTGCAATGTGTGGAATGTTAATGGATTTCAACTGGACTGAAATCCTTAAAAGGAGAGAGCTTCTGAGGTTAGAACTTGCAATTAAACAACACTATCGTGTTGGCTATTGAAAAATTCTTAATAAATAGTTATCTTCATTGCAGAGAAGCTTTTTCTGGCTTTGATCATAATATTGTATGCAAAATGGGAGAAAAGGAGATTATTGAGACAGCCTCCAACAAAGAGCTAACCTTAGCAGAAAGCAGAGTTAGGTGCATTGTGGACAATGCAAAATGCATAAAAGAGGTGAGTTTTTCGCGAAAAATTCAAAAGTTTACGCGTTTCATTCATAATCAACACTCAAGTTTTCGAGCCTTAGAACACAACGTACTAAATCAAATTTCATGTAGGTTGTAAGAGAATGTGGATCTTTGAGCAGCTACGTTTGGGAATATGTGAGCTACAAACCAATGATCAACAAATTCAAGTATTCCAAGAGTATTCCATTGAGGAGCCCTAAGGCAGAGATCATCAGCAAGGACTTGGTGAGGCGAGGGTTCCGTCTCGTGGGTCCCGTTATCATCTACTCGTTCATGCAGGCAGCTGGAATGACCATTGATCATCTTGTCGATTGCTTCAGATATGGAGAGTGCGTGAGTCATGCAGAGAGACCATGGAGGCATGTATGATGATAATTATTTGAAGAGTTAAGCAAGTTATGTGCATCTACTTAATTATGTAACTTGTGTTATTGTTTGTAATTTAAATGTTTTGTGCAACTAGGATATAAGTTTGGAATGTAAAGTTATTCTCATGACGAAGGTATCTGTCAATTTTTTATTTTTTTCAAATATAATTATTATACAATGAGTATTTCACTGAACAGTGCTTTTTTTGGCAAGCCCCTAAATGCCCAATACACTAATACAGAGATGATGAATACTAGTACTAATCTACAAAAGTCGTAATATTTGTTAACACAGGCAGGTCTTTATCACTCCATAATTTTGATTGAAATCAATACAAAAAATCCCCACATGAAAGCTATGCAGCAAGAACAAGTTGCATAAAAGTACATACAGTAAGGGCCACCGCACTGATTACACCGCCTCACCACGTTTGCACCCATCCAAAAAAACATTATCGCCTGCTTTATCTCAAACTCATTATTACCAGCTCTCATTTTTGGTCAATTTTTTCAGCTAAATAATCGTAAATCTCTTATTCTCAGACAGCTGTGGATGGAGGCCTGCACCAAAACCTCAAACTGTATTATATCCCCTTTTCCACTTCAATTCAAATTGCACTTCTCAATTCCAATAAATTAGGCCCTCGTTTGATCGATAAACGACACGAAGAAACGAGGATCTCTTTGCACCAATAATTGATCAAAGAAACAATACCAGGAAATAAGGATCTGCAATGAATTTCTGGAACCCAAACAAGTCGTATCTTTTGCATCAATGATGGATGGGTAGAACGAAGAATGCAAAAACAAATACCCTCAAACAAGTCCACCGGAGGTGGGATCAAATATTTACAATAGAGGGCATGGAGTTCAATTATTTATCGAACAATACTCATATCCCAAAGAAACAAACGAAATTAAAAAGCTCGAAAGAAAAAAAAAATTACAACCAATTCTACTTGGCCTTTCATTCTGCTGCCTTCAAAGAATATTTACACATCACTGTCTACCACCACCATTCCGACCTAAGGCTGACTCAACGGAGCATATAAAGATAAATCTAAAGCTAGGCTCAACAAGCCTAATGTTTAACCCCTCTCTCTCTCTCTCTCATAGCAATCAATGTATGAAAGCCATACCTCAAAACTTGCAAGAAGTGCCGAGCCTCTGTCTCTGCCTCTGACCAATGCTGACGAATTTTCGCTTAGCAAAAGAAGACCCGAGCAGCTCCTGGAACTTATCCAGAAACACTCCCCATTCTTCCTCGTTCATATCTGCCACCTTCACGAAGCTCGCACTTGGAGGGAGCTGCTCATTTGCACTTCGGTGGCTGGATGATGAAGTACCAAGATAGCTATTATCAGGCTTTATTCCAGAAAACTTCGGGAATTTCTGGCTTTTCTCGCCTAAGCTAGTATTTTTCAGAGACAAGGACAGCTTTGGTAGAGTTTGACTTTTTGTTAAGGGTGATGGAACACCAATAACCCTTTTCTCCTCTTCGCTTTCACTTTCTACTTCCTCAATGCTTTCCTCTAATATGGAAAGAGGAATACGGCCACTATTAACACTTCCAAACCCAAAATGTAAGGGCATTTCTCCCACAAAGTCTTCCGAGGAGAACTTTTGGATGAACACACAGCCATTATCTTCACAATCTATGTCAAAGAGGAAGTCATCAACAAATTCCGCTTCAGACTTTGGAGATGACATCTCTTCAGCCATAAGCCTTCTCGCCTCGATGCATATAACCTCGAGCTCACTTGGTTCCTCCTCACCACTGCGGAACTCCCTACTCATCATCTCACCAATCTCAGCAAGGCAGAGACCTTGTGCAGCAGCTTCCTTCAGGAAAGTTGTACAAAGGTATAAAACTCGTAAACATGCATCTCGGATCATAGGGAGCTCATTTCGTAGCATCTCCGCATCACGAGCAGGATCAAGATTTTCTATGTACTCAAGTTCATCATCTGAGAACGGAATTGAAGCCTGAGGCCAGTGGATCCACTCAAAATATGGGTCTTCCAAGCTCTCGGGTAAGCAAAGGCCGTGATCAATAGGGATCAATTCAACTTGACCAAACTGCCCAACTCCATCAAGTTTTCTAACTAAAAGGTTGCCTGCATGCCTATCCGTGTTAAGAATCCTAATGTCTAAAATACCAATGCGATGCACAGCTGAAACAGGGAAACTCGAGGTTCCATGATCACTAGCATCAAAATCATGGGGAATGAACTGTTGAAAGGATGCAATCTTGCTAACAATTTTCTTGTTCTGGGGCTTGTTTCCGCCAACACCATCGTTAACATTGAAGATTGAGTGAGTAATCTTCACTAGTGCAGTTGGAGGAACATTTGCAAAATTATCATAGTCAAGGAGATAAGCAGCAACTTCTCTGAACCCTGTTTCTCCAACCCTCACGGAATGCTTTAGGCCAGGTTGTCCAAGTGCTTTACCAACGAAGCCCTTTGGATTATTTGGTGCAAATGGTTCCTCATCAGTGGGCTTCACAATGGCAACACTCTCACCTCTAACATTCCTGAAGTAATATGCTCCCCCAAGCCCGCTATGAACAGGTAGTGGATCAACCCCATGCTTCATTCCCTTCACAATTTCCTTGACTAGGTTTTTTGTCTTAGCAAAACAAGTAGAGTGTCCCAAAATCTCAATTGGCCCACTCCGGTCTCTCTGTTGGATATCCCTACCAGTGGGAGACAAACAGGGAGTTGACGAACTCCTGTGGAGTAAATTCCTTGTCAACAGGAGAGGGGAATCATTTCGAATGGCACTCAGATCATTCTTCAGAACCATATCACCAAATGTCAATGAACTCTCCTCAATGGGGAAATTTAGGGCAATCTGCAGCCTCCTTTTCACAGTGTGTGCATTGTCACTCCTGTCCAACTCCATCCCTAACACACAACCTGACTCAGTTTGCACAAAAACTCGTCTTCTACCCGTTGGTTTGTTTTCCATCATATTGGTGTGAAGGTGCTCCCCACCACCAAGCGGACTCTTAAAAAATGACACAGCCATCTCTGTTCGAACAGGGCTGTCAAGGTTAGGAGACATGAACGGAAGAAACAGACCAAGAGTGGTTCTCTTCACAGAAGGCAACCAAGATGGCAACAGGAGAGAGCTTTCCCCTCAACTCTCTGCTAAACGCCAAACTTAGAAGCTTATTGTGAGTTAACCACAAATATATCAAATCCAATAAGGATCATCAATCGGCAAAGCAAGATCCAGACTCCCACCCTCGAAAAGCACCGAAAACCTCAATAAAGATGAAACACGGTTTTTCTTAGAAGCCAAAAGTTGAGAATTTTACCGCAATTACATCGGAAAAGCCATATGATGACTCTACCCAAGCCTCAGATCGCAATCTGCAGAGGCAAAAGATAATTCGGGTTACAAAAGCTAACCAAACATTCCCATCAGCTGAAAAGACGAATATCAAAAGAAATTTAACCACTTAAGACCCTAAAGTAGCAAGTAACTCTAAATCTTCACATTAAAAACATTTAGCTAGCTGAATAACTAAATTTTAGATCATGTCTCAATCTCCTAAATTCACAAACCACAAGAGATATGCTGTCGTCTGTCGATTAACAGTTTACATGAATTACCACTAAAAAAGAAACGCCTGAAAACACTTATCTTAAGCATTAAAAATCGAACGAACTCCAGAGAAAACCAGCAGCGACAAACACTACCCCAACACCGCCGGCAATGAATATCGACAAACAATAAATTAAATGAGAAAAAAAAAACGTAAATGAGCTTACGCGCAATCACCGTGAAATCATCGGATCTGATTCAGCAAATGAATAAACTTCAAAGTCCAAACTCTATGCATAAGAATACTACCATTGATACTCAATGGTAACATTAAAAAAAGCTGAAATTGTATGTGTCGATAAGCTTTTATCTATCTAAAGAAGAAAAAAATTGTCTTCAACATAAAATCGTTCAGTAACTAAATTACAATAACCAGATAAAAATTAGAGTGATCAACTCACCAAATAGGCAGATCTGAAGAAATCTCTCTGCTTCAGTACACAGCTACAAGACCGTTGAGAGAAAGAAAACTGGAAACATCGACAATCTAACTGTGGGCAAAACAGATAAGCAGCAGCAGGCTAACGGGCTAGAGTTGTCAAGCGAAGTAGAGTCTTCGCCCCCAAGCCACCAAAACCCCTCTCCTCTACTTTCTTGCTTGCTGGTGTGCTCGCACGTTCTCTCTCTATATTGCCCTGCCCTTTCTCGCTCTATATATCTATATGTGGATATACTTGTTGTGCATACATATACTACTTATGTAAAATATTTTTTTAGTTATTTTTCATTTGTGTTTTTTTAACCTTCACTTTTAACTCTAAAATAGAATGACCAAAGCTACGCGTTACGTGCGGCTAATTCGAGCCAACCCAAGCTATACAGCCTCCATTTGTGGAAATTTCTAGAAAATGGAATATGAGCCGTGGGATGGAGATTATGCAGACGATCCCAGCCGTTGGTGGAATTGCCGACGTGGAGATAATGCATTGGGGAGTGACGTGTCCTGGTCAGCGAATCCCGGGGGCTCTTCTACAATTTCCCTTGTACAAATATAGTCAGTCATTTAGTTCTCGTTCTCGTAATTTGACTAAAGATAATATTTTTATTATTCCAAAAATTATGAGAGAGAGGGAGAGAGACTAGAAATTACGAAGTTACAGTGCTTGGACGCAATTGCCCTTGATTTTTTTATCCTGTTATTTTAATTGCTTGAGTTGGTGAAACATATTAATTGCGATAATTAAGGTCAGTGTATTTATTAAATTACCGGACACTCCAAACCCATCTACCGTAAAACCTCTATAATTTAATACTCTATAAATTAATAAATTCTCTAATATCATAAATTTCTCCGATTTCGATTCAGGTCCTTATAAAAGTCATTAAATTTGATAAGATAATAAAATAATATTTTTTTGAAAATTCCCTTTATAAATATATAAGTTCCATTAATACTATAAATTAATAATTCTTAAATATTATAATTATTAATATCATGCTAATTTACTATAATATGAATTTATTGTTATTTACTTTTTCTTAAAATTTAAATCTAATTCGATTTCATCCCTAACTTTTCTAATTGCACTCAAAAGTTCCGATGTTTTGAGTTCTCTAGTTGCAATAAAAAATGTGAAGAGTTGTTGCCGCGTTCAATACTGTTATTTATTTTTTCTTAAAATTTAAATCTAATTGGATTTCATTCATAACTTTTCTAATTGCACTCAAAAGTTCCGATGTTTTGAGTTCTCTAGTTGCAATAAAAAATGTGAAGAGTTGTTATCGCGTTCAAAGCTTCATTTCACGTGACTGGTTCCAACAGTGTTGAATCATCTTGAACTTCATCATTAGTAGGATTATCAATAATGTCGCCCACAATCAATATCAATCAATACTATACTTAAAATAATGGAGTTGTGGCTCTATTTACAACTTTGCCATTTTCACATTCAAATCACTTTCTTAGATTTTTGTGTAGTCTTTTCTCTATTTTTTGGTCTTTGCTCATTAGCTACAAAAATTAAATATCATTGGTTATTGTTCATTGACTATTAAGGTATAAGTTGATTGTCGAACATGATTAGCTTGAAATATTTCTATCTTAAACAAGCCAAATATTTGATATTCATGCCACAATTTCAATTAGCAAAATATGAAAATTAATTTAAACAAATAAAATGGAATATGCATGTGTCTAAACCAAAAACATACAAATTCATAAAGAATATATAAATGAACCTTCAACTGAAAAATTATATACATACATAAATAAATAAAACAAAGTTAAATTAATGTGGAGATTATGATAAGTAGAACTGCAAATTTGCATTTCTACTGTTCACATACACTATCACTTTGTAAAAAATTTCATCCCAAAGAGTTACAAATCGTAAATGACATTGAAGCTATTAGTGTTAATGCTAACATCTATTAAAATGACATGTATAAAGATGTATTTCATAATATTTAAAGAGTGATGCACCCATATAGCAAAATTCCCCCTTAGATTACAATATATGTCAAGCAACATAATATGGTAAAAATATAGCCAAAAATGTGTTTTGTGGACAAAAATACCCTTACTACATTATAGAGGTTATTTTCAGTTTTAAACAAAACAAAAACGTGTCCCACCATTCTAAAATCCCCATTTCCCTCATTTCCCACATTTTCACTTTCTCTCTCTAAAAAACCTCTCCACCACCAAACCCTACCTTTCCCCCAAACCCGCCGTCCACCACCCATCTCTCCCCCATTTCCGCCTCATTTCCGCCACCCTCCGCCTCAGCCCCTCGCGCCGCCGCCAAAACCCTAGCCATCGCCAGAAACCCTCCGCCTCAGCCGTCCATCCATGGCTTCTGAGAATGAAGAAAGCATATCTGTGGAAGAAGAACAAAGTCCTCTACATGTAGATGAAGAACAAACTTCTCCGACTATAGATGAAGAAGAAGACGCCGGAGATGAAGAAGACGCTGGAGATGAAGAAGACGCCGGAGACGAACAAGGTGGCGGAGAGGAAAAAGCCGACGGAGACGATGAACCCGACGGAGACGAAGAAGACGGCGCAGAGAAAGAAGCTGCCGCCGTCGATTTGGGCGGATCTGAAACAGAAATCCCCGGCAAACAAAATCTCTCAGATTCCGGTGACAGTGCAACACGAGAGATTCTCATCTCCCGGGCTTGATGCGAATTGATAAATTCTTCCGATTTGTGCTTAGAAATTCTTTGAATGTCTAGATCTGATTTTGTTTCTCATATTTGCTTAGAACCCTAATTCGCAACACCTTTTTGGAATTTCGATCATAAACTGTTTCGAAATTATAATTTCGCAACATCTTGGATGCCTCTTTCAACCGTGAAATCTGCAATTTATATGTGCGTAATGTTGCGAATTTCGCAATTCGCAACATTAATGGTGTATAGTGTTGCGAATTGTGAAATTCGCAACTTATATCGCATATTATTTCGTTTATTCGTCGTTGCGAAATTGTCATTTCGCAACATGTTGATGCATTTTTTAATACTTGGAATCTGGAATTTATGTGCATAATTGCGAAATTCTCAATTCGCAACACAAATGGTGTATAGTGTTGCGAATTGTGAAATTCGCAACTAATTTTTTTTATTACTTCGTTTACTTAACGTTGCGAAATAATAATTTCGCAACATGTTTGATGCCTCTTTGAATGTGTAGGAATATATATGTGCATAATGTTGCGAATTTCGCAATTCGCAACACAAATTGTTTACAGTGTTGCGAAATGTGAAATTCGCAACTACCTTTTTTTATTACTTCTTTTAGTTGACGTTGCGAAATTAAAATTTCGCAACATAATTGATGCCTTCATGAATGATTGGGAATTTATATGTGCATAATGTTGCGAATTTTGCAATTCGCAACACAAATGGTTTACACTGTTGCGAATTCTGAAATTCGCAACCACCTGTGTTTATTACTTTGTGTAGTTGTCGTTGCGAAATTACAATTTCGCAACATAATTGATGCCTTCATGAATGCTTGGGATTTTATATGTGCATAATGTTGCGAATTTCGCAATTCGCAACACAAATGGTGTACAGTGTTGCGAAATGTGAAATTCGCAACTAACTTTGATTATTACTTCGTTTAGTTGTCGTTGCGAAATTATAATTTCGCAACAACTGTTTCATTTCTGAATTACTGAATTTCACCTTGTTTATTGCAGATCCAATGGACATTCAAGCGCAAGGGACTTGCAGCAAAGCACCACTGGACAATGCTAACCGACAAAGCTTTACACTTCATATTTTGCTCAAAACAATTCGTATTTTGTAAGATTTAGTAGCACTTACGGTAGGTAAATATGCAGCTGTTTACGAAATTGCAATTTCGTAACTCTATCGATTGTATCGAATTATTATTTTCGCAACATGATTGGTTGCGATTTGTTTATATCGTAACGTAGGTAACTGTTATGATTTTATTGCTATGATAATAAACGAAGGAATAAGCACAGGTAGTTGTGAATTTCACAATTCGCAACACCATATACGAAATTGTGTTGCGAAAAGCGAAATTCGCAACATTATCCACCTATAAATTCCCAAGCATTGAAAAAAGCGTCAAACATGTTGCGAAATTATAATTTCACAACGTCACAAAAACGAAACAAAATGCAAAGTTAGTTGCGAATTTCAAATTTCGCAACATCATAAACGGAATGTGTTGCGAATTACAAAATTCGCAACATTATGCACCTAAAAATTCCCAAGCATTCAAAAAGGCATCAAGCATCATCAAGCATGTTACAAAATGCAAACTTAGTTGCGAATTTCACATTTCGCAACACTATACTCCACTTGTGTTGCGAATAGCGAAATTCGCAACATTATCCACCTATAAATTCCAGAATGCAAGCATTCAAAAAGATCCTCAAACATGTAGCGAAAATGTAATTTCGTAACTTGAGTTTAACGATAATCCATAATAATAACAAATGTAACCGTTAAGGAATCAATAATACGCAACAGACCACAACGATAATACATAAAAATACAACAATAAAGATAAATAAAACAATAAAAAATATCATGCGAATCTATTTGGGTCTTGACACGTTAAACGAGTATGCCCCTCTACGCCGCAGATCCCGCATTTCTTCTTTTTCCGAGTCTTTGGTTTACTGCTACTCACTTCCTCATCCCTAGTAATATCTTCTAACACTGTAGTGCATGAGTTTTGGTAATGACCTCCTCGATGACATCGAGAGCACACACGATCTCCAAATTGAATCCTCTTCTTTCTTGGTCGACCAGCCTGTCTAGGGTTAGGAGGGGTGCCAACAACCCTCGAGGCAACGTCGTCGGGTGCAAACCATTCATCTTGTTTCGGGATCGGCATCACTTCACCAGCATAAGTTTTAAGCCAAGTCTCAGTCGAGTAATATCGATGCACATATGAAACTGGGGCTTGTCTGGCGAAACTGCAAAAACAAAAACAATATTTCAGTTACGAAATTCACAATTCGCAACAAAATAACACCAGACAATATTGTACATATAAAACTAATGTTACGAAATATCACAATTTCGTAACACCCTATGTTACGAAACAACAAATTCGTAACAAGGAATGATACGAAATACACAATACTCTACACAATTTCATAACGAACTAACATCACCTTATTGTTGCAGCGGCATGAGAACAAGGTATAAGATCAAAATCAAATACGTGACACGAACACTCTCGAACAACAAGGTCAACCATATGGCTGTGAAACATTCAAACAGTCTCAAACATGTTGCGAAATTGTAAATTCGTAACGTTAAATAAACGAGACAAAATGCACAGTCAGTTACGAATTTCATAATACGTAACACTATATACGACATTTCGTATAAAGTGTTACGAATTACAAAATTCGCAACATTGTATACGTAGAAATTTCGAAACACAGTAGCCACAAACATGTTACGAAATTAATTTGCACGTACGAAATGAACAAATAGTAATAAAACACATACGAAAACAACAAATCGCAACATATAAAAACAACATACCAGCATGCAAATTCAAAATCGAAGAATCTTGTGAACAAACACCAATCAACGGCAACGATGACAAAAAAAGCTCAACGGCAACGACGGTGACGAAAAGCTACAACCAATCGACGGCGGCGACAACAACACACCTCAACGGCGGCGACGGGAGTGCGACGGTGGAGGCGACGGGATGGCGACAGCTCAACGGCGGCGACGGGATGGCGACAGCTCCATAGCGGCGGCTGCTGGGCGGCGAAGGCAGAGAGGCGGCAGAGGTAGACGAACAGCGAGAGAGAGACAGTGGCAGCTCGAATGCAGAGAGTGGCAACGAGAGAGAGAGAGAGAGAGTGGCAGCGAGAGAGAGAGAGAGAGTGGGCGGCGACGGCAGAGATGGCGACGACGGCGATAGGACGGTCGAGAGGCAGCTCGACGGCGGCGGAGAGCGGATGTGTTCAGATCTAGGAAGAAGAGTATGAAAAATGAAGAAGAAAGAAGAAAAAAGCAGAAGAGAAAAAACGAGAGAAAAAACGAGATGGAGGAGAAGAAAGAAAGAGGAAAAAGAGAAAAAGTGAGGAGAAGGGGTATTTTTGTCCCAAAATCACATTTTTGGCTACAATTTGATAATATTAAGTTCCTTAACAACTATTGTAGTCAACCCAGTCAAACTGGCTATATGGATGTATTTTCTCATATTTAAAATGCAATATATCTGTATTCGTTAATTTTATTGAAATTAGTCACTTTTATATGATAAAAGTTAAATATATATTTGTTTCAATTTGAGCATGTTTAAGTAAACGGAGGCCTTAAGGGCCTTCAAATCCTTCCTTGACATTTCTTAAAAAAAAACTTTGATATTGTGCTTAAATTTATTTTTCGTTTAAAAAAATAAATAAAAAATAAACGAGCCTAAAATCATATATTTATCACTTAATCGAGGAAATGTATATAGTTATATGATATTATAGGATTAGAATTTGCATTTTACTGTTTACATACACAATCATTTTTTAAAATTTGTTATCTCAAGAGTTACAAATTATAAGGGATAATGAAACTATTAATTTGGTAATGCAACAACTACACTGAAAAATATTGTTTATAAGGATGTATTCCGTAATGTTAAAATATATAATATATTTCATTGAGATCGAAGGCCTTTTTGAGCAAAAAAATATATCAATTAATTTTAAGTCTCTTTAAATATACTTTAATATATAATGTACTCATTCCGTGCAACGCACAAGTGTTAAATACTAGTTTCCTCTAAACTTTGAACTTGTGAACATTAATCATTTTAACCTGGATAGTCCAACAAGTTGTTGACGTCCATTTGATTGCGATAACCAACATCCTTTATCATATTCTCAAGCTCATGCAGGCTCCTCCTTCAAAGCTTGTCTCATTTAAGTCGTTTGAAATTGCCTCATTTATACACGAATATATGTATTTGTTACAACGAATTGAGTGATGCATGAATATTCAATGAGACATATATAAATTCATTTATTTTCGATACACGGGAATACTAAATATAATTATTTTTTTGAATTTAAAAAATTACTCTTTTAATTAATAAAATATTAATTTATCGATATATTAATACCTCTCTAAATTAATAAATTTTCATGATCCCAAGAGTATTAATTTATAGAGGTTTTACTGTGTACTCAATTAATTTATATATTAGCATAATACTATGATATAGTATATATATACACTAGGATAATAGTCGGAAAATCAAGAATTTTGACATTTAATTTGTAATTTCGATTAATATTTTTTTGTTATTAATATTTTCCTAATTATTTCCCACGATCGAGATTTCTCGTGACTTCATTTTCCATGTGGTCAAAGTTAATTAATTCATAATTATCATTAAATTATAAATTATGATCTAATTATAAATGATCATATTTTAAAAATGGAGTAGCAAACAACAGATTTTTTTTTTTAAATAAATAAAACTCAATTAGAATTCCACCAATTTTTCTGGCATCGAAAATGTTAGTATATAATACTTTCTTGCATGTGAACAAACAACATATTTCACATGTATTACCACGTTCTTTGAAGCAAACGACATCATTTGATAGGTTTATAGATTGCTAAAGAGTATGATGTTGTATTAAGATTCAGAAATCATGACTTCCAATATATCTCTTTCACTTAAATCACCCATAACTTAGATACACATGACTGTTGTTTGAAGTGCATATCTCTCAATATTGCCATAACAAACTCATTCCAACAAACAACACCAACATGCAATAGAATTTGTGACAATAGCAATCGCGCCCTACATTATGACTAAGTAAAAATAAATTAAACTACCTCTCATTCTATTCATTTCAACAATTGATTTAGTCCAACACAAGTTTATATCTCTGTCTTTTTTTTTTCCTATAACCAGCAGTCGTTACTGAATGAAACATCGGTTCTTATGCAATGGGTTTTTTCCTAGCCTTGGATATAACTATATATTTACACTTCAAAATTCTTATTTTATCGTAACATACTAACATGTTTAAAATTCGGGGTTTCAATTCGGTGCATAGCGTGTACATGGGAAGAATATGTAGATCTTTCGATGCTCTATTGAGAGTTGGGACCTACATTGTGGGTCAGGATAGGTGGGTGTGGGGTCACTTTGATTCATCTCAAGAAAGTGAAAAAAGGCGTTCTCTTGGTCAAAGGCGGCATGGACTAAAATTCTTGATTAAGACTTTACGATCTCTTAATTTCGTTTAATTTTTTTTTAATTTAATATTGCATTAGATCACTTGACAAGTAATTAAGAAGCATCGATCTACAAAGTATTAAAAGCTACGTGTAATATGCATGATATTGAAAAAATGGGTAATGCTGATGCATGTTCGTATTCTTTCTATAATAACAAGAAGAAGTTCATAATTATTCTCAAGTAATGTGTTTTGATGGATTTGTTCTCGTATGACTTCATAAATTATAAATAATCTTTTGGTACACACATTTTCTCATTAATCTTCTATTTCATTGCCCATTATTTGATGGATAAATAATCAAGTATGACGTGTTATTGAGTATATCGGTTGGTGGGAGAGTTATCTTCTTATATTAATCAAACTTTAAATGTCAGTAAGGTACTCTAATATAGTATTAATGTTGGGATGACAATAAATTACTAAAACTTTTTCTATTCGCTATAGACCACACTGTCCCATCTTTAGTTAGGCGTGGCGTTACTTTTATTAATCACAGTTGTAAATGTTAGGTTAAAAAGACATCCACAACCATATAAAGATCTGTCAGGATATGGGTGAATTAGTAATTTAGCTTCTCTGGTCAAAGATCATAATTTGATATAATCATATCCAACATGGCAACATTTCTTAACTACAATAAACAAGTAGTACTTTCCACAACTTCATTAATCCATTTAATCATTGCATCACTAAAGGATCATAACTTAAGTTTGGGTTGAACTAACACTAGAGTAGTTAATTTATGAAATCAAAGGTCTCGTCTCGGGTTCAGATTTACGGTGGTATAGTCTTTACATAAATGGCTAGTAGCAATCTGTTAAAGTGGAAATTTGGAGTTGAAGGGCCAACAAGTGGTATTATAGTTATGGTTCCAAAATTCACAAAATGGAGGAAATTTAATTTGGTATCAAACAAAAATACAAAAATGACGAGCCAATTACGACAACATTATAATATTTCAGCTGTAATAGTATTCTTAATAATTCAGTCATAGTTGATGGTGATAGAATACATAATCATAAATTAAACTTAAGTTATGGCTAAACTAAACTATTTTTACAATAACCAAGATGGAATTTGTCTCAAGTAGTTAAATCACAACATGATCCGTTGACAATTTCAAACGAAAATGATAAAACTTCCTTGACTAATTTAATCAAGGCACGTTATTACCGGCAACGGACGTGAAAATCAAAGTAGCTAGACTATTTGACAATGACAATTAACAATACTATAGTTTAATTTAATTGCCACTGTAACTTTTATTTTTACTTTTTCATGTAAAAGAAGCTAGAATTCGTCAAACGATTTTCTGAATTGATCACGTTGCCCATCAAGTTGAGAGATGAAAATGCCCAATATCATTTTTTTTAAGGAGAAGAATGTCCAATATCGTTGAATAAGTACAACGATCGATCACATTCTAATTCCAAATCCTTTCCCCTGCATCCGGTTCTTGCCCTAAAGCTAGAGGTGGCCAACTTCGGTTTCGGTTCCAAACTGGAATCGGAGCCCACAGGTTCTCGGTTCCACTTCGGAGGAACCGGAACAGAACCGGATACCTCTTCGGTTCCGATTCCAAATCGGAACCGTCGGTTTCGGTTCCGGTTTCGGTTCCAATTTGGAACCGAAGTTTTAATTATATGTATTTTATTATATTTTGCTACTTTTTTATATTATAAATATATATTTATGCATTCTAATATTAGTATTTAAGTGATATTATATGAATTATGATATAAATATAAATAAAAACAAATAAAAAATAAAAAAATTATGAGGAACCGCCGGTTCGGAACCGGAACCGAACCGAAACCGACGGTTCTCGGTTCCACATTCTTGAAACCGGAACAGAACCGGCGGTTCGACGGTTCTCGGTTCCAAAAAGGAACTGACGGTTCGGTTCCGATTCCAGAACCGCCGGTTTCGGTTTGGTTCCGGTTCCACCGGTTCCGGTTTTTTTGGCCACCTCTACCTAAAGGCAAATTTATCCAAATTTGGGTACCAAACACATTTTACATTTCAGTTTTTTTCCCCAACTCCAGTAATTTGCAACAAGTGCCATGTACCAAAAATAATAGTTTCTGAAAATTATACTATAAGTATCTGGAATTGTTTTGTTTTATTACTTTTCATCATCCACATGCACATAATTTAGTATTGTATAGTATGTGTAATTTATTATTGTATCTATGTAAGAAATTAATAATTTTTTTATTGAGACAATTTGGAAAATAATGTAGATTAAACAATTATTTTCATTATAAAAGAGACTAATTCAATAATAATTACAATCAATCCGGTGTCTCCAACTAAAATAAATAAATTGATAAAAACCAACACCAAACTACAATTCTCAAAGTACTTTCCGATTTCTTTCTCCAGCTGAATTGGTGGAAGATGTACTCGTGCATATAAATACTACGATCTCCTTGACTATTGTAGTACTATAAATTTATTCCAAGTATATATCACTCTCGATATGTTAAAAAAAATATAAAATATGTAACCAAACATGTGCATAGTGTACGTGAGGTTGTAGAGATTTTATTTTTTATGTTATCTGCGTGTAAGGATGTGCCGGCCTCTTTAAAATATATATCTATGTTTGTATAATATTAAAATGTATGTCTAATTTAATTAGATGCATGATAATTATCCATAATCGGTATTTACATATGTGATTTGTGTATCTCCGACGTCAGTTAAGACACCACAAAGCCAATGCATTCACGTGATGGCGACTGCGAAAATCCTCTCTCTATCATTAAACAAAATAAATAGCGAGGCAAACAAAATTTAGGGTGTTCACTTGGAAGTATAATTTATAATTCTAAATGAAAGGATAATATTATGAGGTAGTATAAATTTATATTTTATTATGGGGATTACAAGTTTTATATCTTGTTCTCTAGAGGGGACTACAATGTTTATATCTTGTTCACTTGGGATGAAATTGATGTACAAAGAAGAAAATATCTAAAACATATGGGAGATATAATATTATACCTCCATTTTGGAGGTATAAATTTATATTCCGGGCAAGGTAAAAGGGGTTGTCCGAAAATTTATATCTCTTGTCTGGATTTTTCTTAAATCGCAACCAAACAAGATATAAGGGAGTAAAATAATATTATACCTCCTTTTACCTCCAAGTGAACACACCCTTATTGTATTACATGATTTTATCATACTCCCTCCGTCTACAAATCAAATACCTATTTGGGTTCCGGCACGGAGATTAAGAAAACTGATATAAATTTGTTTTGAGTTGGGTAAAAGTTAGAATGTAGGAGTAGTAGGATAATGACAAAAAAACAGTAGTATTGACAAAAGAAATGGTGGTATTGACCAAAAAGTAAGAATAAAATTGTTATGATGACAAAAAAGTATGAATAAAGTTGTTGGGAGGTGGGGCCATCAATGACAAATGATAGTAAATAAAGGAAAAGTAGGAGGGTATGGTTGTATAAAAAGTAAGTAAATTTTGATTTGTGGACAAAAAAATATGGGTAAGTAAGTATTTGATTTCTGGACAAAGAGAGTATCTTTTAATGATATATATTATCATGGTTGTCGTTGTCTAGTTGCACAATTAGATTTTTTGTTATCAGATATCATATAAACAGTCCAAAATATTTCAAGCGAGATGTGCTTAATTATGTCAAGGTGTTCGAGGAGATAAAAAATTAGAGTATGGTATTAATTGTTTCTTAAGGAACAAAATTTGTGTGATATCGTGATTGTAAATTGACTTTTAGATTCTAGAGCTTGTTTGGATTATTGAATGTGTAATAGTTATTAATAGTTTGTTCTTAAGATGTTGTCTCGTAACCTCATTTTATTGTAAGGGTTGAAGTACTCCTTGTACTTTATTTTTTATTTTTTAATTTATTTTCCAGATAAAAGAAAAGTTCAAAATATTTCGGTGCTAGTAAATTGAAAGCATATACGAGAGTTTTTCCTCCTTCTCTTTTAATTCACTCTTTGTTTATTTTTTTTCCAATATATAGATTTTATTTATTCCTTCGTCTGAGAAAATGACATTAGATAATAAACTAACAAGATATTTGTTCTAATTAAAATAAAACTACACAGGTTTTTTAGAATTATATTCGTTTTCACATCAAAATTTATTATAGGTTAATGGTTAAATCATATTTAAACATTTAAATCAAATCAATCAGAAGAAACAAGCATGTCTGATGACTTTGTTTTATATCCCAGTTGCAATTACAATATTTGAAATAAATAAGATGAGTTTAAAATAGACCAAGTCGATTTAATAAAAGGTCCATCATATCCAAAATAATCTGGGGCCGCACGTGCCGAGCACGAATATTTCTTCATCCAATTCCAGGATATAGGTATAGATAGAAGGAACACAGACGGCACGTGCATATATACTTACCAGTGAATGTGAATCCTAATTCTAAATCTAAATTCCCATTCCTAATAATAAGAAGAACAGAACTTCATCGTTGGTCGGGGTTCTCTGTATCTGCAACAAACGACAAAAGATGCTGTCGAATAGTGGACCGCCACGTCAGCCGGGTGAGCTGTTTCTGTGGGAGCAGCAGAACGCGGCCCAAGTTTCCAGTGGGCGAAGATTTTTAGTTGGAAGAACGTTGTATGATTTCTATATTTGGTAAACTTATTAGTAATTCTTTTTTAACAAAATAGACAGACGTTTCCGTGGGCGGTGGTGTAGCATGTGGATTTTGCTTCTGTTTTAGAGTTGTCAGCCGGATCAATTTGCGCGAATTTCTGTGTGCTTTTCGGATATTCTTCATTTTTTTATTATTATGAGCCTTTTGGGTAGAGAGAGAGTCTTTAGTGAATACAAATAGTACTCCCTCCGTCCCACGAAGATGAGCTATTTGTTTTCGATACAGAGACTAAGAAGAAATAGATTAAGAATAATAGGTGTATTTAGTAGAGTATTTTATTGATAGAGGGTAGGGTGATTACTGTAGACACTAACTCAATAAACAATTGAAAAAAATTAAAAAGTGGTGTGAATGCACACAAAAGAAATGCGCCATGTATAGGAAAATTAAACAAGTGAAACTTCATTTAAATTACCCACCATAAACAATGTTGAGAACAAATTCAACCGTCATGTACAAAAATTGTGGTGCAAAAAGCATGAAATGGAATTTTTGCCCAAATTTGAATTCTTCACTGTACAACTAATTTCAAATTTCCCTCTAACTATAGTTGCTCCTATAAATACACTACATCTACCACTTTTACAGCAAATATGCAGCATTACTAAAAACATCAAAATGAAGAAGAAACTAAGTACAGCAGGAAGAAACAATGTTGTGCATTTTCTTCTTGAGAACAACAAGGATGGAAAGGCAACACATGGGAAGATAAAAGAAGCCAACATCAAATTTCACATCTCAACAAGCACTGTCAAAAGGTATTGGGGTGCTACAAAGAACCAACAAGAAAATGGTGAGAGTTTGAATTCAATTAGTGAACAAAAACATTATGTCAGAGGAAGGAAAGTTGCAGTAGATATAGAGAAGATTCAAAGCATGCCATTCTCAAAAAGAGCAACAATAAGAGCATTAATAGGTGGTATTGATGTGCAAAAGAGTACAGTGCATAGGTGGAGTCGCGGAAGTAAAACTTCCATCATCAAGGATGGAGTCGTGGAAGCCACATCATTCCCTTCTTTCTCCACCGCCGGAACCCTATCGCTCAAAGGATTAGCGCGACGACTTCTTTTCATCACGGCGTACAGGTGGCGGCAAATGACCGGTCTCCTCTCCTCTGGTTTCCTCGCTCTGTACCGGCCATCTACCTTTATTGCTCCGATCCAATCGTCGGCGACGTCTGGCTGATCTTCGGTGTCGGGAACAACCTTCTCGCTCAGCTCTACACTTTCTCTAGGCTCTTCATGTTCAAGGGACAATGGAGAAGAGGGTGGAGTTTCTGGAACAACCGTATCACTGAGGGATTGAAAATCCTCCCAATTAATTTGGTGAGGGGAATTGACATAGGGATTACTCATTACAGCGGGTTGAGAGAGGGTGTTTGATCGGCGGCACCACCAGAAGAAAGGGGTGCGATGAGGGAGACCAGTACAGAGAGATAGAGAGAAGGAGAGAGAGAGAAATGCGGGAGGACGACGGGTTGAAGAGAGAGAGTGTGATCGTAGGGTTAAGTAGTGAGTAGGGTTTAAGGTTAATTAGGTAGATAGAGTGGGCTTTATTTAATGGACTAATGTTAATTAGTTTGGGTAATTATTTTCTTAATAGAAATGGGTCATCTTTCGTGAGACGGCCCAAAAAGGAAAATGGCTCATCTTTCGCGGGATAGAGGAAGTAAATAAAATGGTTAGAGAGAGAGAGAATAGTGAATGACACAGAAAACGAGGAAAAAAATAAGTTTAAAGGTGTAAAGTGAGACTAAGACTACCCGCAGCAGATGTTTCGTCGGGTGTCTCGAGATACCCACGGTGATGAGACACGATGTTGCAGCTCACGGCGTCTCGAGACTGTCCCTTGGCGACGAGACAGTCTCGAGCTGGCGCGTGGCTCACACGCGCTGGCGTTTTTTTTTTATTATTCTGCGAGTGCAATGTACGCGCCATACATAAAAAAAAAATCTGGTAACAGCTATGTTTTTTAAACAGTTGGAAACGACTATTTTGTGCCGAATTATTTTTTTTTTACACCACATTTTTACCTATAAATAACATCTCAATTTACACCATTTTCACATCATTTCTCACACAATTCTCTCTCTTTCTCACACAATTCTCTCTATATTTTCACAAATTTTCACACAATCACCTCTCTCAAAT
Organism: Schizonepeta tenuifolia; assembly: GCA_029490685.1. NCBI lineage: Eukaryota > Viridiplantae > Streptophyta > Magnoliopsida > Lamiales > Lamiaceae > Schizonepeta > Schizonepeta tenuifolia. The sequence goes on from CM055957.1 coordinate 6,038,228, forward strand.
GGATCCTAACAATCCATGGTCGTCGTCGTGGTGTCCCCCTGAAATGGCGGACGACGGGCAATACAGAGGATATACTGGGGCGGGGTTTGATTCTATCAATCTCAACTCGCTTGTCGGCGAGTCCTTCCACACTGTGTTGGGCGACGAAGACAGTCCCTCGTCCGAGCCGGCACCAGCCAAAGGCAAGGGGAAGGAACGGGCCGATTTCACCGTCGCAAATGTCCCTCCTCCTCCGGCTGCCAGCGCCAAACCAAAGAGGCATTACACGGTGGAACAAGGCACCGCCGTCACCCAAATGTGGAAAGAGGAGACATGCAACTCCATCCTTGGTAAAGATCAACATGCCGAGAAATATTGGGGGAAAGTGGTGGCGAGGTACAACGCCTTGTTCAACGACGACCTCAACTTAAAGACAGTGAAGAGTTTCTTCGGGCGGATCTCCCACTGGGTGAAGGAGTGGATGATCGCATACGACAAGGTGACGAAGAAAAGGCCCAGTGGCGCCTCCGACGACATGGTCATCGAGCAAGCCCAGACGATATACAGCGCACGTGAAGGGAGCAACTTCAAGCATTTTGGTGCCTGGAAAATTTTGGCGGACTACCCCAAATTTCTCCACCAAGAATTTCCCGACGTTCCGTCCATGAAGCGAGCGAAGAATACCGCAGAAGGCGCCTACACCTTGTCTGGAACGCCGCACGGATCGAGCGAGCCAACAGAAGAGGAAAGCACGACTCTCCCCCGCCCACAGGGGCGAGACGCGGCAAAGGTGGAGGCAAGGGCGGCCAGAGGAAAGGGGATAAAGAAGGTCAGCGAGGAGGCGGAGTTCGGATCGATGGTCGACTATACAAATGAAAGGCTAAGCAGCATCATCGCGGTGAAGAACAACCTCGCCGAGGCAATGAGGGAGCGTGCTCGGGCGAAACAAGACGCCATCGATGCAAGGATCATCAACACGGATACATCAAACTACACGCCGGAGCAGTTGGAGCTCCATATGATGATGGTCGCCGACATCAAACAACGTCGCGAATGAGCTTAGCTAATTTTTCTCCTACAACGGCTATGTTTTTTTTTAAATATTCTAGCATTGTTTTTTTTTTTTTAATTTCTAGCAATGTAATTTTTTTTTCTAGTAATGTCTTTTTTTTCTAGTAATGTATTTTTATTTAAATTAATAAAATTTTTAAATTCTCAAATTTTCTTATTAAAATTAATGCAAAATACAAATTCAGAAATTCCTTAGAAACACTCCTTAGAGACACTACCACTGCAGATAGTCTAATTAAGTTCTAATTTCCTTAATTATTTCCCCAAAAAAAAACTAGGACAAGTGTAACGGGACCCAAAAAGAAAAATAGGACACGTCAAGCGGGATGGAGGGAGTATATAATAACATAATCAGAGATGGTATTAGAGGGGCGTTTACTAAGCGGGATAAGCCGGATAGATAAAAATAATATAGGCTAATCAAACATTTACTTTTAAGGATTAAATTCAAGAATATCTCATAGCACATTATCATTATTCATATTTGGAACTGCACATGTGGCATTGAAAGAATCATGAGATAAGAATAATCAATCCTATCCTATTTAGCAAACGACCCTAATAAGAGGTATAAATGATCCTCTGATATATTACTATAAAGTTTGAGCATATATTTCATTTACGAATATGGAAATTGTTGATGGACTAAATATATACTCCTATTAAACTTGACTCGTTTCTTTTTTTTGCCAAGATAATATTATTTTACTATTTAAATACTATGTGTACAATAATCTACTTTTAAGAATAATGAAAATGTATTTACAACTATTTTATCATTAACAAATTAAATATTTTATACAAAATATATTAAGCATATCTTTTATATTTAATCCTCTTATTTTTAATTTCTGTATCAAAAATAAATGAATTAAATTAAACCAAACGGATGGAGCAATAGTTACTAAATAGAGCGATTAGGTAGGTAGAACATTAAATATCGATAATTACAAACCGGCTTTGCTTGTAGTATGATTGCATATATTAGAGAATAGAGAGGTGTCACCGTCACACACACTGTTGCATTGTAGTTTGTACCTAAATCAATAATGAACTCACAATAACAAATGTCTATTTTGTTATTCACGCCCGCACGTCGTTGAGTCCTACTTAAGTAATGAATAATTTATTTTATTTTTTGAGAGGAAGTAATGAATAATTTTAAATTTGTTTGTCATACTATGATAATTATATACTACTACTATAAGATTGCCTGCAGCGGGCGTCTCTTTCGGCCGACGATAAGACATGCCGGCAATGAGACAGCCCGCTATAGGAGGCAGCGTCTCGAGCCTGTCTCGTCAGCTCGAGACAGTCTCGATCCGACGCGTGCATTACACGCGTTGAAATTTTTTATTTTTATTTTTATTTTTTTAATACGGTTCATGCATTGCACGTGTCAGACCGGAAAAAAAACAAAAAAAATAGGCAACGAATCTTTGACCTCCAACGGGTATAAACGGCTATTTTAGCCGATTTTAATATTTTTTATTCATTTTGTTATCTATAAATACCACATAAATTCACACCATCTTCACACCACATTTACACCATTTCTCTCTATTTTTCTCACACAATTCTCTCTATTTTTTCACAAATATTCACATAATCACCTCTCATAAATGGATTTAAATAATCCATGGTCGTCGTCGTGGTGTCCCCCTGAAATGGCGGATGACGGTGCATACGGAGGATATACGCTGACGGGGCTTGATTCTGTCAATCTCAACTTGTCCGTCGGCGAGTCCTTCCACATTGTCATGGGCGACGAGGACAGTCCTTCGTCCGAGTCGGTACAGGCCAAAGGAAAGGGGAAGGCACGGGCCAAAGGAAAGGGTAAGGCACGGGCCGATCTCACCCTCACAAACGTCCTTCCTCCACCGGCCCAAGGCGCCAAACTAATGACGAAGCAACGTAATTACACGGTTGAACAAGTCACCGCCATCACCCAAATCTGGAAAGAGAAGACATGCAACTCCATTCTGGATAGGGATCAACATGGCAACGCATACTAGGGAAAAGTGGCGGAGAGGTACAACGCTTTGTTCGCCGACGGCCTCAACTCAAAGACAGTGGAGAGTTTTTTTGGGCGGATCTCCGTCTGAGTGAAGGAGTGGATGATTGCTTACGACAAGGCGACTAAGAAAAGGCCAGCGGCGCCTCCGACTACATGGTGCTCGAGAATGCCCAGAAGATATATGAGCAACATCAATGGAACCGTTTCAAGCACTTTGGTGCCTGAGAAATCTTGCCGAACTATCCCAAATTCCTCCACCAAGAATTTCCCGACGTTCCGTCTATGAAGCGGACGAAGAATACGGAGAAAGACGCATACACCTCATCTGGATGCCCCATGGATCGAGCGAGGCAACAGAAGGGAAAAACACAGCTTCCCCTCCCACAGAGACGAGAAGCGGCAAAGGCGGCGGCGAGGGCGGCCAAAGGAAAGAAGAAAAAGAAGGTGACCGAGAAGGCGGAGTTCGGGTCGATGGTCGACTCAATAAATACCCGGCTAAGCGGCATCATCGAGGCAAAGAACAACCTTGCCGAGGTAATGAGGGAGCGTGTTCGGGTGAAGTAAGACGCCACCGATGCAAAGATCATCAGCATGGGTAAGACCAGTACCAGCTGCATATAATGATGGTTGTCGACGTCAAGTGACGTCGAAGATGGACGCAGTTATTTTTTTCCCCTAGCAACGACTATGTTTTTTTTTTATATTTCTAATTTTTTTTTTAATTTCTAGTAATGTAACTTTTTTAATAATATATTTTTTATTTTAGTAATATATTATTTTATTTAAATTAAAAAAATTAAAATTTTTCTTATTAAAATTAATATAAAATATAAATTCAGAAATTAAATATAGATATTCCAAAAGAACAGCCCCAATGACTCTAAAAATAAATAATACTCCAGTGGACATCGACAAGTGTTGAATTTTGGGCAGTTGCCTAGAGATATTTTGAGGCCGGATGTGATTTCATTTTGACCTTTTCGGCGCATCTTTTTATTAATTCTTGCTTTTGAGTATGTCAAAAGTTTAATTAGATGCCCAACATTATGCAGATTTTTACTAAATTCAGGCTTTTCATGGTGAAGGTCTGGAAACAAGCCAAGAATATGGGCATGTGATAATGTTTTCACGATCACACGTTTTTTTCCTCTAACTAATTAAATAATACTGTAGTATTTTCTTTTGACATAATTGAAGTACAATATTTTTACCGCGTCTTTGAAATAATTAACTCTTAACAAACAAAAAATGAATTGTTTGACCCTCTTCCGAGTTAACATCCATAACGTAAAACATATATTTGGATTAAAAAAAATTCGACTAAATGTTTATACTATTATTGGTGTTCGACGTTTCAAAATCTGAGTATAACTATTGTCTGATGGATCTTAACGTGACAGTTTTAGAAATGACGCTCATTTATAATCTCGATTTAATTGTAACTTTGGCAAGATTGTAACAGTTTTGTTATTTAACTGGATTATTCTTTTATTTTCAATCAGTGATAAGTGAAGAACACAAACAATACAGCGATGTATTTTCTGGATAAACCTCTAACAATACATGCAAATAAAATCTGAAAGATCAAACACGCTAGGAAATGACATGCTCGATATATGAAATTTGTGAGATTCAAACTTAATAATTTTTAATCATTATTTATTTGGACTCTTAGGAACTAAGTGCACACTTAGTTGTTTTATCTGGGGTACATTAGCTAGCCTTTAATTAGTGTTGGGGCTATAAGGTTAAAACCTATGGATATAAATAGAATTTGAGGTGGAAGACTGCAGCTGACAACACTACGTTAAATAGCCCAATGGCTCATCCTGGCCCAATTGGGGTTCTTTACCTGAAATGAGAACTTAATAATTGTTCGAATACTTCGTATTTTGGACAATGACAGTTCTTATTTAATACTGATGAAGTTGCAATAAGAATCCGTGTCATATGAATAATGGGATGATGATATCCTCTCGAGAAACTTAATAAGTTTATTATACTAAACCCTGCAAGTGAAATTAGTTCCAGCATAATAATAAGTTTAAGTGGTAGCACTCGAGATAATTATTTATTAGTAAATAATTAATTGATTAATTAAATACTGTCAGAAGTATTTTAATTAATTAATGGATATTCGATAATATTAAATATGGAGATTAATTAAGTTTAATACTAGCCCTGACTCAACTAAATAAATTAGAGGGTAAGTCAATATTAATTCTTTAGTGGAATGAATTAATATTTATATCTGATTTATATTCTAGGCTGAATTAATTAAGTCAGATATTATCAGGCCAATCTTATTTAAGCTAGTAGATCCATGAACTGGTCCAATGGCTTGTGTCTATAGTGGGCTAGGCGCCTATTCTCCTACGACCCGTTAGGGTTGTCTAAGTTTGATGAATATGAGCAGTTATTTATCTATAAATACATGGCTCATAAGATTCATTACTTACTTGCATTCAAAGCAATACAAACCCTAAAGAGAGAGAGTAGAAACCGGAGCCCATAGTAAGAGAGAGAGTTTGTAGTTCGATCCCATCCATCGACGAGCTCTAGCCGGGAACAGTTTAGAAGGTCACTCTGGAGTCGTTGTGCACAAAGTTTGCAGGTATTTCATATGAACTTCCTACGATTGTAATTAAATACGTAGGAACATGCTAGGTATTGATTTTGTGTGTGTCCATTAGATATCCATAATAGATCCTCAGGCAAAACCGAATCGGTTTTCAGTAACCGATTCCTACAATTGGTATTAGAGCCCTGATCTGTGAATTATGGGTCTGTCAGATTAACGAGCAGTAAATCCATATAATTAAAATAAAATCTGGAATTTTATTTATGTTTGTATGCATGCATGTTCGTTATTATCGTTGTCTCGTCGTGGATTCATTTTTATTGTTGGTTTGCCGTTTTGGCTGTTTTTACCACGAGAAAATCCGTGGTTAGATTAGGATTTCAGTTGTAAATATGTTATTTTTCGATTGTAATTGTTGTACAGGTCGAGAAAGAGCAATTGGACAAAGGTAAGAAAGCCGGCGGCGGCAGTAAACGGCGCACGGTAGCGCATTTCTTTCATGCGCTAGGGTTCACCCTTGACGTGATTTGATCAGACAAAATCCGATTCGCCGGAGCTTTGCGTCGACGTCTATGGTGTCCGGTTGGATTCATGGTGGGGTGGCGCTACACGTGATGGAAAGGAACCACAAACCACAACGGCGCGTGCGGTGGCGCTTCGGCGTTGATCTGCTGGTGCAGCCGGGCTCGATCGGATTCGAGGGTTCTGCCCTTGTTTCTGGATGTATCGAGTAGTGGGAGCGGGTGGCGTTTTGACGTCGCCATGGCTTCAAAGCCACTGCGAGCGCCTGACTTCTTCTCCGGCGACGGCAAGCATGGCAAAACAGCAGCAGAGGCACGGCAAGCAGCGGTAGCAGAGGGAGGTCGAGGCAACAGCGGTAACGAGCGCTGCAACGGCTTCACGCCGTGTGGCTCGCCACGTCGCCATCGCGAGCTCGACACCGATGAAGGCGGAGCACCACGACAGTGTCAATGTTGCTAAGTTGTTGACCTTGTTGCTGCGGCAATGAGAGGTCAGTGATGATGAAGGCAACGGTGGCGAGGCGTTGGGTGACTTCACGTCGCGATTCCGGCGATGAAGGGGCTGCCGACGGTGGGTTTCTTCACAAATGAAATCCTAGGCTGAAAACCTAGGGTTTTGGGCGTGTGGGTAGCCGCATGGTGAGTTTTCCTTGTGGGTCGAATTCGTGATAAGAATACGAGATATTTTTTATTCTCGTTTTCTTTTGGGGCAATTCTTCGAAGCGGCAAAGAAGAAAATTTCTTGAAGACGAAGATTTTTTGTAATAAATAGATTTATTCCTATTTTATTTCTTTTAATAATTTAGGCAGGTACCGAATATTCACGAGGAGACAACAATTTATTTTTTTGTAAATTGCATGTCGTGGGTTTAATCACCGTTAAGGTGTTATTATTTCTGAAGCATGTTATAATTTGTAATTATTTGAAATTATTTGCGTTTAGAAATTGCATGCTAGGAATTTATCATATATTCTAAGCATGTTATGAATTCAAGCGAGCATAATTTATTATGTGAGTTCTAGAAAAGACATGTTTAGTGATTCCGTATTTTACGTGATTTGCATGCGAAGACCTTTTGAATTAAAAATAACTAAGCATGTTAAATTAATTTTAATAATCAAATTAGACCTCCACAATTGGTTTTAGACGAATTAAGTTGTTAGGCTCGTGTAAACGTCCACACGATCGTGGCTTGCACTTGTTCTATTGACTTATAAATTTTGTCGAGTAAAACTTCTTAAAAGTATTTTGATCTCGTGAATAATGGGAGTTTTACGTGTAAACGTCCATACTATCGTGGCTTGCTCGTATTAATTCTCATAGATTATTCTAGGAGAGATTAGAATAAGATAATTAATGAAATTGTTTATAAGGCGATGTCGTTCGAGTAATTGCATTAATATGTGAGAAAATTTTAGATTAGTTAAATTGTGGCCTGTGTTTAGATATTATCTCGAGTCCTTTTTCGAGATAATATGGTCTAGCAAGGTCCATTTATTAATTTTATTTGTCATAAGGTTAACTTGACATAAGATAAAATAAAAAAACTGGGTGTTTGGTTGAGTGATGCGCACGTAAACATCCACACTATCGTGGCTTGCGTGTAAATCACTTGAGCTAATGAAGGTTTCATTTAGTATTGTTTTATCAAAAGGTTACAATATAAATGTTACGAACGTTTTATGTAATAATTGTGACTTATGTGCGTTTTGAATGTTTAAATTTTTCAGATATGACTGTTACTCCGTTGTTGAATGTGCTTACTGCTAAGCCGCTTACCGGACCAATTTTTTGGAATGGAAGCGCAATTTGGGATATGTCCTAGATGCCGAAGAGTACCACTTTGTACTCACTACTTCTGTGCCTGCAGCTCTCATTGCAAACTCCACCGATGCTCAGAAAGAGGAGTCTAAGAGGTGGCATAAGGCCAATTGTATGGCAAAAGCCTACATGGTGACCACTATGACCTCAGGGTTGCAGCAGCAGCATCAGTCTTTGGACACGGCTGCTGCAATCATGACTAACCTTAAGGAGTTGTTCGGTGAGAGTGACCGTTCCACCCGATTCAAGATCATGAGGTAAATCATGAGCTCGAAGATGAAGGAGGGCGCGTCTGTGCGCGAGCATGTGCTCGGAATGATTAATCCTTTGCATGAGCTGGACATGGTCGGTGGAGGTATCATGGATGAAGCTAAGGTCGACATGATACTCCACACTCTTCCCAAGTCCTATGAGAACTTCCGCCTCAATACAATAATGAGCAAGAAAATGTTCACTCTCAATGAACTTGTTGCTGCGGAAAGGGTTATGAGAAAGAGTCCGCAAGCTCTTGCCTCTTCTTAAAAGGGTTTTCATGTTTCACCAAAAAGTGGAAAGAAGTGGAAGGGCTTGATGAAAGGTAAGAAGGGCGAAGGAAATAGTGGGAGCAAGAGGCTAGGCCCTACCGGTGGCATTAAAAAGCCAAAGGAGAAGGGTGAAAAGTGCTTCAAGTGTAAGAATTCTGTACATTGGAAGACTAACTGCCCCCTGTTGAAGAAGGCTCAAGGTATAACTTCTACTCTTGTTAACGAAATATGTTTAAGTTCAAGTCTATCCACAAGTTGGTAGTAGATACGGGCGCAACTGACCATATTTGTTATTTCTTGTAGGGGTTCCTGCGGACAAGCGAGGTTAGTAGAGGCGAGTTGAGCTTCGCTATGGAAACGGAAGCGCGAGCAGACGTTGTAGTCATAAGCGATGTTCATTTATCTTTTGAGAATTCAGTTTTAGTTTTGAGAGATGTTTTATATGTGCCAGACTTTCGGCGGAACTTGATTTCTATGGTTAAGTTGTGGAAAGACGAATATTCTATTCTTTTTTAGAGTTGTTCAACTTTTACGAAAGATAATAAGATTATTGGTTATGCACATGTTGTTGATTCTCTTTATACTATTTACTGTTCACATTTATGAGTTATTCCAGTAATGCTTTAACTGTTTACCAAAAGAAGAGATCGAATTCTTCTCAAGAGAATCAAACTCTTCTTTGGCACCTAAGATTGTGTCACATCAGTCTAAGGAGGATCCAAAGATTGGTTTCCGATGGAGTCTTGGGTTCTTTCCAAATCGAGTCCATCCCAATCTGCGAATCCTAAATAGAGGAAAAGATGACGACTCGGCCTTTCAAGGCCAAGGGGTATAGAGACAAAGAAGTGTTGGAATTGATTCATTCCGACTTGTGTGGACCTATGTCGACTCAAGCTCGTGGAGGTTATGAGTATTTTGTCACTTTCATTGACGATTACTTAAGATATGGGTACATCTACCTGTTGCGCTACAAGTTCGAGTGCTTTGAAAAGTTCAAACTATTCGAAGCGGAAGTAGAGAAGCGACATGGCAATAGTATCAAGTCGTTGCGCTCTGACCACGGTGGTGAATACCTCAACAACGAGTTTAAGGAGTACTTGTTGGAAAGTGGGATTACATCCCAATTGACTACACCTTGAACACCCCAACAGAATAGTGTGTCGGAGAGAAGAAATCGAACACTTCTGGAAATGGTTCGATCTATGATGAGTTATGCATCTCTACCTATTTTGTTTTGGGATATGCTTTGGAAACAACGGCTCACACGCTAAACTTGATTCCCTCAAAGTCAGTGCCTAAGACCCCGTCCGAGTTGTGGTCCGGGCACAAGCCTAATCTTAACCACATCCGGATTTAGGGTAGTTCAGCATATTTTTGAATAAAGAAGCTGACAAGTTGAGTCCGAGAACCAAGGTGATGTTGTTTTTAGGCTATCCTAGAGGAACGAAAGGTGGCTATTTCTACTGTCCTAAGGATTAAGAAAGTCGTTATTAGCACTAACGCGAGATTCTTGGAAGAGAACTATGTGATTGGCCATAGGAAGAGAAGTGACGTCATACTTCAAGAAGTTAGAGGGGATGAGGTGATTAGCGCTCTAGTTGTGTAAGACGAGCAATCGTCGGAACCTGCACAAACCATTAATACTGAATCTGCTATAGAGCTTCGTCGTAGTGGAAGGGTAACTCAAGGAAAGTTTTCTAGTCGATACACTCTACTTAATGAATCCAAGGATTCATTGGAATTAGCAGTGATCAAAAAAGATCCCTGGACTTACTCTGAAGCGTTAGCAGATCCTGATGCTCTTGAATGAGAGTCATCTGTCATGTATGATTTCCGAGTGGGAGTCTATTACTGACATGGATGTATATGAGAAATGCGAGCTTCCTAAGGGCTATGAAGCCATAGGATGCAAGTGGGTATACAAGAGAAAGAGAGGACCGGATGGGAAGGTTACGGCCTTTAAGACAAGACTAGTGGCGAAAGGTTTCACCCAAAGAGAGGGAATTGATTACGATGAGACATTTTCGCCAGTAGCCATGCTTAAGTCTATCCGAATTCTTATGGCAATGACCGCTCACATGAATCTCGAGGTCTGATAAATGGATGTCAAAACTGCGTTTCTGAACGGGTATCTTGAAAAAAAATAGGGATATCTATATGCTGCAACTGGAAGGGTTCATAAAGAAAGGTGAAGAGCATCTTGTGTAAAAGCTCAAGAAGTCCATTTATGGACTTAAGCAGACTTCACGATCCTGGAACAAACGTTTCAATGATGTTGTCCAGAGCTATGACTTTGTGCAATGTGAACATGAAAGTTGTGTTTACCGGGTGTGTATTGATAGGAGTCTAGTGTTTCTAGTACTTTATGTCAATGACATTTTGCTCATTAGTGATAATGTGAATGTACTGACAAAGATTAAGGCATGGTTATCCCAGCAGTTTCAAATGAAAGATTTGAGAGAGGCAGCGTATATTCTCGGGATTAAGGTCGGCCGTGATCGATCTTAGAAAATGTTGAGTTTGTCTCAGACAACCTACATTGATATACGTGCTATCACGTTTCAGCATGCAGAATGCTAAGAAAGATTTCTAACCTTTCAGACATGGCGTTCATCTATCTAAGGAGATGTGTCCTACATCACCTAAGGAGATAGCGAACATGAAGACAATTCTTTATGCTTCGACTGTGGGAAGTCTCATGTATGCAATGCAGAGTACCAGGCCTGACATCTGCTATGCTGTTGGCATGGTGTCTAGATATCAGGCTAATCCTGGTCAGGGTCATTGGATTGTTGTAAAGCACATACTCAGGTACCTTAAACGGACTAGAGAGTATGGGCTGGTATATCGATCTGGTGATCTAATTCCGGTAGGTTATGTAGATGTTGATTATCAAGGAGATAAAGATCAGCGATTTTCTACTTCTGGCTATGTGTTTAAGCTAGGAGGTGGAACCATTGTGTGGAGAAGTGTGAAGCAGAAATGCATTGCATTATCTACTATGGAAACCGAATATGTGGCTATTACTGAGACTGCTAAAGAGGTTGTTTGGCTTAGAAACTTCTTGCGGAGCTTGATGTGATTCCTAGTTTGCCGAGAGGTATCATGATTTATTGTGATAATGAGGCTGCAATTGCAAATTGCAAGGAGTCTAGATTTCATCAGACGACTAAGCATATTGATGCAAGGTATCACTACATTCGGTTTCTTATTCAAGATGGCGATGTGGATGTGCAAAAGGTTGCAGGAGTTGATAATCTGGCTTGTCCATTTACAAAGAGTCTGCCAGCTGGAGTCTTTAACGGGCATGTTGAAGGCATGGGGCTGCGTTTCCTCCCACACTAAATTAAACTTTGAGTATAAGTGGGAGAAGTTGTAATAGATTGAGAGATGAATATTAGTCTCATTGTATACTAAAAGTTTGCTTTAGTATAAGTGGGAGAATTCAAGGGTTGTATACGAAAGCTAGACTTTTTGCTTATATACAATTGATATTTATTTCACTATAATTCTTCTATCTGAGATGTTTATTATTGCATATTAATTATCTGTCCAATTATCTCAGTATTAAAGATTATATAGTATGTTGTAGATCATAGTAGATTATATAATCGACATCTTATGAGATATAAACTAATATTCACAATCGAGACAACTTGGACGAGTTGTTGGTTTAGATTGTAGCATAATACTATTAAATGGTTTATCTTGACTATTTATTTATGCTAGTACGTTAATCGTATTGAAAGGATCACAGTGAGATTAATTCTTTGTTCTCACTTATTAAAAATTAAAGATTTCGGTGACTTAAATAGTCTTAACCTTAATTGGGCTTATCAGTATGAATAAGTGTGCGACTATTGTTTTGATCTATCATAAATGAGAACTTAATAGTTGTTCGAATATTTCGTATTTTGGGCAATGACAGTTCTTATTTGAACTTGATGAAGCTGCAATAAGGATCCGTGTCCTATGAATAATAGGATGATGATATCCTCTCGAGGAACTTAATAAGTTTATTATACTAAATCCTGCAGGTGAAATTAGTTCTAGTATAATAATAAGTTTAAATGGTAGCACTCGAGATAATTATTTATTAGTAAATAATTAATTAATTAATTAAATGCTGTCAGAAGTATTTTAATTAAGTAAGGGATATTCGATAATCTTAAACACGGAGATTAATTAAGTCTAATACTAGATCTGACTCAACTAAATAAATAAGAGGGTAAGTCAGTATTAATTCTTTAGTGGAATGAATTAATATTTATATCCGATTTATATTCTGGGCTGAATTAATTAAGTCGGATATTATCAAGCCAATCTTATTTAAACTAGTCGATCCCTGAACTGGCCCAATGGCCTGCGTCTCTAGTGAGCTAGGCGCCTATTCTCCTACGACCCGTTAGGGTTGTATAGGTTCAATGAATATGAGCAGTTATTTATCTATAAATACAAGACTCATAAGATTCATTACTTACTTGCATTCAAAGCAATAAAAACCCTAGAGAAAGAGAGTAGAAACCGGCGCCTATAGTAAGAGAGAGAGTTTGTAGTTCAATCCCATCCATCGACGAGCTCTAGTCGGGAATAGTTCAGAAGGTCACTTTGGAGTGGTTGTGCACCAAGTTTGTAGGTATTTCATATGACATTCCTACGACTGTAATTAAATAAATAGGAGCATGCTAGGTGTGAATTTTGTATGTGTCCGTTAGATATCCATAATAGATCCTCGGGCAAAACCGAATCAGTTTTCAATAATCGGTTCCTACAAGTTACACTCCCGTGCAATGCATCTCACGCATGGCGGATGCAAAGTCCGGGCGACCCCGGTGGTCGCCCGGGCAAATTTAATTTTATAACTATATTTTAGGTTGGATTTTTTCTTTTCCCTTATGTTTACATGTATAATTGTAAGTTCATTCGTCCAATTTTGTGACCAAAGACATAGACATAATCTCGCCCGGTCATATTTAGAATTCTAGCTCCGCCCCTGGTCTCACAACGTGCGATGGGCGCGTGGCACGTGCGCACCTTCCACGCACGGCGCATGTTATGCACGTTCCTATTTTTATTTTTATTTTTGTTTTATATATAAAGTGTGCTGCATCTCATTTCACGTTGTGGTGCATCTCATTATACATGATGGTGCATCTCATACATGATGGTGCATATACACACTATATATGTGGTGCATCTCAAAATGCATGGTGGCGCATCTAAAAAAGTAGTGAAAATTTCTTTTAATAATAAAATTGAAAAATGATGCATCTCAAATACACCTAGTGATGCATCTCATTACATAATGCGATGCATCTCACTATATGTTGTGGTGCATATCATGTGACCGTAAAAAAAATGGAAAAGTCAATGGGTTGACCCGGTTCTTACCCAAGAATTTGCCACATTATAATGCTTGAACATGGAGTTGCGATTTTAGGTTAGAAATTGGTGCTATAATACCTATGATTCCATCACTCTATTTTGAAAGAAAATTGAGTATGTTCTGCTCATATGAAAACTTATCCATATGGTTTAATAAAGTGTACCCCACTAGAGCATAAATTTACAAAATCATAAACAGCGGTATATTAAATACAAGGCTAGTGCATGATGATACTACTCCTTTGTTCATCATCATTATCCACTGTTTTTCTACAACTCTACGGTGACTCCGCGACCTAATTGTTGCTCTTTCCGCTTCTTGGGTTTTCCTTCTCGTCTGGAGTGTGTTATTAGAATCTGGATATTCAATCGTACAGGCGGTCAATTTAGCTTGTATTGTATAAGCAAACGTACCCAAAAACTCCAGTTCAACACACTATACCGTGTGGTCGGCCGCAAAGTTTTATAAATTCAGGAGATTAGGAGGTAATTAAGAATAATTAGAATTCTAATCTCTAATTCAAATTTAATTAAATATCAATTCGATTTTAAAAATTGAAAGTGAAAGTAATTAAATTTGGTGGATTGTACTGACCGGCACATGAAATTGATAATAATAATAATGGAAATAAAATCGTAACATTGTTTAAACAATGTCTATACGACAGTGCGCTAAGTTAAGCTCAAGTTATTTAAAGTGTTGTATAACAATATCCTATCATTATTGAAAATGATATTATATAAATTAGTTTGTTATTGATGTATATTAGTAGATATCAATTAGTATTAACAAATTTTTGAAAAATGAATCTATGTTATCGGGACCCGCAAATACTATCTTTTTTTTTCTTCTTAAAATTAATATATATCATGGGAACCTGAAGATGATATCTTTGATATGTAATGTTCAAGTCTCAAGATATACCATGTGTAAAACTTACTTAGGAGTGTTTAAATTCGATTTGATTATTATAGTATATATACTAATCTTTTACACACAACCAACAACTCTATAGTATATATCTTAATAATTACTATAAAGCATGCATATCGAGATAAAATATACTCCTAGTATAATTTGGTATCATTATATTATATCATATTACTAAAAGAAAAATGATTTTTGCTTTGAAAAAATCCTACATGGTACCCCTTATATTCCTTCATTTATATTTATTAAAATTCTCAAATTTTTAAATTTTTAAATATAAAATAATAGATTTTAAATATCTATACTAAAATCTTGTGTCTCACATCGGTCTTTCAATGAAACTTCACCTATTGAAAAACCTATAAATACCTAGAATCAATGTGTATTTTCTCATCTTTTGCTCCACTAGTTTTATTTGGCCAATTTATTTATTAATCGGCCGAATAAATAACTACTATTTTATAGTTTAATTTAATTTAATTTGGTCAATTTATTAATTGACCGAATAGATAATTATTTTTTGTAGGAGTTTTATTTGATCAATTTATTTATTAATCAGCCGAATAAATAACTGTTATATTTTTATAGTTTAATTTAATTTAATCTGGTCAATTTATTAATTCGCTGAATAGATAATTATTTTTTGTAGGAGTTTTATTTGGCCAATTTATTTATTAATCGGCCGAATAAATAACTGCTATATTTATATAGTTTAATTTAATTTAATTTGGTCAATTTATTAATTGGCCAAATAAGTGGTTCCAAAAGAGTATGGATAATTTATTAGATGACCGAATTAAATTTGAAAATAGTCTAATATTTTTTTATTTAATTTGATAAAAAAATAAGTAATTTCTAATTTACAAATTAATTAGGTAGACGGGCAAATTTCCAACTGACGGGTACCTCAACTCGGGATCCTACGTGACACATTTTCATTCTTTATTCTTATTAATTTTAAAATTTTCTTTTTATTCATTTTTTTCATGTATTTTCTAAAATCTATAATCGTCATAAATTGTGCATTTATAAATCAAAATCGTGGCCAGCGGGTCAATTCTGACCTGGAACCGTGGCAGTAGACGAGCCAATTCCAGCCGACACTCGACAAATTTTTCATTTTATGCTTTTTTCCCATATATTTTTTTAAAATCTATAATCGTCATTCATGAAATAATTTTTACGTTATTTGTATTTAGGTTTCCAGCTTTGCATAATTTATAATTTTAATTAACGAATATTACTATACGATTAAGGACGATAACGAACTGTACAATCATTATTTTTATTAAATTTTTGGATCTATATAAATTCTAAATAAATTTTATAAACTATGCACTTATAAATCAGAGTCGTGGTCAACGAGCCAGTTCCGATGCAGAACTGTGGCAGTAAACTAATATACGGATTTTTTTTTCAGAAAGGAACACAAATGACTAATTTTTTAATCGGATTTTAAACAAGTACGAGTATATAAATTTCAAACAAGTTTAAATAATCCTAAACACATCATCTCAAATTGTTTGATTAATTCTTATTAATTTTAAAATTTTCATTTTATTCATTTTTTTCATGTATTTTCTAAAATCTAGAATCGTCATAAATTGTGCATTTATAAATCAAAATCGTGGTCAACGGATCAATTCTAACCTGGAACTGTGGCGGTAGACGAGCCAATTCCCAACCGACGCTCGAGAAATTTTTCATTTTTTTGTTTTTTCCCATGTATTTTCTAAAATCTATAATCGTCATCCATGAAATAATTTTTACTTTATTTGTAGTTGGGTTTCCAACTTTGCATAGCTTATAATTTTAATTAACGAATATTATTATACGATTGAGGATGATTAATGTCACAGCCCCAAATCCCGAGGGACGGCAGAAGCCGGGGTGCGACTGGGGTTGGATTAAAGAAGCGGGAAAGAAGGGGGCTAACTAACTAAACATACATGATAAACATCGATAAACTATGAACAAGACTTGATTATAGAAAAGAAAGAGTTAATCCCTAAGGATTTCTCGACATAAGTACAAAAGATGAAACTAAGTTCAAATATACGGACATAAACTACTGAGTTGTTCAAAATACATCTCAAAAGAAAAACAGAGATTGACAGCGGAAGAGTTCTACTGAGCATCTTATCCTTAAACTCAACAACAACAACCGTCGCCGCTCACCGTCGCTTCAACCTGCACATTTAGAAAGCAATGCAGGGCTAAGTACAAAAGTACTTAGTGGGCACGATGCCGAAAACATACTTATAAATATGGATAAAATGGCATCTCATAAGTGTAGCACACGGGGTTTTATTGAAGAATCCGTGTCTACTAAACATTTTCTGACTTTTTCTCATAAATCGCTCGCGCGAGCATTTTCTGACTGACGTTACGTTCAATCTTGACTACTACTAATTCACCGTGGCTGGTACCCCTCAACAAGATATCACATACACCACAGGTTACAAAGTGCACTAACTCTGGAAAGCACTTAGCAGCTAACTCAGAGCCGATCGTTAGTTAATCTAAAAATAGACTAACTCTAAAAGTCTGGAAAACCCGAAGGTTAACTCAGAAATCTGGAAAACACGAATGTTAACTCAGATTGGTACAAGAGAACTCACATAAAAACTTAAAACAGTTCATGCCATATTATCACTTTGAAAACACAGATATCAAAGCAATAAAGAAAGATTTTTCGAGCATTGCTCGTTTTATTTGTATATAAAAGCCCACCTTGTTTTACAGAACTTAAAACAAACGCTTCCAACTTGAGATCTTCTGTCCTTTCTCTACAGTTGGCTTCCTCCTTCATCGCAAAATAAATATACTTAAAAACGGTTCGTAAAAGATACTTGAAGAAAGGAAATCGAAGAAAGTTCTAATCATTTTATTCTTTTGGCATTTGCACGCTTACTAGATTCGTTTTACTTAACGGGAAACGAGACTCGTATCCATCTCGTTTAGAACTTGAAAGATCTCGTACTTGACTCTCGGGTCAATAGGGAAGGTTGTCGATGTCTTAAAACGACTTTAAGGATTATAAGAAACTAAGTTGGAAAGAACCAACTTAGGCGATTTCATTTATAGCTCATTTCACGACTTATGAATATTTCTCGTTTATTACTTCTTTAAAGAAAAGACAAGATATAAGATACGATCTCGACTGGTTTTCATCATTAAAGGTCTGATCCTTGACTCTAGGGTCAGATAGAAGGTATCCGTTAGATAAAACGGCTTTAAACGATCAAAAGAAACTAAGTTGTGAACTAAACAACTTAGAAAACAAGAAACTGAAATTTCTACTGCACAGTCCAGTAACTCTGGAGGCTGTCCAGAACAGAGGACTTGGAAACAGGGGGTGAGCCCTGTACCACTAGAAAGCTTAGGAAGTCTAGTTTCTGCTCCAATTTACGGATCACGATTCCGATAAACGAGCCGGAAGTTATTACAGTTTCCGGCAGGGGTCGCAAAACTGCCGTGAAACCCTAGCTTATTGATAAGTTCGCCGTATAACGTTTTAGGTTCGTTTTAAATCTTCGTACTCATCTTTTTTTGAAACTGAACCCTCAAGGCAGTTATCACGTACCTCCGTACGTGTCAAACTCCTTCTCACTTACTCAAAGGCACGACGTTCTAACGTCGGATTTCAACTATCAATTACTATACCAACAAAGAAATTCCAAACGTTTTCTAGTTCCCGATTATCACTTTAACCCATATTATATGAACTCGGATGCTTATGATGTCAACTAGAAATATGTTCCAAATTTCATTATAAACAATAATATCAAGTTAAAATTTTCATCCGACTTTCCGATTATTAGTTACAACTAGATATTCGCCTCTTACGCGATCTTTAAAAGTCGTCGGTTTTCGTTCAAACTTTACGACGTTAATCTACATCTAATAGGAATCATTTTCATGCATGCTAACATGTCTTAACATCTTTATAACTCAGATTATATGGTGATCTTTGTCTCTTACATTCCATTAAACATCTTTAGAAAATTTCCAATTAATTCCTATTATCAATTAACATGATTTGTAACAATAATCAACTAACAATTCATCACTTTAAATGATCATGTGGAAAACTCCTACTTACTTTAAAATTTCTGGTTTTGAACATATGTTTATGGAATGATTTTCTTTTTAAATTAATAACATTTATATACTAAACATGCTCTTATATCACTAATTATTCACTTGCAATTCCAAAAACAACTAACATGCAAAAACCCCTAATTTCATACTTCAAACCCTAACTCAATTTCATAACAACATAGGGCTTTCAATCCCTTTTCATTCTAAACACTAATTAAACCTTTAATAAGCATGAATTTACAAACAAAAGAAGAAAAACAAAAATCCTACAATTTTACAAAAAAAATTCTGCATTGACCTAGATGTTAGGTTTCCTATTTTTGATCATTTTTAATCCATAAATATCATGTCTAGCATATCCAATTACATTATTCTAAGATCATTTCTTCCATTCCAACACCTTAAAAATTCGAACATGAGGGAAAAGAGAAGAAAAGAAAATCTAATTTGATAGGGTTGTAGAGAATGAAAATACCTTAAGATTTAATGAAGGAAGTTATGGGATTGAATGGATGGATGGATGGTTTGTGTGAGTTCTTCAAGTTCTTGGTGAAGTCTTCAATGGAGGATTGAAGAGATGAAGAAGATGAAGTTGAGGGAGAGATGGAGAGAGTGGCCGAGAGAGAGAGAGAGTGGAGAGAGAGAGAGATTTGTTTTGTCTAAGTGAAATGATTAATGGTTGACCATGCAAAAAGGTTAAGTTTAGGTGTCATTAGCTTAGGGTATTAACATGCATGTTTAACACCTAAACATGGTGAGGTGGCGGCTGCCATGCAGCATTTTTAGAGGTTTTACGGGTTTTTCCGGCGCGATCCGACGTTACGGAAAAACGAACGACGAAGACGTTGTTCGATACAAAAATCGTCGTGATTCGATTTGACTTATAAATTCTAACGTATGAACTTAATTAGAAAACGAATTCCTAAAATTTATTTTGACAAAAACTCGGAACGACAAGTCCAAGTTTCGTCCGGAAAAACGTAAAAACAAACTTTTTCGGCGTGTTCGTATTCGCGATTTTTTTAATGTAAAATTAAACGGTTTCTCGTTCTAAGCTTACGATATAAAAACTTTTTGCATGCGCTAACCCTTAATATGGTAGTCGTCTAGCCGACTTCTGTAAATTATTTTCTTTTAGTAACGGATTCGACCGTTAGCTTTAGAATTAAAAATTCCAACTTAGGCGTGCAAAGCCATTAATTAATTAACTTAAAACTTCTTAGAACGTAAGGATTTTTACGGGGCATTACATCCTACCCCCCTTATGAAAAATTTCGTCCCGAAATTTGCTTACTTTCTGCAAAAAGATGAGGATATCGCTCCTTCATCTTCTCCTCGAGTTCCCACGTGGCTTCTTCTTGCCCGTGATGGTTCCATAACACTTTAACTATTGGTATCGATTTAGTTCTTAATTCTTGAATTTTTCTATCTAAGATCGATATCGGCTTTTCTTCATAGCTTAGGTCAGATTCAAGAGTTACGTCTTGCTGACTAATAACGTGCTTAGGATCGTAAACATATTTTCTCAACTGAGAAACGTGAAAAACGTTATGAACGCTTCCTAGACTTGGCGGTAAGGCCAATCTATACGCGACTGATCCTATTCTCTCGAGGATTTCATATGGTCCTATAAATCTGGGTCTTAATTTACCCTTAACTCCGAACCTAAGGATTTCTTTGGTTGGGGATATCTTAAGAAAGACTTTATCTCCTATTTCAAATTTAAGGTTGGTTCGACGGTCGTCTGCATACGATTTCTGTCGGCTCTGGGCCTCTTTCATTCTATCTCGAATCTGACGAACTATCTCAATCATCTCGTTAATCGCATCTGGACCTAGGTTCTTTCTCTCACCTACTTCGTCCCAATAAAGCGGTGATCTACATTTCCTCCCATACAAAGCCTCAAACGGTGCCATTCCTATTGTGGCCTGATAGCTGTTGTTGTAGGCAAACTCAATTAAGTGTGAATTTCTTCCCAATTCGTGCCTCGGTCCAAAACTACTGTTCTTAACATATCGACCAAAATCTGAATCGTTCTCTCCGACTGTCCATCTGTCTGTGGGTGAAAGGCTGTACTAAAATTTAGCTCTGTTCCCAATTCTTTCTGCATTGTAATCCAAAATCTCGAGGTAAACTTAGCATCTCTGTCTGATATTATGACCTTCGGTATTCCATGCAGACGTACAATCTCTTTTACATACAACTGAGCTAGTCTCTCTGATCCATATGTAGTCTTAATCGGCAAGAAGTGAGCTGACTTCGTAAGTCTATCAATTATCACCCAAATTACTGTGTTTCCCTTTTTCGACTTAGGCAAGCCTGTGACAAAGTCCATAGCTATGCCTTCCTATTTCCAATCTGGGACATCCAACGGTTGTAGCAATCCATACGGTCGTCGGTGTAAAGCCTTAACTTGTTGACATGCTAGGCATCTTTCTATAAACGAGGCAACGTCTCGTTTCATTCCGTTCCACCAAAAGTTTCTTCTCAAATCTTGGTACATTTTTGTGCTTCCTGGATGTGCTGTGTAAGGCGTATCGTGAGTCTCACTCAAGATTTCGTTCTTTAACTCGTTGTTGTTGTCGGGAATACAAATTCTGCCTTTATAAAGTATCGCATTGTCTGGAGCTTCCGAATATCCTTCTGGCTTATCTGTCCTTATCCTTACTCTTAACTTTTCCATTGACTCGTCTTTTCTCTGAGCACTAATGATCCTTTCTCTCAAATCAGGTGTAGCTTCTAGTGCTGCTATTTGACTTGCTATCGTTGCTGACGTGTCAAGCACTCTGATATCCATCTTCTCGAATTCTCGTACTAAAGTTTCCTCTTCTACGAAAAGACATCCTAATTTCGTTGGGGCTTTGCGACTCAATGCGTCGGCTACCACATTAGCTTTTCCTGGATGATAGTTAATTCCACAGTCATAATCCTTGACTAATTCGAGCCATCGTCTTTGTCTCATGTTCAGTTCTTTTTGCTCGAAGAAGTACTTTAGGCTTTTGTGATCGGTGAATATCTCAACTCTTACACCATAAAGATGGTGTCTCCAAATTTTTAGCGCATGTACTACTGCTGCAAGTTCTAAATCGTGGGTTGGGTACTCAACTTCGTGGGGTCGAAGTTGTCGTGAAGCATAAGCTATCACTCGTCCGTCTTGCATCAAGACATAACCTAATCCATTTTTCGATGCGTCAGTGTAAACCACATATTCTTTATTTGCGTCTAGAAGTGCTAGCACTGGCGCTGTAGTTAGCTTCTCCTTAAGAGTTTGGAAACTTTTCTCGCACTCATCCGTCCATTTAAACTTGGTATCCTTCCTGAGTAGCTGCGTCATCGGGCGAGCGATTGTAGAAAATCCCTCGATAAATCTTCTGTAATAACCAGCTAATCCCAAGAAACTTCTGATCTCATTCTGATTTGTTGGTGCCTTCCAGTTTTGCACTGTTTCTACTTTGGCTGGATCCACCTTAATTCCTTCTGTCGATACTATGTGTCCAAGGAACATTACTTCCTTTAACCAAAATTCGCATTTACTGAATTTGGCATAGAGTTTCTCAGCTCTTAGTGTTTCCAACACTATCCGTAGATGTTTCTCATGTTCCGTTTCATTTTTAGAGTAAATAAGGATGTCGTCAATGAATACTAGAACAAATTTGTCCAAGTAGGGGTGGAAGACTCTGTTCATAAGGTCCATGAATACGGCTGGAGCGTTGGTCAAACCAAATGGCATCACTAAAAATTCGTAATGGCCATATCGAGTTCTAAAAGCGGTCTTAGGTACATCTTCAGGTTTAATCTTAAGCTGATGATACCCTGATCTCAAATCTATTTTGGAAAAGACTCCTGCACCCTTAAGTTGATCGAACAGATCCTCGATCCTTGGCAAAGGATATTTGTTCTTGAGAGTGATCTTGTTCAGTTCTCGGTAATCGATGCACATTCTCATCGATCTGTCTTTTTTTCTAACAAACAGCACGGGTGCTCCCCAAGGTGAAACACTTGGTCTGATAAAACCAAGGTCTAATAATTCCTGCAACTGGATTTTGAGCTCTTCCAGTTCCTTCGGTGCCATTCTGTAAGGGGCTTTAGACTTAGGAGCTGCTCCTGGTTCTAAATCGATCGTGAAGTCCACAAGACGATCAGGTGGCAATCCTGGTAGCACTTTTGGAAAAACATCTTCGTATTCGTTCACGACTTTTACGTCCCGAATGGTCTTCTCGGCTCCTGGTTCTTCAACTAGGTATACAAGATATGCTGTGGTACCTTTCTTCTTCATAAGTTTCGTGGCTTGAAGGGCTGATATAATTGGTACGCTTCTACCCATTGAAATTCCGTGGAATTCGGTTGGTTCTTTACCCGGCGATTGAAAAGAAATTTTTCTCTCGTTGCAGAGAATTGTAGCGTAATTTTCTGATAACCAATCCATACCTAGGATTATATCTACGTCCCACATTATCATAACATTAAGATTGTTCGCTATAATTTTATGAGTTCCGATTTCTAGTTCTAAGTTAGAGCAAACATGTGTGGAAGTAGTGATCTCTCCTGAAGGTGTGGCTACTCTCATAGATTGTGCAGCTCTTACAGGTCTAATGTCTAAGTTATCGGCACATGAGCCAGCAATGAAAGAATACGATGCGCCAGTATCAAACAATATCTTAATAGGGATGTTGTGGAGTTTTCCCATACCTGCTAGATTGCCTTTTCCTTTGCGCTGACCGCTTTGTTTGATAGCGCATGCCCTCGCATTTTGCTGCTGCTGTGCATGCTGCTGAAATTGCTGCTGGTTCATAGGCGGCTGTTGCGGTTGTGCTTGGATTGCTCGGAGAGGTACTGCTTGAAACGGTTTAGGGCAGTCCCTTTTCATATGTCCCTTCTGTCCACAGTTGAAACAGTTAGGGGTACCCATTTGGCAGACTCCAGGATGGGCTCGGTTGCATTTCGGGCAGACAGGAATGGTAACCCTCCCTGGGTTATTCGCTCCCTGATTAAAACTCCTCTGTTGCCCTTGCGGCTGGTTCGGCTGATTATTGCCTTTCCACGGCAGGTTCTGCCTGTTCCCTTGAATGGACAATCCCGATTGGTTGTTTCCTTGCCATTTTGTCTGCTCATTTTGTCTCCTTACTATTGGGCACGGAGATTAAGGAAAGTTGTTTGTTTAATAAACTAGTGGATGAGATTGGAAAGGGATGAGAGAAAACTCTTATAGCCACTCATTATGTCTGTATTTGGATGTAGACAAAATGAGTGGGACGTCCATTTAAGGAAATGGAGACAAAATGAGCGAGACAGAGGGAGTATATAATGATGACGACTGCGACTACGATCACAGTCGATCGATCAACGAAACAAAAGCAAATCAAGCAATCGTCGTTGGAATGTTTGATAAGGATTCTGGAAATCCGATGGTTTTAATGGAGTCGCTTTCGTCGGAGACTGCAGAGATACTCGATAAGTTGATCGTAATTGAAGATAAAGTGGATAAGCTTACAGAGATGTTGGCGGCGTTGCTCCGCGACAAAACTAACGCCGTAGCTGCGCCGCCGCCGGCGATCGGAGATAGTGCTTCACCTCCTTGTCAGATAGAATTTCCGTCTTTCGACAGCGGCGATCATCTCGGCTGGATCGCCCGCGCGGAGCAATACTTCCGCGTGTATGAGATAAAGGAGGAGGCGAAAGTCGGGATGGCGCTGCTGGCGATGGACGGCGTGGCCTTCAACTGGGTAAATTGGGTTGTGCGGCGGCGGCCGAACATATCGTGGAAGGAATTTAAGTACGAAGTGGTGAGTTTGTTCGGCGACGATCCGACGGCGACGCCCTTTGAGGCGTTGATACGGACGACGCAGAAGGGCAGCGTGAATCAGTATATAAATGCTTTTGTGTCACGCGCCGTGCACGTGGAAGGGCTCTCCGATCGCAGATTCTGGGGCTGTTTACGCGTGGCTTGCGTGAGGAGATTCGTATTCGCATCCGCGCCGAAGATGCCACCGACATTGTTAACACCATGCGTCTGGCGCGTGAAATTGAGCACCGCCTGGGCCTCCTCCTCGTCACGCAACACTTAAGGAGATAATTTTCTTCATCACTTTTTTTTAATTCTATTTCTGTCACCGGATTCATGACTTTTTTATTTTATTTTATTATTGTTAATATTATTATGATAATGATAATAGTCGATTGAGTCAGGGGTCTTCTAATGATTTGATTTAGATTTACAGATTGGAACATATATCTTGCGATGTTAATTAGGATCTGATTATCTGAATCACTCACGGAGTTTATTATTATTTTTTAGCGTTCAAATTTCAATTTTCAGTTAATTAATTGTTCGGGTTTATTATTTAATTATTGGGATTTATAATTTATTTTTATTTCTATTTTAATCCGTTTGATTATAAGTTTTGGGATAGAACAATAAGTACTCAATAAATCTGGTTCTTTTCTTTTTTTATCGTCCCACTTAATATGGTCAATTTTCTTTTATGAAAAGAACTAGGGCTTGTTTAAAAGATATACATTTTTTTTGAAAAGTAAAATGTATTGATTTAATCACGAAACATCAGAAATAACAATCTTCCCTAGCCAAGCCAGGAAGTCTTTAGTTCAAACAGATGGACTATAATTATGTGCTGCATATTGCGCTAAAAAATGAGATGCTATAATCGCAGATCTGTAAGCATGAAAAACTCTCATAACCAACACATGACTTTCATTATATCTTTTATTTCTTTAGGTAGAAGCTCATCGACCTTGTCTGGATCATTAAGAACCCTTGTCACCGTAAACGAATCTGTAAACTTTATTGGTCCAAGATGTACGTACACTCGAATCATGGAAACTCAACACCTAAATCACAGTGTACGGCACGCTGATAGATACATCTCACCGATTTATCGAACCACTCGTTCATTTTAAATTAAGAGAGAAAATTCGAAATACCCACTATAGAGATAATGTGTACTCCCCTATACCCACTAAGATAATTATCTACACTCCATACCTACTTGGCTCACTTCTATCACCTTTTAAAGATTTGAGAAATTCTCTCTCTCTTCTATTAGATTCAGTCAAAGGAATCTCTCTCTCCTGACCCACTCTTCTCTCATTCAAACAAATAATCCAAGCATGCAAATATTTTATTCTAAATCCTAATATACCTGCATGGGTAACGTATGAAGAGATGAAATTTGTACCGATTTTTCCTCTCTTTTCAGAGATTGAGATAACTCCACCCACCTCTGTGAGAATGAGAATCTTGAATAAGAATAAATTCTCCCCCTTAATGATACAACGGTAAAAAACAAAAATAAATTGGCTATAAAAATCTGTACAGCCCGTGAAAGCATACAAATTTTCATCTTCTCCAATCTTCCTCTACCGATTTTTTAGCATGATTTAACCTCCCACCCACTGGTAAAAAACAAAATATTGAATTAATAAAAACCGTACAGATTCCTTGTGAAAACCATACAGATTACTCCTCCAAATTCTCTCCAGCCTTCTTCTCCACAATTGTTCTTTTTTCCCCTATACTAAATTTTTAACCCTAAACCCTTAATCCATGGTGTCATTATCACACTCAAAAAGAAAAGGAAAAAAAATCCAAAAGCGATGAAGAACTAAGTGAAGCTCAAACTCAACATCTACAATAGGTAACAATATATACAGATCTAGAAAAAATAATACAGATCGGTCGTATGTATTTTTTAATTTATTACGGGCTGTATAGTTTTCTTGCGATTTGTGTGCTTTTTATTACCATGACTATTATTTTACGTATTTTAGAAACATTATATACTTGTTTTTTAGCGATCTTTATGCTTTTTATTATGCTAATTCGTGGTATGTTGATATAATTAGTTAGTTTAATGTTAATTAATCGAATAATTAATCTATTTTGTCTAGTTTAATACAATAATTCAACTTAATCATAACATAGTGCGAACTTAACTCGAAAAATAATTATAAAAAAGTATACAGGTCGTGAAAAAAGAATACACGTTGTGTCTTATTTTTTCGCGACCTGTATGCTTTTTTCACGATCTGTATACTTTTTGCATAGTTAATATTTGAATTATACTATAATTATGACGATCTGTATAATTTTATTATTTTATTTGTTGACTTATTACTACTATGCATTGATAATTAGTTTAAAGCATTGTTATGTCACGTTTCACGTTTAAAAAAAATTTGTCATGTTTTTTTATTTATTAATTTTTCAAGTTTATTAAATATGCATGCATAATTAGTTTTTTAAAGCATTGTTATATAATTCGATAATTTGATTTGTTAATTTAAACTATTATTATATTAAAAAATAAAATAATGGTAGATATTAATTTTAAATAAACTGTACATGCTGTGTAGATTCTGTACAGTTCGATTGTTATTTATGATCGGACTGTACAGGTTATTGACGATCTGCATAGTTTTTTTTCTCTTAATTATGTTTTTTAATTTTTTTAATTCTGTTTTGTAATTGTTTTTATCTCTGTTTCAGAATGGTTGGTGTTGGGTACGTGAAACGTTAAAAGATGTGACTTGCGTGGTGAACATGTACAACAAGATCAGCATGTTGGAATCGATACGGGAACGACTTTTTCAAGTTGGGGGTGCATAGCTCGTTAGTCAATTCTCTGTTGGTGCTTTAGGGCATTTGTTGAGATGGAATGACAGTAAAGCATGCTGGAAAGCGCTTCAAATGATCGTCGCTAGAAAGGTAATTGTGGTCGGTGCTAATCCGAAGTATATATGGTTTCGTATTGGTTTAAGAAATTTGAGATTTTTACCTCAGGAATACGCTCTTGTTTCGGGACTTATTTTTGGAGCGTCTTCATTTGATCCACACAGTGCAGATATGTCGCCGGATAATGTGGAAGCTTATCAGATCTTTTCTGGGGACGAGCTGGCTGCAAAGGACGTGTTGTTTCAATTTTTGAAGAGAGAGGGTTATGATCTACAGTTGTATCTTCGAGCAGTAAATGTGCTCGTCGCCTATGCCATGTGCATAGGTGCTGATAAGAGAAACACGATAAATTCGTGGCTCTGGGTATTGGTGGATAATCTCGACCAATGGAACCTATTTCCTCGGGGCGGATATACATTCCGACAATTGAAGCACTATACCTCGGCGATAGAGGAAAGCAAAAATGATATCACAGGATTGAGGTATAACTATTTAGGGCCGGTCTGGGCACTGCAAACATGAATTTTCGAGGCTATACCTTCTTTGATTGCGCTGACTTCCACCAGATTATCCGAAGATGTCTTTCCTCGTTGTTTGAGATGGAGGATGGAACCGGCTTTGCAGGTTGGAATCGGTTTTTCTTGATGGGGTGAATTGTAGAGAGTCCCTGGAACCTGAAATAGAAGAAGAAGCGGCGTTTTATTGGTTGTCACTCATAAATGATGAAAACACGCTCGCAGTGAATTATTTAAAGCCTGTCAATTTGCTCTCCGAGGGACAACAACCTCAACGTTGTGCCCCAATTCAGCGGCCTTCTACTACCCCTCCGATGTCAGAGCCTAGCGTCGATCGTTACGTATATTACCTGAGGGACAGGCCCTCACCTACAGATATGATGAAAGCTAAAGAAGTTAAAGGAAAGCGTGCTCGCGTAGTACAGTCGTCATCATCGAGCAGCAGTACTGACACCGACAGACGGGGTGAGAGGAGAAGAAGCAAGTTCATGGAGGAATTGCGAGGCCTGGTGAGAAGTGAATTGACTACACAGTGGAGAGAAGTATTTTTTCCGGTGATGAAGTCTTTTTTCACAGACTTGTTTAAGAAGAGTGGCCGACGTTCTAGCCCAAGTCAATTTTCACCACCGCCCAATGCGTCAGCTTACGGCAGTCCAGTAACACAACAACCCTTTGTGCCAGTCTGTCATTCAGCGCCGCAGTGCACAATGCTCCGAATGGGTTAGAAAGGGTGGCGATGAGTATGCTTATGAACGAGATCCCCCATTGATGCCCAACCGTTAGCCGCTAGGGGTCCTGATGGGAACTTTCAGGATGTATTTTACAATCCCGCTGCATATGCTGAGTTTTCTAGGAAGTCGCACTTGTAGACACGACCGGATGAGCCAGGAACTAGGAAGAGTATTGCCGCATGAGAGTCCAAAGTCAACACCGAGATAAGAGACCACTTCAGCCACAAGTGGAAATTCCTCCACTGGATCTTGACGACAAGGACAAATGGGAGAGATATTTGTCACAGCCCGGTTTCTAATGCATTGAAACGACTAGAATACGAGGGGTACTGAGCGTGAAAAGACTAAACATCTTTCAAAGAACATGCTCGATTTCGAGAAATCATATATTGAAAGCTATAATAAGATGAATTCATGCTTTCAACAAGGTAATATATAAACACTAATAATGCTTTATCATGCCGAATAATTAAGGATAATGAAACGAGCATTAATATTGTCAAGTAAAAATCACGGGAATATAGAGAAATAAGTTTTCGAGCATTAACATTGTATCAAAAGCAGAGTAAGTCAAAAAGCAGTGTTGCAGCGGAATCAAGTATCGACATATATATATACATTAATAAGGTCCCACAGCTACATGTATGAAGACATGTAACTGGAAGCTTAAACCCAAAAGACTCGATCTTAAACAACGGCCGCCCAAGCACACTGCACACCTTCATCCGAGCTAACCTGCACATTTTAGAAATAACATGCAGGGTTGAGTACTTCGTACTCAGTGGACACATGCCAAAAATAATTGAAAATTTGCTCGATAGAGCTATAAATTGAACTTGCCTCTTTTGTTGCATCACAAGTATTAGTAGAGATATTATTTGAAAAATATTTAACTTGTGACAGCCGTTAAAACGTTTTGCCTTTCTTAAAATGATAATCCCCGCGGAAATAATATTTATAAGTATGAATCAATCTACATCTTATCTTCTTGTGGTGTCGAGAAGTAGGCCTCCTCCTCGAGCACCGTGGCCGGTCCAATCGAAGCAAGGCTCATAGTCACGTTATTTAATGCATGCACCGTCCCGTATTTTACAGGACTTTTATCCTGTGCATCCACAGGACTTATAATCACATCAACACATAAATAATTGCATACCAAAACATTCAAAACAATTAGGCAAGTCAATTAATTTAAAAAGCGCACGCATATATATAATAAGGACACACATCATTTATTTTGGTTTAGAAAAGCCCACCTGGCTGGCAACACTCGCTCGGTTATTCTCTTTTTCCTCGCTGATCATTTCTCGCTTCCACTCGTTTCTTCAAAATAATATTTAATAAGGACTAATTCGGAAAACAACGAATACTTGTCCCGTTTATTCGGACTTCTACTTGATTCGGGCTCAAATTTCTCGTTTATTCTATTGAACCGCTCGATTTCTATTTCTACCCAAGCTCTAATCGACGGTTGAAATTCTCGAATTTCCTAAATTAAAAATATAATTTAATTTCCAATGCTTATTGGAAATCAATTACTTATTACTTATTAAAATTCGATTTCTCATTTTCCTTTGTCGATTTACTTATAAAAGTTCTCAAGATTTATTCTCGCTTATTCACACAACATTTTTCAATGACATCAACTACACATACATACTTATATAAATAATAAATATTTATATACTATTATTATTTTGCTCGACTTTTTAACTCGGACTTTAGATTCTCGTTTTATTATGCAATTAACTTCATTTCACTTAGAAAAATTCAAGGAATCTAATTATGAATTTTATTTCAAATTTCAAGACTTTATACTAATTTTATCGAGTCGATGCTCGACACGTTTTTCAAGATATATATATATATATATATATATATATATATTAACTTGCTCGAAATATTCTCAAATTTTTATATCTTACTAAAAATAGTTTCAATTGAACGATTTCTCACTCGGTTATATTTTTGGACTCGAGAATCGAGAAAATACTATTATTTTTCGTCATTTATCTATTTCATTATTAAGGACTCGTTTTTGCTCCATTCAACTTCTAACATACTTCAATTAATTATTTAAACACTTTTAATTCTTTAATTTGATTAATTTCACTTCATTTATCGTAAGTCAACTTTTTGTTACGTTTTGTTGACTTTTTCATAACTTAGTCGTACGAATTCCGAATTGAGTGATTCCAGTGGCTATCATAATTGTTTTGATCTCAATTTCATGTTGGTAACATCATTTACATTTTTTTCCTTAGCCAAAATTTATCATTTTTCCATTTTAATTTTCTGCACTACTTTATTTTCTTTATACTTAGTCTTTTTCAATATTTTCAATTGCTAGTATACTTAGAAATACTCTAATTGAACTCTTATAACATCAATTTATCTAATTTCTTTTAGAATCAAAAGTTCCTAATTCTTGTTCTTGAGTTCTTCGAATTTTTCTATAAATATATAATTTCTTGCTCAATTTTATTAATTCAAAGTCTTATTATGCTTATAAAAATTCTAATTGCATAATTCCTTCATTAATTTCACCTTTTAGCTATAAAAATGAAAAATCACTATATAACCCTAATTTCTATTGATTAATTTAGGGTTTTCTTCATAGATTTTTATCTCTTTCAATTGGATACATAATTATATTTCATTTATTCTCAATTTTATTGTTTTAGGATGAATTCATCTTATTGATTTCAAGAACACTTAGAATTTTATTTCCTTATACTTATAAGGTTCGATTATTTTGAGGTTTTTCTCTTTAATCAATTAATTCTTGGTTTTAATTTCTTATCTTGTTCTAATTAATTTGAATTTCATTGTTCTTAGCTTAATTCATCCATTTAGACTTAAGAATTTTAGAAACACAATTTCTCGTGCTTGGTATTGTTCGAATTTCTTAATTTCTTATGCTAGGGAAAGTATTTCTTCAATTCCTTCATAACTTAGGTTTATTTCACTTCCAATTTCATTTTTATAACCTTAATTAGATCATATAATTTATAGGAATGAAAATTCCCAATTTATTTCTTCATAATCTTCAAATTTTACACTTATTAAACTTATGAGTTTATTTTTTTTTTTATTGATGACAATTTCACTTTTGGCATATCTTTAATTTCATTTTTAATCCATCAATATAGTAATTATAACATAAGAATTATAACTTATATTTTTGAGTTATAATTTTCGGCTCTATGTATATATCCAACAAATAAATTCTTAACTTAGATTAATTCATAATTTTATACTCTAGTATACTTGAATTATGGATTTCCCTCTTCAATTTAAACTTAAGAGTTTTATTTCACAATTTCAATTTTCACTATTCATCATCTTCCTCTAGTACACTTTTTCCATTAACATGCTTATTTCTTCAATTAAATCATCAAGTCATGCTCAAATAACATCATTTATATCAATAAGATCATAAGAACAACTAAAGCATGCAAACCCTTAATTTTTCTTTATTTTCGGTTTCTATGAAATTTTCCTTTCATGGATTTCTCTTCTTTATTTTATCATGCTATCATCCTTAGAACATGCATCTAATCATATTATCATGATAGAAATAAAAGACATGAACTCCGACTACTAATCACTACCCTACGGCATACATACATATACATGCATATCTTGTATATTTTTCTCTTTTCTTTTCTAGTACATGAAATAATATACTTGATCAAGGTTTCATGCATGGAAATTCAAGAACATATCTATCTATTTTTCATGCTAGAATTAGATCATGAAAGAGAGAAAAGAATGGGATTCTTACTACTACTCTTAATCGATCAACAACTTCTCTTCATTCCACACAACTCTAGCTCCTTACTTATGCTTGAATCGGTGGGAAATGGAGGCTAAGGGCTGCTGCTATTTTTCGGTAGTTTGAAGGAGATCGAAGGAAAAGAAATGTGTTGAGGAGAAAGAGAGAGATGGTAGAGTGAGAGAGAGCCGGTGGAGAGAGAAATGGAATGGGTGTAGTATGCGTGTGATGGTGAGAGTGAGGAAACTTTGAGAGGTGTTGTGTGTGAGTTGAGGGAGTGCCGAGTGATAGAGAAGATATAGGAGGTGAGGGAGAGTGATCTTCACTCCATGAAGTGAGAATGGGGAAAGTAGAGAGAGTAGGATTTGAGAGTATAAAATGAGAATGAGAATGAAAACTTGAGAGTAATTCATGTGTGTGTCTGCCGACATGGGCAAGAGAGATGAGAGAGAGAGTTCTAGATATCATTAGGTGTATTTGGTGTAGATTTTATCGGGTTAAAATTCCCGAAAGATAAATTTTACGGTACAAAACATCCCTCTTAAAAATATCTAATTCTCTCAACTTAAAAACCTATCTTCAGCACTTTTCCAACTTCCAAATCAACTCTACTTCGTACCAATACTCATGAATTAGTTATAGATTCGGTAAACCTAAGTCTCGAATCAAAATTCTAAAAAACGAGAAAAATCGGAAATTTTACTATTCATATTCGTCTACTTGACTAATAGAACTTATAACTTAAATTGTATACATCGGATTTACTCTAATTTTCTCCATTAGTCATAAAATAATTTCTAGATTCAAAAGAGCCCAACTTTTAGGTATAAATTCCGAATAACGAAGAATGTCGTAAAAGTTACTATTCACTTAAGCATACTTTCAAAATAAAATTCAAACTCGACTCAAACGATCTCGCAAAATTCTCTAACTTGCTTCAATAGTCTTAAAATAATTTCTAGAGTCTAATGACACTAATTAGATTAAATTCGGAGCTCGTTGACCAGGGTTGACTTTTTGATCAAAGTTACTATTTATTGTAAAGTCAACTGTCTCGAAAATTTTCGAAATTTGAACTCATACTAAAACTTACATTTTTAAACTCATATAACTTATCACATCTTTGTTTCGAGTTGCCGAAATGAGAAAAATTACAATTTTACCCATAGGGGTATTTTGGTAATTTCACGAAAACATTTATTATCGAAAATTTTTATCACACACATTAATCACACATAAAAACTCATTAAAAGCACTTAAACATGCATAATCACATTTAAAACGATTAATCTACACTTAGAAAAATCTGGTTGTTACATATGAGCTATTTACGAAAAACACAAAGTCGTTCGTCTATGTGGAAGGAATTCAATGGTATGTTGAATACTTTCGCCGAATTGAAGACCCAACGGAGGACATGGATCATTCAGTAATTTTTTAAATTCTAAACTCGTTATCATTAGTTTAGAGTTGTTTTAATAAATCTGACTATTTTTGTGTTTGTTGTCAGGTTTTCGTCACGGCGGTCCAGCTGTTGGCCAAACGTTTGAGGGAACGTGTGCACGTTATGGCGGATGAGTGCCACCAACACGATTGTTTTGAATGTCGATTTCTACGTGAGCAATCCTCTATTGTTTGTAATTAACTATTTATTATTGTTTGCAATTCATTATATGTACTAATATTTTTCGTTAGCAGTCGTCATTCATGCACAAATTTAACCAAATGTCGAAATCGACGAAAATGAGTGCGAGCATAACAAAGTCTCTTGATGTAGGTGTTAATGTCAAAAATTGGCGGCAAGCTGAACAGGTAAAAAATTACTGCATTTGGGACTCGAAATCGCACTTAGAGGATGCTCAAACACATCGAGTAGAGTCACTGAAGCCATTTGCGACCAAGTTTTGGACCGTCCTGGACCATGGGGGCTATTGGAATACGACAGTCAAACCTAAGGCACTTAACTGGAGTGATCCACTCAATATAATTGTTCCGACTAAGCCTACCAAGTAGTGCCCCGTGAGACAATTTAGACAAGAAGACAGTCACAGTTGCAGTCCATTGGCGCTCATGGCAATCGAAAAAATGATCAACGGAAAACTCAATGTTGCATGGGGTAACCGACCTGGGAATGTCACAGTTTATATAAGAAAAATTGCTCGTGAGATATTGTGCAGCGTTGGCCAGATGCGTCTTTAGGCATAATAGAATCAAATAGTATGGTTTTTTTTTTCTTTTAAAAAATTGTGATTTTTGTACGTTTTCTTTTTTGAATATTAAATGACAATTTCATTTCTATTAAATTGAGATAATCTGAAAATCGAATAATAATAATAATAATAATAATAATAATAATAACAATAATTACGATAATAATACGAAACAAGACTACAAAAAAAATTGTACAGCTCGACATAATTACTTAAAAAAATTGTACATGTTGACATAATTAGTTTTTTTATTTTTGAAATCTTGTTTCTTATAATCATTTTTCCATGAATATTTAAAGATCTTTTGTGTTTTTTTAATTGTATTATTATTATTATTATTATTGTTAAAAGATACATTATAAAATATTAATTATTATTATTATTATTGTTATTATTATTATTTTTATTATTATTGTAAAATAATATTAATAAAACGTGTTCAAGATACAAATTCGTAGGGAGCATCTCATACAGAAAAAAAATCCTCATTTGTATGGACATTTATTCTTCAAGCGACCACTTTCGTGACATATATAGCATTTTTTAGGTGCTCATTTTTTACTGCTTGAGGCATCATCGTCGGTGAGTTGACGCCTTCTTGCAGTCAAATTATCCAGAAACGACCGTCGACGAGTCTTGCTTGGGCGACCGCCTGCCTAACCGGAAGCATAGGTAACATTTCCACATCAGCAACTTGGGGAGGAATAAACCACTCATCTCTGGGAGGAACACGATTCACTACTAGAGAGTAAATCTGCAGGAGGGTATTTCTCATGTAGTAATCAGCCACATAGTTGTATGGGTGCTGCCCATTTCGCCTGCAAATCATGAAACAGGTAATTCGCAAAATAAGTTATACAAAAATGTACAAATAAAAAACAAAAACTATAATTTCCTTACTGAATTGCTGCAACGACATGAGAACACGGTATCAAGTCGAAATCCCACACTCGACATGGACAGCTCCTCGCGTTGGGATTCGACATTGAGAGTTTGATTTCTATCGTGGACTTTAAATACACAGTCTCTCAAGGGAATGGTAGTGCACGTTCTTGAGACTTCAACTTCAGCTGCAAGTTTTGCATCTGTCGTGCTCGTGACAAATGTAGTTTTAGATGCGTACAATTGTCATTTTTCATCAAACCACCTCTCGACGGTCATTCTAAGGGTCTCCAAACACAAACAAATTGGTATATATCTAGCAAACTTCAAACTTTATTGAATTGCTTAGCAGCATTTGACGTCAGGTTACTATACCGTCGGTCCAGACACAAACATCGAGCCCACCTCTCCGGACCAATAGACATCAGCTTAGCATGCGCTTCGGGTTTTGCAGAAAGTATATTATTCATGGCTTTCTCGTAGGATGCTCTCTGGTACGCAAATGTTGCTTTCTGATATAATGTGGTGATAGACTTTCCATAACTAATCATGTTTTTCAGTATGTGAAAGTAGCATAGGCCATGGAATATGCTAGGATAGATGTCCCGAATTGCATTCCCAATACTAAGGTGGGCGTCTGAGATGAATACCAAATCAGGGCGAGGAGGATATGCCAGTTTAAGATGACTTACAAACCATGTCCACGAGATGTCATTCTCAATTGGACCGATCCCCATGTCAGCGGTATAAGTTGCTCGTTCTCGTCCTTTCTCATCGCAACGAATATAATTCCCTTATTCTTCCCTTTAAGTGCGTTGCATCCAACATAATCACCGGCCTAAGACAGTTCTGGAATGCAACGATACAAGCTGACAGCGCCACAAAACAGTGTTCGAATCGAAAATCATCGGGGCTAAAACTGTAGTCAACAATCAAACCTGGATTCTCTTTATGGAGCATGTACAGATACTGAGGAAACATCTTAAACATATCTACATATCCACCATATAGCATTTCCAGGGCCTTGTTCCGTGCTCGCAGACACACATTGTAATTTGCACCCACACCATATTCCCGCATAAGAGTTGCCATAATCATCCTCGGTGTAATGATTTCTTTCTGATTTTTCATGCTTTTCGCAAAATGAGCTGCAATCACATTAGATTTGATATTCCTCTCCATTAGAGGATGGTTTGTATTGGTTGTGCAAATTTGCGTCGGGACGAATGGGTGAATATATAAATAGTTGCTCTCTTTCCTAACGCGCAAATCGAAAGGACACACCGTGCCAAACTTGCATTTGTATTGAACACGCCCCTTATCTGATCACGGAGAACAAACTCAGCTCGTTGTTCCAAGTGCCACAACCCAACTGCAAGCTTCAACTGATCCTTGTCTTTAAATATGGAGCTCAAACTCAAAGGACCGTCAGGCATGTTATCTAGAACACCGACAACAAGCGAAGCAACAAATTCCAGTGGAATCATGGGACTAAACAATTTTGTAGGTCCACCGCTTCAGTGGCGATCCGTCACTTCGTCAACAAGGGATGTACGGCTTTTCTTCATTAGCATTGCTAGGAGCCTGTTCACGCCGTCTTGAGTATGCACCCACTTAACAAATTCAGCAAGAGTTCCAAGGTTCAAAGTGGCAGTCTGTTGCTCTTCATCATCAGTGTTGTCAGACTCAAATTCAGTAGCATAGTCTTCATCATCTTCATCATCCTCTACGATAGTGGCATAGGACTGCACAGGTTGTGGCTGCGGCTCTGGCTCTGGCTCTGGTGCTTGTGATTTCCCCTGAGCAATAACAATCGCTCCACTTTGAGAACGAATTTGTGCGTCGTCAAGCTAATTACATGAAGCCATACGTGCGAGAGAATCGTCGTACTGCGATTATAGAGACGGATACACATTATCATAGACAAATTGCGAAGAAGCATTCAAATCAAAGCTAGGTAGGCTCAAACTCAGTAGCACACAATCGACGAAGTTGATCATCATTACTCAAATTATATTTTACTGACACCGAATTGAGATGTTGAAAAATAGAATATTTCAAACTACAACTTAACGATCTAGACATCATTATGAAATTTATTTGTTCCTTAATGTTGAAAAAACTTATCATATCCAACGGAAGATAAAAAGTGCGCTCTTCTCCGCCATTATAAACACAATCGTCCCAAACACTATTGAATTTAACGCGGAACATCTTGCATTCCATCTGCTATATCAAACCTAAGTATTACTAATTAAATATACATATATAATATTAAAATAATTTATTACAAAATAAAAATTTTGTATAGATGTGTACAATTTTTCAGTTTTTTAAATATTTCTGTTAATGTTTTTATAACTCACCTTTGTAAATTGAAAATAAAAACACACAGTTTATTTGGATTCACCCCCATTTGATGAAATGCCTATATATAAGATTTCGAGTTCCGATTGTATTTATGCAAAAAATACACATAATAATGTTAAAAAAATAAAAATAAATAAATACTGTAATAAAAAAAGTATACAGAGCATATAAATACTGTACATGTCGCGTTATTACTTTTATCGACCTGTACACTATTTTATCGATCCGTACATTTTTTGTATTTCTAGAAAATTAATGTAATGTTTTAAGACTTACATTTGGAAATGAGAATTTCAAAACAATAGTAATGCTCTTCTAGCCTGGATTCCGCCCGTTTGAAAAATGTCCGATTATATTTTCTGTAAAATACATACAATAATGTTTAAAAAATAATACAAAATAAGATTGTAAAGTTCATACATTTTTTGATACAAAAAAATATATACTGATCGAAACAATTCTATACAGATGGTGTATGATTACTGTCTATCTGTATAGAATATACTCGATCTGTATACTTTTTTTTTGTTTAAAAATTTTAAAATCTTGTATTATGCTCACCTGTTTTGAATTGAACAATGATAATGACTAGTGTAATTTCTTCCCTCAAATATTCGCTCTTTGTTGTCTCTCAATTTTTTCTCTTATGTTTGCATACATTTATTCTTGAAAATGTGAATCATATATAGGCTATAGAATAATGCATTCAATAATACATCTACCCGCATGCAATATCACTATAAAATGGTACAAATATGCTGCATGCATGCTAATTTAGTAGGCTTTCTTCACATGAAGAAATATGCCAACCTTAAAACATTTTGGCTTTATTCAAAAAGTAATCCAATTATTTATGATTGAATGTACTTGGTGACAACAAGGATGATTTGACCAATTTTTTCTCAATTAAATTAAACATGAAAATGACTGAAAAGTACATTAAATGTGTTAGTGGGTATAAGAGTACATGTTATTCTTAATGGGTATGAGATGTACATATTATCCTAATAGTGGATATACATGATAATTTTCTCTTAAATTAATTGGCGTCAGCTAATACACAGAATAATCTCTTTAAATTAATACTTAATATTCGGTTGTATTTAAATAACTGCCAAGTATAAGAATCCGGTTCCAACTATATTAAGTTATTATATGTATTGTAGATTAAAACCCCACTAACTCAATCAATCTCTTATGATTTCAAAAAAATGTAATAAAAATGTTTAATACCATATTTTTATCATAACAAGTCCAGACCTTTTTTCTTCTTTTGTGGAATGAGAACATGGAGCATCGGGGATTTGTGAGAGGTCCATTGAATGTGTGTTCTCGAAAGAAAAACAGTTTCATCGTTACTAAAGACCAAAACTAACTCTAGCTAGACCAGTTTTTTCGTGAGAGTTTTAGCTAAAGGGGGTTGGTTTTGAGTTTGTTTGGTTGTAATGTTTGATCTTTCATGCTACTTTGGTTAAATAAAAACTTCTAT
This sequence comes from Schizonepeta tenuifolia, assembly GCA_029490685.1. NCBI lineage: Eukaryota > Viridiplantae > Streptophyta > Magnoliopsida > Lamiales > Lamiaceae > Schizonepeta > Schizonepeta tenuifolia. The sequence continues at coordinate 6,077,827 of CM055957.1, forward strand.
TTACAAAAAAAAAAGAAAAAAAAAAGAAAGACCAAGACCAAAACTCAACATAAATAGCATTGTCAGATTTTAAATTGACGAACTTTCAGTCATGAGAGAGATTGTTTAATTCACCAATTTAGGCCATTATTTCTTTCTTTTGGGTTTGCTTACACACTTTCTTTTACTTGAGATTAGCTTGCTTACCATTCCATATATTGTTAATGAGGACCATAAAATAAAATAAAATCATGTTTATGTGAAAAGCAAATACTCTTGGGATGGTCATGTATCGAGATTTCAAAATTGGAGGTTGAAAGTTGAAACCCTTTGACTGCATTGAAAACCAAAGAAGAGAAACAACCAAAATTTGTACATGGAACAAAGTGAAAAATTTCCATCTAAACTCTTGGCTACAAAAGTAAGGGTCCTTTGCTGGAAAAGTGTCGGCCACAAAATCAATCCAGACAAGCCACATTCCTCATTTCCTTCCCTAACCTAACTAACCATACATGCATAAAACATTGCTTAATTAATTATTCAAAACTTACATATTTTAATCTCCTAAAAATTGTGTCACAAGAGTACTACTACTACAACTACTAACTATATTAATAGGGTGCCACAATATATAGATAACAAAGGTAGCAAAATCCATGTTTTATGGGACGAATGGAATTCTCTTGTTATGTATCGGGCGTCGTCTTCTAACCCAAGAATAATCCATTGTGAAGTATTCTGATTTGTTAGGGCTTTCTACCCATTCTCTCCATGTCCCTCTTTTTCTTGCATCATTTATTGTCACATCTTCTTCTTTCTCAGCCTTTTTCTCACCTGTAAATTAAATAATTAATGTGTAAAATATCAAAATTCAGAAAACTGTTCATATTTTAAAAGAACAAGGAAAAAAATTTACAGAAGTGGGTTTTATGTAAGAGGCCCATACTTGTATTTGTATAGTTGAAGCTTCTACCTTCATGCTTGGTGTTTCATCTTATGTTGTATTCGATCAATGCAGTTATGTGTAGCCGGCCAATGCCGGGTGTGTATTGTGCAATTTAATTGATGCAACGGGAGACGGTATGGAAGTAATATCATAGAATGAATATTGGAAACAGTTTTATGTTTACTAGAAGCAAAAGGTAAAAAACTACATAGTTCGCATGTGTTAGTTTGAGTTCAAAGGTACTTTATATGTCTCCTTTTGCATGCCTTTTGTAAAAGTAGTAACTGAAAATGCTGTACCTGCTGAAGCTTCTAACAACTTCTTCTGCAGCATAATATCTTTGTCAGCTGAACTCTTCGCCTATGATCAAACAAAGATACTGTCATTGTGAGAGAGAGAGAGAGAGAGAGAGAGAGAGAGAGAGAGAGAGAGAGAGAGACAAACATACATCTGCCACTTCTTGGAGTTTGAGTTTCCTTGGTAGTAAAGGCAGAGATAACTGAGGTTGCTGAACTGCATAATTACCTTAGGAAACAACAGCAATGGTAGATATGAAGCCATGAGATTAAGTTTGCGACAAAAATATACAGATGTAAGAGAAAAGAATCACATAATAAACAGATTACCATATTGCTGCATAGATTCTTGATCAGAAGAGCAGGAAACCAACATAAATGAGACAGCTACACAGAATGCAGCTACGAGAGACGACGAATCCATATCAAGTATCAGTAGATAACAAAACTAGCTTTCTCACTTTCCCTTTTGCTCTGTGAATACTTGAAATATATACAGCAGAAAAGGAGACACGGAGTAGAAAAAAGAGATCACTGGCACAGCATCAGAACAACATACACAAAGCACAAAACTCAGAGTTCCAAAACAAGTAGAGAGATAAACCTATATTTTATACTTCACTTTTTAGGGAACTTCACGCCATTCGGGTTGAATTTTTTCCCTCTCTCTCTCTCTCTCTCTCTCTCTCTCTCTCTCTCTCTCTCTCTCTCTCTCTCTCACCTACCATGTTAGGACCACAAGCCTACAATACTCCGACAAATCAGCAACTTAACATGTCAAGCAACTTAAAATGCTAAGTTAGTTTTTTGTAGTGTCTAAAGAATGTTTTATTGATGTTTCTTTTAGAGTCTAAACTTCCTTAATTTAATTCAGATTCTGGTGCTGCTGCTGACAAGAATATTAGATTTAATCAGTTAGTTCTAAGCGAATATCTAATTCTTTCTGATCATTCTGAAGCCTATGTATGTAAATAGTAGGCTAGGATGACACATATATGTAAATAGTTAATAATGCTAGCTATTTAAGTTGACAAGAGAGAGATAAACAGAATCTTGTAATTCTTTCACATAAAATACTTAGATAAAGGAAATGAGTTTTGATTGGAACTCAGCATGAGAACTGTAATTACAATAGCAATGATTAAATATTTAAATTTTAATTCCGCAATCATATTCGCACTAACATTCTAAAGATGTAAAAAGCCTTTAGAATCTGCAACAGAGAAGGCCTGATCTCCAACCCCTGTGTCTCCGAAAACGTCTCCGTTCTGCATCTGTCATCCTCACCGGACTGCTATTCCATTCAGATTGTAATCTGCCCAAAGAATAAACAAATTATCAGATAACAAGGCTAAGAAATGCCCTAGCATCGCAATGAGGGAGAAGCACAAGAGCAACAGAAAGATATTTACTCTGGGAAAGCAAAAGATCTGCCACTGGTGGCACTGCTATCCGAGCAAAGAGATAAGTTTCCAGAAAATGGTAGTGGCCCCGAGTGTGTGATAAAATCGTCTGCAGAAAAGCTTGCCTCCCCATGGTCATATCTTCGTAAGCTAACAACTAGTTCATTATCAGTTTCCCTATCCACATGCTGCAAAGTATGCGAGTCAGCAGCAGACTTATCATTATCATAATTCATATCGTTGCTGCTAGCACTCTGAGATTGGCCTGTGGCTGAAAGAAGGTTAGCTTCTGCATCATTTTTGTCGATCATCTCTCTTGATTCAACAGACTGTTCCTTAACGGGTTCAGTTTTCCGATCTGTGACACCACCAACGATGGGTGCTAAGGAGTTGAAATTGAATGTTATGCTTCTTGTTTCCACCTCACTATTGTAATCTAAGATGCTTGTTCTCACATCTTCCTTCGGCCTTGCTTCCGTTGATGGTGCACTAGGACCTTCAGAAACCACTTTTCCAGAAGAAAACTGCTGCCAACAAATTATCATTATAGATAAGCTACTTTTACAGAAAAATACGGATTAAATTCATTCACAGCTCAAGACATTTAGCAAGAACAAACCTGATCTGCCAGCTGTTGGACTTCACTTTCCTCACCATCTAAGGAATTCATAAAAGATCTGAGGAAACTACGCATGCCAAATTCTTGGATTGGAAGAGTCTTATCTACAAAGGACTCGTCGTCTGAAGCATGCATTGCAGCTTTGCTAGTTGCTCCAGAGCTCATTCCATCTTTCTCTATTGACTCCTCCAGATTTGTGGCAGTATCATCATTGTACAAAGATCTTTCGTCTGAGGGCAATTCTGGTCGGCCTTGGACGAGAAATACCCCACTGCTTTCGTTTTTGCTCCCCTGCTGATTAGCAAAGATAAACTCTGCATTATCTAGTGATGCAGCTGCTAATCCATTCGATATGAGAAGCTCGTCACAATCAACACCTTCAGTAGCCTTACAATGGCTATCATCGTTGAGAGGATGGGGAAAAGAATTGGAAGACTGATCATCCATCAAAATTTTTATGTTTGCAGGCATCATTCCCTCATCGACACATATGTCCTTCACAACATGATAATTGAGTTCCTTATAGCAAACTATTATCTCGGGGCGATCATAATCCAATAAGTCTGTAGCAGATGCATATGGATCACTAGATTCATTTTCATTAAAATACATAAACTCTCCACCTTCCACAGCATGAACGTGCTCGGGCCTGGTTTGAACTTCCTCTTTAGCATTTCTGTCAGAGGATACTGAATCTATATCATCCTCCAGACTGTCCAGACGACAGAAAGGTCCGTTTTGAAAATCATCCGCCTTATTATCCACGGAAAGATCATCACCAAATTTAGGGTTCCAATACTCGTCCGTACCTTTTACCTCAAAAAGTGAAGGATATGTGTCCTGATACGCTTCTTTACTTCCAATAGGCAGGGGATCGGAGTCCCTCCCCAAATTTTTAGAGTCGTAATGTGTTCCATTCTGAGCTTCCTTCATGACCATGTCTTGTGCAGCTGAGTCACGATCCCTGCCATCACATTAAAATGGATTAAGATCCGATTTTGCAGGCAACAAAAGAATGAAGATGTAAAACATGTCGTCTGCATGATCATTAACAACTTGCGCATGTAGAAAATCGGGAAACGAATGTTCCATTGCTAGAAGCCTATAAGCTCGTGATAGTTGTCCAGATCACGTTGAATGGATGACAGGGGAGGAAAATAAAAGGAATCCATAAGTTGAAGCAAAATGACAAGTGCACAGCATCCATTAATAATCGCAAGCATCAATAAACGAGACGTATGCAGATATGGGAACTATACCAGGTTTCACTCTCCACATCACCAGGAATAGTTTCGAGAATCCTCAGCAGCTGTGTAGCCAACATCAACTAGACCAGCACACAAGATTGATGGAATCGACGTACGAGAGTGAAGGAAGAGTTCAAAGTCAGCAAATCGTTCCAACAAGATGAAAACATAGAAGCCTACAAAATTACATAAAACAGTTTATCATATAAATTAAAAAACTACAAGTAGAAATCACTTTGCTAGTTGCTAAAGCGAGATATCACTTTCCTGAACATATACATTACAAGAATATATCTATCATTATTTTAGTATCAAAAGATACACAGTAGAAATTAAAAATATTTGCCGATTTTTTTTTTTTCACGGCAACCCGAGAGGAAATCAAAGAAATACCATGGATTAAAAACTTTTCTAGAGCAAAAAGATATTTCGAAATAAGCCAAAATGACTAAAGTTGAGCTTTTGAACCTTAAGCAAACAAAAATAGTTGCCACTTTTCAAAGGTAAAAAAAGTACTAGTATTATTGTGGAACACTACAAAAAATCAAAGATTTGACAACGAAACTAGTATTATTGTGGAACACTACAAAGAATCAAAGATTTGACGACGAAAAAATCCGTCATAGTGTCCTTGAATTTTGTCGTCATGTCTTCTTCCCGACGGATTGGAGGCAAACAAAAATAATTACAAGCATAACTATTTTCGTGTACACATACCAAAATTAATTGGAGGCAAACAAAAAACAATATGGATAAAGACGTTTTCGTGTTTGAAAACAACATACATTCTTCACCTTTCTATTTCACTAGCATACATAATTTTGGAAACTATTGCAAAATCATATAGAAAGCATGACTGACAATATTTTTATTTTTTTTCAATCAATATAAGAAAAGATAATTCACGATACACGGAATAAATATTTCCATTTATACAAATGTATGAAGAATTGAAATTACCTTTCTATTGCCGCTTTCCTTCTAAGAATTCACTAAAGAAGCCTCTTTCCATCTCGCTGCAACGTTACATAGGATAGAGATGATCAAACTCAAAACTCAAAATAACAAAACAAAGTTTCTTAAACAAAAAAAGTTGAAAAATAGAATTATAGTAGCGTAACAACAGGAAAAACAGAGCAAGTAATTCATACACTAGAAAAGATAAACCGTAGATCCAGAAACAAAAGAAGAAATTGTTGTGGACAAAGAACCAGTAAACACATATATACATACATACGCGTAGAGATGTAGGTAATGTGTGTACGTGCAAAGGAATGAGAGAGAGAGAGAGAGAGAGAGAGAGAGAGAAAGAGACAGAGTCTCAGCCGGCTAAATGGCACAGCTTCAAGCTGTTTGACTAAACATGAATATATACACACAACTGTACATACAGATAGATTAAGGCTTCTCTCTCTAGAATTCAAGAGAGAGAGAGAGGGAGTTGGGTGGTTGAATGTGTTGCACCCTTGCCAGAAAATATTTAAGGGCAGAGTGCCACCCATCAACACCTCGTCGCCCCTAATAAACAAGTCAACTCTTCCATATATACACAAAATCTCAGAGCACACCGAATTTAGTCATTAATTAATTAAGTCGGAAAACATATCCAACTATTCCTGTGAAACGCTAGTAAATGAGGAGGCAGTGGCGACGCTTTAAAAGGCATTAATTATTAGGATTGTCTTAGATGGAACAAACTTTCCGTTTCGGATAAGCTAACGGAAGCTAGAAGGAAAATGCAGTATCTTTTCTCATTTTACCTTAGGACGTACTTATTTATTAAGCTAATTTTTTAAAATGAAAATGCATATATGATAGTATCCATTATAACTCATAATTATTAGTATAAGGGCAAAAAAAAAATTTGCACGTCGTGGAAAGTGGAAAATGAAAAATACCCACTTACTTTTAAAACAATGAAAAATACTTATGATCCCACTAAATTGAAAAGTTGTCATACTTTTAATCAAATCATGTTGATTCTCTCTCTCTCTCTCTCTCTCTCTCTCCCCACCTTTGTCCGCTATCACCCATTCTGTACATTGACCAACTTTTCTGTCATTGTCTGCTCGCTTATAATGAAAGCGGGAACGTCATTTAGGTTACTTTAATGACGAGTGAATACTGTACGCTAGTTAATCCCTATATGATTCATAAAAAATAATTAAAAATATTATTATTGCATAATGATTGTTAAATAATCACATAATTATAACTGATTACGCAATACCACAACTGTTATCAACTTTATATCACATCTCTTACACATGTGTAAGAGATATGATATAAAGTGAATGACAAGATGGTATATTATATTTCAAATATTCAAAAGTGGACATTTTTTATTATTTTTTAAGGGGATGAGTATTTTTCATTTTGGCATTGTCAAAGTGGACATTTTTGTGCATTGCTACATTATCATATATGTCACTAAAAAACTATTAACTTCATTCTCTCTCTTATTTGATGTGACAAAATTATCTCCAAAAAGTTACTTTATCTTTTCAATTTTATAAATAACTCATTTTCTTAACATATGTGTCCAACCAAATAGTTTTAATGAAAATATACGGAGAGAGTATTTTTTAAACTTCATCCATCTTCTCATCCATAAAATAGAAGATGATCTCTTGTGCAACCCCATCGCACAACTTGCGTCCGAGCCAACTTGCGGGTAAAACATCCTCTAAGGTTGCCCACAACGATTGTCTTAATGGCGGGCTCGAGACAATCGAACCTTCAAGACAGATGGCGAGAGCTCAAAATTGGCCCTAAATATCGAGTTGGGCTCGATACGGCGCGTGCATTGCACGCGCCTAATTTAAAAAAAAAATCAGAAAGCAACGGTCAAAATTAACAATTGGTTGTTGGCCTAGCAGTAGTGGTGTAACTTGGTAGGCCATTCCAATAGCTTTTGAAACTTATATCCAACGGGAAGTATAGTTGAGAGATGCAAGAAAGCACGCTTGATTTACTCATGATTTGATCGAGCACATTTGGGCACGATTTGGACCTCTACAAAATGAGTAGTAAATAATTATGTAATTTTTATTAATGTATTTTTGCAATAATGTTTTTTATTTTATTTCAATAAATGTAATTTTTGGATTATAATTAAAATTAATGAAAAAATCAAATTTTAGAAACTAATTAGATGGAGACAGAGATGAAAACAGTTCATTGCAGGTGACTGTCTAAGTCAGGTGCGCATAACATACGCGTCTTTCAAGATGCGTCCTCGTGCATGCTGATTTTTTTAATATTGTGCGTGTAACACACGCCTATATAATTTATTATTTTATTCCACGACTTTTTAGGACACTTTGAAGTGCCATAATAAGTGCTCGTTTAATTAAGAGGAGGAATGGTAACAATAACTGTTATTTTTATAGGGTGTTTGTAACAATCATAGAAATGAATCACATGTAAGATAAATGAATTCGGAGAGGAAAGGATTTAGTTACTCTCTAGTTTGGAGGGTAACATTTTGAGGGTTTAGGTTACCCTCAAGTAAAGGTAATGGTTAACACAAACCAAACAAGAAGCAATTAATTCAATTAAGTGAATCTCTTTATGCCCCAAAAAAGCCCGACCAAACATGGGCTAAGTGTCGAACAAGACACTTCGAAGGTGTCCTAATACCTCATTTAAAATTTTGATATTTTTTTTTTCATTTTTTAAAAAAAATTTAAATTTTCTTTTTAATTAATTACTTCCTTAGGATGTATTAATTCCAATTAGGGTTTATTAATCCACAATCAAAATTTATTAATCAATTCTTTAGGGTTCATTAATTTTGAATTAGAGTTTTAATTTCCAATTGGAATTTATTAATTGCAATTAGGGTTTATTAATTTTCAAATTATGGTATATTTACTTTTTTTATTTTTAAATATATTATACTTTAATTCTTTTGATATTATTAAATTAAAAATTAAAAAAAAACTGAAAGTCAACGGATTGACAGGTCAACCCGTATCCAATAGCAAGTTGTGCGACCTGCTGCACAGGAGACCTACTAAAAATAGAAATGACTACCTCAAAAATTTCAAAAAAGCAACAGACAGTCCCAACATAACTCATAAATAACTCTATGTAACAAAAAAATTTAAGCTCTTCTACTTGATTTGATAATGTACATAAAAGACTTACTTTCTCTTTCCAACTTTACTATAAATAACTGTTTTAAACATTTGTATTGTGCCCGGGCTAGGGGTGATAATCGGATCTAGTTGGGATGGGTTCGTGTCAACCTAATAAAAACCTGCTCTGTTAAGGTTCAATTCGAAGTCGACCTGTTAAAAAAAATCTTCAACCTGAATATGAACCTGATTTGAAATTATAACCCGAACACCACACGAACTCAACCCGACCTGTCGAGATGATGTTATTCGAGTGGACCCGAACCCAATTTAAAAGATTTAATATGAGAAAAAAATAATTTAAAATAGGAGTTAATAAGACGAAAGATAATTATATCTAAAAAACTCAATTACATGGGCTAAGAATGTTTTGGTAACCACATATCGGATAATATGGTGATCATACTTAGTTAATCTTCATGAGTGCACTGGTGGAAGATCATAAATAAGGTGAAAATAAATGTCAATCTACATACAGAAAAGTTGGTAGAAATTATTCATCACACTCCATATAACTAGTACACAGAACGACAACTAGCTAGTAATATTCAAAGTGAATAAACTCTAGAATCCTTTCAATTCATTTCATGTACTACTATATTGGTATAAGTTTGTAGGCTCTTTCAATTAATGTAGCAATCAATAATTCAACTTGTAAAGACAGTACGTGTTTTAGATTACATGAGATAACTATTTCGAAGTTCAAAGTTTTGAAAATAATAATAATATTAATAGTAATAATAGAGAACAATATAATATATAGTAGCTTTAAGTTTTGTGATATTAGGTAAACTTTAGAGGTTGTTGTGAATTGTGATTATCATTGTATTCGAACTATAAATGGATGCACAGGACTCATCACTGCATTGACTTATGAATGTTTAATTATATTAATTTGAATATTATAAATATAAATTATTTACGTTGAAAACATAAAGAGAAAACCTCAATAGCAATATGTTTGAATATTTTACTCGAATAATTTTGATTAACAAACCTTTCTTCTAATCCACACAAAGCCTAAAATTTGCATATATATACACTTTATTTATATAAGACAATTTTTTTATATTAATTAATATATGAAGAGTGCGTTTGAACTATGTTATGAATTAATAATGTATTACATATCATGGGTAAATTAGGAAAACACATACTCTCAAGTTGGTTGAGCCAAGTTTGAGTTAATGTTTGCATACTAATAATTTTAAAGAAGAACGAAAAAGAGAGGTGAATTGAATCAAGAGACATCGTGATTCAAGAATATGGGAAAACAAGTTGAAAACGCAGCCTTTGTCCGAGATTAAAGGAGAGCAGCGAAGGAATGAGAATGGACAAATTTCAAGAATATTCGCCGAGTATTCAGTTGAAAAGACAAATTGATAGAAGGGTGTCGCAGGGGAAAATTGATGGGAACTTTGTTGAGAATATTTATTAGTGATCATGGACAAAATTTTGTTCAGACAAGATAATGTCTATGTATATCTACGTGCTTAAACGATAAATGGGATTTTGCCTACATAGTGTTCTAATACGAGAAGGACTTGGGTGCATAAGTCTACACTCATTTGCACACAACTTGACCCGCCTGACCCGCCCCACGCGCCATTCCGACCTGCGCGTGAGATCCAAGCGCCGCGCGTGGGTCTCACGCGCCCAGTGTCTCTCTCTCTCTTTTTTTTTTTTTTTTTTTAATTTCCAGATTTTTTTCCCCAACGGAGCCTTCGGCCTCAATTTTACGGCTCCACATTCGTTCCGATTACTAAAATAAGGATAATCGGCAGGCAACAATTTGAATTTTTTCGGCTCGCTCCGAGGCCTTCGGCTCCCCTTGCTCGAATTTTAACCAAAGAAAAATCGCCAAACAAAAAAAGAAGGATAAAAAAAACTAGAAAATCTTAAAAAAAAACACACACACACACACAAACTGGTCAAAGGAGGGTTGACCTGGGTCAAACGGGTCGGATCGGGTCGGGTCAAACGGGCGGGTGTTTTACGGTGCACCAGTTGCACCAGAGTTTTTGTCGTTCTAATACACACTTGACACCTGTTTGACCGTTCAACTTTTTTTTAATTAATTTTTAATTAAAAAATAATAACTAATTTGTATAAAATTCCAATGGAGATTAATAAGCTATAATTGAAGATTAATAAATCTTAATTTGAACGAATTAAAGAACAAAAAAAGAAAATTAAAAAAAATCAAAGAATAAAGTGAAAAATATAAATGAAAAAAAGATAGGTGCGTGTGTTACATCCGCTCAACAAGTAAACAATTATTCCCTCTGTTCGTAACTAAATGTCAAGTTTGTTCTAGATACGGAGTTTAAAAAACTGAAAAAGTGAAAATTAGTAGGGTAAAAGTTAGGATGTAGGGGTATTGTTAATTAAAGTGGTTATATTCTTAATCCTTTGTTACTTTTTCCTTTTTCATTTCCTTTTATCCTTTATTTTAATTTAAGGAATTAATCCTTGTTTTTTTTTTCCAAGTCTTTTTCTTTCATTTCTTTTTCCTCCTGTTTTCATTTTTTGTCATCCAATTTTTTTTTTTATTTCTTTTCCTCTTCGATTTTTTTTCCTGTGCACAGATTTTTTTATTTCTTGTTTTCCATTTTTTTACCTTGTTTTAAAACAAGGAAACCTGTTTTCAGTTTGTTGGAGTAAATAAAGTTGTAAATAACACATCACATTGATGTGATCAAATTTGAAAGGAGGGAAAAACTGCATTAATAAGGAAGAAAGTGTACATTTATTTGAAATTTCCCACTAAATATAGTTTTGGTGGGAAACTACACCTAATACACAACTACAACCATAAATAACATTCATTACACAGATTTTCTGCACCAAATCCAGTCCCCAAAAATCAAAACAGTCTTGTATACAGAAATTCTGCAGAAATGGCTTCAAATGGAGCAAATCTCACTGATGGAGACAGAAATATTCTTGCACAGTGGCATCTTCAAAACTCTAAATGTGGTGTTCTTCGACATGGAGCTCAAACTAAAGCTGTAAAACTCTTCCAGAAATCCAGCCGCACAATCAATCGGATATGGAAATCAGTGGCCACACAACAGAGCAAGGGATTAACTATAAATGTTGTTGGCATGAAGAAAGGCAAAATACAGAAAAACAGGAAGGAGCTGGATGAAGAAAAAATGAAAAACCTGACATTTGTGGAGAGAAGCAACATTAGAAAGCTAGCAGGTAATCTTAAAGTATCAGTTGGTTTATATCATAGATGGGTAAAGGAAAAAAAAATCTGTGCATATTCAAATGCAATCAAACCTCTACTCGCAGAGGCAAATAAGCTGCAAAGACTGAAATGGTCTCTTAGTATGCTTTCTAGCATCAGTCAAAATGGGAAGATTGTCTTTCAGTCTATGTTTAACATCATACACATAGATGAGAAATGGTTTAATCTCACAAAGACATCATCAAGGTACTACATGGTAAAAGAAGAAGAACTGCCTTACAGAACATGCAAGAGTAAGGCTCATATAGAAAAGATCATGTTCCTATCAGTGGTTGGCAGACCACACATAGATCAAGAAGGAACTGAAATCTTTGATGGCAAGTTTTGGATATTCCCATTCATATTCAAGGAACCAGCAGCAACGAATTCAAAGAATAGAGCCAAAGGAACCATCATCACAAAGGCAATTCTAGTCATTAACAGAGAATGTATGAAAAGAAGTTTCTTGGAGCTGGTAAATGTTTCATTACCACTATCAGAATGCATCAGCCATCCATCATTTAGTCTTATCTTACTGTAATCATCATGCAGGCCATACCATGCATTAAAAAAAAGTGGCCACGAGTTAGCAAGAACATAATAATTCAACAAGACAATGCAAAGCCACATATCAGTGACAAAGATCCAGATTTTCAAGCAATAGCACACACAGATGGATTCAATATCACACTTGTCTGCCAGCCACCCAATTCCCCTGACACTAATGTCAATGACTTGGGGTTTTTCAGATCAATACAGTCATTAAAAGATCAGAAGAATGCAATGACAGTGGATGATCTCATCAACAATGTCACAGAAGCATTTGAGGCTTATCCAAGTTACAAACTTAATGATGTTTTCTTGACTCTACAACAATGCTATGAGGAAATCATCAAAGTGAAGGGAGGGAACAACTCCAAAATTCCACACATTGGCAAAGGTAGGCTTAGAAGGGAGGGAAGATTGTCAATCTGTATTGAGGTGGATGAGCAGTTAGTAGCATCAAGCTTGGAGTATATAAATCTGCAGGGCAGTGAAGGAAATGGGCCAGTAACAACCATTGAATCAATTGTTGATGGCATGGAACATGTGAATCTAGTATAATAGGACATAGGCAGTTTTTCTGCTGCATGTTTACAAGGACAAACATAGATCAATTCAGTCTTATGTTTGAAATGTAAATGTCCCTTTTGGAGTAGTTTTTTGGAGATGTGATAACTGTAAATGTCCCTTTTGGAATGAAGGAATGAAGTATTGCATGATTGACTACCTAATGATCAAATTTCAACCTCCTAAACTAGATTTCTTTTTACCTAGTGGCGGCATCCATATGATCAAGGCATGACCGATACATACAAACATCATTATAAAGCCTCAGATTTCACAGAAATCATCATAGGCAGGGCATAGAACAACTAGTAGGCATCATATCATCATAGAATCACATCAAGAAAGCCTCAATTTTCACAGAAATCTTTATAGGCAGGGCATAGAACAAGTAGTAGTATCAGTCTCATCATCATTAAGGCATCATATCATCACAGAATCACATCAAGAAGGCCTCAGATTTCACAAAAATCTTCATAGGCAGGGCATAGAACAAGTAGTAGTATCAGTCTCATCATCATTAAGGCATCATATCATCACAGAATTCATCAAGAAAGCCTCATATTTCACAGAATCTTCAAATGGCAGGGCATAGATCAAGTAGTAGTATCACAACCATCATAGATAAGGCATCATATCATCACAAAAATCATCAAGAAAGTCTCATATTTCACAGAAATCTTCAAATGGCAGGGCATAGATCAAGTAGTAGTATCACAACCATCATAGAATGTGACAAACGAAGGCTCAAAAATCACAGATTTCACAGGCATCATATAATCACAGCCTCAAATAATCAACAGAAATCAACAAATGGCACCACAGAAATCAACAAATGGCATCACCAGCCCCCAACACCAACTTAGACAGTAAAAAAACTGGACAATACAACCTGGACAACAAGCCCTAGTGTTTCCCAGGCTTGAGAAGATGAAGGTACTTTGCCTTCCAATCATCGTAGGTGAGATTCACATCAACTTCATCGTTAAAATCTGACGGTGGAGTTTGTGGGACCTCAGATTCATCGTTGGAGTCGGCCTCACATTCCCAGGCAGGAGATGGTTGCCGCCTAGCTCTGGTCTCCATTAATGGAGTCGCCGCCGGGTTAGATTGCAAGGATGGCTGCAAAGCGTCAGATCCAGCAGACGGTGACGAAGCGGCGGCCGCCATCAATGAAGAATCCGACGGCGGACTGGATTCGTCGACGGTGAATTCAGTCTCCTCAACACGAGAGATCGATTCGGAGAAGGGAGATTGAGGGGTGAAGTCAGATTGAGGGGTGACCGGAAACTCCTCCGGTGGAGAAAAAGAATTCTAAAAATTCATCAGAAACAAATATTGGGGGGTGAAGAAGAAGATGCTGCAGTAGATCTAGGGTTAGGCTTAAATTGATCTCAGAGAGTACAGATCGAAAGTGAGAGAGATAATGGAGAGTGGCTGCGATAGATCTAGGGTTAGGCAGAAGAATGAGAGATGATGGAGAGTGGCTGCGATGGATCGAGAGAGAATAGGGTTTGGGCAGAAATGAGAGTGAGATGGATCGATTTTGGGTTGGTGGGTATAATTTTAGGATTTAATTAGTGGTTTAATTAGGAGTTTAATTAAGCCTGTTAATTTTATCTAATTAAAATATGGTGGGGTATTGAGTGGTAAAGAGTAGTAATTTGTGTAAAATAAAGAGGGTATAGTTGTACGAAAAGGTGAACTGAACATTTACTTGTGAACACTGCTACTATAGCAAACTAGATATTTACACACGAACGGAGGGAGTAAGAAAAACTGCACGCATATACCATACGCTCCTTTTGTAACGCGTTCATTGCACGCACCTATCCTGGGATTCTTTCAAACACGTGTGAATCGTGTGTTGCATTTTACTATTTAGTCCGGGAAAAAATTCCACGGTAAGAAAAAGTATGTAGGTAGGGAGGGGGTATATACCTTACTTTATCATATTATTTGATCATTTGGTTTAAAATTTTCAATGATGGGTACTAAGCAGCATTTCGATCTTTTTTCAATATAATGTTGCGGGGTTCAAAATTGGATATTGAAAAATTCATGTGAACCAAATGCTACGCATCAGAAAATTTTATATGAATTTATATAAACTGTACATGCACTACCAAATTAGTCACATTATATTTGATGACGTGTTATGTGAATTTTTGCGATATTGAAAATTGAGATTCGTGATACTGTTGAAAAAATATTGTCACATGATGCATATCATCAATATGCTAAAAAAAAATATATGTATACCATTATTGTCAAAAACGGGGTATTTATGAAAAAAAACATTTAATTTTAAGTAAAAATGTATGCGAACAAATTATTGTAATTTAGTTTATTAATTATACATCAATATATATTGCCTACATAATTTTTTTGTAGAATACCTATAATCTACTGTTGGAGACAACAAGTCCCCGGGGTAGCATCGATACTGCCCTTTTGTTACCCGATCGCTTTAGGAAAGCTTAATTAAAATATAAACCTTACAAAAATTCTTAAATATTTGAGGATTGTTTAATTTTGCAAGTACATTTATTAAATTTGTGAATTGGCCTGCAGTATGCATCATGCATGCATGATCTGTTCGTTGAAGTCATAATAACAAATGAAAGCGGCATCAAAATTTAATTTAAGCCCAGACCAAAGTCCAAAACTACATGTTAACAACTGAAATTAAAGAGCCATTTAATGTCCTACTAAATTGTGCTGTATTTAATAAACTGGCATTTGTTAGATTCTATTAAATGTTTCCATTATTTTAATAATAAGTACTATTCGTTGATCAGTATCTAATTGAGTTATTGGGGGTGAAGAAGAAGAGCTGCAGTAGATCTAGGGTTAGGCTTAAATCGATCTCAGAAAGTACAGATCGAAAGTGAGAGAGATGATGGAGAGAGGTTGCGATAGATCTAGAGTTAGGCAGAAGAATGAGAGATGATGGAGAGTGGCTGCGATGGATCGAGAGAGAATAGGGTTTGAGCAGAAATGAGAGTGAGATGGATCGATTTTGGGTGGGTGGGTATAATTTTAGGATTTAATTAGTGATTTAATTAGGAGTTTAATTAAGCCTGTTAATTTTATCTAATTAAAAGATGGTGGGGTATTGAGTGGCAAATGGTAGTAATTTGTGTAAAGTAAAGAGGATATAGTTGTACGAAAAGGTGAACTGGACATTTACTTATGAACACTGCTACTGTAGCAAACTAGACATTTACTTATGAACACTGCTACTGTAGCAAACTAGACATTTACTCACGAATGGAGGGAGTAAGAAAAACTGCACGCATATGCCATACGCTCCTTTTGTTACGCGTTCATTGCACGCACCTGTCCTGGGATTCTTTCAAACACGTGTGAATCGTGTGTTGCATTTTACTATTTAGTCCGGGAAAAAATTCCACGGTCAGAAAAAGTATGTAGGTAGGGAAGGGGATATACCTTACTTTATCATATTATTTGATCATTTGGTTTAAAATTTTCAATGATAGGTACTAAGCAACATTTCGATCTTTTTTCAATATAATGTTGCGGGGTTCAAAATTGGATATTGAAAAATTCATGTGAAACAAATGCTACGCATCAAAAAATTTTATATGAATTTATATAAACTGTACATGCACTACCAAATTAGTCACATTATATTTGACGTGTTATGTGAATTTTTGCGACGTTGAAAATTGAGATTCGTGATACTGTTGAAAAAATATTGGCACATGATGCATATCATCAATATGCTAAAAAAAATAATGTATACCATTATTGTCAAAAATGGGGTATTTATGAAAAAAAAAACATTTATTTTTAAGTAAAAATGTATGCGAACAAATTATTGTAATTTAGTTTATTAATTATACATCAATATATATTGCCTACATAATTTTTTGTAGAATACCTATAATCTACCGTTGGAGACAACAAGTCCCCGGGGTAGCATCGATACTACCCTTTTGTTACCCGATCGCTTTAGGAAAGCTTAATTAAAATATAAACCTTAAAAAAATTCTTAAATATTTGAGGATTGTTTAATTTTGCAAGTACATTTATTAAATTTGTGAATTGGCCTGCAGTATGCATCATGCATGCATGATCTGTTCGTTGAAGTCATAATAACAAATGAAAGCGGCATCAAAATTTAATTTAAGCCCAGACCAAAGTCCAAAACTACATGTTAACAACTGAAATTAAAGAGCCATTTAATGTCCTACTAAATTGTGCTGTATTTAATAAACTGGCATTTGTTAGATTCTATTAAATGTTTCCATTATTTTAATAATAAGTACTATTCGTTGATCAGTATCTAATTGAGTTATTGGGGGTGAAGAAGAAGAGCTGCAGTAGATCTAGGGTTAGGCTTAAATCGATCTCAGAAAGTACAGATCGAAAGTGAGAGAGATGATGGAGAGAGGTTGCGATAGATCTAGAGTTAGGCAGAAGAATGAGAGATGATGGAGAGTGGCTGCGATGGATCGAGAGAGAATAGGGTTTGAGCAGAAATGAGAGTGAGATGGATCGATTTTGGGTGGGTGGGTATAATTTTAGGATTTAATTAGTGATTTAATTAGGAGTTTAATTAAGCCTGTTAATTTTATCTAATTAAAAGATGGTGGGGTATTGAGTGGCAAATGGTAGTAATTTGTGTAAAGTAAAGAGGATATAGTTGTACGAAAAGGTGAACTGGACATTTACTTATGAACACTGCTACTGTAGCAAACTAGACATTTACTTATGAACACTGCTACTGTAGCAAACTAGACATTTACTCACGAATGGAGGGAGTAAGAAAAACTGCACGCATATGCCATACGCTCCTTTTGTTACGCGTTCATTGCACGCACCTGTCCTGGGATTCTTTCAAACACGTGTGAATCGTGTGTTGCATTTTACTATTTAGTCCGGGAAAAAATTCCACGGTCAGAAAAAGTATGTAGGTAGGGAAGGGGATATACCTTACTTTATCATATTATTTGATCATTTGGTTTAAAATTTTCAATGATAGGTACTAAGCAACATTTCGATCTTTTTTCAATATAATGTTGCGGGGTTCAAAATTGGATATTGAAAAATTCATGTGAAACAAATGCTACGCATCAAAAAATTTTATATGAATTTATATAAACTGTACATGCACTACCAAATTAGTCACATTATATTTGACGTGTTATGTGAATTTTTGCGACGTTGAAAATTGAGATTCGTGATACTGTTGAAAAAATATTGGCACATGATGCATATCATCAATATGCTAAAAAAAATAATGTATACCATTATTGTCAAAAATGGGGTATTTATGAAAAAAAAAACATTTATTTTTAAGTAAAAATGTATGCGAACAAATTATTGTAATTTAGTTTATTAATTATACATCAATATATATTGCCTACATAATTTTTTGTAGAATACCTATAATCTACCGTTGGAGACAACAAGTCCCCGGGGTAGCATCGATACTACCCTTTTGTTACCCGATCGCTTTAGGAAAGCTTAATTAAAATATAAACCTTAAAAAAATTCTTAAATATTTGAGGATTGTTTAATTTTGCAAGTACATTTATTAAATTTGTGAATTGGCCTGCAGTATGCATCATGCATGCATGATCTGTTCGTTGAAGTCATAATGACAAATGAAAGCGGCATCAAAATTTAATTTAAGCCCAGACCAAAGTCCAAAACTACATGTTAACAACTGAAATTAAAGAGCCATTTAATGTCCTACTAAATTGTGCTGTATTTAATAAACTGGCATTTGTTAGATTCTATTAAATGCCATTATTTTAATACTAATAAGTACTATTCGTTGATCAGTATCTAATTGAGTTTTGGGGGTAAGTAAATTATAGCGTGCTGCTGCCGCCCATTATTCATGACCTCCAACTTCTTCATGATTGCTGCAATTCATCTTGGCTTTCAATTCTTGTTCATAGTATTTTGAAATATGCATCACTCATGTTTATGTTGTTAATCAACACTTTAGCTAGTACTGCGAAATTCAAGTCGGATATTACTAAAGAAAGTGGAGATTTTAAAAAATATTACTCCCTCCAACTAGGGATGTTCGCAGTCTGGTTTGGTGCGGTTTGATACTAAACCCAAACCAAATCATAAAATACGGTTTGATAATTTTTTGGAACCAAACCGAACTAATTAAGTAGTAAAATCAAACCAAACCAAACTGTAATAATACTGTTTGGTGCGATTTGGTTTGCGATTTATCAATATTTTTTCATTTTCTTCGTAATAGAAATAAAACAAATTAAATAAAGTTGTTGTCATGACTATATACGTTTTTCTCTTTTGCTAGAATAAATATACTAGGAGTCTAGGATAACATTATTGAGCTAAATAGTAAATTATAGTAAAATAATTTCACATTCTCTACTTTTTCTATCGAAAACAACTTGAATTTGAAAAGGATATTGAAAAAAAAGAAAACAAATAGAAATTCGTACCTTATATTCAAAGGTGAAGTTGGAATGTAGAAATGAGAATGAAGAAATAGAGAAGGTGTGGATGTTTGAGAGGAGAAAGGTGACATATTTATAGGAAAAACAAAAAAATAGCCGTTTGCTTCTCATTACCGTTACAGAACTTTTTATTATTTTTTCATTTCAGATTTAAAAAAAAAAATTGCAGAAAATGGGAGGACGTGACGTGTGTCCCTCCTCCCCTCCATCAGTCGTGCCTCGCCCCCGGGCTTTATAACGCCAGGGCGCCCGTCGCCGCGCCCGCCCGTCCTTGCTCCAACGGCTGGCGCCCTCGTCGCGGGCGGGCGCCTCCTCCATCGCCGGGCCTTCGCCCGCCCTGTTGTGGATGGCCTTATAATTTTATTTTTTTCTTAAAAAATGGGAGATGATGAATTCATCGAGTGATTCTCCAAAAATTGTCCACAAAACCCTCGTCCCTCTTCCCAATCGCCCAATCCAATTCCCTCACGACAATTATTCACCGGTAATAGTCCGTCGTTTTCATCCCAGCAAGGTACTGGATATCCACAGTACTCCTCGCCTTATGGATTTGGGCAGTACTCGCAATCACCGGGCTTCAGCCACTTCAGTCATTCGCCGCCGTAGTTGAGTCCATTCCAGCAATTCTCGTCGCCGCCTGGTGGCTACCAATCTTTCCAGACACAGCCGTCTGCATATCGCCAGTTTAGAGGAATCAACCTCAATGACGAGGACGACCATGTCCCTGTGGATGAAGAAGAGGGCGACGAAAATGAGGAGGCCGAGGAGGAGGAGGAGCCGGAGCCGGAACCACGTCGCAGAAAGGAAAAGGTTGCGGCCAAGGAAAAGGCACTGGCCAAGGGCAAGGGAAAGGGAAAGGCCGCGGAAATGAACCACGGAGCTCGAAGCGGGAACTACACGCCGGATGAAGTTGAGTGGATTGCCAAGTGCTATGTTGATATCGGGCTTGATGCGGTAAATTCAAACTATCAAAAGCTTGATAAATTTTGGGAGAGAATTGCCGACAAATTCAACGAGTTCATAGCTCCTCAACAACCTCGTGGTGTAGAAGCCATTCGGTCGGCGTGGAAACGCGCCAAGACCGAAATTACTAAATTCAACGAGCAATACATCAACTTCGAGAGAGAAAATGCTAGTGGACGGAGCGACCTCGACCTCTACAAGCTAGCCGCCGATGGTTATCCTGCAACCCGTGGGAAACATTTCATCCATCGGAAGGCGTGGGAGGTCGTGAAGGATATTCCCTCCTTCTGCAATCCGGATGCCAAGACCCAATCGAAGCGCTCCAAGACTAGTGAAGACGGTGGCTACACAAGTCATTCCAGCAACTCCACATCTGCAAACGAGGCCTCGTCGATGCTTACCCGCCCGACCGGCATAAAGGCGGCGAAGAAGTGAAAGGAAAAAGTCAATCCGAATGTGGAGGTCGTGCAAACAATGGGTGGCATCCAGGAACGTATGGTCCAAATTGTGGCTAATCATGAATTTAAGCAGGCCTACGAGATCTACACGAGGAAAATAAGCGACATGGAGCCGGAACAATTGATGCGCCACCATGAAGTATGCGCATTTCTCAAGCAAAAATACCAGTTTCCGGATATTAATATGTAATTTTTAATTATCAGTATTTAATTTGTAGTTTTTAATTTGTAGTATTTAATTTGTAGTTTTTAATTTGTATCAATTGTATTGTAATTTTCCAATGTTTCAATACAATTTCGTATTTTATTATTCTTATTGCTATTTAAAATAGAAAAGTAAAATTAAAAAAAAAAAATCAATCATTGAATAGCCCTAGGGGTCGGGCTTCACCATAGTGAAAATTTCAAGCCCGGACTATCAATCATTGGGAACCCACCAAAATACCCATAGCCCTAGGACTTCGGAGCCCACTGTTGTGAATGCCCTAACAATTAATTGAAAATGTATACTCCCTCCGTCCCACTCAACAAGTCCCATTTGAATTCGGCACAAGAATTAAGAAAAAGAGTGTTAGATGATAAAAAATATAATTAAGGTAGTATTTTATTGATGTTAAAATGTGTTGAGTGGAGAAACACTGTTTGAGTGTAACATAAAGTGAATTTTAGTGTATTAATCTTTGCTAAATAAAGAAATGAGACTTATTGAGTGGGACACCAAAAATGGCCAAATGAGACGTATTGAGTGGGACAGAGGGAGTAGTAGATTGTAGGGTTTAATGATTTTAAATTGTACTATTTCATTAATTAAATTTGTATAATACTACATGCAATTAAGAAAATCTCTATTTCCTCACATAATACATAAAATGATAATATTAATATCATTGTATTAAGTACGGTTTTTCGGTTTACGGTTTGGTTTGGTTTGAATTTTCTTAAAAACCAAACCTAAAACATAAACCATAATTTTTGAAAAATCTAAATCAAACCATATTTTTTAAATCAAAAAACAGAACCAAACTGTAAATTACGGTTTGTGGTTCGATTTGGTTTACGGTTTAAACCAAACTTTGAACACCCCTACCTCCAACTCACTCATATTATCATCCTTTCCTTATCCTTATTTGGGTGTTCCACTCATATTGTCATCTTTCAAATAAGAAAAAGTTTTAACTATCTAAAATCTTTTAAAAATAATGGAACCTACCAATTTTCTATCTTTTTAACCTTATTCTTATTTTTCGTGCCCAATAATAACATGACAATTTTAATGGATTTGAGGACTAGTATATAATCTTGTCACTATGTTTGACAATTTTTCAATAATATAATAGTAACATTAAGTTAATAAATTAATACATAAAGTTTCAATCTGTTTGTAATAAAATCATGAATACTAACTTTCAGTATTAGATAGTCCGCGTTTCAATTATTTATGTAAGAACCGACTTTTGAAAGTCGGTTCGTGTGCCCACGATCTATTTCGGTTGTCTAACAAGTACATATAAAATTCAAGCCTTAAACATGCTCCTATGAAATAATCGACGTTCATAGAATATTTAGAATCTTTTACCTGCGAACTGAGAAGTTAATGACTCCAGAGTTGATCTTCCGATTGTTACCTACGACAAGATTCGACGTTGGGTGGCAACGAGCTTTTGAATCCTCTCCTCCTAAGGCTAACCACCGCCGCCCTTCTCCTCTCACAGATTTCTGTCTTTCTGTCTTTCACGTAACTGATAAGTGAGGAGATTAGTGAGCTCCTTATTATTTATACTAGGTAATTAAATACCTAAATAATAAGCCTACTAATTAAGTCCATTAATCAAAGCC
Source organism: Schizonepeta tenuifolia (assembly GCA_029490685.1). Taxonomy (NCBI): domain Eukaryota; kingdom Viridiplantae; phylum Streptophyta; class Magnoliopsida; order Lamiales; family Lamiaceae; genus Schizonepeta; species Schizonepeta tenuifolia. Next base: position 6,100,534 of record CM055957.1, read on the forward strand.
CAAAGGCTTAAATGGATTAGTAATAGGTGGCTGGCCCATAGAGAGCTAGGCCTTAATTGGGCCAAATGGGGATCTACTAGCTCGAATAAAGTATTGGTCTCTCAGTAATCGATTTCCATATTCAGTCCAAGAATATAAATCGAGACACAAGTATTAATTTATTCCACTAGAAAATTAATACTGAATTACCACTAAATCCGTTAGGTGAGTCAGGGCTAGCATTTGACTTAATTAATCTCCGCGTTTAAGATATTCAATATCCATTAATTAATTAATTCCTCTGACGGTCCATTAATTAATTAATCAGTCATTTAATTATAAACGACATCTCGAGTGCTACCACTTAAACTTATTATCGTATCAGAACTAATTTCACCTGCAGGGTTTAATACGATAAACTTATTAAGTTCCTCGAGAGGATATTATCAGACTGTTATTAGCAGAACACGGATCCTTATTGCAATTCAATCGCGGGCCAAACAACAATCGCTATCACCCAAGATATCGAGTATATTGAGCTTCAGATAGAGCTCTCACCCATGATAAATCAAAGCAATAGATAATCAACCATTCACACCGATTAATTCAATTAAGGTTAAGATCATTTAAGTCTCCGAGATCTTGTTTCTTAATCAGTCAGAATATAAGAATACATCTCAGTGTGATCCATTCAATACATAAATGTACTAGTATAAAAAAAATAGTCAATACAAACTATTTTCTATTTATGCTACAGTCGAAACCGACAACTTGTCCGAAGTTGTCTCAACTGTGAACACGACTTCTATCTCAACTTTACCGATTATAAGATCTTCTGTGATAAACCACACACCATATAATCTAGGTATGAGATAATTGAACTATAATATGATCATGCAATAACAATATTTCAGATAGAAAAATAACAGTAAATACAAGATATCAAATGTATACAAACATAAAAGGCTTGCTTTCAGTGTACAACCCTTCAATTTATTCGTCGAGAATGTTGTCTATCGGTAATTCTATACCGTATTGGTCCAAAAATAAACTTGCATCCACGGCCACGCCATAGTCCATACACATATTACCATTTGAAGAGAAATGTAAATATATTTTGACTTCCTGATATAATTACTATTATAGTGGATACATGCATATGTCAGCCTTAAACGTTATGACATCATGTCCCAAGTGGACTCACAAATAATGTGACTTCTGTCTGTAAGCACTAAGGTTTCAGATTTAAATTCTACCGCTCTTCCTCTCCTCATGTTATAAAAAAAAGCGTTTTGACATTGTTATTAAATTAATTAAATATTGTGACAATATATGCATGTGTCCTTAAAGGCTTAAACCATTAAATATGGGAGCCTTTAAGGCCAACTTTTGGTAACTATTTTTTTTCAGGATCATTTATGCTCAGCAGATTTGGGCTGTATGAGTTGGGCTTGAAGAAGTTGAATTAATACAAAAGAGAAAGAGATATAAAAAGTTGAAATTAATACAAAAGAGAAAGAATAAAATGTTGCTAAGCATATTTTGGCCATATAAGTCGGGCTTCAAGAAGTTAAAAAAAATAATAAAAAAAAGGAATAAATCATATGTTGCTGCCCAGGATCGAACTGGGGACCTTTAGTGTGTAAGACTAACGTGATAACCACTACACCACAGCAACAGATGCTCTATCTTAGTTGTTTCTTCTATATATTTATTTGCCTCAGTCAATTCAAACAACAATACAATGTTCTGTAATGAAAATTAAATACAATAAAAAAAGGAAAAATTGTACCAAAAATCCTGACCTTTTTCAATTTTCAGTTTTAAACCAAACCTTTTAAAATTCGCAAATTAATGTACGACCTTCCAATTTGATTCAATTATCTCCTACGGCCTGTCTCCGGCAGAAATCGATTGCCTACGTGGTAAATTATTTCCTTACGTGGTATTAATTTGCTTACGTGTTACACGGGGAAAATTGCACCAAAAATCTTGACCTTTTTCCAATTTCCGGTTTTAAACCAAACCTTTTAAAATTCGTAAATTAATGTACAACCTTCCAATTTGATGCAATTACCTCCCGTGCCCGATTTTCCCCCAATTTGCTGCTGACATGGAAGCCGGAATCTTCTTCAACAGACTTCATCTCCATAATTCTTCTCCATCGGCTTCCTCATCTCCATGAGTTCTTCATCGGCACAATCTGGATCTTGGAATAATCCCGAAGCTCAACAGTGGCTACCTGCCCCCCATTGTTTCTGCTTCATCGCTATCGGGACCACAGCTCCACCAGTTGAGCAATGATAAAGCGCACCAAGACAAAAGATGAACAATTACCTATTCTCTATCAGTAGATTCGAGCAATAATTTAAGCCAAATCATCAAACAAAAACAGAGCAAAGTAGATTCGATTATGTCTGTAATAGAGTATTAGGAAATTAGGGTTATTGATTCAGAGTGTTGTGTCGTTTTGGATCTGCTTTTTTTACCTCATATATGATTAAAGGAACGACATCGTTTAGGACAAGAGTAAAATGATGTCGTTTTGTGCCTATTCACCAATTAATACTCCCTCCGTCCAAAAATAATGTTCCCATTTGGGTCCTGGCACGCGGATTAAAAAAAGCTAAAAAAGTTGTTTTTAGTGGGTAAAAATTATAATGTAGGGGTAGTGGGATAATGACAAAAAAATAGTGGTAATAGTAAAAAGATGGTGGTATTGACCAAAAAGTAGGAATAAAGTTGTTGTGTTGACAAAAAAGTAGGAATAAAGTTGTTGTAAGGTGGGGCCACCAATGGCAAAGGGTAGTAAATAAAAGAAAAGTTGGAGGATATGGTTGTATGAAAAGGTAAGTAGGAAGATGATTTGTGGAAAAAAAAAAGGGGTAAGTAGGAAGATGATTTTTGGACGGAGGGAGTATCAGATATGCATAATTATTTAACACATAAGCAAATTAATACCACGTAAGGAAATAATTTACCATGTAGGCAATCGATTTCTGCCGGAGACAAGACGTGGAAGGTAATTGCATATCGTACATTAATTTGTAAATTTTAAAAAGGTTTGGTTTAAAACTGGAAATCGGAAAAAGGTTAGTGTTTTTGGTGCATTTTTTTCTCGTTTTATATTTGCCTAGTACGATGTCGTTTGTCGAGCCGAAGAGTTTTGCCACATAGAAAATTCCGGCTTCCATGTCAGCAGCAAATTGGGGGAAAATCGGGCACGAGAGGTAATTGCATCAAATTGAAAGGTCATATATTAATTTGCGAATTTTAAAAGGTCTGGTTTAAAATCGGAAATTGGAAAAAAGTCAAGATTTTTGGTACAATTTTCCCATAAAAAGATACGGATAAACTTAATTGAAACTCAATTCAAGGATGTATATATAAACTAGGCCAGCCTAACTCATTTGACAAGTATATATAATGTTGAGACTTCAAAACTATGCTTCTATTTTGAAGAACAAATTAAAACCACTACTGCTCTAATACATATTCCCTCCGTTCATGACAATTATAGTTTTTAGATTGTGGTGCGGGTATTAAGAAAATTAGGTGGATGTGTAGGGTGGACTATTATACCCCTCATCTTTTATATTGAAAAGTAGGTAGATGTGTTAAGTGGAGAAATAAAGTTGTGGGCCAGAGGCCGGTTTTCATGTAAATATTGGAATAGAATGAGGTTAGAAAAGTAAAGAGTGTGTAAAGTTATTTCTTTAAATGGAAAACTTATAATTATACTTTCGTGGACAAACCAAAATGAAAATCTGATCATAATTTTCGTGAACGGATGGAGTAGTAATTAATAGACCCTTGCAGTTTTTACTATGCTATTGATGGTTTTTTGATTAATATCCAGTCCATTTTACGGATGAGAGGATCTTTCGGTGTGGTAGGTGGAGATGGTTAGAAAATTTACTAATTCACATGCATCTACACAACGTACATGTTAGTGCATGCATGCTAATATGACCAACTTATATATAATTAGAACTTGATAGTCATTCCAAACTTCGGAAACACACGAATGAATGAACACAAAACAATGGCAATAAAGAAAAGTCCAAAATATTTACAACAGGAGGAATCACTATCCCCAGAATACAACGCGTTGATCTCCACCTTACCTACACAAAATGGGTGGGTTTCATCCTGTCTTTACCAGTATCAAGGTTTCTGGCATGCTGCTGCCTACCTTCAAGGCCTCATTTCATGCCAGAAACATTTTCAACCTCGAGATTCCGATGTTTTTCTCATCACAACCCCCAAATCCGGCACCACCTGGCTGAAAGCAATCATGTTTACCTTAATGAATCGAAAACGAAACCCTATCTCCGCCGGCAACCACCCTCTCCTCAACCACAACCCTCACGATCTGGTTCCCTTCTTGGAGATCAAGCTCTACGCCCACAACCCGAATCCCGACGTCTCGTCCTTCCCTTCTCCGAGGCTTTTCTCCTGCCACATGCCCTACGTTTCTCTACCGGAATCCGTTAAAAGAGGCTCCAAATGCAAGCTCGTGTACCTCTGCAGGAACCCTAAGGACACATTCGTCTCCCTCTGGCACTTCACCAACAAATTGAGGCTCCGAGAGATGGGAACGAATGACATGGGCGAGGTTTTCGACAGATTCTGCGACGGAATCAGCCTGTACGGACCCTTCTGGGATCATGTTCTTGATTACTGGGAGGCGAGCAGGGAGCATTCCGGCAGGGTCCTGTTTCTCAGGTACGAGGATATGAAGGCGGAGCCCGGAGTTCATCTCCGTCGGCTGGCGGAGTTCCTGGAGTGTTCATTCAGTGAAGAGGAAGAGGAATTAGGGCTGGTTGAAGAAATCTTGAAGTTGTGTAGCTTCGATCATCTGAGCTCTTTGGAAGTGAACAGGAATGGGAAATTGGCATCGGGTGAGGACAATAGTGCTTTCTTCCGGAGGGGAGAGGTGGGAGATTGGGAGAATTATTTATCTGCCGAAATGGCGGAGAAAATTGATCGAATTAGTAGGGACAGGTTTGCTGGATCGGGGTTGGAGCTGCTGTGATTAATGTATGGCTTTTGCAATGAAGATAATTCACATTTTTTTTGTTTTTGAGGGAAAAGATAATTCACATTGTGTTGCGAACTTTACATGATTTTTCAATAGTTTTGTAATCTTCTTGTTCAATAGTAGATAAGCCTTGTGGGTGCGTTGATTGGGCTCAGATAAACTGGATCGATCCTTGTTGCAATTACATCAATTACAAACATCAATCCGCGGCTTGACCTCATAAATCGTCTTTTATAAACTCCATCCGTTCCAAGATTTTAGTCTCATTTTTTTCAAATAAAAATTACAATACCCCCCAACACACATAATAAACACTTTCAAAATTACATACCAAGTCATGAGAGGGAAAAAAAAAATCTCTCCTTCTCATAATTTGGACATAAAGACCTTTCAAAAAGTTTGTTTTTCTACGCCTGTGAAAAATTCCTCTAAGGTTTGAAGAGGGAAAACTTAATACGACCCTTCTTGAAAATAAAAAATTAAAATGTCCCTAAAAATTTAAAACACAAAGTGTCCACCTTTACCTTCATGATATGCACATATGTTTCGTGTATGTATTTGTTTCATGTATGTATAAACATTAAGGGGCTAGCTAAAGACATAACTTAGAGGTCGGTGGAAATTCAGGACACATAACAAGCATGCTTTAATTTGAGGACAATACTACTAAGCATGATATTGATAGGATAATTTTCGGCCCCAACAGGTTAAAAAGCACACGATTTGCATGTGATTTTCTACGTTGAGCCCGAAGCTGATGTAGCCACATAAATAAAAAATAATATAAAAATAAAAATAAAACATTAAAAAAATTAATTAACACACTTTCTCTCAATCTCACTCTCACCTCATTCTCTCCCGTTTGTCCGTCCGTCACAGCCATCGCCAATCCATCCATCATTATCCACCATGGCCAACGCCATCGGTGGACACCAGACACAGGGTCGATCACCATCATTCCCATGGCCAACCCCAAACGAAACCCCCAAAATTTTTAGATTCTAATTTCTCTAGAGCCCTTATTTGTACATAATTTTTTCCCCAAATTGCATGTTCAAATCTTAACGGCAGTTCCTGAGGCAAGCTATTTTTCCGAGGCGGAGGGGGAGTGAGTATATTACTCTATTTCGTAAGGATGAAGTTGGAGAATCATTTGTCGGCTGAGGTGGTTTATAAAATTGATCAAATTACTCGAGACAATTTCCTTGGATCTGGGTTGGTACTTTGATCTACCGTCCTTAGACTATCTGCACCGCGAAGCGAAGAAGGGTGCTCGAGGGGTGCTCGAGACCCCCTCGACTCAAGGCAGGTGCGTGGTGGGGCACCGCGGCTTGAGACCGGCTTGAGTGCTCGAGAGGCGAAAAAAATGGCGGGCACGTGTTTACACACGCCAACGGTGTGGTTTTTAAATCCGGCAACGGGTAGAAAAACGGCTACTTTCTCAATTTTTTTTATTTTCTTTATTCATTTTTTACACCTATAAATACATCATTTCTTCTTCCATTTCATTCATCCCTTTCATCTCCAACACCTCTTCATCTCATTCATCTCTTTCATTTCTCCAACAAATTCATCCAAAAAAAAATTATGGATCCCAACAACCCATATTCGTCGGCGTGGTTTCCCTACATGTCCGACGACATGTATGGTTTCACAGGGGCGGGGCTTGATCAAATCAACCTCAACACTCCGGCCTCCGCCGAATCCTACCCGTCGTTCTCCCCCGACACCGACAGTCTGGCGACAAACACCGATGATCGCCTCATTTTGGCACCGGCGCCATCCCAACCTGCTGCCGGAGGAAGAAAAAAGAAGGGCAAGGGCAAAGCCATCGCCACCTCCGCCGCCGCTGCCGAGGAAGATGACTCGAAACCCGTCAAGGCTGTCAAGCGGCACAACTACACTGACGAACAAGCCACCTACTTGGCACAGATTTGGAAGGAGGAGACCTGCAACTCCATCGTCGGATGCGACCAGTCCGGCGAGAGATATTGGGGCGCTGTCATGGATCGTTTCAACAACAAGTTCAACTTGGATCTCAACAAGAAGATGGTGAGGAGCTTCTTCGACCGCATCCAGACCGCCGTTAAAGCCTGGATTATCGCTTTCCAGAAAGCCCAAGCTCCCCGGGCAAGCTGCGCCGATGACGGGATGGTGATGGCCGAGGCCCAAGCCATCTACGAGCAAAATACCGGAAGCTCTTCCTTCCACTATTTCACAGTTTGGGATATTCTGAAAGACTATCCCAAGTTCTTCCTCACCAATTTCCCAGACGTACCCTCCATGAAGAGGACGAAGACTATGGCGGAGGGCAACTATACATCTTCTGCGTCCCAGCCCTCCGCGGAGGAAGCCCAGTCCACCGAAGGAGAAAGTGCGCCTCCCCGACATGAGGGTCGAGATGCGGCAAGGGCCAGGGCAAGGTCCAAAGGAAAGAAGCCGGTCGAGGAGTCGTCCCAGTTCGAATCCGTCATGGATCGATATACCTCCCGACTTACCCAGTTCGCCGAGGCCAAGCATGAGATTGCGTTGGCGTTGCAGGAATCAGCTCAAGCGAAGCTGGAAAATGCTCGGGCGAGACAAGAAGCTGCTCAACAGAGATAATATGCCGCCGACTTGGAAGTTGTCTCTAGGGATACGAGATTTATGACGCCGGAGTAGCTCCATGTTCACAAGATGATGGTGGAGGAGGTGAAGCAACGTCGGGGATGGGCGTAGTTTTTTTCCGTAATTTTTAGTTTTATATAATTTTTTTTAAGGGATAATTGTCTGTAAATCCTCAACCTTTCCTCAAATTCGGAAATTGTACATGACTTTTTAATTTTCGCACTAAAAACCATCACCTGCCATTTTTTTCTGATTTTGCACTTCCGGTCGATTTCCCCCAATTAATTTCTGACGTGGCTTATCGGAACTCCACGCTGGACTGAACGGTGCGGCAAACTAAACGACGTTGTCCCCTCTAAGCCTAAACGACGTCGTTTTAAAGCATTTTCCAAATAATAGATAAAAATAATTAACAAAATCGAAAACATTACCCTCCCTCCTCATTTCTTCCCGCGACGATTGAGAGAGTGAAACCAAACCCCAGAAATTGAGAGAAAGAGAGAACACGACGACGATAGGGCTTATGCACAGAAATACGGTGGAATCACTTTCCCGTTCGAATTGCTGGAGTTAGAAAGAGAGAATCCGAACGTGGTGGATTAGAAGAAATGGATGGACAGTAAGTACACAAACTTTTCGTGTTTTTAGTTAATTTGTTGCGCAAGTAGGGTTTTTTTTTATGTTGAGCCATTTATTTGTTATTTGCAGAGATTTATTTGGGCTTTTTATTCACCATGGTGGTGAATTTGTTAAGTTGGATGATGATCTTGTGTATATGAATGGGTATAATCTGGGCATATTTGATTTAGACAGAAAAAAATTTGATTTGGGGCGTCTTAGTGCAGCAGTTCAATTTGTGGGTTATGGTTCATGGTCTGCATTGCACTTTAGATATCCTAGGTCTCACATTTTTAAGCTTATAGAAGGGGAAGAGGATGTGAGAGAGATGTTGAGCATTGTATCTGAAAGGAGTAGGGTGATTAGTGTGTATGTTGATGGAGGGGCTGATGATGGATCTGGTAGACTTCAGACACGGTTGAGTCATAATTTGCCAAGCTTTGTCTGTAGTGGTGGTAGAATAGAAGAACATGGGCAGGTTGTTGATGAAGAAGATGATCTTGAAGATGATGGTGGGGTAGTGACTCAGGGAGATACTGATGGTTCAGGGTTAGAGAATGATGATGATTTAGTTTCAGAGGATGACTTAGAGAATGATGATTACTTAGATAATGCAAGTGAGGGGGCAGTTGATGCAACTAGGAGTGAACTTGAGAATGGTTCAAAGGATGAGAATGATGATGGGCTGGATGATGAAGACTTAGAAAGTAATGATCCTGAATACTTAGAAGCTAGGAGAAATCTGAGGGAGACTGAGGCAGAAGAATTAGATAGACTCATTGATGAGTTTGTTCTACCAGAAGACATTGATGATTACTTAGATGATCATGAGCCTGAATGTGAAGACCCTGATGGTGATTTAAATTCAGAGTCTACAGATGAAGATGAGGGGTTTGTGAGGCCTGTGATACCTAAGGTGGTTTATGACCCTACTTGTGATCACAAGAACCTTCAACTCTGTCTTGGTATGAGGTTTGAAGATGGGAGGCAGTGTAGGGGGGCATTAACTCAATTCTGTATTGAAAATGGAAAATTTGTTCAGTTTAGGAAGGTGAGTAAGACACAGTGTTTAGCCAAGTGCTTTCTACTATGCAAGTGGAAGGTATATGGTAGTGTTGTGAGCAGGGATGAGACTTTTATTATCAAGACTTATTATGGTAATCACACATGTCCTAGACATGGCAGCAACAAGCTTCTTACTGCCAAGTGGATTGCAGAGAGGTTCTTGAATGTGTGGAGAAACAAGCCTTTGTACTCAATTGCTGATTTGAGGCATGATATAAATGAAAGGTGGGGTTATGACATACCCAAGGACAGGTTGTATAATGCCAAAGCTATTGCCTTAGAGATGTTAAGGGGTACAGTTGAGGTACATTATGGTTTGCTTAGGAGATACTTGGCTGAATTGAGGAGGACAGATCCTGATGGTAGATTTGAGTTGCTGTTAGGGGAAGACCATGTGTTCAAGGGGTTGTATATTGGGTTCAGCTTACTGGTGAGGGGTTTCAAGGAGAGTTGCAGGCCTATAATTGGCCTTGATGGGTGTCACCTGAAGACCTACTTAGGTGGAGTTCTGCTTTGTGCTGTTGCCAAAGATGGAAATGATCAAATGTTTCCCATAGCTTGGGCAGCAGTTGAGACAGAGAATGAAGAATGCTGGGCTTGGTTTCTCAGGCTGTTCATTTATGACATTGGCATTGGCAATGGAGATGGATACTCTTTCATCAGTGACCAACAAAAGGTGATGCAGTCTATTCATTTTTCTGAATTATGTTTTCATTCCTATCTTGTGTGGCTAATATTTTCTGCATTAGGGCTTGGAGAATGCAGTGAAGGCACTTGCACCAAATGTGGAGCACAGAAATTGCTCAAGGCATATATATATGAACTGGAAGAAAGAGCATAAGGGATCCACACTGAAAAACCTGTTTCTCTATGCCACAAGAAGCACTTATGAGCAGCAGCTGAAGGACTATCTCCAGGAGATGCAGAAGGAAAGCATGGCTGCCTACCAGGATTTCATGAGCAGAGACATAAAAAAAATCTGTAAGGCGTTTCTATCCACTTCTGTGCGTAGTGACATGATAACTAATAACATAGCTGAATGCTTCAATGGTTGGATTTTGAGAGCTAGAGGAAAACATGTTATCCACATGTGTGAAGAGATTAGGACTAAAATGATGGGGAGGCAAGTGAAAAGGAGGGATGAATTAGTGAGAGTAACAGATACAATCTGCCCTAACATTAGGAAAGAGTTAGAGAAAAAGAGAGCAAAAGTGAAGGATTGCCACCCTAAACCCAATCTTGATAACATCTTTGAGGTGGGACACTTTGAAAATAAGTTTGTTGTTAATTTAGGTGAAAGATCATGTAGTTGTAGGGAATGGAATATCACTGGTATCCCTTGTGTGCATGCATTATCTGCAATCAATTACCTCGGAAGGGAGCCATCAGAATATGTGGATGAATACTACACAGTGGAGAAATGCTTGAAGGGATATCAACAAGGGTTGCAACCCATTAATGGACAAAAGCTGTGGCCACAAGTGGAAGGGTTTATTGTAAAACCTCCTGCACTAAGAAGACAAGCTGGAAGGCCCAAGAAGAAGAGGATTCGCTCTGCTGGTGAGAAGGACAGGGATCCAAACAAGTTGCCAAGACATGGCATGGTCATGAACTGCAGGAGGTGTGGAGGAGCAGGCCATAACAAGAAAACATGCCAAAACATGACTCTCCCAAAGCCACCACCTAAACCAAAGGTATAAATCATTTTAAACACTACCTCTAACTCTGCTTGGTTTTTATACTTACTCATGATAATCTGTGATATTAGGGGAAGCCTGGAAGGCTTGCTAAACCACCAGTTCAAGCTTCACAAAGCTCAGTCAACACTAAAACAAGTGGTGCAGGTACAAGTGGTGCAGGTACAAGCAGTGGAAGGGGAAGGGGTGCTGCAAGCTCTGGCAGGGGAAGAGGTGTTGCTAGGGGAAGAAGTGGCAGGGGAAGAAGAGGTGCGGCAACATTTCAAGCTCCACGCTCTACAGTTGGTGGAACTGCCCATTTAATCAGAGAGAGGAACTTTGCAAGAGGATGTGGCTTATACACTAGTGAGACCATAGGGAATATATACTATAGTGAGCCCGGTTCCAATGTAGTCCACTCTGTCTACAACACTAGAAGCCGCTGTGATGGTGCTGGATCAAGTCAAGGGGCCTCATCTTCTCAACAGAATTAGGCTGCTATAAGTGAAACATCTCATCTTTTTTTGTCATTTTGTGTAATTCTTGGATGCTACTGTGAATTTGTCAACTCTGTCTTGGATGTCATTTTGTGTAATTGTCAAGTGCATATGCTACTGTGAATCTTCAAGTAGGATTGAATCTTCATTTTTTTTGTAATTCTCAAGTGGAGATGCTACTGTGAACTTCAATGTTTAAATGAAGATGTTATGCTTTTTAAGCTATTGTCATTATTGTCATTTTACCTCAATTTTGCTAGTCTTACAATTATGGTTTGAAAGTGAAACATGTTGATTGCATTACAGGATAAACTGACTAACAAATAGCACAAAATACTGAGGTAGTCATGCCCATAAATCATTTCATACAACAAAACATCTCAGCTACATTCACATCATCTCAGCTACAATTCACATCATCTCAGCTCAAACTAAATTGCTACATTAAGAACAAGAAAACATCTCACTAGTGATAGAGATCATCTCAGCTACATTCATCAACCTAAATTGCTCAAGAACCAGGCCACAACAAGAAAAACTACCAACAGATACACTTTTATAAGTTTCCTTTCAAGCTTCTTAATTTTAATCTCTTGCCCCTCAGACAACACCTTCAAGTCTTGGTTCTTGGCAGTCTTTATCTTAAATAAGCTCATCAATTCCTCATATCTAGCCTCCATTGCAGCCTCCATCTTTTCATACTTTCTTTCATCCATTAATTTGCAGGACTTCAACTGCTCAAGAGCATTATCCCTTTGAAGCTTTATCTTGTTCAAGACTAACTTATAGTATGAATCCAGTTCAGGATCTACCCATAGCAAGAAATTGCAATTGTCTCACTACAATGAAAATTAACAGAATTTTGAGAAATATAAAGTAACTACATAGAAAAAAAAATAAAATTGAATGTGTTACCTTCCTGCGAGAGCAGCAATAAAACCTCCTCTCTGGATTAGCTTGAGTACGAGAAGTGTCGACAATGGCAGGAATTTTATGCCCACAACATATTGTGTTGGTGCTTGCACCTCTTAAGCTTGAGGACGTATTCGATTCAGTTGACATGCTCTGCTCAGCTCTGCTCTGCCGTCGCTCTCTCTCTCTCTCCCTCTATCTCTCTCTCTCCCTCTCTCTCTCTCTCTCTCTCTCTCGCGTTCTCTGGATTCTATGGTAAGCTCTTCGTCTACAAACACTATATGAACCCTAATTGCAACAATGTAGCACCAAATGGGGTAAATCGAAAAGCATTTGGAAAATGCTTTAAAACGACGTCGTTTAGGCTTAGAGGGGACGACATGGTTTAGTTTGCCGCACCGTTCAGTCCAGCGTGGAGTTCCGATAAGCCACGTCAGAAATTAATTGGGGGAAATCGACCGGAAGTGCAAAATCAGAAAAAAAAACGGCAGGTGATGGTTTTTAGTGCGAAAATTAAAAAGTCATGTACAATTTCCGAATTTGAGGAAAGGTTGAGGATTTACAGACAATTATCCCTTTTTTTAATTATGTAGTGTTTTTTTATTGTGTCCGGCATGTAATTTCAATTTTCAAATATTAATGAAAAATTCGTATTATTTATTAATTAGTGTATTTTAATTTATTTACAAATACATGAATTAATTTAATAAATAGAAATGGAGAATTGTTTAATATTGTGCTGGAGATTCCTTGAAGACCGTTGGGATGCATGAGTAGGGGTCTCTAAGAATGCTCTAGTACTGGAGACCCCATTAAAGACCACTAATAGTCCGGGATGTAGTTAGTCTTAATTAAATTTTTATGATATTTAATTGTTGATTGTTGATTTGATCCATGTACCAATGAGATTCTCACTTTTAGTGAACTCCCCAAGTGCGTGCAAATTTTTGTTCTTTCTCTAAATGCAACTATATATGCAATTATAAATACTTTTATACGACACCTAAATGAAGCATCTTACAATTTTCTTTAGGACCATTCTTGGTTAAATAAAATATTTGGGCTCAAAAAATGAAATTTCTGAAAGGGTAATTTTAAAGTACATATATATGTCCCCATATGCATTTATCCCTTTATAACCGTGTATATTCTCTCAGTCACTTAGTGTGTACAAATTTAATTTATTGTAAGGTATAAAATATTAAACACTACGTACACCCAAAATGGAAGGATTACTATTTAACCCCTTAGCCCTAGGGCCTCAGTATTTCTATGTTTAATATTCTTTGTGATTTGGACATCGCCAGTTGCACTCTTGACAAATTTCTAATCTGGAGGCATGGCGCGATCGACGACAGATCTACTAGTGCTCAACGATGAGTGGTACTGCATTCTATACTGGTGCGACGGACTATATTAAAATCAACCTTATAGAAAATATTTTCGTCTCATATTGAAACCTGAAAATTTACAAACTTTTTTGAGGCACTCTTCTGTACAACCGGATCCCCTGCGACCTGATCCATGAGATCGGATCCGGGTCGGGTTGACCTGGTCAATCCGAGTTGACCCGTTGACCGGTCATTTTTTTCTTTGGTTACGCATTCGGCTCCGATTTTACAGCTCCGCCTTCGGCTCTAATTTTACGGCTCGCCTTCGCTCCGATTACTAATATAAGGATAATCGGCGGGCAACAATTTGGACGTTTTCGGTTCGCTCAGAGGCCTTCGGTTCCCCTCGCTCGAATCTTGACCAAAGAAGAAGCGGCAAACAAAAAAACGAAGAGGTAAACAAAAAAAAAGTAGTTTTTTTTTTAAAAAAAAATTGAAATAAAAGCTGAAAAAAGAAAACAGAAAACGGAAAACAGGAAAATTAAGATAGAAAACAAGAAATTAAAAAAAAATGATAAGCGCGTGCACCCCACACACGGTCGCATGAGATGCAGCAAGTCGCAGCCGAGTTTTTGCGAACTCTTTTTTAATTAAAAGCCCAATATATGATTATGACAGCCCAATTTTAATTCATCGAAACCAATAAACCAGGCCCAACTCCTTTAACTGCAGTGGTGGTACCTATGAAGTCATGCTCATGAGACATTAGAAACACGAACACAAACGCACATTCCGTCCCAATTCAATAGACTAGAATGTCCGAGCATGAATGTTAGTATGAAATTGAGTTACCTCGGTCCCTTGGTATTATCATCATTTTCTCATTTAAATGTACACTAATATTGTTTGTTCCAAATAAAAAAATATTTAACTTTCTTAATTCTTTCAAAAGTAATGTACATACCTGTTTTCTATTTTTTTACCTTTATTTTTAATCTGCATGTTGAACAATAACATTACAATATAAGTGAGACAGAGACAATATATATTAGTTTTGAAAATAGTAAGTACTCCATCCATTCACGAATAGTATGACTAATTTTCTTTTTTCATCCGTTAACAAAAGTATCACTATTTCATTTTAGGATATAACCTGATCACTATCGTATTTTTCATCCATTTCTTCATTAACAAAAGTATGTCACTTTCTCCACTCATTTAATAATTATCAAAGGTTTTATTAAAACTCGTAATGCCCAAAAATAGTCATACTATTCATGAACGGAGGAAGTAAGGTTTTTTTTTAGAACTTCTTTTGTGAAACCAATACTATAAGAGAAGGGAGAGAAATGCCTTTTGCGTGGCATAGTGTTCATGTAACTAATAAGTTATTGTTAGGGTGTTAATTATATCTTAAGTATCTTCTAACTAGGTGTGACTTGTGAGCCTATTGAAATGAGATCAAGTACATTACCTTCTCAAGTTAAAAATACACAAAGCGCCTCCGCAATAAATTATAAGTGGTGATCACTAAATTATTTAGCAATTATTCCGCAACTTAAATTAAAGTAATTGTAGTAATAGCAATCGAGTATCGTATCCATAAGGACTATTGAACGAAAATAGTGAGAAAACAAAGTTCATACACTTTCCTACTATTCAAGCTCTAGGATTAGTCATGATTGAAGATATTTCAACTTAAAGAAATAGAAATCAACAATTAGAGAGCATATAAAAGTAATTAAAGCAATAAACGATCAAGCAAGATAATATAAAACGGGGGTTGATTCTAGGAACATTGCTCGACTCAAAATGATGGAGAATTAGGCTATTGATCTACTTAACCATTTTTAATCCAATTCAAGCAAAGGAATCACACACATATGCACATTCTCTCTCTCGAAAAGAAAGCACAAGTTGATCAACTACTCGCCTCTCTCGACTAAGACTCGAAACGAAGAATTAACTCTCAAAAGCACCCGAGATTTATAACCTTCTATGAATAGATTAACTTCCGTTAGGACCCTTAACCATTCATATCATGCAAACTTGAATTCAATGAACATAAAAACCGATTAAGCATTTTCACGAACACTTGGCATGCTAAAATAGAGACCACCTATTATAACATGAGAAACAAGCACCAAGATGCACAAACTATAAATTGGAAGGTAAAATAACATCAATAAGGAAATTCCACCATCAATTGAGACTCACAACTTCCTAGAATCAACTAAAGATTTAGCTAGACATAAAAGAAGAAATAGCAAAAGAAAAGATAAATGAAACCATAATTAATGATACTAAATAACCTAAAAGTAGAAATCTTCAATTAGTTCTTCGCTTGTAGCCAATTCCAACCATAAGATCAAATGAAAGACAAAAGCCCTAATTAAATCTAGAAAAGAAAACTTTGGGAAGAGGAAACTAAGCTAGAATGAGAGATGTTTTCAATTGGGGAAGACTCACTTTTTATAGCCCACAAGAAATGAAGGCAAAAAGGCATTACTAAAAGGGCAAAATTGTCAAACAACTCAAAAACATGTAAAAAGTGCGGTTGAAAGTGCAATAAATGCGGGTGCGGTCGGGGGCGCACATCTAGGGTCGAGAAAGTGAGTTTTTCCTCCGAATACAATATGTGCGACCTCTCTGCAAGATATGCGGCCGCATCAGAGGGAGCATAAAATGTGTGCGGCCATGCATGCGGTTTATGCGGCCGCATAAGAGGGAGCATGAACAAGGCCGAGAAATTCTCTGCTTGGCTTGCCTCTTGTGCAATACGACTAATTGAGCGGGAAGTGTGGACGCATATGAAGGAGCATAAACCTCGATTATCTTTTTCTCCCTTTTCTCTACATATTTTCCTATAAAAACACCAAAACAACAACCGAGTATCAAATTCTTCCAAGAAGAAGATAATTGACGATAAAGCTCAATACCAACACCATTTTGCACTCAAAATACATTCAATTAAGGCTCAAGAATCATGTAAAAGTCATGATTATCACTCCCCCAAACTTACACAATTGTTCGTCCTCGAACAAGAACAAAAAGAAAGACATAACGATAAGCATGCTTAAAACTAGATGTTGATGAATAATGGCTTCAGAAATTTTTCAAAACACAACTACAAGTGAAAATTTACAATTCATGCTTCAACTATCTCAATATTCTCAAACATTCAACCCTTCCAAGTTATCATCCTCACCAAATGGGAATAATACATCAACAATATAGGCTCTCACTCTCAAGAATGAAAAATGGAAAGTATATACACTCAATTCAAATCATAACATACATTCTACCATAAACTTGCAACTCGTCTTACCTCTCCATTGCTTAAATGAGTACTTTAAATAAAGATCAACAAGGACTTAATCGGATTGTAATGAAGGCACTTTGGTTAGGTAGGAGGTTTTTGGCTAAGTGACTTAATAAATTTTCCAATTTGTAAATGAGTGACGGGTGCTATATCACGTATACTTCAATGACTTAGATGAAGTTCCTACTAATATACCTAAGATGTGGCTCGAACCACAATATTCATCGAGTACACTTTACATGCAATAAGAAACTGCTTATTTGATGAGTTTTGCTAAGATATGTGCTAATATCTCTAAACCACGTGCAGTAAAGGCATACACACTTCGACTAATGAAAAAAATCAAAAGTTAATGTGTACACAGTCAAGGCTTATATCTACTATGTACACTACACAGTATAAATATCTTCTACTGTGTCTTCAAGAACTTGGCCCTTTATTTAGATTCTAGAGCTATTTATATCTTTATTGCGTGTTTTTAGGCTTCTAGTAAATATTTTTGTTTACTCTTACATCTTACACGGGCCATATGTGGAACAAAAATTTGTAAATGAGTGACGGGTGCTATATCACGTATACTTCAATAACTTAGATGAAGTTCCTACTAATGAACCTAAGATGTGGCTCGAACCACAATATTCATCGAGTACACTTTACACGCAATAAGAAACTGCTTGATTTGATGAGTTTTGCTAAGATATGTGCGAATATATCTAAACCACGTGCAGTAAAGGCATAAACACCTCGATTAATGAAAAAATTTAAAAGTTCATGTGTACACAGTCAAGGCTTATATCTACTATGTACGCTACACAGTATAAATATCTTCTACTGTGTCTTCAAGAACTTGGCCCTTTATTTAGATTCTAGAGCTATTTGTATCTTTATTGCGTGTTTTTAGGCTTCTAGTAAATATTTTTGTTTACTCTTACATCTTACACGGGTCATATGTGGAAAAAAAATTTGTAAATGAGTGACGGGTGCTATATCACGTATACTTCAATAACTTAGATGAAGTTCCTACTAATATACCTAAGATGTGGCTCGAACCACAATATTCATCGAGTACACTTTACATGCAATAAGAAACTGCTTATTTGATGAGTTTTGCTAAGATATGTGCTAATATATCTTAACCACGTGCAGTAAAGGCATAAACACTATGACTAATGAAAAAAATCAAAAGTTCATGTGTACACAGTCAAGGCTTATATCTACTAGGTACACTACACAGTATAAATATCTTCTACTGTGTCTTCAAGAATTTGACCTTTTTTTAGATTCTAGAGGTATTTATATCTTTATTACGTATTTTTAGGCTTCTAGTAAACATTTTTATTTACTCTTACTTCTTACATGGGCCATATGTGGAACAAAAATTTGTAAATGAATGATGGGCGCTATATCACGTATCATTCAATGACTTAGATGAAAGTCCTACTAATATACTTAAGATGTGGATCGAACCACAATATTCATCGAGTACACATTACACACAATAAGAAACTGCTTAATTTGATGAGTTTTGCTAAGATATGTGCCAATATATCTAAACCATGTGTAGTGAAGGTATAAACACTTCGACTGATGAAAAAAATCAAAAGTTCATGTGTACACAGTCAAAGCTTATATCTACTATGTACACTACACAATATAAATATCTTCTATTGAGTCTTCAAGAACTTGGTCCTTTTTTAGATTCTAGAGCTATTTATGTCTTTATTACGTGTTTTTAGGCTTCTAGTAAACATTTTTGTTTACTCTTACTTCTTACACGGGTCATATGTGGAACAAAAATTTCTAAATGAGTGACGAGTGTCATATCACGTATGCTTCATTGACTTAGATGAAGTTCCTACTAATATACTTAAAATGTGACTCGAACAACAATATTTATCTAGTACACTTTACACACAATAAGAAACTGCTTAATTTGTGTGTGTATGTTAGTCTAGTGGTAGTGAGGTTAATGCCCGGGTTAAAGGTCATGGGTTCGAGTCCTCCGTCACGTGGTATTTAAATTTACTTGCAATGTTGTTCAAAAAAAAAAAAAAAGAAACTGCTTAATTTGATGAGTTTTTCTAAGATATGTGCTAATATATCTAAATCATGTGCATTAAAGGCATAAATACTTCGACTAATGAAAAAATCAAAAGTTCATCTATACACAGTCAAAGCTTATATCTACTATGTACACTACGCAGTATAACTATCTTCTATTGTGTCTTCAAGAACTTGGCCCTTTTTTTAGATTCTAGAGCTATTTATATCTTTATTACGTGTTTTTAGGCTTTTAGTAATCATTTTTGTTTTCTCTTACTTCTTACACGGGTCATATGTGGTACAAAAATTTGTAAATGAGTGACGGGTGCTATATCACGTATACTTCAATGACTTAGATGAAGTTCCTACTAATATATCTAAGATGTGGCTCGAACCACAATATTCATCGACTACAGTTTTACACGCAATAAGAAACTGCTTAATTTGATGAGTTTTGCTATGATATGTGCTAATATATCTTAACCACGTGTAGTAAAGGCATAAACACTTCGACTAATGAAAAAAATCAAAAGTTCATCTGTACATAGTTAAAGCTTATATCTACTATGTACACTACGCAGTATAAATATCTTCTACTGTGTCTTCAAGAATTTGGCCCTTTAATTAGATTCTAAAGCTATTTATATCTTTATTACGTGTTTTTAGGCTTCTAGTAAGTATTTTTGTTTACTCTTACATCTTACACGTGCCATATGTGGAACAAAAATTTGTAAATGAGTGACGGGTGCTATATCACGTATACTTCCATGACTTAGATGAAGTTCCTACTAATATACCTAAGATGTGGCTCGAACCACAATATTCATCGAGCACACTTTACACGCAATTAGAAACTGCTTGATTTGATGAGTTTTGCTAAGATATGTGCGAATATATCTAAACCACGTGCAGTAAAGGCATAAACACCTCGATTAATGAAAAAAATCAAAAGTTCATCTGTACATAGTCAAAGCTTATATCTACTATGTACACTACGCAGTATAAATATCTTCTATTGTGTCTTCAAGAACTTGGCCCTTTTTTTAGATTCTAGAGCTATTTATATCTTTATTACGTGTTTTTAGGCTTCTAGTAAATATTTTTGTTTACTCTTACATCTTATACGTGCCATATGTGGAACAAAAATTTGTAAATGAGTGACGGGTGCTATATCACGTATACTTCAATGACTTAGATGAAGTTCCTACTAATATACCTAAGATGTGGCCCGAACCACAATATTCATCGAGCACACTTTACACGCAATAAGAAACTGCTTGATTTGATGAGTTTTGCTAAGATATGTGCGAATATATCTAAACCACGTGCAGTAAAGGCATAAACACCTCGATTAATGAAAAAAATCAAAAGTTCATCCTTACAAAGTCAAAGCTTATATCTACTATGTACACTACGCAGTATAAATATCTTCTATTGTGTCTTCAAGAACTTGGCCCTTTTTTTTAAATTCTAGAGCTATTTATATCTTTATTACGTGTTTTTAGGCTTCTAGTAAACATTTTTGTTTACTCTTACTTCTTACACGGGCCATATGTGGAACAAAAATTTGTTAATGAGTGACAGGTGCTATATCACGTATACTTCAATGACTTAGATGAAGTTCCTACTAATATATCTAAGATGTGGCTCGAACCACAATATTCATCGACTACAGTTTTACACGCAATAAGTAACTGCTTAATTTGATGAGTTTTGCTAAGATATGTGCTAATATATCTTAACCACGTGTAGTAAAGGCATAAACACTTCGACTAATGAAAAAATTCAAAAGTTCATCTGTACATAGTCACAGCTTATATCTACTATGTACACTACGCAGTATAAATATCTTATACTGTGTCTTCAAGAATTTGGCCCTTTAATTAGATTCTAAAGCTATTTATATCTTTATTATGTGTTTTTAGGCTTTTAGTAAACATTTTTGTTTTCTCTTACTTCTTACACGGGTCATATGTGGTACAAAAATTTGTAAATGAGTGACGGGTGCTATATCACGTATACTTCAATGACTTAGATGAAGTTCCTACTAATATATCTAAGATGTGGCTCGAACCACAATATTCACTGACTACAGTTTTACACGCAATAAGAAACTGCTTAATTTGATGAGTTTTGCTAAGATATCTGCTAATATATCTTAACCATGTGTAGTAAATGTATAAACACTTCGACTGATGAAAAAAATCAAAAGTTCATGTAATCACAGTCAATGCTTATATCTACTATGTACACTACACAGTATAAATATCTTCTATTGTGTCTTCAAGAACTTGGTCCTTTTTTTAGATTCTAGAGCTATTTATGTCTTTATTACGTATTTTTTGGCTTCTAGTAAATATTTTTGTTTACTCTTACATCTTACACGGACTATATGTGGAACAAAAATTTCTAAATGAGTGACGAGTGTCATATCACGTATACTTCAATGACTTAGATGAAGTTCCTACTAATATACCTAAGATGTGGGTCGAACAACAATATTTATCTAGTACACTTTACGCGCAATAAGAAACTGCTTAATTTGATGAGTTTTGCTAAGATATGTGCTAATATATCTAAATCACGTGCATTAAAGGCATAAATACTTCGACTAATGAAAAAAATCAAAAGTTCATCTCTACACAGTCAAAGCTTATATCTACTATGTACACTACGCAGTATAAATATCTTCTATTGTGTCTTCAAGAACTTGGCCCTTTTTTTAGATTCTAGAGCTATTTATATCTTTATTACGTGTTTTTAGGCTTTTAGTAAACATTTTTGTTTTCTCTTACTTCTTACACGGGTCATATATGGTACAAAAATTTGTAAATGAGTGACGGGTGCTATATCACGTATACTTCAATGACTTAGATGAAGTTCCTACTAATATATCTAAGATGTGGCTCGAACCACAATATTCATCGACTACAGTTTTACACGCAATAAGAAACTGCTTAATTTGATGAGTTTTGCTATGATATCTGCTAATATATCTTATCCACGTGCGGTAAAGGCATAAACACTTCGACTAATGAAAAAAATCAAAAGTTGATCTGTGCACATTCAAGGCTTATATCTACTATGTACACTACACACTATAAATATCTTCTACTGTGTCTTCAAGAATTGGGCCCTTTATTTAGATTCTAAAGCTTTTTACTTCTAGTAAATATTTTTGTTTACTCTTACATCTTACACGTGCCATATGTGGAACAAAAATTTGTAAATGAGTGACGGGTGCTATATCACGTATACTTCAATGACTTAGATGAAGTTCCTACTAATATACCTAAGATGTGGCTCGAACCACAATATTCATCGAGTACACTTTACACGCAATAAGAAACTGCTTAATTTGATGAGTTTTACTAAGATATGTGCGAATATATCTAAACCACATACAGTAAAGGCATAAACACTACGACTAATGAAAAAAATCAAAAGTTCATGCATACACAGTCAAGGCTTATATGTACACTACACAATATAAATATCTTCTACTATGTCTTCAAGAATTTGGCCCTTTATTTATATTCTAGAGCTATTTATATCTTTATTACGTGTTTTTAGGCTTCTAGTAAATATTTTTGTTTACTATTACATCTTACACGGGCCATATGTGGAACAAAAATTTGTAAATGAGTGACGAGTGCTATACCACGTATACTTCAATGACTTAGATTAAGTTCCTACTAAAATACCTAAGATGTGGCTCGAACCACAATATTCATCGAGTATACTTTACACGCAATAAGAAACTGCTTAATTTGATGAGTTTTACTAAGATATGTGCGAGTATATCTATACTACGTGCAGTAAAGGCATAAACACTTCGACTAATGAAAAAAAATCAAAAGTTCATCTGTACACAGTCAAGGCTTATATCTACTATGTACACTACACAGTATAAATATCTTCTACTGTGTCTCATAAACTTGGCCCTTTTTTTAGATTCTAGAGCTATTTATATCTTTATCATGTGTTTTTAGGCTTCTAGTAAATATTTTTGTTTACTCTTACTTCTTACACGGGCCATATGTGGAACAAAAATTTGTAAATGAGTGACGGGTGCTATATCACGTATACTTCAATGACTTAGATGAAGTTCCTACTAATATACCTAAGATGTGGCTCGAACCATAATATTCATCGACTACACTTTACACGCAATAAGAAACTGCTTAATTTGATGAGTTTTGCTAAGATATATGCTAATATATCTAAACCACGTGCAGTAAAGGCAAAAAAACACTTCGACTAATGAAAAAAATCAAAAGTTCATCTGTACACAATCAAGGCTTATATCTACTATGTACACTACACACTATAAATATCTTCTACGGTGTCAACATATAATCAGATTTTCCATCATTGCCCAATTGCTCTTTATTCTATCGCATTAGAGTATGATGATTCAAATTATTAATGGGCATTTGTACAAGAATCGCATCGCCTCTTATGTACTTTGATCTTGCCCAATAACCACTGTGACATATGACGATCTGTTGCAATGACATCTGCCAAAAAATAAAGAAAACCCTAATTCGATCAACTGTGTATTAATAAACCCTAAAAGCTCAATTGTGTATTGGTTAATTGTATACTAATATTTAGCAAAAACTAAAAGTAACATGTAGTAACTCATAATTTAAGTCTTCCATCTAAGAGTGAGCATAATAATTCAAATACGTCTCAACTGTGTTCTTATAAACCAAATAGTAGCATCAACTGTATACTTTAGAACATGTAAAATTATTGTAACTGTGTACTATTAGTTTTGGTTATTTTTCAAATAATTGTAAATCTGCTAGCCTATCATTTAAAATTTTCATCTTACTTTATATATTTCTTAACTGAATACTATATAAACACGACTGACCTCAACTGTGTACATAAGAACATTAATTGCAAATTTTTTATCGAATACAGAGAGTTAAATCTAGCAAGAAAATTACCTCAACAATGAGAAAGACAGACGATAACACCTATTTAGAAACGAACTTCTTTGAGAATCGAACTTCATAGAGAATTACAAAATTATGGTGAGTTTTCTTTTTCAACATTTTTTGATTCGATTTTGAGATGAATTGTAGTGGAGAAGAATGAGCCTTTTGTTCTATTTATTGTAGTAATAAATTACTTACCAACCGATTTTTCATAGAATTTAATGTTGTTGTTGTGGTGTGATTAATGAAGTAGAGAAAGAGGAGGAGAGAGAAATTGTTGAGTTGAGAGGAAGAAGAGCAGCAACAACGTGCAGATTTGTGGGAGGAGAGAGAAGGAAAAAGAAAAGAGTATGTGTGGAGGATTTTTAAATTTAAAATGATTTAAAATTATAAAAGATTATAATAAGGGTAACTTAGTAATTTCATTGAAAAAAGTATATGAAAGATTCAGTTTTAAAAGTTGGGGTATATATTAGCTATTACTATATGAGGAGTGTATTTTTAGCATTCTTCTCTCTTTCTCTCTCTCTCTCTCTCTATATATATATATATATATATATATATAGAATTAAGATCATATAAGAATGACCCTTATCCTAAGAAATGAGAATCAATCTCAGCCACTCATCTGTTGCATCTCGCTAAGAAGGGCGGTGCATCCGGATGAAAAATTTCCAATTTTTTTTTTTTTTTTTTTTTTAAGGTTTGATTTTTCCATAAAGCTGGGTGCATCTCATGACAACGTAGGGTGCATCTAGTTTCACGTTGTGGTGCATCTCATTGTAAAGTGTGGTGCACCTACTACATTGTGGTTCATGAGATGCACCACTACGTGTATTGATATGCACGGGACAGTGTAATTAGATGCACCACTAGGTGTAAGGAAATGCACTATGCTTTAAGGCGGAGCCGAGAAAAATAATGTTAAAAAAAAACTGAAAAAATCGGAAATGCACCACACAGTGTATCTAGATGCACCGTGTTTTAAGAAAAAATCGCCCAAAAAAAAAAACTGGAAAAAAAAAATCGGACATGCAACACAATGTGTAACCAGATGCACCACACAGTGTATCTAGATGCACCGTGTTTTAAGAAAAAATCGCCCAAAAAAAAAAAAAGAATTGGCGCGTGAAAGACACGCGCCCGCCCTTTTTTTGAGATGTGTGGTCCAAATTTATTCCTATTTCTCACTTTAAGGACTATTCTCACTAGATCTCATCCCTATATATATAGATTATATAGACACTCATCTTTAACTAGGCATGAAAACTAATCAGCACCGTTAAGGTACATAAATGATGAAAATCATCAAATGCTAACAACTTATCCAAAACAATCTGCAGGATTATTATTACATGACTAAACCTGATCCAGAAAACTTGTGTTGCACAATCCGATCAAGTTTATCAGCCATCTCAGCACTCAAACAGTTGTTCCAATCACCAACCACCCCCTTCCGAAAGAAATGCCTGTTCTCCATACCAATCTCCAATCTCCCAATCCTATTAACCTCCATATTCTTCATACTCTCAAAACTAGTCAATTCCACGATTTGATCAATCATCCCACCCTCCTCCTCCTCCGCAGAGAATGGGCAGTCCAAGAAGTCGGCCAGACGACGCAGCTGCACCACGGGCTCCTCCTTCATATCCTCGTACTTGACGAACAACACTCCCTCGGAACTCTCCCTACTCTGCTTCCAGTATCCCACCACATGATCCCAGTACGGCCCGTACCCGACCACGCCCTCACAGAACAAATCAAACGCTTGTTGAATGTCCATCTCTCCGGTTTCTTGAGGCCTCAGCTTGTTCATGAAGTGCCACAGCGACACCAAGGTGTCCCTGGGGTTCCTGCACGCGTACACGACCTTGCATTTGGAGCCGCTCTTCTTCACGGGCTCCGGCAGACAAACATGAGGCATGTGAGTTGAGAAGAACCTTCTACAAGGAAAGGAGGAGGGGGGCGTGATCCGATTGTTGCCGGCGGCGTAGAGGTTGATCTCAAGGCTGAGGACTAGCTCGTGAGGGTTGTGTGTGAGAAGAGGATGATCTTTGGCGGCGGGAGGATGGTCACGGCGGTTGAGTAAGGTGAAGATGATTGCTTTCAGCCACGTGGTACCGCATTTGGGAAACGTGACGAGGAGAACGTCGGAGTCTTGGACTTGGAAATTCTGCCGGCATGAGATGAGGGATTGGAGATGATCGGGTTGGTACCAGAAACCTTGGTATAGGTAGAAATGGGAGGAATCGAACCATCCTTTTTGTGTGGGGAGGGTGGAGATCAGCTCTTTCAATTCTGGGCTTACAGCTTCTTCCTGTTGCAAGTATTTTGGTGTGTCGTCTTGGGATGACATTTTTTTCTCTCTCTACAGTTTTGGAAGGTGTACGTCTTGACTTTGTGTTTCAATCGATTATTTATTGTCCTCCAAGAATTTCTTTTTACTTGTCCTCCAAGAATTTCTTTTGAAACTGTGGCCGCTAGTGCTGAATGATTAAATTGATTTGGACTATATATACTTTATCTTCTGCACGTTCACTGCATTTGCTTTAGTATATAAAAGTTTTGTTAATTTAAAAACACAAGTGGTGTAGCAGAGTTATTTGTTCGTTTGTGTCCCGTGTCAAAGTGGGGACGCCGCCACAACAACAATAATATCAATAATGTTGGATTTATAAAATTTACTGATAATGTTGTTCAATAATATTAATAATAGTGTGTGAGTTAATCTAATGGTAGTGTGATTAATTCGGGTCGAAGGTCACAAATTCGAGTTCGTCATTACGTGATATTTAAATTTTTTTATAATATTGTTAAAATAAAAATACTATTTAAAAAAAATAATATCAATAATAATAATTTTCAGTTTCTTGATTGTGCATCGTATTATTTAATTTAATTTAATTTAATTGGGATCTTCTATCATTTTTGTTGCGGTGACAGTAATTATTTTTGTTGTGCTCTTTTTTGTGCATTGACAGCACAACATTTGTTAGGGACGACGGACGAGCCACGTGAATACTCAAAATGTGATTTTGATCATTATTGGATAATTATAATTTGAACTCTAAGTGTGTGTATTCAATCTGGATTTCTGTTGGATTTTAAAGATTTTAGAAATGTGGGTGTATTGGATGTAGACTTTTAATAGATTTCAGAAATCCTGATATATTGGATGTGGATTTCATTAGGATTTCAGAAATCCTACAAAAGTCTAGGTGTATTAGATTAAGATTTCATTTGAATTTCTGAAATCTTAGTGTATTCAAAACACCATGGAGTTTGAAAACCATTATATTTGTTGGACTTTCGTTGGATTTTGAAGGCTAAAATACAGCAGACGAAATTCACACGATATCGATGAGATTTCTGAAATTCAACAGACCTCAGCGCCAGGTGAGATACAGCGGACGCTAAGGCGTGCCCAGCCGGCGCTAGGGGCCAGCGGCCGCTGGTCAGCTCCAATCTTTCTCATAATATATACACTTCCTCTCTTGAATAAGCAGTCCAAGTCCATTAATCAGTGTAATCCAAACATCAATATTAACCCCACAAGTTCATCACATAATTCAACTAACTCATAAAAGTTATAAAATCCTCATTCCACAAACTAGCAAACTACCCAACTATGAGGGAAGAAAGATTTAGGAATCAAGTTGACCTGCGCAAGAATTTTTCTGGGCAAATTGGATCCCTGCAGAAAATTCACCACCTCAGCTCCACAGAATTTTGCCGCTATTTCTCTATTGAGGTTGAGGTTTTTTGCTCATTCATCTCCCTCCCCTAAATCGCCAAATTCGAGGCTAATATTTTTTGCAAGAGTTGTTCATATCAGATTTCTCAAACTTTGCTGAAGATGATCTCATGGCATCCGCTCCTGCTCCGCTGCAAATCGTGGGAAAATTGCGGAATTCAATTGCCCAATTTTGAGGTAATGATTGTTAAGCTTGAACTTTGAGATTCTTGTTGTGAAAAAGAAAAGGTGGAAATTCTATTATTGATAAGCAAGAAGATAAAAAAGGTTGTGTCGTTCGGTGCTAAGTTTAATTTTTGGGAACTTCTAATAATGAATGTTTGTTGTTGTTTATCTTAGCATCTGTGATAAAAGTTGTGAAGAGATAATGTGGGAAAAACGAGCTTAGACGCGTAAATCATTCAGTAATTTGACTGTGTTCTTGCTCAAACAAAGTATACAGTTTTGTGTCCAGCGAGGGTTGAACATAGGGCTCATAGTGTATTTTTGAGAGAGAGAGAGAGAGACAGAGAGGTCCCAGCGGGGGCTGGGGTGCAATGAGGGCTGAGTGCCAGTGAGGGCTGGGTACCAGCGCCCGCTCGGTACATTGAGCGCTCGCTAGAGTGCAGCGAGCGCTGATGTGATGGAATTTAACTCCAACAAAAGTCGATAAAAATCCACGTGAAATTCAGTACAAATCCTACAAAACTCCGCCTCAAATTCCCGAAATCCATCTCAAATCCATAGTGATGGTCCCGATACGAATTCTGGTGTATGGGGGGGGAGGGGGAATACACCAGATATAACTTTTTAAAACAACTCTTGAAAAATCAACAACCGAGTAAAAAGACTCAGCTGGATTCACAACCGAGTAAGCAAGCTCAGTTGGAAGAGTGGTGCTGTGCGGAATGTGGTGGAAATTAACTCGTAAAATAACTCACGCTTCAATGCAAGGTTGGTCAATAACCAAGACAGTTAAGATATAAAGATGCAGTTTGTGTATGCTGGTTAGAAGGTCAGTTGAAAATGCAGTAAGAAAATAACTGAACTAAAAACACAAACACACAAGGATTTACGTTGTTCGGAGATAACTCCTACGTCCACGGGGAGTTGTGAGTCCACACAACTCAGTCCAAGTTCTTCTGGACAAAAACCACAGAGCTTGCGCGGGCTTTGCAACCGTTGAGATAAGTTTACGGGTACTTATCAACCTTACAGATAAGTTTACGGGTACTTATCAACCTATCTACTCAATTACGGGAAGAGTAAAGTCCTAACAATCCTTTTGAGAGGATGTGTGAAAGGGTGAGATTCCAACTAGTAGCTCAAACAAGAAGTGAGCTAGGATCTAACACTCTACGAACTCTCAACTAGTGATGTTCTCAAGGTTGGATCGAAAAACACTAAGACAGAATCTAACACTCTAGAACTCTCAACTAGTGATGTTCTTAGAGGATAACAGTAGTTTTGCTTGAGTGCAGAATAAAGACGTTCTTTCGCTCGTATATCTCTTCTCGCACTTGTCTGTCTCGTTCATCTTGGTGAATGAATGAAGGCCTCTATTTATAGGCGGAGAGAATCAACTAGCCGTTGGATGAGCCGTTGATCTCTGTTCTTTGAAAGCAATGGCTTGTCTCTCATCTCTACAGACTTTCCGGATTTGGCAACTGTATGCTTCTGCTTTCCATCTGAGACAGCCTTGTGTTGGGCCAAATGAGGTAATGACAGAGAGTTAAACCTTCATGTGACTTCCTTATTTGAAATTCAAATCTTAACCTTTGACCTCCAACATTTGATAGTCGGTTGAGTCGTTTGATCTTCATCTGATTGGTCTTCAGTAGATGTTCTATCTGAATGCTTCAGCTGGAATCTCTTCCTCAGCCTGGGTCTCATCTTCCCCCTGCATCTCATCTTCCCCAGTCTTCTCTTCCCCCTTTTTGACATCAGCAACAAGGCTTGCGACTGAGCCATCGAGAGAGGTGAGTTGTTGTTCAGCTTGTTGGATGCGGTTGAAGAGTTCATCGACCGCGCGTTCTATTCCAACCTTCTTCACCAGTTCAGAGTCATGGCGCTCTTGTTCGGCTTTCCTCAGTCCAGCGAATGCTTTATTTACCTCAGTTTGGAAAGCAACGAACTCAGCCCATCTTGACTCGAACCGAGACTCCCATTCTTGGTCTTGAGTCTGTTGAGATTTGACGAGGTTGGAATCAGAAATGGATTTGAAGACATTTAGATCGGACTTGATCCCCAGAACGGTTGACTTCAGATCAGAGATGTCTTGGCTGGTGGAGGTTGAGAATTCGTCCAGCTTTATCTTCAGTGAAACATTCTCCTCTAGCAGCTGCTTGTTCTTCTCCTCCTATGCTTCCAACATCCTCAGCTGATCTTCTTTGTTGTGCTGTAAGTTGGCAAGCATCTCCGTCCTCAGTTGGTTTACCCTCTCAACTATCAGCTCACAAATTTCTTCAGTTAAGGGTGATGGCTGATCAGCTGGAGCTTGTTGTTCAATTAGAGCTGGCTGGTCAACTATAACCATGGCTTGACGGTTGGCCAGGTACAGTTGAAGCTCTTCTTCTTCCTTCTTGGCAGCTGCATCAAGATCAACAATAAAATCAGCAGATTTTGTACGCATGTTGTCCAGGAAATTGATGCAATCTTGTTCAGCCTTTTACCTCGTGTCTGTGTCTTCCGCCTTGCTGAGGTCCAGACGACGCGTCAGCAGCGCAACCTTATTGTTGTAGGCAACCTCCAGATTGGTGTAGTTGAAATAATCTCTGATGCGTGACTCGTCTGCCTTCAGCTGGTTCCAGCTGTGTACCCTTATGGTATCTTCCTTCACATATCAGTGACTGAAGATGAGGTTGAACTGGTACAGCAGCTCGGTCCCAAGCGTAGCAAAAATCGGCATGTCGCGCTCTTCAGGAAACATCCCGATCAGCTTCTGGAAGCAGTAGGCCACCTTGCCTTCATGCTCCAACGCGATGGCCTGACGGTCAGCTTCGTCATCGATTGGGGAGGGAGATAGATTCTCGTATGGAATTGGTTCAAAAGTTTCATCAACGTTGGCCAAAGAGGCGGTCTCAACGTTGGCATCGAGCTGGGAGTTCGGAATTTCAGATTCTGTGGGGAGATTTGTATCAATGGGTTCATCAACATTGGCCGAAGAAATGGTCTCAATGTTGGCATCGAGCGATGAGCTCGGAATATCTGGCTGTGAGTCAGTTGAGAGAGCGAGAGGCTCTTTGGGCGGTACGACATCAGCTCCTGCCGTGGGGGAGGTTGGAATGTCTTCAGTTTCCTCAGAGGAGGAAGAAGCATCCGAGGTCAGATTCGTTTCCATCCCTTCAGCCTCATCAGTTCCAGCAGCGCGAGGAACGATCTCGAAGGCAGCTGCCTCAGCTGAGTGGCTCGACTCGGATGGCTCCTCAACTGGTGCCGTCTCATCTGGTGCCTCCACAGCTGGTACCTCCTCTTCAGCTGGTGCACCCTCAGCTGGCACATCCTCAGCTGGCGCGTCCTCAGCTGGAACCTCATCAGCGGGTTTCGCAACAGTCTTCTTGATCCTCACCCTCAGCTTCTTCTTGGCTGGTTCTTCAGCTTTCTCCTTCTCCGACTCAGCTCGTTGTCGGCGAGCAGCTTTCAATTTTGAGGAGCGGCTGACAGCTGGTACCTACTCAGATGTATCCTTTTCTTCAGCTGTCTTCCCAGCTTTCTTTTTCTCCTCAGGAGTATAGACACTCCTAATCACATCCTGAGCCTTCTTTGCTGTTGGGAACAGCATCAGCTTCTTCACCAGGGTCTCCTCGCAGTCATCCCAGACCATGTTCTGACTCTTGATTGCGAACAGGATCAGAGCAGAAATTTTGCAACCGAAGTTGAGAGTTCCCTTGACACTCAACAACTTCTCCCCGGATTTGGTTTGGTCTCGGAGATCTTCTGCTTCTCCAATGTCAACTGGTTTTCAAAATACTGGAACCAGTTGATCTTATGCTTGTGTTCCAAGGCTAGCAACTGTTTGAGCTTCGGTCGGCTGATTTCGCCGAAGGCACCACTGTAACCGAACACGACCTTGGATACAGCATCGAATAAGAGTCGATGTTCTGGCTTCAACTTGGTCCTCTGCATATTGCTCTTCAATTTTTCTGGAGTGATCAGAGCACTTTCCAGAAATGAATCGGCTTCCGCATCGGTTATATTTTCAACTGTGTCCGTGGCGGTCTGGTTCGGCGGAATGACTTGGCGAAAAAAGTCGGAAACTGCAATGGGAACGGAGACCCGGCGAATCGTTCTGGCCGGAACGTCGCGTTGTCGACAAGATACTTCTGTGACGAGGCCGTCTCGGCTGTCGATGGGTAGTTGCAGATTTACGAAGAACTCTTCGACTTGATGCCTGAGAAGGTGGGACGGGAAGAGCGTCGCCCAGTCCAGTAGGCCGTTCTCCCTGAGAGTATTGGCGAGTGGAGACAGAACCGGCGATTCCAGTTCATTCTTTGACAGGATCTGTTCGAAGTGTATTTTGGAGACCAGCAAGTCAAAAGATTCTTCATAAGATGTAGGAACTAGAGAAGGTCCGGAAGAAGCCATTTTCCTTCCTTGAGAAGCTTTTTGGTGCCATTTAATGAGTCTGAGAAGATATATATATATAGAGAGAAACTTGCAGAAAATGGTGAGACAGATTGGAGACGAAAATGAACAGTTACTGCAGATAAACACGAATGAAGAAGGTAAGAGATCACTTTCTGATTTTCCGCCTTCTATTGGTTTTTAGCTCGGTTGAAATCGACGGCTAGGGTTGAATGGCGCGAATCCATCAACGGCTGAGATCACGCGACTGTTGACTAGCTTTGACTTGACTTCACGATCCGAGTTCCAACCAGCGCGTGAGAAGGTGAACTGTTTTTCATGTCAGCCCAGTCGCACTATAAAGTAGGGCTATTGGGGTTCAGCCGTACTTTACATTAAATGTGGTATGATGGCTATTTTAATGTAACTGACATGCTCAGGAATGTTTGAATTTATTTCAAACATTCTCATTTAAGATCATAACACCTTCAGCCATAAATGATACCAGCCAGCTGATGTCGGAATCAGCTGTGAGAACTGCCAGCTGATGTCGGAATCAGCTATGTTCCAATGTTGCGGCATACCATCAGCTGACTCGAGTTCGTCTGTTCAGCTTACGTCTGATGTCTTCGGTTGGCGATCTGCATCCGATGTCTTCGATTGGCGATCTGCATCTGAGATTCCCCCTTCATCTGAGCTTCCCCCTCAGATGGATATCTATCTCTTCACCTCAGCTGGTTCCTCTTCTGATGGATCTTACAATCCAAGTAAATCAAATAACATCTTGAACCGTGCTTCGGCTAGAGGTTTGGTGAAGATATCTGCCCTCTGAATCTCAGTTGGAATTTTCTCCATGGATACGTCCTTCTTCTCAATATGATCTCGGATAAAATGATGTCGGATGTCAATGTGCTTTATCCGAGAATGGTGAACAGGATTCAAAGAGATAGTAATGGCACTTGAGCTATCACAATGAATAGGAACCTGTCCAGTCGCGACTTCATAATCTCTCAGCTGTTGCTTGAGCCACAACACTTGCATGCAACAACTTCCGGCAGCCATGTACTCTGACTCGATTGTAGAAGTGGCAACACATGCTTGTTTCTTGGAGAACCATGAAACTAGCTTGCTTCCCATGAACTGACAGTGTCTAGATGTGGACTTCCTGTCCAACCGATCTCCGGCTAGATCCGCATCTAAGTATCCGGTCAGTTGGATATTGTCGTCGGTTGGATACCACAACCCAACATTAACAGTTTCCTTCAGATACTTGATGATGTTCTTTGCTGCCAACATGTGTGCTTCCTTCGGTTGAACTTGGAACCGAGCACACACTCCAACCGCGTAAGATATGTCTGGCCGACTGGCGGTTAGATATAGCGAAGAACCGATGATCCCTCTATACTTACCGGCATCCACGAGCTTTCCCTCAGTTCCGGGTTCAATCTTCCAGTTAGTATTCATCGGGATCCTTGTGGTTTTACTTGATTGCAAACCGAACTTTGTGATCAGCTCCTTTGTATATTTGGACTGATTAATGAAAATCCCTTTTGATGACTGCTTCACCTGTAGTCCAAGAAAATAATTCATCTCGCCCATCATGGACATCTCAAATTTCTCCTTCATGAGAGTTGAGAATTTCTCACACAGCTCCTCCGACTTGGAACTGAATATGATGTCGTCAACATAGATTTGCACAACAAGTATGTCTTCTCCAACTTTGATGGTGAACAGTGTTTTGTCAACTGACCCTCGTTTGAACCCCGAGTTCAGAAGAAAACCACAAAGAGTGTCATACCAAGCCTTGGGTGCTTGCTTCAATCCATAGATTGCTTTCTTCAACTTGTACACTCTTCCATCTCCAGTCTCAAAACCTGGAGGCTGTTCAACATATACATCTTCCTTAATATCTCTGTTGAGGAAGGCACACTTCACATCCATCTGATAGACCTTGAACTTGTGAAATGCGGCATAGGCTAGAAAGATTCGGATGGCTTCCAGCCTTGCAATTGGCGCGAAAGAGTCCTCAAAATCGATTCCTTCTTGTTGGCAATATCCCTGAGCTACCAACCTTGCCTTATTTCCTCACTATGAATCCAATGGTGTCTCTCTTGTTCTTGAAAATCCACTTTAATCCAATGACTTTGACACTATTTGGTCTTTCTACCAACTCCCATATACAGTTGCGTAGAAATTCGTTCTGTTCTTCTAGCATGGTTGTTGTCCAGTGAACACAGTTGAGAGCTTCCATAACATTCTTCGGTTCTGGCACATCAGCTACGAAACATGAAATCATGGCAACATCTCCTGCTTGCTCGAACTCCTCAAGAACTGCCAACTCCTCAGCATATTGAGCGTAAGTGTTCGAATCTTCCTCAGTTGAATCTGGATTTGCAAATCTGCTCCTTGTACGCACACCTTCGGTTGGATCTCCAATGATGTTGTCCGTGGAATGATCTTCATACCATCTCTTGTTGCGTCTTCCTTCTTCTTCCAACCGTGGCTGTTCTAGGATTTCAACTGATGGTGAATCCTGAGCTGTAGGAGATGCTGGAATCTTCAGAACTTGTGATTGATCAGCTGTTGAGTATGAATCCTCAACATTGACAATATTTTGAACTGAGCTTGGTTGGGCTTCGGATGCTGATGCAGATGGAGTGACATCAGCTGGAGTTCCCCCTTGAGATGAGCTGGGGTCCTCACATTCATCTTCAGAGGAATATGGATCATCATCCTCGGTTGCCCATACCAATGGTTCAGCTAGATTCTTTTGCCTTAGACTCTGTGATTTGGTGAGAGCTGGTGGAACATGTGGATCAGCTTGTTGTCCTTTAGCCTATTCCCTGCACTCAAAAGTAGATTCATCAAAACTAACATGAGTTGTTATCTCCACAATACGAGAACTATTGTTGAAAACTCTATAAGCCTTGATCCGAGCGGCATATCCGAGAAATATGCCCTTCGAAGCCTTGGCATCAAAAGTTTTCAACTGAGTCTTCTCATTGTTGTGAATATAACACTTAGAATAAAAAACTCGAAAATAAGAAATATCTGGCTTCCTGCGTCTCCATAGCTCGTATGGTGTCTTTCCCAATCGCTTGGTCAGAAAAGACCGGTTCTAGGTGTAGCAGGCTGTGTTGATGGCCTCAGCCCAAAATCTCTTTGGCAGAGCTGAGCTTGTCAACATGGATGTAGCAGCATCCTTCAGCGTTCGGTTCCTTCGCTCAGCTACTCCATTTTGTTGTGGAGTACGCGCAGCCGATGTTTGATGAGTAATTCCGTGCTTCTCGCAGTACTCGATGATGATTTCATTCAGAAACTCGGGTAGCTCATCTCGGGTTTCACTCGGGTTTCACTCTTGTGACACATGAAAATGGTCCACGTGTACCTAGAATAATCATCAGTAACAACAAGTGTATACTCGTTACCATTCATGCTCTTTAGTGTAACTGGCCCGAAGAGATCCATATGGATCAGCTGCAATACTCGATCGGTTGAGGGAATTGTTTTCAACCGGAAGGAGGATCTAGCGAGCTTTCCCAACTGACATGCACTGCAGATATGTGTTGTTGAAAACTCTCGGTTAGGGATGCCTTTTGCATGTTCCTGTCTTGCGAGTCGGTTCATAGTCTTGAAATTCAGATGGTTGAGCCTTTTGTGCCACAACCAGCTCACATCTGAGCTGCTCTTTGATAACAGACATGTGTCAGGAGGACTACTATTCCAGTCAGCATAGTAGACATTCCTGGTTGGGGATCGATTTCCCAACAATATGACCTGCTTTGTTCCGACATTTTTAACCCTGCAACCCTGTGCATCAAACTTGACAGAGAAACCATTATCACAGAATTGACTGATGGAGAGCAAGTTATGCTTCAATCCATCAACATATGAAACATTTGAAATAGACACGTGATCGGTTTCAAGGGTACCGTAGCCACTGGTGTGACCTTTTGAGTTGTCACCAAAGGTAACCAATGGTCCTTCTTTTTCCACGAAACTCCCAAGCAAATCCTTCAGATTTGTCATGTGTTTCGAGCATCCACTATCCATCACCCACATGGTTCGTGATGCCTTATTCTTCCTTAGCTGTTTCTCCTGTTCCTGCACAAAGAAACTCGCTTAGGTCCCCAATTTTAGTTGGGTCCTGGAGGGTTAGAACCAGTTCCCCCTTGAACTGTGAGTCGCTTTTCCCTGTAGATTCGGATAGATTTATCATTCCAGATCACTTTTCCTTCATCATCAACTATAACAACACCTCGGTTATCCTTAGGCTTGTTGTTAGTAGTGATGTTCTGTTTCTTGGAAAGAGATGGATTTCTCCCATTGTGAGCTTTAGAAGGAGAGGCTTTCCCCCTATTTTGATGGCGATTCTTATCCTGTTGGTTTTGTCGATGAGGTCGGACGCCATGTTGGAATCTGTGTGGCTGAGTCTGATTCCATCTTCCTGACTGTCGATGATAGCTGTTCATGCACTGTTGTTGGTTCATGTTGTGGCATGAATATCTCCAGCTGTTCGAACTGTTCCTCATCGGTTGACTCGGTTGGAACCTCTGGTTGAACTGATGATGGAACCGATGTTGATTCAGATGGTTGGATCCTTGTCGGATCTGCGGTCGGTTCCATTCTTTCTGATGTTGGCTCTGAGGTCGGTTCTGAGTTCGGTTTTGATTGAATCTTCGATGCCTCTGATTCCTCTTCTGAGACTTGGAACATTTCCCCTCGATTGATGTCCCAACCGATGGAATGTTGTGTCCTCTATCCACCGCTCATTTTCCTTTCTCAGTTGAGGTTCCCTTAGACGGTTGAGCTTGCTGAGAAGTGGAGGTTGGATTAATTTGCGGAGTTGCAGACTCAACTGTGTCAGGTTTGGCAACCGTGACATCCACCGCCTTGATGAAGGTTGCGGGAGGAATTCCAGTATCTTTAACCACGTCGTAACCGAGTCCAGACACATCATTCATTTGTCTTTGGTAACTGATGAGATTCTCGATGATCTTGGATGACTGATATAGCTTTATCAGGTTGTCCTTCACAGTTTGCACGTCCTTGAGGAGAACAGCTATATGCTCGGTCTGTGCATTTGACTTCTTCATCAGCTGGTCGATCTGAGCCTCTTGCTTTTTCAACTGATCATGTTGCTCCTTGATCTGCTCGTTCAACTCCTCATCGGTTGGAGCATTAGTTCGGTTGGACCCATTCAGTTGACTTTTGAGATCTTCAATCTCTTCGGTTTGTCTTTTAATCAGATCGTCCTTTTCGGTTAAGGATTCTTCAAGTCTGGCAAACTGATCTTAAAGACTCTTAAACTCAACCGATTGCTGATGCAGTTCTTCACTGAGTTCTTGAAAGTCATCCCAGGAGGGTTCCAACTCTTCATCCAGTGTTTCCTGCATGTTAGAAATATTGGAAGAATTTAAATTAGCAGGACTAGAGTGTACCTCAGCGTCATCCTGGTCAGTTCCAAATGCCATGAGGCATTGATCCTGACCAATAGCGTTGTTGGTGGAAGTCAGCTCATCCTCATCTTCAGTGTCGGTGAAGATGTCCATGTCATCAGCTGCTTCTTCTGCAACCATGGCCTTGTTTTTTCCACTTTGCTTGGCCCTCAACGCTTCTCTTTCTTTCTTCGAAAGGTCTGGACAATCAGCTTTGAAATGTCCCTCCTTGCTGCATTCAAAGCAACCGTTGTTCACAGGCTTTGAGTTATCTCGAGTTCGGTTAGATTTGTAGAACCTCTTGTATTTTCCGAACCGAGTATCCATATTATCTAGCTTCTTTGACAGGGCGGCTATATTCTGTTGCAGCTCTTCTCTGCTTCGCTCCTTCGTAGCTGTGTCCGCAGATCTTGTTAGCCTTGAAGTTCGCGGCTTTGAATAGTCAGCTCGGAGTGCTACTGACTTTGTGGCTCAACCAACATCCTCATGTCGACTCGTCTGAACCGAGGACTGAGATCTTCGTCGGTTCACCTTATACTCGTTTCCTTTCAAAATTGAGAACAATCTTTCAGTTCCCATCTCACCAAGATCAGCTCGGCTCTCATGGATGTTGGTGAAGGTATCCCACTCAGCTGGTAGAGCTTGTAACACTTTGAGGTTGATTTCTCTCAAAGTATATTTTCCTCTTCGGATGGACTGGATCCTTCTGATGATATCCATGAACCAAAGTTCCAACTGATCTATGGTTTCATCAGCTCTTAGACAGAAGTTGTCGAAGTCTTGACAGGCATGAGAGAACTTGTTCTCCTTTGTTTCGTCGCTTCCTTCACTCAGAGATGCCAAGATATCCCACATCTCTTTAGCGGTGTCGCACTCTTCTATCCAAGGGAGATAGTCTTGTCCAACTGTGGACATGATAGTGCTCTGAGCCCAGATGTCCAGCTGGCTCACTTTAGCTTCCTCTGGAGTGAAGTCTTCTGGCTTCTTCTCCACTAACTCCTCAGTTGCATCCCCATCATTGGGATTTGTAGGAGTGCGAGTGACATTTTCTCTGATGATGATCGGTCCGGATGTCAGTACTTGTTGCATTCGATGATGCTTTGACAGTAGGATCTTCTTCATCCGAGTTCTCCAGGATGTATAGTTCACAACCGAGAACATGACCACGATCTTGTCTTTAACATCCATCTGCACACAACAACAAAAGAAAAATGCAAGCAGACTTGCACTAGCGTGAAAAAGAGCTGTTCAGTTGACCACTGAAGAAAACACCTCGAATTCACACCTCGTGAAACAGAGTCAGCAGTCTTTTGAACCACTGCTCTGTTACCACTTGATGGTCCCGATACGAGTTCTGGTGTATGGAGGGAGGGGGGGAGAATACACCAGATATAACTTTTTAAAACAACTCTTGAAAAATCAACAACCGAGTAAAAAGACTCAGCTGGATTCACAACCGAGTAAGCAAGCTCAGTTGGAAGAGTGGTGCTGTGCGGAATGTGGTGGAAATTAACTCGTAAAATAACTCACGCTTCAATGCAAAGTTGGTCAATAAACAAGACAGTTAAGATATAAAGATGCAGTTTGTGTATGCTGGTTAGAAGGTCAGTTGAAAATGCAGTAAGAAAATAACTGAACTAAAAACACAAGCACACAAGGATTTACGTGGTTCGGAGATAACTCCTACGTCCACGGGGAGTTGTGAGTCCACACAACTCAGTCCAAGTTCTTCTGGACAAAAACCACAGAGCTTGCGCGGGCTTTGCAACCGTTGAGATAAGTTTACGGGTACTTATCAACCTATCTACTCAATTACGGGAAGAGTAGGGTCCTAACAATTCTTTTGAGAGGATGTGTGAAAGGGTGGGATTCCAACTAGTAGCTCGAACAAGAAGTAAGCTAGGATCTAACACTCTACGAACTCTCAACTAGTGATGTTCTCAAGGTTGGATCGAAAAACACTAAGACATAATCTAACACTCTAGAACTCTCAACTAGTGATGTTCTTAGAGGATAGCAGCAGTTTTACTTGAGTGCAGAATAAAGACGTTTTTTCGCTCGTATATCTCTTCTCGCACTTAGTTGACTTTTGCATCTTCCCCCTTTGAATGCTCAACTGTTGTTCTGAATATTGAACGCTCAGGTGTTTTTCTTACACCTGATGTTCTATCCGAATGAAGCCTTGTTGCCTTCTTCAGCTGGAGACCTGTAAAGATAAAATCTTAACATTACTGAAACAGCGAGCCTAACTACTAACATTAGGATCTGACAACATCTACTCGGTTGGGGTCAGTTGGTTTTGGAATCAATCAAAACTTTAATAAATTTCCCAACACATAGATTTCCCAAATTTGTAGACTTTTAAAGTCTACAAAGTCCAAAAAAATTCCACCTCCAATTACACCCCCTAAAGTTCGACCCTTTTTATAATAAAATACTGATATATTTTATTTTTCTTTTTTATTTTGCTTTCAAGAGAACAAAATATGTTCGACTATAATATAATAATGTTTGAGATATGGAGTAATTTTTACTTTCAGGTTGAAGAAAATATGAACTTGAAGGATACAATTCGTGTCTTAACTTCCTGTTTTAATCAATTATTTATTTATTAGTAAGAGAGGTGATGTGCTTCGTCCCTTCCGTGAATACATGTTTTGTTTAGTCCATACTAGCTAGTAGATACTATATTCTTTATAAATTTTGATATTATGCTTTATTCTAAAACATTATAAATTATTATTGAAAATGTTAAATTGATATTGTATAGCACATCACCCCTCCTCCAAGATGTGTTTGAATTAATTTGTGGCCGTTAATGTTGGATGATTAATTGATTTGGAAGTTCAGTGGATTCGCTGCAGTATATCAAAGTTTAGTTGAGTTAATTAAAACATAAATGGTGTAGCAATTATGTGTTTGTTTGTGTCAAACGGTCAATGATCTTAAATAATAATAATAATAATAATAATAATAATAATAATAATAATAATAATAATAATAATAATAAGAAGAAGAAAATAAGTGGTGCCCCTCCACGGTAGGGATGGCAATGGGTCGGGTACCCACCCATTAAGCATTTCCTAAATCCAAACCAATGAAAATTTTCAACACCCAAACCCGTTCCAAACCCGATTAAAAAATAATTTTAAAACTCATACCCGACCCGAACCCGTTGGATAATACCCGTTTATTACCCGCTAAAAACCCGAATAATAAAAAGTAAACATCAAATAACAAAATATTATAAATATGATTAAAACATAAACATCAGCAGAAAATTTCACTGAAATTAATCTCAAATCAAAGTACAACGAACTTACAAAATCTTAAAACATAACTAGAAGTATGAATCATTAATGTTGTCGTTGTGTCGTCATATTTCGGAAGTAGATTTACAAAAGTAGAGGAAAAACAATAAAGACTTGACGGGTTAAGAAAATCAGATAAAACCCTAAATCTACTAGTAATATTTAAAATTATATAATAAATTATACATATAATAGTATCTTTTATCTTATATATATAAATGGGTTTGGGTAGCGGGTACCTGGAGGTAATTGCCCAAACCCGACCCAAACCCGTGACGGGTTTGCATGTTTCGACCCAAACCCGTCCCAAAACCATTCAATATTTCCCAAACCCGTTCCATCAGGGTTTGGGAAGTGCGGGTACCCGCGAAAACCCGACTCGTTGCCATCCCTACTCCACGGTGCTCCATTCCGATTTTTCTTTATAATCTATATAACGAGATTTACGTTCGCACTACGTGGCACGCCCAAGGTTCTCCATTTCTATTTATCTTAATTTTCGTATTTTCGGCATTACTTTTTCATAATAATATATATATACTCTAACTAATAGTCCTATTCGTATAAGAATTAATTACACAATATTAATAAATAATTTAAAGGAGTTGTAAACGTGTACACAATATTAATAAATTATGAAGACAAATTGTAAGCGTGTAAGGATTTACACAATATTAATAAATAATCTCAATTTATATAAGAGTTGTAAAAGTGTGAGGACTTCTATCTATAACTAGAGTTATTATAGGATTAGGAATATCTCAAACAAAATAAAACACTACAAAATCACAATAATTAAAACCCCCAATTAATAAATAATTTTTATTTTGTTTTTGTCTTTACATATATTTTGTATATTTTGATTGAAACCATTGTTAAGTAACAACTCAAACTAATTAATTAATTTATTTGCCAAATAAGTAGTACGCATTTGAATTTGGCTATATATCTCTATTTATATATCTTAAACTCCCCATTCTTCACATTATTACTCATCTAAACTTTTTGTGGCCGGTAAGCATGCTTTACGTTTTAAATATTTACTTTAACAAATTAATAGTATATATTTGACAAGCTATTATATAGATAGAGAAGCACTCCCCTGCGATCTGCCCTTAGCCATGCGACCGAGTCCGGGTCGGGTTGACACAGTTAAAATAATTTTTTTTTTTGAATTTTTTTTTAATTTCAGTTTTTTTTTTCGGCTCCACCTTCGGCTCCGATTTTACGACTCCGCCTTCACTCCGATTACTAATATAAGGATAATTATCGGGCAACAATTTGAACTTTTTAAGCTCGATCCAAGGCCTTCGGCTCCCTTTGCTCGAATCTTGACCAAAGAAAAAGCGGCAAACAAAAAAACGAAGAGACAAAACTGTAACGTCCAAATTTTCATAAATAAAAAGGAGACGTTATCCTTCTTACATTAATAACAATAATCATTACTTTACAGCGGAAGACTGAAATAAATAACATTTATTAAAAAAATATATAAATATATTTGACGCTTTGACCATCATCACTCGCTCCACTGCACATTGCCCGAGCTTTAACCCTGAAAAGATAAATAGCTTTGGGGTGAGCACCAATGACTCAGTGGGGTGTATTTATCCAAATTATATGAATCACAACAAATATAAGTGCAATAAAACTGTCTTCCTTTCATAACGCCCGAAGGCTTAAGCCCGAAGGCTAACTTTCTGTCTCTTAGCCCGAAGGCTTTAACTGTACTATCTCATGGCCCGTAGGCTATAACTTTTCTGACTGATAGCCCGAAGGCTTTAACTTTCTGTCTGATAGCCCAAAGGTTTTAAATGCATCTCACACATATAATAAGCATAAACGATAAATGCAACTGTAAAATAACCCCACCTTACACTTCTTTGACTTGAAACAACTCAAGAGCTGCAATTAAATAATTAAGTCTTGCACGCCGATCCTATGAATAATACATGAACTTCATTACTATTATTTATTTTTAATTCATCAGCGCAATATAACATAGATAATATAAAGTGGCTTAATGCTAACGTACACAACATAACCATAGCATTACTTGATGCTCATATATTTAAGCAAATGACTTAATAATACTATTAGATTTTAGTGAATCAACTGATGAATGAAAACGGGTATAACAAATATTCATATAAGTATGGACTTTTGATTTTACTAGAGTAGTGCAAATATCTATTATATCTAACAATGATGGGTTTTGAGTATTAAAAGAGAAAATAATTAAATAATAATAGATGAGAACTTCTGACCATGTATATGGAAAATGGGAATAGGAATTGAGCAACACATTCGGACAAAATAAGAGAAATGCTGGCTTTCAAAACATAGGTCATTAATTAATAATTAAAGGGTTTGTATAATTGAAAGTGAGCAGGACGTGGGACAAGGCCATAAATTTTTATATATGTGTATACAAAAGAGAAAAATGCCATGAATGAATTAAATCAAATTCGCAAACCTTCTTTCAACAGAAACTTCACGAAAGAAAGCAAATAAGAGAAGAGACGCATGATAGCGGTAGAGGCGAAAAGGAGAGAGAATAAAATGATAGCATGGTTCGAATTCTATTTGGCGGAGACAGTAATTGTCCGCCGTCGGCGAGGCTACTGCCCTTGCCATTTATTTACGCAGCAAAAAAAATAAAG
This sequence comes from Schizonepeta tenuifolia, assembly GCA_029490685.1. Classification (NCBI taxonomy): domain Eukaryota; kingdom Viridiplantae; phylum Streptophyta; class Magnoliopsida; order Lamiales; family Lamiaceae; genus Schizonepeta; species Schizonepeta tenuifolia. Next base: position 6,144,285 of record CM055957.1, read on the forward strand.
GAAAATGGGAGAGATGATACCTCGATTGATTAGTTGTCGAGCTTGTTTCAAGTGTGAGAAGAGAGGTGAAGGAATACTCTATTTATACACAATTTTGAGGATTTAATTTTGGATTGAAGATTAAATCAAGGAAAATCTTTCCAAAACTCGAATTGATTGAGAGTGAAATCTGGTTTGACTGTTGAACTTGGTATGGAAAGTTAGGGCAATAAGTTAATACTTCAGCAAGAAGGAGGCGATTGAATGCAGCAGGCAAAGCAATTGGTTTTAGTGAATTGGGCTTTTTAGTTGGGTTAGGAAAATGAATTTAGACTTATTAGATTTGTAATTGAAATAGGCCCGTAATAAAATGGGCTGTGAATTGTGAAAGAAATTTGATAATAACATAGGGGCTTTTATATAAATATAAGAGAAGTGATTAGATTTTAATGTAAAAGTAAATACTCGTAATTATGCAAAATTCTAGGCGCGACTTATAAGACTTAACATTAATTGCTAAGAGAAAATATAAATAAATATTTTAGGAAAAGAAAAATAAAATTTTCTGGGTCGTTACATGAACTATTCAATTTTCAAAAACTTGAGGCTTTCCTCAATTATATCACGATAGAAATTTATTTTTGTTTAATATAGATCCATAGAATTTAATTAATTAGTTTATTATAACGTTGAGTGTATTTATTTTCCTAATATAAGGCCAATGCATATGGATACGATGTAGAAGAAACAACGAAATTCGTAGAATGAATACTTAATGTAGGTAATGGGACTGTCGGTGAAAGCACTTGTGATGGGGAAGCTGATGTGACATTGTCAGATGATATTCTGATAAGAGATGCAGTCGACCCTATTAAGGCAATAGTGGAAAGCACTTATGCTAATGTAGTGAATATTGCGTCTAATTCAGAAATTGTCAAGGATAGAGCTATCATAGCACCTGCCAATGACATGGTAGATGAGATTAATAAGTATGTAATGTCCAAAATGCCTGGGGGAAGAAAAAAAATACCTTAGTTCGGACAACATTTGCAAAGAAGATGGAGAAGTGGACAACGACGATGAAATTTTCTCTGTTGAGTATTTGAACACGATCAAGTGTTCCGGATTGCCAAGTCACGAGATAAAATTAAAGGAAGGATGCATAATCATGCTTTTGAGAAATATTGATCCGGCAAATGAGCTTTGCAATGGCACGAGAATGATAGTAAATAAACTTGGGGACCGTGTAATTGAAGAAAAATTGATTTCAGGAATGAATGCTGGCAAGAAGTTTTCAATTGCAAGAATAATAATGAGTCCCTAAGACAACACTAAATTTTCAATTCGGTTCCAAAGAAGGCAATTTCCCTTGGCAGTTTGCTTTGCAATGACCATAAATAAGAGTCAGGGGCAGTCTCTTACGAACGTAGGATTATATCTACCAAAACCTGTGTTCACTCCAGAATCAAGTACGTTTCTCAAAATATTAGTAACCGACAAGAATGGTCATACACATGACAAAACGACTAATGTCGTGTATGGAGAAATTTTCGACAGATTATGAGGTAATTAAAAAGTTAAACGTTTATAATTTAGCATTAGATTTAATTAATTACTATTCAATTTCTTTGTTATGTTTTAAAAATATGTTTTTTGATAAATTGCAGATAAAGTCGAAGAAAATCAATGTACAAACTTCCGGCTTACACATTTATTTTATGAATGATATATTTTTGTAATATTAATTATTTCATCGAGCACTTTTATTAAAAAATATAGAAAATGCTTACAACATAAATTAATCCCGTCGAATTTTTTCGACGGGTTATTTACTAGTAATAATAATACTAATCAGGTTCTTGTTTGGCGAATTACATTATTTAATTACTTTCAGATTTTCCATCCTAGTATTATTGTAGCTTAAGGCCAGGTTTGGTAGCTTACATAAAATAGTGTGTATAAATAATGTTAGGATAAAATAGTATAGATGGACCACCTTATTTTATGCTAATTGAGTGTTTGTTAAGTTACTTAAAAATCGGTATTATTTTGTTTTGTTGTTTGAAAATAACTACTACACTCAATAGTAAAATAGGAGTTTCAATTCTTAACCCTGACCTAATTTTATAATTACGTAGAAAGCCATCTTATATATATGAATTGAACAGCAGTGAGACGCCATACATCACTCGCACACCACACAACAAACTCGGCAGAGACAATCTGAAAAATTTGAACAGAAAATCAAGGCGAAATTGGAACTCAACATCGTTGCATCTATGAGTTCGACACAACAAGGTTAGGACATCTCTAATTTCGTTTTTGATTTATCGCCTACATTCAGTATTAGTTGATCGTGAAAGGTGTTAGGGTTTTCATTAATTTCATTCGGGTTCTCAAATTTGTTTACGATTTGAGGATATTCTGCTATCAGTGTGCTTTCTCAGCCTCTGAATACATGAATTATATAGATTGGATTGCCGTTTTTCTTATGAATTTTTTTTCTCTGAATACATGAATGTTTTCTCTGATTTAATACATGTAAGTGTTAGGGTTTTTTATTCTCTTATCTGCACCTTCTTTCACTCAATTGTTTTACTGAATTTAATGAAAAAAGGTTTAACTTGTCATAAATTTACCATTTTTATTTGGCTTTGTTTTTGTATCAATTAAGCTGTTTATGCTTGATGTTTCTAAACATGGCATTCAGAGTTTATTGTTTGAAGTTTTAGTTAAATTAATGATTTCTGTAGCTTTGCAATTCTGTTAAATGCTTTTTTCTTTTCTGTTTGTTGAGTTCTTCATTGAAACTGATAGATTATTGATGGGATTTGGATATATTTATTTTTTCTTGTAAGAATACAGATGCTGAAAATTTATGGTGGGAAGCAAATAACAAGCTGATGTATGAATTAAGATGCTTGTCTATTTGCAGAAAGGAGTTAATGTATTGAATTTTGATAATCATAAATAGGAAATTTTCTGAATCTACTAGGCATTTGATTTATGATACTGGGCAAAAGAATTTGTCAATTTAACAGGGGATATGTCATTAATTTGTTTGCTTAATTAGTCGTTGAATTTGTTTGGTTATTCATTTTTAGGAAGCAGTGAAGTCGGTCGCGGTAAGGATGAGAAAGGTACGAGACGTACGTGGTCTCCGAGGGAGGAAAACCGTTCTTCTTGTAGCTCTTAAGGAGCTCGTATCCACCGGTTGGAAGTCGGATAACGGCTTCAAGCCCCGCTACTTGCCCCGGCTAGAAGAAGCAATGGCTAAGGAATTCCCAGGAACAGATATTAAGGGAATGCCACACATCAACTCCAAGCTCCAGACTTGGAAGAGAAACTACTACTCACTAACATTGATGTTAAATCGAATTGGCACTTGATGGAACTGTCCCATGTCTTTGAATGCACTGATGAGCAGTAGGATCAAATTGTGAAGGTACGGGCCTTACATTGTATGTTTTGATGTTATCTCATACATCACCACATGTGTTTTGGATTGTTTAATTGCATCTTGGTGGAATTAGATTGGTTTTAAGGCTTTTTGGAATATGTTTACATACTGATCTTTGTTGGCTTTTTGTTACTTTTCGTTGCTCTGGTTTAAAGCTTCACACATTACTATGTGTTCTGTCCCAGGTTGATGCTAATGCGAAGTCTATGCGTAATAAAGCATGGCCTATGTTTGAAGCGTGGCAAGAAATCTTTGGTAAAGATAGGGCATATGGAGAACACGCCGAGGATGTGATGGATGCAGTGAATGCAATGATGAACGAGGACGTGGAAGCTGAAGCTACGGGTGAGAATTATGTATGTCATGACGAGAAGGGGTCTACTGTCAACAAGAACGGTGTTAAGGGGAAGAAACGCAAATCATGTGAGAGTAGTGGATTTGGTGTGGCCGAGGTGCTTCGCGTGATCAGCCACGGTACGAATTCCAGACTTGACAAGATTGCTTCCCATATCGGGTATGAATTTGACTTGGATGCAACAAAGAAGGATTATTTTGCTTTGTTGAGCAACATTGAAGGGCTTAGCCTTGATGACAGGTTTGATCTTTGTGAGATATTTGCTGATAATAAAGAGCGCATGTTGATCTTTCAAGGCTTACCCGATTTGGAATGCGTACTGTATGTGCAGCGCCTGCTGTGCTCGAAGCACCAGTAGACCTCATCTCGTATTGTGTCTTTGTGATATTGGCATGACTTTTGGTATTTGTGTACTTAAAACAGGCTGGCCTGATGGAACCAATTGTGAGTTGAACTCACCTTTTTGATGCAGATTTTAACTTAGATCTCCTTTTTCTTATGAACTTCAGTATTTGTACAGAGAATCTTTCTTATTTTGTGAACTTGGGATCGTATGAATGGATGTTAGTGATTCGATCTCGCTCTACTTTCTATTTTCTACAGGTCTTGATTTGAGAAATAATTATGGTTTTGTTGTTCTTTTGTAGTATAGGTTTTGAAGAGGCTTCATTAATGTTGTTGCTTTATGAATTGTGAAGGATTGACTGAATAAGAAGGTGCTGATATCTAAGGGAAAATATACATGAAGATTTTGAAACAAGAACTTAATATACATGAATAAACAACGTTAGAAAAACAAGGCAGAAGAGTTGAAACAAGAATACAAGAGCTGAAAATACATGAATAAATTGTAACAAGATTTGAAAATACATGAATAAACAGGAATATCGATTCACTGGAAAATGATAGATAATAAATTCAAACACGCGAGGGACATCGATACACCCAAAGCACGGTACAAAACACTGAAATTCGTACGACAACCTACATCATAAAACACGGAAAGAAAAATAGGAATTATGAAACTTCATGCCTCCCTCCGATTACTGCATCGAATACATGTCCTAATAGAATGGATTGTGACTCCAGTTGAACGGATCTGAGGAGACGCAAGAGCTGGTGGCGTCATCTTGCCAGTACGATTCTGACCCTTGCGGGTGTAGCACTGGAGATGTGACTTCCGTGTCCGACGAAATTATGGTGATTGGTTGTGGCTCTTGGCTGCGATCAGTGTTATCGCTTATGTTTATTACTGGAGGTGCATGCTCAACTTTCAACACAGTTAGACCGAAAATAGCGGCTAAGTGATAAAACTCCGACTCTCCCTTGTGTTAATAGGCTCTCGCGAGGCTATTATTCAGTTACAAAATCAAAAGCAAAATTTACTTGAAGAAAGTATAATAAACTAAATACATGGATAAAATACAAACAAATTCATTACCCTGAAAATTTTCATCCACACACTGTCGTCCAAGAGGACACAATTCAACTCTCGATCCCAATGGGTCTCCGGAAGATTGACAATCTGTGTAAAGGTGGTGTAACGAGCCTGGTAATGCCCAACTCTCTCCTGGATGTCTGGCTAGTTAAGATTACTCCCGAACTCGTTGTTGACAACGCTTCGTGCAGTAAGCAATGCACTAGGCACATGAATATTCGGCGGAACCCAACATCCGGTATTCTTTTGGTCGAGAAGCACCCTCAGATATCTCCCATCCATCTCAGCTGTCCACTTCCCTTCGTAGAAGAATGCCTCTTGCTGCGGAATTGATCTTCTCAGTGGCATTGTAATTTTTTTGGAGAGATGCAGAAAGAAATAAATGTGATAATTTGAGTTGCATGTAGCAGTGTATGCTCCTATAAATAGAATGGATATTCATGATATAAGACTCGGTCAAATATGCATGATAGACTTTCTTTTAGCAGCACCCCATTGGCAACTTTCATCATAACTTTGTAAAGTGGGGTAGGAATGCAGTAAATCAGATACAATACAAGCCAATAGAGCAACTATAGGCTCTGCAAAATACAAATCACATGCAATAATACAGTCACGAGTCCAATAGAGCAACTATAGGCTCTGCAAAATACAAGTCACATGCAATAATACAAGTCACATGCAAAAATAAGTGATATTCAAACACTTCATTTCACATTTTCAGAAAATAGAGCTATAGAATTCAAGGGCTTAGCACTTTTTTGACCCACTTAACTAAGTTTTCCAATTACAATTCCAAATAAGACAAGCACAGTCGACATAAACACACATGCCACTATAACCTCTACGTCAAATCACAAATGGCTTCTTGGTGCAGTTTGGATAGTGTTAACATCACGTGGATTATAGGTTGATTTTGTAGCAGGGCTGATTTTTGGTGTGTAGCTCTGGGTGAGGACCCATTTGGGAACCCTTCCACCGGATTCCCTTTTATGAAACTCATCGCACCAGTGGAACCATCCTTCATGTTTGATATTCGCCGGACATTTATAATAGTAGCGGCCGTCATTTGCTGCCTCTTTCCCGGCTTCCTTTAGTACCATTTTGCCAATTCCACAGCGACAAAATTGGAATTAAGTTCAAATCCTCTTGTGGCCAATCCATGTTCCTGCCATCAATTACATGTTTACACTTGATACATCAACATATTTGTAAGTGTAAGCATAGAAGTAAAAATTAACAACAGATCATAAATCATTATATGAACAATCCAATAAAAAATCTACTGAAAAATAAATTATAGTCAAATATGAAAGCAAATGAGTTCGGTATGCATAGACTTAAATACACGGGGAAAAAAATGCTAATGTTGCTGTTTTCATACATGTGATAACATCAATTAACAGTTTACTTGAAGCCTCAAGCCCCTAACCACATAGTTTCAGCCATCTCATCCCTTTTTCCATTCCACTTGGGGGAAGATTCCACATTATCAATAAATTCCGCTTCATGGTCATCATCATCCTCGTCTTCCATGTCGTCGAATTGTGTCTCAAATGGATCAGTGCTCATCTCATTTCAAATAAAATTATGGAGCAAGAAACATGTCATAATCAACCTGTTCTGCACAACCACCGGATAATAAGTAGCACTCCTAAAAATCCCCCACCGCATCTTCATCATTCTGAATGCACGCTCAACTACATTACGTGCTCTAGTGTGCCTCATATTAAACATTTCTTGGGCATTCTAAGGCCTCGAAGATGCAGGCCCCCACTCCTTCAAATGGTACCGGACTGCTTTATACGGTACTAAGAACCCTTCACTATTTGCAGAGTCGTTGTCACAAATAATAACATCCTAGTGGATTCAGCAACAAAACAAAAGTAATGAATAAACACAATAGTGGGGCAGGAAATAGCAACAAAAGGAGTCACTAAAAAGTAAACAGGATGTACCCTTTGGAACTCTGAGCCCATGATTCTTATTGACTACGTCTCGTAGTACTTTAGAATCAGAAGCTGATCCCTCCCACCCGGGTAGTATATACACAAACTTTAAATACCGATCACATACTGCCAATGTATTGGTAGAAATATGTCCCTTTCTTGTCCTATACCTTGCTTTATCGACAGCGGGCACACACACATTAATGTAAGTTCCATCTAATGCTCCTAGACAACCCTACCCACATCAAATTATGAAAACTTATTCGTTACAAATGGTTGATAATTACCAAATTTTAATTAACAAGTGTCGTGGGGCTGTACCTTGAACCATTTCCAACGTGGATCCGTTTCATCATCGTTTACGGGCCTCGGTTTCACCAATAATATAGTGTGCAACTTTAGAATAGCTTTTAAGACCACATGTACGTAATGGAAAATTGTTTGGCCTGATCTCCAAAAGTTAAAACCTACAACTCTATTTTTCTTGTGATGGGCTAGGATCCATAAGAACATGGCAACTTGCTCCTCTACACAAACATATTTGCCGTCGACTAAACCTCCTAGCTCTCACAACAAAATACATAATTTACCAAAACTATTACGGTCTATTCTCAAGTTCGCAATGCACTCAGTATCAGTAGCTCCTATTAACCTATGCAAGTGTTGATTAGGGATTCGTTCTAGCATGCACTAAGGTTGTACAGTTTCACTACGTCTTCTTCTTTTGTTTGGTTGTCTATCTAGGAGGTCAATTACTAAAGAAATTTGCATTATGTGTGGAAGTAGCACCTCCACTATCAATAAATAAAAAGCTGCATACTCGGATGAAAGCGGCAGCATTTTACAACTTTGCGCAAGAAGCTTATATTGGATCGGATCCTGCTCAAATGAATACAGCCAAAACAAAATTCAACTGCTTTGATTTTATTTCATTCTATAATTTAATTCAGTCTGTGATCAATTTCATTTAATTACCCATGAATGCAAAGCTGCTTTTGCAAGAAATCAAATACACAAACCATTAATCAAACAACTACAGACAACCAGTCATCAGATTCACCTCAAATAACTAGAAATCAGCAAAATCATAGCACCTCTTCTACCTCAATGCATGATTAATTCTAGTTTTTCCTACTTTTGCACACACTAATCTGCATGACCTCAACATATAAAAGAGTGAATGTATCGAATCAGAACTTAACTAGTAATATCTGTACATATATATATCAACACGGCATGTGTTTGATTCTCATTAAATTAACCTATCCACACATATCTGCAAAATTAAAATCAAACAAATACATTTATGTATATAACTTTTTCTAAATATATAATAGCTTCATTAAATCTGCATGTACAAATTTAATCTCGTCCTATGCGCTAATGATGCATGAAAAACAAGGAAAAACTAAAAGAGTGCGACAGAGAGAGAATGAGATTACCTGAATCAGAAATCTTTGCTTGCAGTACAAGAAATGAAATGCTCGAAATTCTCACGGAATTTTGGCATTCTTCAAGAGGAATTTCACACCTTTTTTCTACAAAATGAAATTGAAACCTTAAGGTCTGTAGTAAGAAAGCAAATTAGTCGGAAATCTTAACCACAAGGTCGTCGGAGCTGTCGTCGTCGGACGCAGCAAAGAAGGATTCCTGCTCAAATAATTGAAACCATAGTTACTATTTCAGAGAGAAAACCATCTACTGGAAAAGATTACACTATTCAGTCGGCTCTCATACCTACAGAGGTCGCGACTTGTCGTCGTCGAATTTGGGGGAGAAATTAGATTTTGGAATCCGATTCTTCCAAGCTCCCAATTTACAGCTCTACAGAAGCAAAATGAGTGTATCTCGACTTCAATTACAAGAACGACGTGGATTTGGGGAAAAAAATTTCGAGTTTCATTCCGATTTGGGGAAAAAATGGATCTATGAGGGAGAGACCAAAATGAATTGCCAATGAAAATGGGTGGTTTGTTCGCAATTCAGCTCGATTTCTACATGAAATGAGGGTAATTACGTCTTTTTCGATTTTAGCAGATGTTAGTGTGCGCCTTATATAAAATTATCGGAGGGTGGGGGTTAAATAAATTAGAGGGACGGAAGAGTGGATTTGCAAAGGGCCATATTTTTCAAGCGGGCTGCAATATTAAATAATATTGGCTACCCAACACAATATTGCCTCGCTAAATAATATAATAGGGGTTTATATTGTCTACCAAATAGAGCTTAAATATGTTTTCACAATTATGTTTGCAAAGTCGATGATGTGATATCCTATTAGCACCTAAACGTAACTAAGGGAAATGCAGCCTCAAAGACCACATGATTTCACGTGCCAATGTTATATAGTACTACTACTTCAATCGCAAGATAAGTGTCAATTTTTTTCAAGCACGTGAATTAAAGAGAAGATTTAAAAAAATAATAAAAAGTATTGGATCCCATATGGGGGTGTCAACAGACACGTAATGCTAGTGCCAGAACTCATAAAAATCTTATAGTCTGGGTTCTAGAACTGTTCATTACTCACCGTACCCGAATCGGATCATAAGTTTATAATTTAAGTGGTTTCGGTTAGGGTCGAAATCCATGGGTAATAATAGAACCTGATTACGGGTATTAAAAATTAAGAATGTACACTATATTGAAACTCAAACGCAAACACAAACTCAAACCTTCGACCCCAATTCCTAAATTCCTGTTGGAAATTTGAATTCCGATAATGTGCTACAAAAAGATACAATTATTCAGTTGAAATGCAACGGTCTGGTTAAGGCAAGCACTCGTATGGTATACCCACAACGATCGTGCACTCTAGAATGATTGGAGGCGTGTAGCAAGCACAAGTCGTGGTCATTGGGTTGAAACCGGTGCAATGGTTCAAGTGGATGGAGTCGAACCACACGTGTGTCAGGCACACTTACGGTATGCCCATACCACCTGAACCACCGAGCGAACAAACACGACTTTTAGGAATTGCCTCGCATCTTTTCATGCTTTGGGGCGGTTGAAGACCGAAGGGACACGTTGGTTAGGGCATAGTTGTGATTATCACACGCGTACGGTATGCTAATACCGACTGTGCGGATCGGAAGTTGGAGGCGGTTATGGCTGAACAAACACACCTCTTCGGACGCACCCCTTCACGAAAAGGCATTTTCATGCTATAAATAGACCCTCATATGGACGATTTAACATACCAATTCCAAGATAAGCAATCTATTCATATAGTTCAAGTCCTAGGATCATATACTCGGTCTTGATTATCGAGTTGTTCGCCGGAACTTTGACACGTAGTACAACGTCTCAAGTTCACCCCGAACCGTTGTATCTTGGAGGCAATTGTTGTAGGACCGTCTGCACAATAGCGGAGCAATATTGTCTTACGATTGTGAAATTACTGTTTTGATTTCTTATTTGTCTTTTAACAACCTTTCCAATTGACCAAGTTTACTGGACGACTAAATCATCTTAGTAACACTTTCAACTTGAAAGTTTTAACAAGATAGTATATCATAATAATCTTTCCAACAAAGATTTTACTTAAGATATTTTATTTTAGTGGACAAGGAAACTTTATTAATGGAAAAAACAATGTTCTTATTTAGATGATGAAACTAGAACGATAAAATCATCTTCTAATATAACCAAGACATAAAGTACGTCGTCTAGAAAACATAAATTGGGAAATGTTACTATGACAGACAAATACCATCTAGTATAAGTATATCAAGGAAGACGAAATGTCATGGAGACTTTATATTCTTCCTTAAATAAACAATTGATCAAAAGTCAAAACTCATTAAGAACGGCCGTTCATGTGAAGTGATCAATTGCACAGTAAGGGGATTGTGATGAAATCCACAATTAAAGGATGTTCATAGTGGTAACTCAACCATGATGATTGGAGATCCCAAGAACTTGGTTCAATGAGACAACAAAGCTATGAATGTTTAGTTGTGCACTTGGAATTACAACTGAATATCCATTCTCGAAACTGCCCAAGTGCAAAAACATGCTGAATGTGGTAAAAGGGTAAGCTCTATAAGCTTTTAATAATTCCTAAGGTCTTAAAGAAAGACAAAGTATGACATGATACTTAATAGGAGATCACCTATATAAGTGAGAAGTGAGGCCGCTTCAAATTACAACACTTATGAATTCGAGATATGGTCCAAGGCCGAAATGGACACAACGTAAGAACAAAAGATATCAGATCTATTATTGTGTGTATGTTATTGTCCTGGTTTACACAAAAGCTGACCGGTTCAAGACATCGCGTTCACCGAGCAACAAGTAAATCCGATAGCATTACACTAAGGAAGATTCAAAGCCTAAAGCTATCTATCCCAATGCAATAATAGATCGTCGGGACTATTTATTCATGCATTTGCATTAATCGTCATTCATGTGGGGGATTGTTGGAAATTTGAATGCCGATAATGTTCTACAAAAAGATACAATTATTCAGTTGAAACGCAACGGTCTGGTTAAGGCAACCACTCGTATGGTATGCCCACAACGATCGTGCACTCTAGAATGATTGGAGGCGTGTAGCAAGCACAAGTCGTGGTCATTGGGTCGAAACTGGTGCAATGGTTCAAGTGGATGGAGTCAAACCGCACATATGTCAGACACGCATACGGTATGCCTATACCGCCTGAACCACCGAGCTAACAAACACGACTTTTCAGAATTGCCTCGCATCTTTTCACGCCTTGGGGCGGTTGAAGACCGAAGGGACGCGTCGGTTAGGGCATAGTTGTGTTTATCACACGCGTACGGTATGCCCATACCGACTGTGCGGATTGGAAGTTGGAGGTGGTTATGGCCTAACCAACACACCTCTTCGAACCCACCCCTTCACAAAAAGGCATTTTCATGCTATAAATAGACCCTCATATGGATGATTTAACATACCAATTCTAAGATAATCAATCTATTCATATAGTTCGAATCCTAGGATCATATACTCAGTCCCGAGTATCGAGTTGTTCGCCGGAACTTTGACACGTAGTGCAACATCTCAAGTTCACCTTGAACCGTTGTATCTTGAAGGCAATTGCTGTAGGACCGCCCGCACAATAGCGGAGCAATATTGTCTTACGGAGATAGTGCCTAGCACTAGCTTCAGTTTCGTATTTCTGTCTTTTAATTTTCGTACACATATCGCACGCACCATATTTTTTCCAGCAATTCCCTACCAAACATAAAATTGGCATAGCCATCGCTCACCTCTGGCCGTTCGCCGTCACTTGTCGGCAACACCGCCGTGGAGTATCCCTTACTGCCTCTTCCTAAAATTCAACATATATTGGCCTAATTGGTGAGATCTTTGATTTTGCACAAGTTTTGTAATTAAAATCGTTTTTCTCATCATGAGCTCGCCTCAAAATTTCTCATCATGGGCTGTCGATTTTTTCCATTTTATTTATGTTGATAATTTTTTATTTAAAAAAAAAAAAACTCTGCAAACTCATGAGTTTGAAATTGATGGTGATTTTTCTATTTTTCTAGTGAATTGTTTCTGCAATGGATGTTTTCTATTTTTCTATTAGCTGAAATTTTAATATTGATCTTATCTTTTCTTGTGCAGCTTTATGATGATTTTCCTATATTTTGGATGTAAGAAGATGGGGAATATTCGACTTTTGAATGAGAAATTGTTCCTTTTTAGTTTTCTTTGGAGGCTGATTAAAGTTAAGAGATTCTTGGGCCTGATCAATGTGATCATCCCTTATAGAATCTTATTTATAATTTTGTAGTCATATTGCTCATTACTAAATATAGTACTTGACTTTCGTACATGAGACCTTATTTATTTGTTTTCCTTTAGAGTTGAATGTGGACCAGCATGTTATAGTGAATTCTTCATTTTTTTCAAGCTGCAGATACTTGATAAATAGGAAAATAGGGAATATAGCACACCTTTAAAGCACTTAAGTTATTCAATATCCAATTATTGTAAAATAAATTCAATGTATACAACTAAATGCTAATTATTGCAATTTGATTGTCAGATAATGTATCAGGATTAACATCCAATTTCTAATTTTCTGCCAAAAGATATGCTTCACTGCACACACTTCTTAGTCCCTAAAATGGACATAATGGAATAATGGATATCAATTACTTTTCTTCCCCTCGTTAATATAAATTGGAAAAAAATGTAGGTAATATTAGTAGTCACTAGTCACGCTGTCGGTTGTCATATATGATCACACATAATTTTTGAAGGAAAAAAAATAAAATTTGCAGGCTATGTCGGACCAAAACCGAGGAGAGCGGGTCGGTCCGAATATAAGTTAGTGCGGTTCCAAGTCTAAATAGGTGTGGAATCGGAACCAGAATTTAAACCCAAACTTTGTAAGGTAGTGGGTTGTCAACAGTTCCGACTCCATCCGGATAAGTGACAATCCACAAAATATACACACATTCCAATCTGCAAAATGAAAAATGCACACCTCTCTTCAAAATAATGAAAAATACACACTTTTGAATAGTTGTAATATAATATGCCATCTTGTCAAATACTTTATATCACATCTCTTACACATGTGTAAGAGATGTGATATAAAGTATATGACAATCTTGATTGTGCGTGTGAACTCCAATCATTTAGTGTTAACAGCATGGAGGCCTTTGGAATCGGCTACCAACTCTTGACAACCTCATATACAAATTAAGGTTGTTGATTATGGATGGCGACTGTAGATGCTGCTAGTCCTTTCCGGAATCAGCCACTCACATCTTCCTCTTATGTAAAAAGGTGATTGAATTTTGGGGAAAGATTATAGCCTGGATTGGAGTGGAATGGGTAGACCCCCGACTTTTAGAGGATCACTTTGTTCCATTCTCATGGATACTCAGAGGGGGGAAGATGAAGAAGAGACTCAGAGGGTTGTGGATTTGTGTGGTTTGGGTTGTGTGGAGATGGAGAAACTCTTCGATCTTTGAAGCGAAAGACTGAGGCTTCAAGAAAATAGAGGAAGAAATTAAAAGTAGATTTTTGGGTGCAAGGCTAGTGAAATCCCAATTCGAGAAAGTTATTTTCTAGAGTGGTCGGAAAGTAAGCTCTATGATACTTGGAAAAATCTGTAATCTGAATTCTATCGGGTTGGTACCCTTTGTGTCTTCTTATTAATTAATAAAATTTCTTTTGCCTGATCAAAAAAAAAATTAGTGTTAATTTTGTGATTATTTGACAATCATTAGTCAATAATTATGTAATTTAATTATTTTATATGAAACATATACGGATTAAGTAGCGTACTAAATTAAGTCGAAAAATTATGAATCGGCATTAAACGGACCTAAATGTTGATCCCAGTCGGATATAAGGAAATCCCGCTCGCCACGTGTCAAATCCCGCCCGAGCGGGATAATATATCCCGCTCAACGGGATTTGACATGTGGCGAGCGAGATTTCCTTATATCCGAGTGGGATATGTCAGAAAAGTTGGTCAATATACACAATGATGGGTGACTGGTGCATGACATGAATTACTTGCTTGTGCAGATATGAGACATAACTAAAGTTGATTTATGCATCTAGAAATTAATTCACCACATGAAAAGTGTACAATTTTCACGTGAAATGCGGAAAACAATCTGTATAGCATTCACAACTCTATATATTTCACCATTCACAACTCTCTTTTACACACCCACAAGAACATCCTTTGAAATTCATCACATTCGAAAGTGGGCAACAATCTTTGACAACAACATCAGTTTGAGGTATTTTTCTAACCTTGTAATTTTCCTCTCGTGTCCACATAATTTTTATTGTACGTAATAAGTTAGAAATGAGACTCTATAATATTCAAAACATTGAAATTTATATGAATGACGTATAGATTACATAGCAAGTGGTAGATTTTATTCTGAATATTGAAATTTATTATTTCTAAATATGGGTATCAACCATTCCACGCTCGAGCGTAGCTACTTCCCGCTCGTTTTTCTAATGTCACGCTCGAGCGGGATTTAGGTCTGCCGAGAGAGATTTTTTATATTAGGACTCAAAAAAATTGTAGAATTTGAATATTTGCATTTTGTACTCGAACCATGCCATTTTCCGCTCGTGAATTTTAATCCCGTTTGAGAGGAAAATTGATGTGGTTGGCGAGCGAGATTTGTTATTTTTGTGTTATTTTTATTAATCGTTATGTGTTTGTACTTCTATGTAGATTAATCACTATTTTATTATCAAATACGGAGGAATATAGTCTGGTTGTACGTACTCGGGCGGATATGAATTCATAGATGTCGAAAGAAATCTCGCCGGCCTGAGGTACAACATCGATTGTCAATTGAGTGCAAATTACTTCAGCACACAGTATGAGTTGAATTATTTGTCGAAGAATCAGAGAGGACGAACTGTAAAGTGCCCATTAAGCACCGATGTTGATTTTTATCAGTTGTGCGCGACGCTGCCAGAAGCAACTGTATACGTAACTCACCAATACACAAACGTATACGTGCGTGAGTTTGGTGGTGATTATTATGAAGAAATGGATTGTATCCAAAGATAGTTGCTTTCCTCCACTTTTACTGATGATGCATACCCCGCTGAGGGTAATTATGCATCGACATCCACACATTATTTCGTATCCACATCGACTCAAGTTCCACAGACAGCAGATGGTTCTGATGATGATGAAAATACAGATGGTGATGACGATGATGAAGATGCAGATGGAGATGACGATGATGAAGAAGCAGTTGGTCCTCAGGATGAAGAATATGAGCTGGAAACCGACAGTGATACGTCGGAAGAGATGACAGAGGACACCATGATAGAATCGGGTATGTTGGAGCGTGAAGCATGGATTCACGGTAAAGAAGATGACGAAGCCGCTGATCTAGGCAGTTGGTTAGTTCTAGTGGTTCCTGTAACTGCAACGAAATCAATCGTTGTACGTGAAAACGGCCTGCTAGAAAATGGTGATTTATCTATTGGTTCTGTTTTTGAAAGTAAAGAAACTCTAAATGTGGCAGCAGGCTTGTGTTACATGGAGATTGGAGTAGAATACAAATGTGATGGCTCTGATAAAAAACATCTCAGATGGATATGCAAGCGTATGGAATTGATAAACATCTATTTTGTAGCAACTAAACGTATTTTTCTATACCTAATTGCCTTACTTTACCCTCTAAATGTGATTTGTTTTAGAATGTTTTCATTATTTTGGATTGGTTTCATGTTTGGTAGAGTTTGTGCATGTGTGTAGGTTTAACAAGGGATGCTAAGCCAGAATAAAAGGGCCGAAGAAGAGCGGAGTCGAAGAAAAGTATGGTAAAGTGAAAAACCGGACGAAAATGAGTTAAAACTTAGAACCGACGCCTTGAAGCTCAAAATCGGCGGTTTGGAATCGAAAACCGGCAGTTCAGGGGTGAATCGCCGGCCAAACCGCCAAAAATCTCGGGAGTAGAAAGCAAGGCAAAACTTGAAATCGGCGGTCTACCTGGCGCCTTATGGCCGGACCGTCGATTTTAGGCGCTGGACCGCCGGTTTCGCAGTTTGGAGCGCCAATTTTCCTATTTTCGCCCAAAATTGGAGGATTTTGCCCTTTTTCGCGTTTTTAATTCCCTCTAACACTTTTTCTCCCTATATATACAAGGGCTCAACCCCAAAATGAAAAAGATTCATCCCTTAGCTTAGATTCTTCTTCAAAAAGTTTCCATTTAGGGTTTAAACACATTTTAATCTTTGTATTAGTTGAATAAGGTTGGAATTGAAGACTATTTGAAGATTTCTCCATTGGGTTCCTAGTTTTCCAATTATGCATTTAATTCTCTTTTCTTTTGCCTTAATTTCATTCATGTCTAGATAAATTTCCTTGTTGGTTTTGGGGATTTGAGATGATTTGATGATAGAATGTTCATGTCTTGTTAATTGTTATTACCTTCTTCTAAATGAATGTGGATTTGGAGCTTGTTTTCATGTGGGAATTGTTGATCACCTTTCTTGCATGCCAAATGTTTGTAGAAATTTTTAGTAGGTTTTTACATGCATGGAAATCAAATTGCACATTATGTATTGCTTTTGTGACTTGTGAGGTGAGATTGCATGCATGGGAACTTGTGATCCTTATTCTTTTTGGAGTTAATTCATCATCTCGAGTCTTAGCCGAGAGAGTCGTCGAGTTGATCTTCTTTTGCTATTTGTCGAGAGAGAATAGTGAATGGTTTAGTGATTGTTTCTCAATTAGGAGATTAAAATCTGGTTGTTTGAATTAGGGAGTCTTGATCGAGTCATCTAGAATCGGATTGAATTCCTAGAACCAACTTTTGTTCCAATTTGTGCCTTGTTCGTTTGTTAATCGTTTGTCTATTTGAATTTGCTTATTTGATTTGAATTTGTGTTTAAGTGTTTTAACTAATCAACATTCATGATATTTGAAGAGCTTGAATAGTAGGAAGATGCATGATATTTTTTTTTAATATAAATTCGAGCTAATAGTCCTTGTGGATACGATATCCGATCCTTAATGCTACAATTACCCGATCAAAGTGCGGATAATATTGCTTAATTAAATTAGCGATCACTTTTTAGCGCCGTTGGCGAGGACTATTAAGAATTTATAGTGTTAATGATCTTTGCATTGAGAGTACTAGTTTAAGCATTTTTCTTGTTTTAAATTGTATTTTGAATCTAAGTGTGTTCTTGGTTGGTTTGTGTAGGTGAATTGGAGCATGATCATAAGGAGAAAATGAGGAGAAATCATTCATTTAGATTTGGAGATTGAAGTGACCCATAAGCGAGCTAGCCAAGAACGAAGAAAGAAAGCAATGGAGAACCAAAGACCTAATAATATGGCCGACTTGGAGCGTCAAATGCAAGAACTCCATCGTCAAATGAATGAGCAACAAGCTCAAAGGGATAGAGCACCACCGCCTTCAATCAACCAAATGTTTGAGCCTCAAGTTAATATGCTTCAAGATGGAGGTTGGGGCAATCGGTGCAAAGCCATTAATTTTGAGCTAAAGCCGGGGTTGATTAATATGGTTCAAGCGGAGTCATTTGGAGGAGGGTTCAATGAAGATGCAAATGCTCATTTGAGTGCCTTTTTGGACGTTTGTGAAACCATCAAGATCCAAGGGGTCTCAAATGACGTCATTCGATTGAGGCTCTTCAGATTTTCGTTAAGGGACAAGGCAAAAGCTTGGTACAAGACCCTCGACCGTTCGAAGATCACCACTTGGGAGCAATTGTGCCGACTTTTCTTAGCCAAGTACTTCCTGCCCTCGCCTACTCAAAATCTTATTTCGGACATCTCCCATTTCTCTCAATCGGTGGGGGGGGAGGGGGGGAGGGATGAATCAATCTATGAAGCTTGGGAGAGATACAAGGATATGTTGAGGTGATGTCCTCAACATGAATTTTCAAAGGAACAACAAATCTTGAACTTTTATTGAGGGCATACTAATCATACACGGGAGATCGTAAATGCCACCGCCGGTGGTGGCTTGACCAACCGACCTTATGAAGAAGCGGTTCGGATTTTGGAGAAAATGGAGGCCAATAGTTGCCATTGGCCTCAAGAGAGGAGTTCTTCAAAGAGAGTTGCCTCCATTTCGGATGAGAAGTATGATGATCTTCTTGAGCAATTCACCATGCTCAAGAGGGACTATGAGGCCGAAAGAAAGGGAAAGTTGGATGTGAAGATGGTGTCTTAACCGATGTAACAAAGAGGTGAAGAGTATTCACAATTTGAGGATGCTAATTATGTGAATCAACAGGGGTATAGCAACTACAACCGCTCGAGTTATCCTCCGGGGAATCAAGCCTATAATCCCAATTATAGAAATCCAAATTTTTTGTACTTTAACCCGAACAATGCTATCCATCCACCACCCAGATTCTCGGTGTCTCATGGGATGATCAATGAGCCAAAGAAGCCAATGCCGACCATGGAAGAAATGATGTAACAACTTCTCAAAAACCAAAATGCTTTCATGGGTGCAATGGGGCAAAAGGTTACAAGTTTGGAAAGAACTGTCTCAGCTATGTCTAAGCAAATCAAGATGTTGGAAGGGCAAGTGAGTCAAATGGCTAATCAAGTGGCTTCTCAACATAAGCCGGGGCAATTTCCAAGCAATACGAAGGTCAATCCGAAGAATTAATGCAATGCTATTCATTTGAGGAGTGGAACTACTTATAAGAACTATCCGGAGTTGGAAGATCAAGAGAAGGTTGTGAATGAAGAATTGGATGTGGAGGAGCCCATTCCTCAAGTGGAGAAGCCCCAAGTTCCGAATGAGGTACCTTCTAAAGCTACTCTTTCCATTTCTTCGTCTTCTTTGCCAAGTAAAGATGTGGTTGCCAAAGCTCCTTACCCTCAAAGGCTTGCCAAGGCGAGAGGTGATGAAAAGGTTGCTAAATTTATTGAAATGTTCAAGAAGGTTGAAATCAACATACCTTTGCTTGATGCTTTGAGAGACATGCCGGACTATGCTAAGTTCTTGAAAGAAGTCGTGTTAAGGAAGAGGAAGCTTGGTAAATTTAAAACAATTAACTTGTCGGAGGAATGTAGTGCCGTTTTACAACAAAAATTGCCTTTAAAGCAAAAGGACCCCGAGAGTTTTGTGATCGCTTGTGTTATTGGAGGCCAAACTTTTGGGAGAGTCTTGTGTGATTTGGGTGCTAGTATTAATCTTATGCCTCTTTCAATATTTAAGAGGTTGCAGCTTGGAGAATTGAAGCCGATTACTATTGCCTTGCAAATGGCTGATCGTTCTATCTCTTATCCGAGAGGGATCGTGGAAGACGTGCTTATTAAGGTGGATGAGTTCATGTTTCCTGCGGATTTTGTGGTACTTGACATGCCTGAAGATTATCATACTCCACTTATTCTTGGCCGTCCGTTTTTGGCAACCAGAAGGGCATTGATCGACGTTCAAGATGGTGAGTTAATCTTCCGTTACAATGACGAGAAGATGACTATCTCAATCTATGAAGCCATGAAGAGGCCACAAGAATTGGAGCTTGAAGAGTGTAATTTCATTGACTTTTATTCATCTTATTCTCAAGATTCATTGGAGCAATGTATTGTGGATTCCATTCATTCTTATTCGGAATTGGATGAGGTGTGTGATAAGTTGTTGGAGTCTATTGCTTCGCAAATCAAGGCATTCCTTTAGAGAATTTGGGATATTTAGATCTTTATACATCTATTGAAGGAGAAGTGCCGGAAGGAATGCCAAAGCCAAGTTCTCCACCGACTTTGGAATCGAAGCCCTTGCCTAACCACCTCAACTATGCCTTTTTGGGTAAAGAGGAAACTTTTCCGGTTATTGTGTCTTCATTTCTAAATGATGAGGAGTTGGATAAGTTGTTGAGGGTATTGAGAAAGTATAAGTCTTCCATTGGATGGTCTATTGCAGATATTAAGGGAATTAGCCCTTCTATTTGCATGCACCGAATTTTATTGGAGGATGATGCAAAGTCAAAGGTCCAACCTCAACGTCGTTTGAATCCGGTAATGCAAGAGGTTGTGAGGAAAGATGTATTGAAGTTATTTGATGCCGGAATTATCTATGCCATCTCCGATAGTGAGTGTGTTAGCCCAACTCAAGTAGTTTCCAAGAAATGAGGCATAACTGTTGTAGAAGACGAGAAGAGAGAACAAATAGCCACTCGGTTGCAAACGAATTGGAGAGTGTGCATCGACTATAGAGCATTAAATACGGCTACAAGGAAGGATCACTTTCCTCTTTCTTTCATAGATCAAATGCTTGATCGGCTAGCCGGCTATGAGTATTATTGCTTTTTGGATGGCTATTCCGGGTATAACCAAATCGCCATTGCTCCAGAGGACCAACACAAGACCACCTTCACTTGCCCTTATGAGATTTTTGCTTGCCGATGGATGTCTTTCGGTCTTTGCAACACTCCCGCCACTTTCCAATGATGCATGATGGCAATTTTCCATGGACTCATTGACATGCACCCGTCGTGTGGTATGATCA
Organism: Schizonepeta tenuifolia; assembly: GCA_029490685.1. Lineage (NCBI taxonomy): Eukaryota > Viridiplantae > Streptophyta > Magnoliopsida > Lamiales > Lamiaceae > Schizonepeta > Schizonepeta tenuifolia. The sequence goes on from CM055957.1 coordinate 6,165,443, forward strand.
AAATATCTGTGTATGCCCCAGACGGACAGTACACGCTCTTATGCCCACTACTGGACTGGCTAGTCTTAGCGGTAAGCTAGGGTCGATCCCATGGAGAGTGAGGAACTACTTTACTCTTCAGGTGCACAAGTTTGGTTGTCACGGTCTAATCCTGTTTAACTGCACAAATTAAACTTGGAAACAATCAAATATTAAAGGGGTAAGATTTGGGGTAGGTTATGATTAGCATTGATATGTGTATTCGATCATGGGCATACTGAAGATCCGTCCATGTTTTGCATAAACTCAAGGCGTGGCCCAAAGACATTAGGGCGTTTCAAGAGTTTATACTCCACACTTGGGATGGTTGAATCCCTTGTGGTCACTTGGTCCGAAGGTCACGCTTCACTCCGGTCACAAAGCCGTGCTTCACTCCTCCTTAGATAGTAGTCATACCTGATCTCTCCAAGTATGACCCTCACCAACCTTCTCTTCCAAGCTTTCCAACTCCGTACCTACAGTGTAGACATAACTCGCGGGATATACATTTTCGGTAACTGGTCCAACCGGTCATCGATATATCCACAATGCTCAAGGTGAGTCCCTTGGTCAATAACCATGGCTTTATGCCTCGTCACAGTTGATGGGTGACTGTTAGAGAAGCCCAAGACCGAGGAAGAATGCAGTATCCCCTTGCCCGTTCCTCGCCATCCAGATCGTACAACACCATTAAAGGTGCTGCTCAGCTACTCGGTCATGGGCATACTGAACATTGTTGTCTGTCATGCCCTGACCTTTGCTTGGCATAGTACAGCTCTAACCAAACGGAGATCACCCGTTAGGGCAGGACTGCTCATGAATTCTAGTCAGATCTCTCCGGAACCACTGGACCCAACCGAATGCACAACTGCCTCACGAGTGTTTCACATATCAATAATTAATCATTTCTCCTCACACAAATCTCACCAGGGGGAACTACTCACACATATTGAAATGCATATTAACTAATGTAAATAAACACATCAATAATATAAAATACGAAGTACTGGAATTAAGATAATGCCTAAGGCAAACTGCCTTGGATTTGTTCTTCACAACGGGATTAAAACGAAAGCTGGTAAAGCCGTGCTTCCAGATCCTTCTTCGCATAGACACTCGGAATCTCTTCCACGCGTCTTTCCTTATTTGGTTTCGGCAGTTGACTGCTGATCTCGATAGTGGTCAAATGGGTTGCATGCATTGGTTAGCCTCACACCAAGGTACTTTTCTTCTCCTGGGGGAATCAGATTCATGCAACAGCTGAAAAATACTCCAATACTGCTCTTTCGGACCATCTTTTCTCTGTTTACCTCGGACGGAGCTTCCTTCCCACGAACAACTGCTTTCTTCCCTATACAGACACTAAAGACACAAAAAGATAGGAAAAATAGGGGCAAGTGGCCCAAAAGTCGAAGACGCATCACACCTACACACTTAAACCATACTTGCCCTCAAGTATGTAGGTGGATTCACAGAAGACACCAATTATAGATATGAACGAAAAGGAATAAGAAACTTCAAGACACGAGGCTGCGCAGTCAAATGGATGAGTTCAAGTATGCATGCATCAACCATAATATCATACCACAAATCCATTGAGCAAATACATCACACGATAGTGTTAGCAGTTTCCCTTACACACTCAAGTGTATGGTTAGTGTATACACTCATTTTATGCTGCATTAGCTCTCTTATAGGCTTGTTCATGGATTTATGGCAAATACTCAATCTGGTGCAGTTTATCAAATGGTCTTTTCTGGGTTGTAAGGGGGCACACGGAGCAGGGGTAAGGATTTCTGGATAGTAGTTTAAAATTTGGTTCCAGTCATACCGATCAATCTTTTCAATGCTAGTGCTCCCACTTAACCTCTTCTTTCTCTTTTACGAGGTTTGTTTCTGTTTTCTTAGGCATGTAATATTTTTTTTCCTGACCAACATTAAGAACTCTATTTTTCAACTCATGCCTTCCCCTAAAATAAAAGTTTTAACCCTTTTCTGTGGTGAGCCTTTTTTTCTCAATTATGCTTGTTCACCCTAAGTAATGAGTTGTCTTTCACCTCTTGCACGGTGTGGGAGACACACTTTTAATTTAAACATCCAAACAAGGCTAATGAAAGAATTGCTTCGGCTCAAAGTGGTTAGCAATAGTTTATCATGTTTAGCTTAGTAGGTCTGGGGCTTCTAATCTGAAAGAACTGCCCTGATTCTCTAAACTACACCAACCAGCTAAAATCCATTAGCAAGTTCTAAGATCACTAAGCAGCATAATCACACCAGAAAATAAATGCTATTGGCTCAATTCTCACAGGTGTGGATTTCAGTATGCTCTCTACCACTATCAATGCAATGATGCTCATCATGCTAACATACCAATCAAACCAAACAGCATGCATACATCACACCAATCCATATAACTTGCGCGACACACACACAGACTCTAATCAACATCAGACTCCATCAAACACAATGACACAAAACATAAAAATAAAAAATAAAAAACAAAACTTAATCTAAAAGTAGTGATAGAAAACTTAGACGTTTTGGTCGGAGGCATCCTCCTCCCTCCATCAGCTTGTGCAATCAATGCCTCGAACCCAATCTTCATGTTTGTCTGGATTGTTGCCATCTCATCTCTCAACAATGCGACTTCCTCATGCAGCTCCTTCAATTCTGCCAGTATGGATGCTACCTCGCTATGGATAAGGCGTGGAACCGCCTGCTCACTTGCCTTGCGTGGTTTTGCTCTGTCTGCTGTCCCTTCTGGGTAGACCAACGAGTAGTTTCCATGTTCGTCCACCTCAACAATTTTCCACCTCACGAAGCGCCCTTGGTCCAGGAATCTGGTGTCAGCGACTGGAAGATCATCTGGTTTCTCCAAGTTGAAATCGTTGAGATTCTTCGCAAGGATAGTCACCAATGGGCAGAGAGAGGGGTACTTGTTATGGTGGGTCACTCCAAATTGGAACTGCAAAGCCTCTATGAACCCAAAATTCAACATTTTCTTCTCCACCGTGCACCATAGTAGGAACAACTCCTGCTGAATCACCACGTTTGACCCTTCCAGGCGGCCATAGATGTTGTAGGCCAGCCACCTGTGGCATATCTGCAGTGATGGGTCTCAAATCTCATTCGATTTGTTGCTGTTCTTCACATACTTGTCCTTGGTGGAGATTGTCGACCAGTAGTGGTGAATCTGAGACTTCCATTCAGGGGAAGCCACTATCTCTGCCTCCTTATATTCTTCCTCATACACCTCCCACGGCTCAAGCACTCTGAGTTGGATATTCAATTCGTTGATAGAGAGAGGGAACATCCTACCCCGCAGTTGAAAGCGCAGGGTACCCAGAGTCTCGATGGTGTAGTTGCCACGGGGTTTGAACTCGACCGTCCCCATAAATTCTTCCGACAACTTTTTGTAGGCCGGGTAGTTCCATCCTAACACATTCCCCCAACCTATTCCTTCGAAATATCCTTCTACTTTCTCCTTGATTCCAAACCCTTCTAAGCTTTCCGTCAGCAAAAAGTACCAGGGGATAATTTCCCTGTTCCGGAGGATGGCATACCGTTGACTGTCTCTCGGTATGGTCGTGCTAGATGAAGCAGGTCACACCAACCCTTTTTTTCTTGATTCTAGTCTTCTTGGTGGCGATGCTTGGTGTGGACTTCACCGGCGCGGGTATTCCCCCAGAATCGGAGCTGTCCATAGCCTTTATTTCCTCCTTTTCCTCTTCCTCAATTTCTCTTCCTTCTTCTTTCTCCGCTTCTCATTCTTTCCTTTTTCCTTTTTCCGTAGCAGTAGCCTTTCTCACTGTGCTTGTGGTGCTGGTCTTACTCCCTCCTTTGCTTAGTATCTTTTTCGGTGGTAGAGGGGGTTTTGAAACATCCAACTTCCTCTTGACTCCTACCCCATTCTCTTTACTTTGTGGGGTTGGGTCTCCTTGGGATTGCACAGGGGAATTTCCCTCTTTCCCTTCTTCCTCCATCGCTTGTTCCTCCTCCCGTTTGCTTCCTTGTTCCTTCTCCTCATTATTGGAGGCGGTCTGACCATCCTCCTTTGACTGAGAGTGAGAATGAGAAAGAGCAGGTTCGGGAGTTGGCTCTTTTGGTGGGGGTTGTGACACAGTGGCTGCTTTTTTTCCGGCGACTGCAGAAGTCTTCTTCTTTAATGTGGTGGTGGTGGTGATGTTCTTAGCCGCAAGCTTCTTCTTTTCTTTCTTCTTGGGCGGCTAGATATCCATCTCTTCTTCAGCTTGACCAGGACCCTCGATTGCTTCCACATCCTCTTCACCGGTTGTTTATTTTTCCAGCGAAGAAATCCGTTCCTTCTTTTCCTCTTCACCGGTCAAAGACGGTGTGGCTTTCTCCGTGATTTGCGCAGGGGTTTCCTCTGACACAGAGCTGCGCGTCTTTCTCTTCCCGCGTCTTTCTCTTCCTTCCTGCTGGTGTAGGTTTTACCATAACAGTGCTTTCTGCCCTGTGGTGGTGGTTTGAGTGCTACCGGAGGCAGCACCGCTCTTGGCACTTTTCCTATTTGCAGGCATTTTGGTTCTGGCCATGGTGAGTGCGAAATTAGGAACTAAGGTTTCTGGTTTTGTGAATGGATGAGTGTGCAGGGAAGCAAAAACTGGCTATTTAAATGGAGTAGGTTAATGGTGGTTGTAACAGAGTGGGGAGAGTGGGTATAATGTGCGGCGGTTATGGAGGATCGTGATGGTTTAAAGGGTGGAGTGTTTAACCGATTAGAATGTGGAGATGACGGTTATGGAAGATGTGGAATAATTACTGAAGAAAATCATTAGCATATTTGAATTTCAAATATTTATACGAAACTCGAAGCGGCGCAGTCACTTCCAGACAGAAGGTGTCAGACGCGTTTCTACGTCACTCCTCGGTTAGACCTACTCTAATGAAACAAAACCATAGGCCTCCACCTACACACTTTGCATCGCAAAGTGGGCTCAAAATTGACCTTGGGCTTCCACCTACACAGTTTGCATCGCAAAGTAGGCTCAAAATTTACCTTGGGCTTCCACCTACACACTTTGCATCGCAAAGTGGGTTCAAAATATACCTTAAGCTTCCATTATCCTTGGCCCATATTCTCCAAACTCTGATTCAGCCCAAAAATCACTTAATAAAATAAAAAATTCCTAAGTAACGAATGAAACAACGGCTGTGGTCATACCGGTGACCACTCCTGGGTTGCCTCCCAGTCAGCACTCGTGTTTAATATCTCGAGCTCGACGTTCACAGATCTGTTCTTACTGGTAAACAGGGTCTAAGAGAGAGCATTTCTCATTGCTCTTCTTTAGCTCAGAATAGTCGAAGTACGGCTTCAAACGGTGACCATTCACCATAAATGTATTGCATCTATTTAGGTCATAGACCTCTTCCATTGGCAAATATTTCTTTCACGATGTATGGTCCTCCCCACTTGGATCTGAGCTTCCCACTCATCAACTTGAAGCAAGAATTGAAGAGTAGTACCTTTTGTCCAACTAGAATTCCTTCTTGCGGATTTTTGCATCATGAATCTTCCTTGTCCTTTCCTTATATAGAACTGCATTGTCGTATGACTCCAAACACAATTCTTCTGACTCACTCATCTGCAATTTCCTTTCTTCTCCAGCTAAAATCATACTGAAATTAATTTTCTTGATGGCCCAGTGCGCTTTGTGCTTCACTTCCACAGGTAAGTGACATCATTTTCCAAACACGAGCCTAAATGGTGATATCCCTATTGGGGTTTTGTAGGCAGTTCGGTATGCCTATAACACATCCCCTAAATGATTACTCCAATCCTTCCGATTGGGATGGACCACTTTCTCCAGTATGCCCTTGATCTCCCTATTCGAAATTTCAGCCTGTCCATTAGCTTGGGGATGGTATGCAGTTGTTACCTTATGTTTCACCCCTATCTTTTTAGTGAGTGCCTTAATAGTAGCATTACAGAAGTGAGATCCCTGGTCGCTAATCAGAATTTTTGGAACTCCAAATCTGTTAAACACATGATCCTTCAAGAAATCGGCCACCGTATGAGCATCATTACTTGTTGTGGCCTTTGCTTCGATCCACTTGGATACATAATCGACTGCTACCAATATATATGCATAATTTCCAGACTTAGGGAATGGTCCCATGAAGTTTGTTCCTCATACCTCGAAAATTTCCACGGCCATTATGGGCGTTTGGGGCATTTGGTCCTTCGCGATAATGCCTCCTACCATCTGGCATTTCAGACAGCCCTGTACCCATTTCCTTGCATCAGCAAACACTGATGGCCAATAGAATCCGCTATCCAAAATCCTCTATGCCATTCTTCTTCCACCAAAGTGTCCACTGCATGAAGTATCATGGCACATTTCCAAGATCTGGGTGTGCTCATCCTCAGGAACACATCGCCGTATGACCTGATCTGCCCCTATCTTCCATAAATGGTCGGTGCTTCTCAAAAATAAGAGCGAGCTTGTGTGATCAATTTTTACTTTTCAAATTTGGTCTTTCCTGATGGAACTTCTTTTGTGAACAAGTAATTTGCTATGTCTGCATACCATGGCTCCTTATCGGTCAGAGCATACATAGTCTCCATCTGTGTATGACCATGTACGGCATACAACTTTTCATCAGGAAAAGTGTCCTCTATGGGCTCTCCATCATCCTTGCCAATTTGTAACCTGCTTAAATGATCTGCTACAAGGTTGGCAGCTCCTTTCTTATCCCTGGTTTCAATGTCGAACTCTTGTAGCAATAGTATCCATCGAGTGAGTCGTGGTTTAGATTCTTTTTTCTCAATTAAATACTTCAAGGCTGCATAATTGGTATATATGATTTCCTTAGTGCCCAAAAGATACGATCTGAATTTATCTATAGCGAATATCACTGCTAACAATTCTTTTTCAGTTGTGGTATAACTGCACTGAGCGGGATTGAGGGTCTTTGAAGCATAGTAAATTACATAGCTCTCCTTCTTTATTTTCTGTCCCAGTACGGCTCCAACCGCGTGATTACTGGCATCACACATAATTTCGAAAGGTATCTCCCAATTTGGTGGCTGTATGATGGGGGCTGACACCAATCTGCTCCTTAGATCAAGGAATGCCTCTTTGCAGTCATCGTCAAAGTTAAATTGAACATCTTGTTGCAACAGACGGGTCATGGGTTGAGCGATTTTTGCGAAGTCCTTGATGAAACGTCGGTAAAACCCTGCATGACCAAGGAACGCATGTATGTGCTTGACCGTAATGGAATCGATCTTTGCTTTATCCACTTCGATCCCCCTTTCAGAAATGACATGTGCCAGCACTATACCTTCCTTTACCATAAAGTGGCATTTCTCATAATTAAGCACCAAGCTTTTCTCCACGCATCTTTTTAATACAAGCTCTGAATAGTCGAGGCATGGATCAAATGAGTCTCCATATACCGTGAAGTCATCCATAAAGACTTCAATGCAGTTCTCCAATAGGTCGGAGAAAATACTCATCATGCACCTTTGAAAAGTTCCAGGTGCATTGCACAGACCGAAGAGCATTCTTCGATAGGCGAATGTCCCATAAACGCATGTGAAAGTTATTTTCTCTTGATCCTCTTGAGCCACAAAGATTTGCATATATCCCGAATACCCATCTAAAAAGCAGTAATAAGCATTACCAGCTAGACGTTCAAGCATCTAATCGATGAAGGGTAGCGGAAAATGATTCTTTCGTGTGACCATGTTCAATTTCTTGTAATCTATGCAAACTCTCCATCCAGTTTGCAATCTTGTTAGAACCAGTTCTCCCTTATCATTTTCTACCACTTGTATCCCTGATTTCTTTGGTACGACATGGACTGGGCTATTCCACTAGCTATCAGAGATAGGAAAAATAATTCCTAACTCTAAAAGTTTCAGAATCTCCTTGAGTACCACTTCCTTCATTACAGATCCATCTTCCTCTGTGAATCTCGCACTGGTCGAGCTCCTTCTTCCAGGTATATATGGTGCATGCATTCCGTCGGACTAATTCCCTTAATGTCTGCCAAGGTCCAACCGATGGCTTTCCTATTCTCCCGTAAGACCCTGACCAATCTTTCCTCTTGCACCATTGTCAGATCTGCACTGATGATTACTGGAAGAGTTTTCTCAGGTCCCAAATAAGCGTATTGCAAATGTTTGGGCAGCTTCTTTAATTCTAAAACCGGTGCCTTCACAATTGAAGGGAGTAACTTTTCATGCTGCTCATACTGAGAAAATAATTCCAGTTTGCCCTCTGCCGATCCTCCGACTGAGTATACTTCCAAAATAATTTCTCTGATCTTTTTGTCCACCTCTAATTCTGCTTCCAAAGTGCTCTCTTTGAGTGAATACAGCTCCATAATAGCCTCCCACACCTCAACATCATCTGTTTGAATAACATCTCGATCGGTAAGGCCATCTTGTATCACCTTTTATGTGGTATCACTTGAACTGAATTCCAAGCTTTGTTCTTGCACCTGAGGTTCAAATATGTCGATCATCTCTACAGACTCCATCTCTGGTTTCCTCTTCATAGCTTCATATATATTGAATTTTTCCACAACTCAATCGAATTCACAGGTCAGTATGCTCGTCTTCATGTCTAATTTTGTTCCGGCAGTCATCATGAAAGGTCTGCCTAGTAGGATGGAGTTTTCTTTTGCCTCTGACCCAGTATCTAACACATAAAAGTCAGCAGGAAAGATCAGCTCCCCACTTTGATTAACACATCCTCTATCACTCCTTCCGGGTAGCATTGGACCGATCTGCCAATTGTATGACCACTCGGGTATTCCTTAGTTCTCCCAACTTCAGCCTGTTAAAAACTGCTAAGGGCATTCCATTTATCGAAGCCCCTAAATCTATCATGGCCTTATCCATATTTCTTCCGGCTATGTTGCAAGGAATGGTGAACGTTCCAGGATCTTTACGTTTTGGGGGTAATTTCTGCTGAATTACCGCTGACACACTTTCCCCCATCACATATCGAGCATCTTCTTCCATTTTCACCTTCCTTGAATAGAGATCCTTCAGGAACTTGGCATATTTAGGAATTTGTTTGATTGCGCCCAGTTATGGTATGCTAAGTTCCACTTTCTGAAACATTTTCATCATCTCGCTGGCTTCCTTTTCTTTGGCTTTCTGTCGCAGTCTGCCCGAATAAGGTGGTTCGGTTTGATCATTACCAATCTGTTCTCCAGTAAACCCATAACTGGTCCCTTCATCTCTTTTTCTGTTAACTTCTGCTTTGGCCAAAATTTTCTCAGCTTGCTCATCCTCCACCTCTGTTATTATCACGTGTGCTTACTCTTTGTGATTAATTCCCTGAGGAGGAAGCTTTCCTATATGTTCTTCCACTTTGGCCAATGCCTTTGCCAAATGACCAATTTGAACGTTGGTCTGATTCATACCAGCTCGAACTTCATTTCAAAATTTCTCACTTTCCTTGGCCATATTCTCAATAGCCTCTTCCCATGGTGCTCGTCTTTGATGTGGCGGCTGATACACATATTGCTGCTGTGGTTGGTAATTCTGCTGTTGTGGTGTTCCTCCCTGATACTGTGGCTGTTGTTGGTGTTGGGCATACTGTTGAGATGATCCCAGTATGCCTGTGTTATGCTGTTGGGGTTGACCATCTTACTTTCATCTGAAATTAGGATGATCCCTCCATCCTCTATTGTAAGTGTTAGAGAAAGGATCATGCTTCCTATGAAATCCTTCGTTTCCCCCCATAGCATTTACATCCATTATATCTTCACCAAAATTAGGGTAATTCTCATATTGATGCCCTGTTGCATCGCAGAGGCCACACTGTCGTACCTTCTTCTATATGGTCAAACCACTTAGCAGTGCCTTGATCTCTTTCATCTCATTTCTCAATGTTGTAAGATTATCTTTTTCTTCTTTCTTAGTTGGTAACTTCCTATTCCTCTCATGTCCGTCATCTCTTGATTCCTCAGCCATCGTTCCCAATATTTTAAAGATTTCTTGGGGAGTTTTGGCCATCAATGATCCATTGCATGCAGCTAACACCAATCCTCGATCATTTCTCCGCATGCCTTTTACAAAGCTCTCAACTTGATCCTTAGGAGTGATCTGATGGTGTGGGTAGTTGCTCAGAAGGTACTTAAATCGAGTCCAATACTCATAGAAGGATTCCAGCCCATCTTGTTTGATGTTTCTAATTTCCCATCTCATTCTCTCAACTCTTGTCGCTGGAAAGAATTCTTCTAAGAAGCATTGTTGCATTTCTGCCCAAGAAGTAACACTTCCTTGGGGTAAGTTATATAGCCATCTCCTTGTATGATCCACCATCGAGAATGGAAAGAGTACCAACTTCACATATTCCTGTTGGTTTTCATTCCATTGGTGCATCACTGTCATTTCAAAGTCATGGAGATGAGTGTGGGGGTCATCCCCAGTGTATCCATTGAACTTTAGTAAGACCTGTATCAATGCTGGTTTTAGGTCAAACCACTCAGGATCGAAAGAGTTTGCTGGTAAGGTGATCCCATTCAGCCTGAGATTCAAATTAGTTGGGTATGCCAACTGTTTAAGGGTCTGTGCCGGCTGTGGTTCCACCATAGCATCGCATCCCGCTATCCGTGCAAGTGCGCATAGTCGTCATTCAGTTCGGTCAATATTTGGATCAAAAATCAATGCTATTTGTGCTCGACAAGTTCCACGCATACACTAGTAGCGGAAGATGGAATGAGAAGAGTAAAATTGCTGCGCATCACTCTCCGGCAACGGCGCCAATTTTGACATGCACCCGTCGTGTAGTACGATCAAAATACCTGTGTATGCCCTACACGGACAATACACGCTCCTATGCCCACTACTGGACTGGCTAGTCTTAGCGGTAAGCTAGGGTCGATCCCACGGAGAGTGAGGAACTACTTTGCTCTTTAGGTGCACAAGTTTGGTTGTCACGGTCCAATCTTGTTTATCTGTACAAACTAAACTTGGAAACAATCAAATATTAAAGGGGTAAGATTTGGAGTAGGTTATGATTAGCATTGATATGTATATTCGGTCATGGGCATACTGAAGATCGGTCCATGTTTTGCATAAACTCAAGGCGTGGCCCAAAGACATTGGGGCGTTTCAAGAGTTTATACTCCACATTTAGGATGGTTGAATCCCTTGTCGTCACAGTTGATGGGTGATTGTTAGAGAAGCCCAAGACCGAGGAAGAACACAGTATCCCTTTGCCTGTTCTCGCCATCCAGATCATACAACACCATTAAAGGTGCTGCTCAGCTACTCAGTCATAGGCATACTGAACATTGCTGTCTGTCATGCCCTGACCTTTGCTTGGCATAGTACAACTCTAACCGAACGGAGATCACCCATTAGGTCAGGACTTCCCATGAATTCTGCTCAGATCTCTCAGGAACCACTGGACCCAACCGAAGACACAACTGCCTCACGAGTGTTTCACATATCAACAATTAATCATTTCCCCCCACCCAAATCTCACCAAGGGGAACTACTTACACATATTGAAATGCATAATAACGAATGTAAATAAACACATCAATAACATAAAATACGAAGTGCTGGAATTAAGATAATACCTAAGGCAAACTGCCTTGGATTTGTTCTTCACAACGGGATTAAAACGAAAGCTGGTAAATTATTTTGTGAAGGAATTGTAAACGAACTAAAAGTAAAAGTGTTTCTTGAGCGGAATGCTATTGACTACTAGGGGTAACCAACGTTGTGCCAGCCACACTTGCTAGACTTTTATAGATGAGATGATGGCTATCAACTCCCTCCTCTGGTTGACCGTATCGGCAAGATTGAGTCTTTCCATGTTTAACTTGATCTTGATTTATCCGTGCTTGATTAGATTGATGATTGGCAATATCCAATTGATTGATTGAGGGTGATTAACTGGCTTCCAGTTCCTTCTTCGCATAGACACTCGGCAGAATATCATGCAAATCTCTTCCACGCTTCTTTCCTTATTTGGCTTCGGCGGTTGACTGCTGATCTCTGTAGTGGTCAAACGGGTTGCATGCATTGGTTAGCCTCACACCAAGGTACTGTTCTTCTTCTGGGGGAATCAGATTCATGCAACGGCTGAAAAATACTCCAATACTGCTCTTTCTGACCATCTTTTCTCTGTTTGCCTCGGACGGAGCTTCTTTCCCACGAACAACTGCTTTTTTCCCTATACAGACACTAAAGACACAAAAAGATAGGAAAAATAGGGCAAAAAGTGGCCCAAAAGTCGAAGATGTATCACTCATCGAAAAGATTATGGAGGTATTCATGGATGATTTTTCCGTCTTTGGTTCTTCATTTGATAATTCCTTGGAAAATCTTTCTCAAGTTTTGCAAAGATGTGAGGAAACTTCTTTATGTCTCAATTAGGAGAAATGTCATGTTATGGTGAGAAAGGGCATTGTTTTGGGGCATAAGGTGTCTAAAGATGGATTAGAAGTTGATAGAGCCAAAATAGTGGCAATTGAGAAGTTACCTCCACCGACAAATGTGAAATCTATCCGAAGTTTTCTTGGGCATGTGGGGTTCTATAGACGGTTTATTAAAGACTTTTTCAAAATCTCCAAGCCTCTTTTTTCATTATTGGAGAAGGATGCAAGGTTTAAGTTTTCTAGTGCTTGCCTTGATTCGTTTGAGAAGTTGAAGAAAACACTCGTGTCTACCCCAATATTGATTACTCCGAATTTGACAGAGCCGTTTGTATTGATGTGCGATGCTAGGGATTAGACCGTTGGAGCCGTGTTGGGGCAAAAACGAGATAAGTTTTTTCGAGTTATATATTATGCTAGCAAGTCATTAGATTCGACTCAATTGAATTATACCACCACCGAAAAGAAATTACTAGCCGTGGTGTACGCCTTCGACAAGTTCCGTCCATACCTAGTGGGGACACACTCTATTATTTATACGGACCACACTGTAATTCATTACATTTTTGCCAAGAAAGATGCAAAGTCCTGTTTGATTCGTTGGATATTATTGCTCAAAGAATTCGACATGGAAATCTGAGATAGAAAGGGATGTGAAAATGCCGTTGCCGATCACCTATCCCGTCTTGAGCATCCGGTTGAAGGAGAAGACTCTCGGGTACGTATTAATAAGTGTTTTCCCGATGAACAAGTCTTGAAGTTGGTGGATTATACTTCTTGGTTTGCGGATTATGTTAATTATCTAGTCATTGGTGAAGTGCCGGGTGATCTTACTCATTATCAAAAGAAATTTTTTTTACACGATGTGAAGTTTTTCTATTAGGAGAACCCTAATCTCTATCGTTGATGTGTAAAGCAAAGCGATTGGTTGAGAATCATGGAGGAATGTCATAGCTCTCCAAGTGGAGGTCATTTCGGGGGCCATCAGACCGCTATCAATGTATTCTATTTCGGTTTTTATTGGCCAACCGTCTTCAAGGATTGCATTGCTTTTGTCAAGTCTTGTGATAGATGTCAAAGAATGGAAAACATCTCCAAGAGAGACGAGATGCCGCAAAATATCATAGTGGAAGTCGAGCTCTTTGATGTGTGGGGAATTAACTTCATGGGACCCTTTCCCAAGTCTCAAGGGTATACTTACATCCTTATTGGGGTCGAGTATGTGTCTCGATGGGTGGAGGTGATTTCCATGGTGAAAAATGATTCAAAAGTGGTCCTCAAATTCTTGCAAAAGAATATTCTTACTCGTTTTGGAACTCCAAGGGCTTTGATTAGTGACAGGGGATCACACTTCAATAACAAGTGGTTGGGGAGTCTACTTTCTCGATATGGGATGAAGCACAAGATCACCACTCCTTATCATCCTCAAGGGAATGGCCAAGCGGAGCTTACAAATCGGGAAATCAAGCAAATTCTTGAGAAGTCGGTGGCACATAGGAAGGATTGGATCACTTAGACAATACACTTTGGGCCTATCGCACCGCATATAAGACTCCCATTGGTATGTCTCTATTTCAACTTATTTTTGGAAAGTCGTGTCATTTACCCGTTGAGCTTGAGCATAAGACGTATTGGGCCACGAGATGGATTAATCTTGAGTTTAAGGAAGCCGGTTATACAAGGCTTGATAATTTACTTGAGCTTGATGAGTGGAGGAACGAAGCGTTTGAAAGTTCTCGGATTTACAAGGAAAAAGCAAAGAAGTTCCATGATCGAGCTATTCGTTCCAAAGACTTTACTCCCGAAGATGAGGTACTTCTCTACAACTCTCGTCTTCGTTTGTTTCTGGGCAAGTTGAAGTCTAGATGGACGGGCCCATATGTGGTGTATAAGTGCAATGGCAAAGGAACTTATGAGCTTCTCAAATCTAATGGAGAGACCTTTGTGGTAAATGGCCATCGTCTCAAGCTCTACATCAATTGTGAGCCGGATCGGAATGTGACTGTCACACTTCTCAACGATCCTTGAAGAGTGAGGTATCGTCTAGCTTTAGACGTGAAACAAAGCGCTTGTTGGGAGGCACCCAACACATTTACTTGCTTTTGTTTACTTTTCGTTTTTAGCTTTTCTTGCTCTTTTTGGTGGTATGTTTGGTGATAGTTGTGAATATGTGTTTGCTTTGGTGTGGATGTGTTTGAATTCGTTGTTGGTTTGGGCTGTCGTTTGTTGTGTGTTGAACTTATTTTCTCGTTTTTCATGCCATCATTTATTTCTTTAAGTTGTGATTGTTTGAGTTGGTAAATTCATTTGTGTGCTCGTCTCGTTTCTTGTTTTTGGTGTGTCTTTGTTTTTCATTTCATTTTTCAGCCCACTTAAAAAAAAAACATGAAAAAAGCGAATTAGTGACTAGTTTCGGCGGTTCGGTGCTGGACCGCCGATGTGGGGTCCAGCCCGCCGACCGGACCGCCGAAACTCTCTGTAATTCTTCCCAAATGAAAAACCCATTTCGGCGGTCAAACCGGCGCCTTGGGCCTAGACCGCCGATTTCGGCGGCCAGGGCACCGATTCGTCTCGCCAAATCGCTGAGTCGCACATTCCACTCTTTTTTTCTCCTTCTTTTTCTTTTCTTTCTCTTATTTTTCTCTCTTCCTCTCCCACAACTCACGAAAACCATACTTTTTCCTCTCCAAATTTCTCCCTTAATCTCCAATATCTCTCTAAATTCTTCCACACACTTGCTACCCATCACTCAATCTACAAGTCCATCCAAGAAATTTGTGTTTTCATCCACCAAATTCCATTACCCAAGTTTTGGAATTTTCGCCAATTCCTTCTCTTAATTTTCAAATTTTGAGGTAATGTCCTCTTTTGCTTTTCGTTTTTATTGTTTTATATGCTTTATTGTAATTAATTTGTGTTAATTTTGTTTTTTAGGTTTGGGCAATTTTTCTAGGGTTCTTATTTTGAAATTTTGGGGGGGTTTTGTGCTTAATTGTTCAATTAATCATGCTGCATTGTGAATTGGTGATGAATTGAACATGTTAGTTGATTACTTAGGGTTATTTATTGATTGTGTTGCTTTAATGGTCTTCTTAAGTGATTTCTAGCACGATTATTTGGAGTTTATGGTTCGAATATGGCATGATTATATGTTTAAGAGGTTTGGTGATGATGAATGTGTGCTTATTTGTTTAAGTTTTGGACTTGTAGTTGGTTAAGCGATTGTTATGTTGAATGTTAGTGAATGTGATTGAGTTTAATTGGTGCTTAGTTTGTCTTATTTTTTAGTGTGGATCAATTTAGGAAGGATTGTTATTGTATTTGGTGCTTGATTCGTCATAGTTTTGATGTTGGGAAACTAATTTATCTTGTTAAGCATAGGTACAATGGGCAAAAACAAAGACAAACGCCTACGCATTGAGGACTCACCTCCAAAAACGAAGCCAAAGGAAAGCGAGAGGTGTGAGCGAAATGAGGAAGATAACAAGTGTGGAACGAGACTTGAGAAGGTAGGGGTGATTTATTGAATTCAATAAATGTTGAGGTGGGGGTGGTGGTAGTTGTGGGGTTTAGGTCAAAGTTGAAGCTGACAAAGTAGAATCTTGGCCTTATAATTTGGGCCGAATCTATGTCCCATTGTAGTCGACAAGGAGAAATAGAGGGAAGAGAAATAGACGAGTCAGATGATTTGACTAAAAGGTGTAGACCGATTTTAATTAGTGGGCCCCCAACTTGTCAGTATGTATTTTTCATTGATATCTAAAGAAGTGAACATTTTTCATTTTGACCATTTGAATGTGGGTATAATTTTTTTTGCCCCTCCAAATAATACCCACTAACTAACAAGCCACACCTATTTATGAGATAAGATGTTTCCATATTTGAAAACATGTCACTTATTAAAGGGACAAATGGAGAATTAATTATGCTTTCATTTACAATGTTTGGGACAAGCCACGTGAATACGCAATATGCATTTTCGATGATTTTCTTTTTGGGTCTGATTATAACTTTAATATGAAGTTTTACACAAATTCTCTTTTTTTGTATTTTTTCTCCAACTTTGATATAATAATATCTAATAAATATATACATTAAATCTAGATCGAATGATTTTTACGTTATTGTATGATTACAATGACAGTCTAAAATACATGTTAATGTGGACTAATCTATGATTCTATGTGGCTCTTATTGGGCGGGCTTATATCAATATGTCCCCCTCTGAATGTGAATGAATTTTTGATACGGTTTCGAGTTGCGTTTCTTTTCTTCTTCTCTCTCTAATTTTTTTAGTTATTTGAGGTTTAAACCACAAAGTATAAAAGGCCTAGTGGCCTACAGCTGGACAATGCAATTAAGACAATGAATATGTCCCAGACTCCCCACATGTGGGAGATCCAAACCTGTTTTATTGGATGCAAAAGTTTTAAAAGTCATGCGAAAACTTTAATTAAATTTTGTATTAATTTCTGTAATTAATCTAGCATAAATAATTCGCTGAATAATTTTGGGTACAAACATTTCCAAATGTCCTATCAAGTATGTTTATTTCACGTTACGAATTTATGATAATGTCAAACACATCACTGCTTCCGATAATCATCACACATACACAACTTATGATTTCTGCCACAGAATATTTGTTTGAATTGAATATAAATTTCACAGGTTTTCCCATCGAATGATCAAATGCCATGCTGGAGTACACTTTTTTTTTTTTATTAAATAAGTAATCCTTTTGGGAGGGCTCCAACTAATTTAACTACCTATTGTATTTGTAACTGGCAATTGGCAAAGATGAAACAATTGAAGTCATACATTTAACTTCCACCAACGTTTCATGTACTTATGGTATAGTTACTATGGACATCAAACAAAGTAAGGAAAACACAATTTAAAATTTCTGTATATATTTTTTTTCTTCTTATGTTGAGATCGATCATAGTAAAATTTGATATAGATGGAAACCTAGCTAGAATCGATACGGTTCCGAGCACCAATTTGTAGAATTAGGATAAAGTGAATTGTCTTTTTATTTTTTTTATTTTTTATGGGTGCAAAGAATGACAATGATAATGTAATAGTCAAATATATAACCGAGCAGGTTGAGAAATACATTTTTTTTAAGGGAGAAATACAATTATTAATTTAGTGTTATTTATACGCAGAAGTAATTGAAATACTTACTCTATATCAGTTACTTTTTTTATTAGTGAGTAATAAATACTTATCAGTTATTGATGACAAAAGGAAATATTCAAGATGGCCTTTTCTTATTTAAATAAATAAATTAATTAAAAATGATATACTACTATTTGAATCCGACGGATTGGATTCGAAAAAGTGATATACACCATCACCCGTGTATTAATAATTCCTAGGACGATTTACGGTGAAGTGGGGGAGGGGGAGGGGAAGCTAGGAAGATTAGATCCAACGGCTAATATGCATTTATTTTGTCCACTCTCCAACACCAAAACCGAAATCTCTCTCGCCACTCTCGCGATTTTCTTCAAACTTCAAAACCCCTATTTTTCTCAATTCCTATTTTTTGGGTTTCAAACCAATAATTTTCATCGAGCGGTTTCACCCTCTCTATGCGTTTAATTCTGATGTCCCTCGTAACTTAGTCCCCAAGGATTTCTCTCTTTCGTCAGGTATTTGTTTCAAATTTTGATTTTCATCGGTATATTTTGTATATATATTTGGATAATCATAGTAATAAATTAGGGTTTATGATCGCTATATATGCTGGTGGGTTGTAATGGGGCATTCTGGTTTCTATATGTTGATTAGGGTTTGAAGCTCGTCCGGTTATTGCTGGCGGGAGGTTTTTTCTATGATTTGTGGTGATTTATGGACGTAAATTCTCGATTTTCAATTATTAGTTGGGGCATAGAGATATGTCAACGTTGTGCATCGCTCAGCGTGCCTAGCGTTTTAGTTTAGATGTATTTTGTGGGCTATGTAAAGATTTTATTCATATGATATTGATAAAGTTTTTAACTCACATAGCAGATTATAAGTTCTTCCAGTGGGTTTTCTCTGCTCAAGTCTTGAATTTTGTGTTTCGAGAGTGCCAAAATCCTAGCTACACGTTTATTGCTACTCTAGACCACCCTTTGAGCTTCAATTTAATCCAATATGAGTATTTCCAATACTAGTTTAAGGAATATATGTTTAATTCGTTTAGTTTGCTGCTTACTTAATTCTTCCCACACGCCTGTAGAAAAGTCCTGTACATTGTTAAGCTTATGATTTTTCTGGACTCGGCCAATGGGTTTTTGGTTACTGCTGTAGCCATTGTCATATTATATGTTACTACCTTTTTTATGAGTTTCTTGCAAAGAAAATCAACTTGCTATGCATATAGAATACCCCAATGTATTTTATAATTAAGACTAGTTCCGGGCAACACGACAGCCTGGAATATTGTTCTTGATTAGCTTGCATGTTGTTTTTCTTGTTCTTTACTGTCAATAGCAACTTAACTACTTTTCCCTGCATGCAGTAGAAAATGAGTGGAATATCCGTCGGTCAATCGCATCCCAGACCTTGCTCAGGGAAGAAAACATTAAGAAGGTGCGGGAATAAAGGGGAAGCTACTAATGTTATTCTGATAGATGTTGATTCTGAAATTAGTGACAGTGTTGTTATCATTGACATTCCTGATTATTTGCCAAAGAGAAATAAAGAATCACACGTGCTCAAGAAAGATAGGAACTGGTCGTTCAGGAATGTAATTAACATTGATGATGATGACGAGACCCCTGAAAGTAGCTGTCCTTTTGGTGCAAACAATGGAAGTTTTTCTGCTAGCACCCCTTTAAACAGAGAATCGTTTCATGTCGCTGAGGGTGCTGGAGATTCTACAGATAAGGATTGCCAATTTGTTCAAGAGAGTGGAACACCAGTTAGGTTATCAAAATGCAAACGTACGTATTCTGGGAAAGCTTCCACCAGTAACCACTATGGTTTGGATACTGAGTGTGATTTGTCTGGTAATGATTATCCTGACTGCGAATTAGTGGAAGATTTTTCTGGGGAGGTGCAAGAGTTGTGGGAAAAAGCTGTCTCCAGGAGAAGGAAAGATATTCACAATGTTCCTTCAGGTATTAGGGGTCATGATTCTACCTCAAGTTCTATTAACAAGGACCATCAAAATGCTGAATTAAAAAATGCAACTGGGCATCATGGCGAGACCTCATTTTGTCACACTACAGGGAAATCCAATAGTGGAAATGGTGGTTCTTCTCCTATTATGTCTGAAAAGGAAATTATTGGTTTCACACATTTATCTGTTGATGCTATAAATAATCAAGCCGGGGACAAGGATAATTCTGAAAAGGACAGTTTGTCTCCTGCGGGTGCCTGCATAACTACTGAACGTGAAAATCTTAAGGAAACAGATGAATACAGAAGGGCGATGGAGCAAGAATGGGCTTGCCGACAGGAAGCAGTGCGGATTCAGGTTTACAATCTTCACATTTCTGCTTGATGCATTTTTGAGAAAAGTATTATCTGATGGTTGGGTGGTTGTGAAAATTTCAGCACCTTGATTATTAAATTCAGAGCTTTTTAGTATGAAGTTGTTTGATATATCATATTTGGCCGTTTGGAAAATTAATTTACTTAGTCTTAGATTTTTGTTCTTGTATAAAGATGTATATGATGCGCTTGTGTTTGCTTTTAGGCCGAAATAGCACAAAATGAAAGGCGATTGTTGAAGAGAAAAAATGCTGAAAGCATGCGTGTGTTGGATATGGAAAGAAGACAGAAGGAGCGCTTAGAGGAAATGCGGAGTATCAAGAAAAAGGTCAGTGGAATTGCATTTCTACTACTCTGTTGAAGTATTTACTGATTGAATGTTTACATAGAGAATGATCAAGTAATTTTTACTTTTAGGATGAGGAAAATATGAACTTGAAGGACAAAATTCGTGCCGAAGTTAGAATACAGCTCAAGCAACTGGAAGATGTGTGCCAGAATATGGGTTCTCTGTTGCATTCGTTGGGAATCACGGTGGGCAGTTGGCCCAATCCATCCCCACAAGAGGTTGGTTGAACTCTATACTTGACATTGTTGTGTTTACAATTTTCATTTATCTGCGTGCTACTTTTAAAATCGTTATAAGCTTCCAACTAATTTACTCACATTGTGAAATTGTTGTACCTAAGATAATTGTGGATGCTGGGTTATATAACTTCTATTATATGCTTCACTTAATGGTTGGTTAGTGGTTACTTTGGCACTTGAAAGGAACTAGGAGATAAGAGTGCTCTATTTGCTATAGAGGCACGTTTATTTCATTTAGAATAATTACTTGATACTGATGATATTTTCAGGTACAGACAGCTTACAAACGGGCCTTGCTGGCCTTTCATCCAGATCGAGCCTCACGATCTAATGTCCGCCAGCTGGTTGAAGCTGAAGAAAAATTTAAGCTCATTAATCGTATGAAGGAGAAATTCCCAGCACTTTTTTAGCACCTCCAATGCGTGTGCGGAGTCCAATGGTTAAGAAGTTATCATTGCATTTTATAATACGTTACGTCTCGTAGCTATAGATGATTCCTCTCCTCTATGTTATAATTTTCCTGTAATTATTTTGTCTGGATTATGTAGAAATACTCGGATTCTGTTAGAAAAATTGGAATGGGAAGAATTTCTGGATAGTGGAAAACAGGCGTCGGCTGGTTTGAGTATTTGGAAGTTGGAAATCGTGGTTCTAGATATGATGTTAGTATGCTTCAACTTCAAGGTGTAATTGTTTGCTAGGTGCTTTTATTTTGTTTTGTTTCCAGTTTAATCATGAAAAGTTGCATAGATTGCCTAAATCAATTGGACTCATCACCAAGCTAAATGATGGTGTGAGAAAATTAGATTTGAATTTACATGTTACGGCAGCCAGAGACCAGCTTCAATGTTAGAAATGATAGTTTATCTATATGTTTGAGATACTACTTCAGCTATTTCTTAAAAATCAGCTGGTAAGATATTTTCCCTCCAACATTAGCTCTGGGGATTCGAGTTAGAGGTGTGTGTGTTGCGACACTAAAAGAAACAAACAGATGCATCACATGGAAAATGCTGTTTTATTACACTATTATACTACTGATAATTACAGCTACTGATTCAACTTGACAACGGCTGAAGCAAGATCGGAACTCCGTGCCGAGGCTGAGCAGTGAGGACTATAAAAGGGGAGTGAACGTAGTCGGACGAGAGTGTGAATTTATAGCGTTGAAGGATCATCGAGAGAGCGATCTTGGCCTCGGTAATGGCGAAAGTGAGGCCTACACATGTTCGCGGTCCAAAACCAAATCCCAGGAAGGCCACGGCGTTGCCATTTGCTGCCTTAGCCAAACCTTCACCAAATCTCTCCGGTTTGAAAAGGTGGGCGTCTGCCCCCCATATGTCAGGATTCCGGTGGAGGGCTAGAGGCGGAATCGCCACCTTCAGACCTTGTGGTAACTCATATTTCCCCAACTTCACTCTGCTGCCTATTCTCCTTATAATAAGAGTGACAGGGCTGTATAGCCTCAGTGTTTCATACAGTATCATGTTAACCTGCACAAGTTAAAACATAAACAGATATTTCATAAGACTCACAACGCATCCTATATTTGGAATACAAATTTGACACGTCTTACAATCTTTAATCTGGCAAGTCCTTCTGCATTTGGATTTTGTCGATTAAATAGGTCGAGCACCTCTTTTCTTGCTTTGTCTTGCCAATCTGTGTGGATTGAGAGGAGAAATGTGGCCCATGATAGTAAGCTGTAAGTTGTTTCCTGTCCTGCAAAATAGAAGGTCTTGCATTCATCTATGATATCAGCTGCCGCTATTTGGTTCTTGGGATTCGTATCGTGGTGAGATTTCAGGAGTGATCCCAGAAAATCACTCCCAAAACTCTCTGCTTCTCCACTTGTCACTTCATTCTCTCTCTTCTTTACCATTATCATGATTGATTCATGAAGCAACTGCTCGGTAGTGTCTGCTTCCTCGTCATCCTTGCTTCTTATAAATTTTCTGCAATGTGGAAACATATCACTGCCACTTCAAATTCAGTCATAACAGATAAAAACTCATACCCAAAGCCAAAAAATCTGATGTTAAGCATGTTTCTGGAAATCAAGACAGCAAGCTTTGACATCATATCAAATATCTTTCGCCCTTCCAAATAGCTACTTCCAAAAGCTGTTCTTGAAATCACTTCTGAGCTAAGAAGTCTGAACTCGTTGCAGACCTCGATTTCTTTGCCTTGATGGCTTGTCCATTTTTCAAGCATGGTTTCAACACAGGCAGTCATTAATGGTATCATGTCCTAACAACACAGACATTAATTAGAACGATAAAATTATATGCATACTTGAATAAAAATATGGAGAAGAAGAAGAGTTTAACTTTTTATTACTAATACCTTGAGGCAGTCTCCATGGAAAGCATGATTAGCCAATTTCCTAAGTTTTAACCATTTTTCACCTTCTGTCACAACAAGTCCATCTCCCAACAATTTCTTCATGTAACCTTGGACTTTAGTTTTTGGATAGTTACCTTGTTTGTTACTGAGGATTTCTTTGATCAACTCAGGATCAGTAACAACAATCTCTGGCTGAGTGCCAATCCAGTGAAGAAAATTATTTCCTGTTTTCAATTATTTTATTATTTAGCTATATGTTCAGAGTTGCATAAAAAATGAAAACCTTTACAATTAATTACCATATAATTGAATCCAAGAATAAAAGTGAGGCTGGATTTTTGGAAATATATCATGAGATAAGTCAGTGGCTGCTGCTGCATCACTAATTTGCTGCTGCTTCATCTTGATGATATCTTTGGTGGTGCCGTGGAAGAATCTGTAAGAAGGGCCTCTGATTCCTTGAGACGCCATAACACGTTGAATATTTTGAGGAACCCACCATAATTTGTAGAAAATTATTGAAGGAATTATCAACAGAAAAAGGGTCACACACAGAGCTAACAGGGGAATCATTAGATGCAGCTGCTCAAATCTATTGAAAGATTGATAATTTGGTGTGCAAGGGAAATTTGATTAGTAGTAGTACTGTGATTCTTACTCCCTCAGTCCCCCATATTTAAGCATAGTTTGACGGATGTGAAATTTAAGAAAATTCTTAAAAGTGAGATATAAGTAAAAAAAAATATGTATAAATAGAAATAAGATTTTATATTATAAAAATAACAAGAAGTAAAATATTTATCTTTTAAAATAAATTATGCATAATTTTGAAAAACAAATAAAAAAAAAACTATGCATAAATATAAAAAACGGAGAGAGTATTTATATATTGTTTCACTAGTCGTCTTTCTAGAAGACTTTTATAGTCAGATGTCGGCTGAAGAAAGGACAATTCGATTCATACTACACTTACACGATAAGAAATTTTTGTGTAGGTACATGTACCTCTCGTATAATATTACTCCCTCCGTTCGCGAAAATAAGTCCCATTATGTGTTGGGCACGGAGATTAAAAAATCTGATAAAGTTGTTGTGAGTGGAGTTAAGGTCCCACTTATTGAGAGTGGAAGAAGTGAATTAGAAGTTAAAATTGTTGTGAGTGGAATAAGGGTCCCACTTGTTGTGAGTGAAAAAGATAAAATAGAGTTAAAATTATTATGAGTGGAATAAGGGTCCCACATATTGTGAGTGGAAAAAGTTAAATGAGAGTGGAAGTTATTATGAGTCCCACTTGATGTGAGTGGAAAAAGGTAAGTAGGACTTGTTTTGGTGAAAAAAAAAGAGGGCAAGTAGGACTTATTTTCGTGAACGGAGGGAGTATTTAATATTATAATATGTATTATACTCATCTTTTATATCACATTATTTTGTCTTACATTCACTTCTTATATAATATTATTTTAATTTTATATATTATAATATTAAAATAATATTAAGTGAGAGATGGACGTATTACATATGCACCTATTATATATACTACCTTCAGTCCTTAAGTCTCTTCTTAGGAGGAAGTGACACGGATATTAAGAAAAAAGTTGTTGAGTTAATTATGAGTAGAGAAAAAGTGATTGAATTTGTTGTGAGTGGAGAAATGATCCCATATTGAGGGTAGTGATATATTAATTAATTGAAATAGTAGTGGATCATATGTGGTATTTTAGGTAAATAAGTTGATAAAATAAGGATAAGAAATACTAATTTGTTGTGAGATAGTATCCAAAAGTAGTTAGGAAGAAACTTGAAGACCATTCTAAAAAGGAAAGATAGAAAATGATTTGGGATCGGAGGTAGCGTATGATTTGGTAAAGTATGAAATCCATGAATTAATGGATTGAGGCATCGACAGGTGGCGGCATAGTACAGTGCCGTGTCGTAGATGCTAATAATGCTATGCTGCTTGTCCGCTGAGCTTTAAATTCTTAGAATGAGATAAGATATTTTTAAAGGTCAGGAAAGATATACTCCTACTAACAAATAAAAATAGTAAGAAAAGACGTACTCAAAGTCTCAAACTCAAACCCACATAGAATGATAGAATGAGATAAAAGTATTTATTTCTATAGACTAATTATTTTTTATGTTTCGTAATAATAAACGGGGTACACTTGGCCAATAGAGTGCCTTTTTTTTTTTTTTTTTAAATTTTA
Organism: Schizonepeta tenuifolia; assembly: GCA_029490685.1. Lineage (NCBI taxonomy): Eukaryota > Viridiplantae > Streptophyta > Magnoliopsida > Lamiales > Lamiaceae > Schizonepeta > Schizonepeta tenuifolia. The sequence continues at coordinate 6,190,468 of CM055957.1, forward strand.
TTGTAACCAATGTTTAATCTCTTAGGTTTAAATTTTTCGATGATGGAAATTATGATTTTACTTTTATATTTGATGTTGTTTTATTGTTTACATCAATAAATGTAATTCATGCTAAAATTTCGACTGTTGATGAAAAAATGGGTGTGATCTCTCTCAATACTTTCTATATATTTTCAAACAAATGTATCATAAATATATATAAAAAAATTGTATCACAATTTCAACGTTCAATACATTGGTATACATGAAATTATGATACATTTGAACGTTGAAATTATTAGGATATTAGCATCAAATAATAATTTTGTACCTTCATTTACAATTAACTTTATTTTCTATATATTTTCAAACAAATGTATCATAAGTATATATAAAAAAATTGTATCGAAGTCTATTGATATTTCAATCTCAATTCTAAGAGAATACTCTAGAATTGACTTATTTTATTTTGTTGTGACCTAAAATGTTCAGGTCTCGAGACCTGAACATCCTAGCTTGTCAGCATAGGATGCTAGATAGCTCATCAGTTATCTGCCAACGAGGAGAGCTCATATAGTAGTGAGCTCATGAGTAAGCATCTGAGCTCCAATTTCTGATGGTCTCAATGAAAGCCTCATTTGTCCAAACAGTGTCAGATGACATAAAGATGCTTTATCTGCAGGAATACAAATTTGGCCGATTGTACACAGCTGTATCAACGAATAAGATGAACGCATATGTAAAGTATGTAACAGAATCTTGGATAATTTACTGTTACATCCCTAAGAGGAGATATAAATATCATCACATTCACATTATGTAACAAGAATACTCGTAGTTCACACACACCATATACTCACGCACTCTCTTTCTCATCTCATTCTCATTCTGACTTGATCATCGAAGGGGGTGCACTCGCTGATTCTAAGTCCTTCTTTCTCTCTTTGGCGTGATCTTGATAGGTGAGCAGAGAATCAATACTTTTTTGATGTGTCATTTGTGTAGGTAGAATGTTGAGTTAGTTTTTCGATGCAATATCTGGCGCCGTCTGTGGGAACGGAATTTCTTCTTGAAATTTCTTACTAAAGTATTTTTCTAGTTAATTCTACTGGTTTCTTTTTCAACAAAGTTGGGCGATATTTAACTTTGAAAAGTTGGAGGCCCCCAACCTGTTGTGAACAATTTTGTGAAAAACGTTGTTGGAACACAAAAGTAATAGATTCAAACGCTTTATGGAACAATGGGTTTTAATTTCTTCTGGAATTTTGCTATTTTCAAGAAAGAGTAATCCTGATTTCAATCTCCAAAATGCTTAGAAAAACGGTGTTTCCTTATACAAGTCCTTATCCTAGATTTTCATTTTATAATTTTGCAAAGGGTGTTCAGTAGTGAGACGTTTTGAAGGAAGTCATTTCTGCTAAAAAGTAATGAGAAATTGGATGGTTTTGAGATATAAATCTTGCTTATTCTCATGATATGGAAAAATGAGAGATAGGAAGGTGCGAGGTCCTCAGAGTAGGTCTCGCACAACCTTAATCACGACTGGGATGATTAGACAGGGAAGAGGAACGTGTTGTACCGCGTTCCCTGAATTTCCTAAAACCCCAGGGGAATTTGATGATAGTTCCTTGAAAAAATGTAGTGTTGAACACTCGCTGTATTTTCAATACCTCTTCGTGGTTGTTATCTGATAGCTGGTAACTTTGAATTGCAGTTATGGAGAGCATATCGGTCCGAGACCGAGAATCTCCCCTGAAGGGATTGTACGCGATGATAACTCTTCAGAAAATCCTATAGAAGAGGAGAATCGTAATGTGGCCAAAGCGGCATTACAGAAGCCAACAACACCTAAGAAAGAATGAGCCTCTAAATCTACGAGCCCTCAGAAGGAGGGAGGTCACAAAGGAGGACTCCGGGAGGAGCTCCAAGCTCATGTGTAATAAAACATTACATGTGCACTGTCAATGGATCAACTCAGTGCTATGGTAAATCAGGCCGTGTCTAAGGCCATGGTCTCACCCGAAAGCCAGAACAAGAAGTTTAGTAGTACCATGAAGGAAAAATCCAAGGAGGTATGAATATGCCTTGTGTGACTTTAGTAGCAATAAGAGCCAGATGAAGTAACTCAAGCCTTGCTTGTGTAAAAGTAATTATTCATGATCTGAATGTTTTCATGATTTCTGACAGGGAGAGCCTGCAGAAGAAAATCAATATGAAAGTGAGGGTTACGAGAGCCCTCAGACTAAATCTAAGAATGGTTAGTAGTAAACGAATGAAAGAAATAAGCACTGACAATAGTCTGGAATGATCTATTCATTAGCAAAGTAATGATTACTTATTTACATATGAGTTCCTTGTGCTATGAAAATGAGCAGAGGATGGAGGAAAGATTGTAAAATCTCGAGATGAAGCTGCTGCTGCAGAAATTTCAGCTCTCAAGCAGTAGATAAAGGACCTCCAAAAGAAGGTCTCCTCACCCAAGAAATCACCCAAGAAACCTATCAGGGTGGGCAGTAATCAGTCCCCTTTTTCTAAAGAAATCAGAGATGATCATTTGCCCCCAAATTTTAAGACGTTAATGCTAGAGTATGATGGCTCTACAGACCCGCATGAGCATATAATGAGATTTGAAAATGGGGCAATGTTGCACCAGTACATCGAAGGTGTAAAATGCAGAGTTTTTCTCACGACTCTATCAAAGATAGCTCAGCAGTGGTTTTCTCAGTTGCCACCGAATAGCATAAGCTCGTTCAATGAGTTCAAGTCTATGTTCTTACATCAGTTTGCCAGTGCCAGCAGACACGTTAAGACATCCTCCTCACTTATGGCTCTGAGACAAGGGCCGTCAGAGAGCTTACGCCAATATATGGGGCAGTTCAATGCTGAGACACTACAAGTGCCCTTGGCTTCTGATGATGTGAAGGTGCAGGCATTGATCTAGGGATTAGCTCCAGGTTTATTCTTCAATTCACTAAATAAGAGACCTCTCGTTTACTTTGAGGAGTTACTACAGAGAGCTGACAAATATGTCAACATGGAAGAAGCTCAAGAAGCTAGAAGAGCTAAGGAGGAATCTCCTAAGCCCAAAAAAGAGACCTCAGAAAGAAGGTCAACTTTGGGAGCAAAAATCGATCGAGATAAAGGGGGATTCAAGCCTAAAGGAGCTCCTGAAAGGTTTGACAAATATACACCTCTTAATGCATCCTTGGTTGAAGTTATGGAGGCAGCTGCCAAGTCCCCTCATTTCAAGTTTCCAAGCACGTACAAGGAAGCTCCTCGTAACCCGAGATCTGATCTATACTGTAAATATCATAACGATTATGGTCATGATACAAATTCATGCAGACATTTGAAAGATGCCATTGAGCGGTTGATGAAAAAGGACGATACGTTGCTCCAATTCGTCAAGAAAGAAAGGGAGAAAAATTATAAAAGAAAAGAACCAGAACCAAAAAACCCAGAGCAAAGGGAAAGAGGTTTTCCTAGAAGAGAGGATTCCCCACGGAAGAGAGGAAATATCAATATGATTATGGGAGGTAATGCTACGGGGGACTCAGATAGAGCTCGTAAGGCCCATGTGAGAGCTTCTAAAGCTTGTGTGAGCAAAGAAGTGCAGGAGTTAGCAGGAGCGGTGGATATGGAAATCGATATTGTTGATTCTTTTCCAGGAGAAGAAGAAAGCAAGAAAACATGTGTCACTTTTGGACCCAATGATGTGGTCAGTGTGGAACCCTATAGTGATGCATTGGTCATTAGTGCAGAGATAGCTAATTGGAGGGTAGCCCAGATCTTTGTAGATACGAGCAGCGCAACTAATGTACTCTTTTGGGATTGTTTTAAGAAGATGCAAATCAATGCAGAGTTGACCTCAGTGAACAAGGCTCTGTATGGCTTTGCTGGAGGGGAGATTCAGCCTAAAGGAGAGGTAGCTCTTCAGGTTCCTCTGGGCAGTGGTGAGGCATCAAACACGCGAATAGTGAAGAGCCTAGTGGTAGACACACCATAGGCATATAACATCATTTTGGGGAGGCTAGCCCTGAATGGCTTCCACGTGGTGGTCTCAACCTACCATATGAAAATAAAGTTTCCAGCACAGCGAAAAGGATTGGTAAGAGAGGTCGTAGAAGACCAAGAGATATCAAAAGAGTCATATGTGAAGTCCATTAAGCAAGCCAAGCAAAATGCAAAGAGAGCTCAGGTGACAGAGCACCTCCCTCAAAGTAAAGCAGGAGACGTGGAGGACATGGAGGAAGATATGAGACTGTTGGGAAATTTATTAGTATAAGTTTTGATGAATTCCAAAATCGGCTGACCCCTACCGAGTAGATGTTGCCAGAACCTAATGTTAGAATTTAGGCTCGCTGTTTGAGCAAAGTTAAGATTTTATCTTTACAGATCTCCAGCTGAAGATGGCAACAAGGCGTCACTCAGACAGAACATAAGTTGTGAAGAAAGACAACTGAGAGTTCATTTGTTCAGATGCAAACAAGGGGAAGTCTTCAGAACATCAGTTGAGAAGGAAACCAACTGAGCGTTCATCAGATGAGAAACAGTTGAAAGGAAGAGAACATCAGATGAAAAGGAAATCATCTGAGGGTTCAAACCCAACTGAGTAAATACAAGGAAGACAACTGAGTGTTCAGTTTCAGAACCTTAGTTATAGAATCCGAACAAGGAGTTCAACTGTTTGAAGTTCAAAGTCAGCTGAGAGCTCGACAGATCGGAACATCAGCTGAAGATCACTAAGATGAAGGTCAAGACTTTCAACCGACAAACCGAAGTTGACTGTCAAAGATTTGAATTTCAAAAGGAAGTCACATGAGGGTTTGACCGTTCAGTCATTACCCCATCTGGCCCAACACAAGGCTGTCTCAGATGGAAAGCAGAAGAGCACAGATGCCATATCGGGAAAGTCTACAGAGATGAGAGACAAGCCATCGCTTTCAACCGATCAGAGATCAACTGCTCCTCCAACGGCTAGTTGATTCTCTCCGCCTATAAATAGAGGCATTCTCTCATTCGAGAGAGATATAGAAGAGACAGACGACGAAAATTCAAGAGCTTTCACGAGAGAAATCAAAGCAAATCTGCAAAATCATCATCTAAGAGCATCAGCAGCTGAGAGTTCCAATTTGAGAGAACATTAGTAGCTGAGGGTTCCTAGAGATCGAAACTATTTTTGATCTTAGGTTGAGTGTTTATTCGTTCAAGCCTTAGATCCAGCTCTCATTCGTGATCGAGCTGTAGTTGGAAATCCTACCCATTCTCACACCCTAAAAAGTGTGCTAGGACCTTACTCTTCCTGTAATTGAGTAGTCAGGTCGTCAAGTACTCGCAAACTTGACTTAGGCTGTTTAGTGCCCGGAAACTAAAACTGTAACGGTTGCTCAGCCCGCGTAAGCTGAGTGGAACTGTCCAGAAGAACTTGGACTGAGGTGTGTGGACTCACATCTCCCCGTGGACGTAGGAGTTCTCTCTGAACCACGTAAATCTTGTGTGTCGTGTTTATTTGTGTTCAGTCCTTTTTTGCATATCTCAACTGACAAACTAACCGCATACAAACTGCATATTTTCACATCAACAGTTTTGGTTTTGACCAACCGTGCATAAAAGCGTGAGTTTGATTTTACGAGTACATTTTCCACCACATTCCGCACAGCACCACTCTTCCAGCTGAGGTTGCTTACTCAGCTGTGAGATCCCAACTGAGTCCTTTTACTCAGTTGAAGTTGATTTCAAGTGTTAAGTTTTTCAAAAGTTGAAAAACCCTAACTGGTGTATTCCCCCCCCCCCCCCCCCATACACCAGTAACTCGTATCGGGACCATCAAGTGGTATCAGAGCAGTGGTTCAAAAGACTGCTGACTCTGTTTCACGAGGTGTGAATTCGAGAATTTTATTTCAGTGGTCAACTGAACAGATCTTTTCACGCTAGTGCATACTTGCTCGTTTTTTTTGTCCTGTTTTTGTTTGTGCAGATGGACGTCAAGGACAAGATCGTAGTCATGTTCTCTGTTGTCAACTATACATCATGGAGAACTCGAATGAAGAAGATACTTCTGTCAAAGCATCATAGGATGCAACAAGTTCTCACATCTGGACCAATCGTCATACGAGACAAAATACTTCGCACTCCCACAAATCCCAACGATGGAGATGCAGTGGTGGAGTATGTGGAGAAACAGCCAGAAGACTACACTCCGGAAGAGGCCAAGGTGAGCCAGCTGGATATCTGGGCTCAGAGCACAATAATGTCCACGGTTGGACAAGATTATCTGCTCTGGATAGAGGAGTGTGAGACTGCAAAAGAGATGTAGGACATCCTGGCTTCGCTAAGTGAAGGAAGCGACGAGACGAAGGAAAACAAGTTCTCGCATGCATGTTAAGATTTCGACAATTTCAGTCTGCGACCTGATGAGACCATCGATCAGGTAGAGCTCCGATTTATGGACATCATCAGAAGAATCCAGTCCATCCGGAAAGGAAAATACACTCTAAGAGAAATAAACCTCAAAGTGTTGCAAGCTCTACCGGCCGAGTGGGATACTTTCACAAATATCCACGAGAGCCGAGCTGACCTTGGTGAAATGGGAACTGAAAGATTGTTCTCAATCTTGAAAGGAAATGAGTATAAGGTCAACAGAAGGAGGTCGCAGCCCTCAAGTCAGACAAATAGAATTGAGGATGTCGGCTCAGCATCAAAGTCAGTGGCCCTCCGAGCTGACTACTCAAAGTCGAGATAATCAAGGCCAACCAGATCGGCTGACACGACTGCAAAGGAGCCGAGCAGAGAGGAACTGCAACAGAACATTGCAGTGTTGTCAAAGAAGTTAGCCGATATGGATACTCGGTTCGGCAAATATAAACATTTCTATAAATCAAACCGAACTCGAGACAGTTCGAAGCCAGTCACCAATAGTTGCTTCGAATGCGGCAAGGAAGGACACTTCAAAGCCGACTGCCCAGACCTCTCAAAGAAAGAAAGAGAAGCACTAAGGGCCAGGCAAACTGCAAAGAATAAGGCCATGGTAGCTGAAGAGGCAGTTGACGATATGGACATCTTCACAGACACTGAAGATGAGGATGAACTGACCTCTACCAATAAAGTCATCAGTCCGGATCAATGCCTCATGGCACTTGGAACCGACCAAGATGATATTGAGGTACAATCTAATCCTGCTCGCATAAATTCTTCCAATACTTCTAACCTGCAGGAATCTCTGAGCGATGAGTTGGAATCCTCATGGAATGATTTTCAAGAACTCAGTGAGGAACTGCATCAGCAGTCGGTTGAGTTTAAGAGTCTTCAAGCCCAGTTCGCCAAGCTTGAAGATTCCTTAACCGAAAAGGACGATCTGATCAAGAGACAAGCTGAAGAAATTGACCAGCTGAAAAGTCAACTGAGTACAGCCAACCAAATTGAGGCTTCAACCGATGAACAGTTGAAGGAACAGATCAAGGCACAGAACGAACAGTTGAACAAGCAAGAGGCTCAGATCGACCAGCTGATGAAGACATCAAATGCCCAGACCGAGCATATAGCCGGTCTTCTCAAGGATCTTCAAACTGAGAAGGACAACCTGACAAAGCTATATCAGTCATCCGAGATCATCGAGAATCTCATCAGATACAGACGGCAAACGGATGATGTGTCTGGACTCGGATACGACGTGGCAAAGGACACTGGAATTCCACCAGCTACCTTCACCAAGGCTGAGGAAGTCATGGTCGCCAAACCAAACACAGTTGAGTCTGCAACTGAACAAACACCCTCACAACCGACAAAGGCAACTGCGGCTGAGAAAGGCAAAGGAGCTGCAGATGGAGCACCAATGAAACAGTCGGTTAAGTCTACAACCGAGGGAGAATGTTCCAAGACTCAACAGAGGAACCGGAGACGTCGGAGTCGCAATCAGAACCGAGCTCAAAATCGACAACATAACCAAGCTCAGAACCGACGTGATAACCGACCAACAAACCAACCACAGCAGAGATGGAACCAACAGAACCGACAGAGCTTCAACCAACATAATCAACAATGGTTCCATCACCACAACAACCAGAGGTTCCAACAGAGTCAACCTATGTGGAACAGTTACGACAGCTATGGTTACTCATGCCACAACATGAATCAACATCCGGGCATGAACAACTATCGTCAACAGCCAGGGCAATGGAATCAGAATCAGCCAAGAAGATTCCACAATGGCGTCCGATCATTCAGACAAATTAGACAGGATAAAAATCGCCATCAAAACAGGGGGAAAGCCTCACCTCCTAAAGCCCAACATGGGAGAAATCCAACTTTTTCCAAGAAACAGAGCATCATTTCAAACAACAAACCTAAGGATAACCGAGGTGTTGTTATAGTTGATGAAAATGGGCAGATCATTTGGAATGACAAGGCTATTCGAGTGTACAGAGAAAAGCGACGCACAGTTCCAGGGGGAACTGGTTCTAACCCTCCAGGACCCAACTGAAATTGGGGACCTAAGCGAGTTTCTCCTTGCAGGTACAGGAGAAACAGCTGAGGAAGAAGAAGGCGTCTAAAACAATGTGGGTGATGGATAGTGGATGCTCGAAACACATGACAAATCTGAAGGATTTGCTTGGAAGTTTCGTGGAGAAAGAAGGTCCATCAGTTACTTTTGGTGATAACTCAAAAGGTTATACCAGAGGTTACAGTACCCTTAAAACCAATCATGTTTCAATTTCTAATGTCTCTTATGTTGATGGATTGAAGCATAACTTGCTCTCCATCAGCCAATTCTGTGATAATGGTTTCTCTGTCAAGTTTAATGCACAGGGTTGCAGGGTGAAAGATGTCGGATCAAAGTAGGTGATATTGTTGGGAAATCGATCCCCAACCGGGAATGTGTACTACGCTGACTGGAACAGCAGCCTCCCCGACACTTGCCTGTTATCAAAGAGCAGTTCGGATGTGAGCTGGCTGTGGCACAAAAGGCTCAACCATCTGAACTTCAAGACGATGAACCGACTCGCCAGACAAGAACATGCAAGAGGCATACCTAACCAGGTGTTTTCAACAACACACATCTGCAGTGCATGCCAGCTGGGAAAGCTCGCTAGGTCCTCCTTCCAGTTGAAGACAACTCCTTCAACTGACCGAGTGTTACAGCTGATCCACATGGATCTCTTCGGGCCAGTTACACCAAAAAGCATTAATGGAAACGAATATACATTGGTTGTAACTGATGACTACTCAAGATATACGTGGACCATCTTCATGCGCCACAAAAGTGAGACCCGAGATGAGCTGCCCAAGCTGATGGATCGGATATCAAACCAACAAGAGATGAAGATCATATCTATCCGATCAGATCGTGGAACGGAGTTTCTAAATGAAACCATCATTGAGTATTGCGAAAAGAATGGCATAACCCATCAGACATCAGTCGCGCGTACTCCACAACAGAATGACGTAGCTGAGCGAAGAAATAGAACTCTGAAGGATGCAGCCACATCCATGTTAGCGAGCTCAGCACTGCCTAAGAGATTTTGGGCTGAAGCGATCAACACAGCATGCTACACACAGAATCGATCTCTTCTCACCAAGCGGTTGGGAAAGATGCCCTACGAGCTGTGGAGACACAGAAAGCCAGATATTTCTTATTTTCGTGTTTTTAGATCTAAGTGTTATATTCACAACAATGGGAAGACTCAGTTGAAAACTTTTGATGCCAAAGCTTCGAAGGGCATATTTCTTGGATATGCAGCTCGGATCAAGGCATATAGAGTTTTCAACAACAGCTCTCGTGTTGTGGAAATAACACCTCATGTTAGTTTTGATGAATCTACCTTTGAGTGCAGGGAACAGGTAAAGGAACAACACGCGGATCCAGCTGTTCTACCAGTTCTCACCTGATCGTAAGCTCTTCGGGAAAAGAACAGAGCTGAACCTCTTATATGGGCAACTGAGGATGAGGATCCATACTCCTCTGAAGATGAATGTGAAGACCTCAGCTCGTCCCAAGAGGGAACTTCAGCTGATGCCCCTCCAACTGCATCAGCATCCGATGCCCAACCAAGCTCAGTTCAATCTATTGAAAATGTTGAGGATCTAGACTCACCAGCTGATCAATCACCAGCTCTGAAGACTCCAACTCAGATTTCTGAACAGCCACAGTTGGAAGAAGAAGGAAGACGCAACCGAAGATGGTATGAAGTTCATTCCACCGACGACATCATCGGAGATCCAACCGAGGGTGTGCGCACACGGAGCAGAGTTGCAAATCCAGAATCAACCGAGGAAGATTCCAACAATTATACCCAATATGCTGAGGAATTGGCAGTTCTAGAGGAGTTCGAGCAAGCTGGAGATGTTGTCATGATTTCTTGCTTTGTAGCTGATGTCCCAGAACCGAAGAATGTTGGGGAAGCTCTTAACTGTGTCCACTGGACAACAGCCATGCAAGAAGAGTTGAATGAGTTTCTACGCAACTGTGTATGGGAGTTGGTAGAAAGACCAAATGGTGTCAAGGTGATTGGATTGAAATGGATTTTCAAAAACAAGAGAGACGCCATTGGATTCATTGTGAGAAATAAAGCAAGGTTGGTAGCTCAAGGATACTGCCAACAAGAAGGAATTGACTTTGAAGATTCCTTTGCACCAGTTGCAAGGCTGGAAGCCATCCGGATCTTTCTAGCTTATGCCGCACATCACAAGTTCAAAGTATATCAGATGGATGTGAAGTGTGCATTCCTCAATGGAGATATAAAAGAAGATGTATATGTTGAACAGCCTCCTGGTTTTGAGACTGGAGATGGAAGAGTGTACAAGCTGAAGAAAGCCATCTATGGTCTAAAGCAAGCACCAAGGGCATGGTATGACACTCTTTGTGGATTTCTTCTGGACTTAGGGTTCAAACGAGGTTCAGTTGATAAAACTCTGTTCACTATCAAAGTTGGAGAAGATATACTTGTCGTGCAAATTTATGTCGATGACATCATTTTTGGGTCCAAGTCGGAGAAGCTGTGCAAGAAATTCTCCGATCTTATGAAGGAAAAGTTCGAGATGTCAATGATGGGCGAGATGAATTATTTCCTTGGATTACAAGTGAAGCAGTCACCTGAAGGGATTTTCATCAACCAGTCCAAATATACAAAGGAGCTCATCACCAAGTTCGGATTGCAGACAAGTAACGAAGATCCCTATGAACACGAACTGGAAGATCGAACCAGGAGCTGAGGGAAAGCGCATTGATGCCAGCCAGTATAGAAGGATCATCGGTTCGCTGCTATACCTAACTGCCAGCCGACCAGACATTTCATACGCAGTTGGAGTGTGTGCACGTTTTCAAGTCCAACCAAGAGAAGCACACATGTTGGCAGCAAAGAACATCATTAAGTATCTGAAAGGAACTGTCAATGTTGGGTTGTGGTACCCAACTGATGACAATATCCAGCTGACTGGATACTCAGATGCCGACCTAGCAGAAGATCGCTTGGATAGGAAGTCTACTTCTGGACACTGTCAATTCATGGGAAGCAAGCTGGTTTCATGGTTCTCCAAGAAACAAGCGTGTGTTGCTACTTTGACAACCGAGTTAGAGTACATGGCTGCCGGAAGCTGTTGCATGCAAGTATTATGGCTGAAGCAGCAGCTGAGAGATTATGAAGTCTCAACTGGACAGGTTCCCATTCATTGTGATAGCTCGAGTGCCATAGCTATCTCTCTAAACCCTGTTCACCACTCTCGGACTAAGCATATCGATATTCGTCATCATTTCATCCGAGACCATATTGAGAAGAAGGATGTGTCCATGGAGAAGATCCCAACTGAGATTCAGAGAGCTGACATCTTCACCAAACCTCTTCCTGAAGCCCGGTTCAAGATGCTGTGTGATCTTCTAGGACTTTTGGATTCGAGCTAAAAACTCATCCGAGCTAAAGAGTCATCCGAGCAGAAGAGTCATCCGAGCTGATAAGGATTCATCCGAGCTGACGAATCGGATATCGAATTAAGGGAGAAGCTCAGATGAAGGGGGAATCTTAGATACGAATTGCCAACTGAAGACATCAAACGTCAGCTGAACAGATGAACTTGAGTCAGCTGATGGTATGTTGCAACAATGGAACAGACGTCAGCTGAACAGACAAACTCAAGTCAACTGATGGTATGCGGCAACTGAGGAGCACAACTGTGGTATACAGCTGATATCAACATCAGCTGACAGGTATCATTTATGACTGAAGGTGTTATGATAATAAATAAGAATGTTTGAAATAAATTCAAACATTCCTGAACATGTCAGCTAGACTAAACAAGCCATCATATCACATTTAATGTAAGGTCTGGCTGAATATCTATAGCCTTACTTTATAGTGCAACTGGGCTGACACCCTAAACTATTCACCTTCTCACTCGCGCGCGTGGTATATCAGTCAAAATTAACCAACAGTCGCGTAATCTCAGGCGTTAAGAGATTCGCGCCATTTAACCCCAGCCGTTGATTTTATCCGAGTCAAAGATTATATAATACGGCAAATCAGGAAGTGATCCTTACCTTCACTTTTCGTGCATATCTTTACTCTCTATTCATCATCTTCTCAAATCTTGTTTCGCCATTTCTAGTAAAGTCTTTCACTCCTTCTTTGCATATATATTTCATCGAGATGGCGCCCGAGTCAAAATCTTCTAAGAAGATGGTTTCCTCAGAGCCTGCAACGTTCCAGGAATCGTTCGACATGGTAATGTCGAAGATTCATTTCGAACAGATATTATCCAGAGCGGCTCTCTCCTCGCATGAGCTCGCTCCCATCGCCTCTATCCTCTCCGACCACCATCTGTTTGACTGGGCAACCCTCTCTCCGGCCCTGTTGCTCAGGAAGCAGATCGTACATTTCTACCGGAATCTGCAACGAGTTGCAAATGACGGGCTTGTCACGATCATCCCGTGCAAGCAACGCCACAGAACCTCCCGGACAGTAGAAGACTCCGTTGTGGAGATAAAGGTGTCAAAGGAGCTGGAAAAGCTCATCCCCAGAAACCGTGGAGCCACAGATGTGGTGGGGAACTTTTCTTACAAGGAAGCTGATGCCTTCCTTCAAACCATTCTTCTTGTTCCCGAACCATTGAAGGGGAGCATGCAAAGGACAAAGTTGAAGCCGGAGCACCGACTTCTTTTCGATGTAATTTCCAAATGCATCTTCGCATATGGTGGAGCCTTCGGGGACATAAGCCGTCCTAAGCTCAAGCAGCAGAAGGCCCTGGAAGAGATGCACCAGGTCGACTGGTTGGGATTTATAGAGAGCTAGCTGCTGATGGAGAAACAGAAAATCTCCGAGATAACAGCTGAGTCTGGACAACTGCTTTTGAGTGTCAAGGGGACACTCAACTTCGGGACAAAGATATCAGCCCTCATCCTCCAAGCGACACAGGGTCTGCCGCTGACATGGGAAGGAAGTGAGGACACTCCTGTCAGCAAGCTGTCGCTGTTCTCCTCAGCCAAGAAGGCCAGGGATGTTGTAGAAGCTGTCTACACCCCCAAGGGTGTCCCCAAGCCAGCTGTGGAGTCAGCAGCTCGCCGTCCTTCGAGGATCAAGCCGGCGAAGCGCCAGCTGGAAGAGGTAGCTGAGGAGGAAGAAGACGAAGAGGAGGAAGAGGAGGAACCTCTGCAGAAGAGGCCAAGGATAAGGATCATCCAGCCAGCGGCTCAACCATCCCCAACAAGTCCAGTGGTGGTCAAACCGGATGAGGCGAAGGAGTCAACCGAATCCAGTCAATCGGTTGACCCAGCTGGGTTTATTCTTCAACCTCGCCAGGAGGACGTGGCTGAGGAGGCAGGTGAAGACGTGGAGGTCCAAGTGGTGGATACCAGCTCCTCCTTAGATGACTCTTCTTCATCTGAGGAGTCCCACGACAGTCGATCTAGAGCTGATGCCAGCCAGGTTAACCCACCTGTGACTGAAAAAATCCTCCAGCCAGCCAACTCTCCATCCAAAGAGGATCCAGTTCTCTCAACTGGTCCTCAGTCAGATATTCCGAGCCTCTCGCTCGATGCCAACGTTGTGACCACTTCTTCGGCCAACGTTGATGAAACCATCGAACCCATAACCTACGATATTGACCCCCTCAGATCGATGAAGAAGCCAACCGCCAGGCGATCCTGGCTAAGTATGAAGGAAGACTCAGCTACTGCTTCCGCAAGCTGATTGGTATGTTCCCCGAGGCAACATCGATGCCCATTTTCTCTGTTCTCGGGACGGAACTTCTATACCAGTTCAGTGTCATATTCAGCTACTAGTACGTAAAGGAGGAGATCCTCAGGATTCATGGTTGGGACAGGTTAAAGGTCGAAGAGTCCAACTTGAGGGAGTACTTCGACTACCAGAGCCTGGAGGTGGCTTACAACCAAAAAGTGGCTGTGCTCCGACGACGTCTGGACAAAAGCATCCAAGAAGGGACAGACACCAGGGAGCTGTGCAACAACCCTGAAGCTGTTCACTTTCTTGATGACATGCTCGCCAAAAATGCCTCCTGCATGGACGACGTCGACGCAGCTGATGAGGCGGCCAAGAGAGAAGAAGACAAGCTCAAGGCCTACCTCGCCAGCCGATTTGCCATGGTTGTCCCGGAGTCTGCTGCCCAGCCACAACCACCGCTTCTGCCTGGATCCTCCGATCAGCCAGCTCTCTTAATCGACGCCATCTGCGAGCTGATCTCGGAGAGGGTCAACCAGCTGAGGACGGAGATGCTGTCCAAGATCCAGCTGGGCAAGGAGGAAGAAGCTGACAGGATGCAGCAGCTGATGGCCGACAATGCCAGCTTGAAGAATCAGTTGGAAATCATCTCCTCGTCTTTTCAGCACAATCTTGATGACCTCTCTACTTCTTCCATCTCGGAGGTCTCAGCTCTAAGGAAGGCCACTCAGAGCCTCAGCTCGGATTTCAACGTGTTCAAGACAGTTGTTGAATCTGACCTCGCAAAGTCCCAGCAGACTCAGGACCAGGAGTGGATGGCTCAGTTCGCCTCTTTCCGAGCTGAGTTCGTCTCCCTCCACAAAGAGGTCTCTGCGACCTTTGCAGCTGTGCAGCGAGCTGAGCAGGAGCGCCAAGACTTGGAGTTGGCGAAGAAGGTGGAAGAGAAGGACGCTGTTGATGAGCTGTTTTCCCGCGTTCAACAAGCTGAAGCCAAGTTGACCTCTCTGGATGGCACTGTTGCTATCCTTTTGGATGATGCCAAAAAGGGGGAAGACAAGGAGCCAGCAGCTGGGGAAGACAAGGAGCCAGCAGCTGTTGCTGGACGAGGGAAAGCTCTCCAGCAAGCTGAAGGAGCTCAGCAAGGAGAAGGAGTCCCAGCTGAAGCTGAAGCTGAAGGGTCGCAGCCCGAACTGGAAATCTCCCACGACCTTGTAGCCGAGCTCACGGCCGAGCTCGATGCAGAACTTGACGGGATATCTGTTGAAGACTGCATTGAAGCTGCCAAAGCTATGGGGGAGTCAAAGGAGAAGTACTTGAATCCCTCTTGGATCAAGAAGTTCGCTGCCGATCAGGCCAAAAAGGTAGCCAAGTTCGAGAAAGAACTGGCCAAGGTGGAAAAGAGAGTCGACAGGAATAAAGCCAGCCGGAGTGTGCGAAGAATCAACAAGCACCAGATGAAGGTTGAGGCTAGGAAGTCGACGCACCAACTGCAGAAGGACGCTCCGCTCCCGTCTCGATACCCACATGTTGACAAGTGGATGAATACGGAGTGGAACGATGACTGGGAACAGTTCAAGCATGAGTTCGTCAATGACTTCTATTACAGGAAAGTCTACTCGACTGAAGACCCAAGGCTAGCCTTCAAGGAAGCCCTGTGGGAACTCAGATCTGGAGACCCTGGAATGTTTAGTCAGTTTAAGCGAGCTATGGTGAATGCTCAGCTTGATCCCAACTCTGTTCCAGTTCCAAAGATGTGCAGGTACCGCCCTCCGATGATCAAAGGCACGAGCACACCAAATAGAAATGCGATCTTGGCTGAGGCGAGGCAAGTCTGCAAGGAACACGGCGTCAACACTGGAATCGAGTCGGAAGCGAAGAAGGAGATCTTCAACCGTATCTTCAGCAAGTACGGTCAACAGTATTTCTGAGCTGTCAAAGTTTTTGAGCTGATAATGTTTTTGGATGTTGTAGTTTTTGAAGCAACTGTTGTATCTTTATCTGCTTTGTGCTTAATCTTGTAATCTTCAGTTGTAACAAAAACTTCAAAGTATATAATACGATTCACCTTGATGAACAATTCCTCATTGTCCAAGCTCTGAATCACAAAGTCCTTCAATTTCATGTTATATCTGTCCTAACCCTTTGATGTTTTATCTTATAGACTGTCTAGAATTTCAGCTGAGATTTTAGGTCAGTTAGAGAGGATTAGATCAATAGTGGTTTAAAGTTGTAAATGGTTTTGGCATCATCAAAAAGGGGGAAATTGTTGGGAAATTTATTAGTATAAGTTTTGATGAATTCCAAAACCGGCTGACCCCAACCGAGTAGATGTTGCCAGAACCTAATGTTAGAATTTAGGCTCGCTGTTTGAGCAAAGTTAAGATTTTATCTTTACAGGTCTCCAGCTGAAGATGGCAACAAGGCGTCACTCAGACAGAACATCAGTTGTGAAGAAAGACAACTGAGAGTTCATTTGTTCAGATGCAAACAAGAGGAAGTCTTCAGAACATCAGTTGAGAAGGAAACCAACTGAGCGTTCATCAGATGAGAAACAGTTGAAAGGAAGAGAACATCAGATGAAAAGGAAATCATCTGAGGGTTCAAACCTAACTGAGTAAATACAAGGAAGACAACTGAGTGTTCAGTTTCAGAACCTCAGTTATAGAATCCGAACAAGGAGTTCAACTGTTTGAAGTTCAAAGTCAGCTGAGAGCTCGACAGATCGGAACATCAGCTGAAGATCACTCAGATGAAGGTCAAGACTTTCAATCGACAAACCGAAGTTGACTGTCAAAGATTTGAATTTCAAAAGGAAGTCACATGAGGGTTTGACCGTTCAGTCATTACCCCATCTGGCCCAACACAAGGCTGTCTCAGATGGAAAGCAGAAGAGCACAGATGCCATATCGGGAAAGTCTGCAGAGATGAGAGACAAGCCATCGCTTTCAACCGATCAGAGATCAACTGCTCCTCCAACGGCTAGTTGATTCTCTCCGCCTATAAATAGAGGCATTCTCTCATTCGAGAGAGATATAGAAGAGACAGACGACGAAAATTCAAGAGCTTTCACGAGAGAAATCAAAGCAAATCTGCAAAATCATCATCTAAGAGCATCAGCAGCTGAGAGTTCCAATTTGAGAGAACATTAGTAGCTGAGGGTTCCTAGAGATCGAAACTGTTTTTGATCTTAGGTTGAGTGTTTATTCGTTCAAGCCTTAGATCCAACTCTCATTCGTGATCGAGTTGTAGTTGGAAATCCTACCCATTCTCACACCCTAAAAAGTGTGCTAGGACCTTACTCTTCCTGTAATTGAGTAGTCAGGTCGTCAAGTACCCGCAAACTTGACTTAGGCTGTTTAGTGCCCGGAAACTAAAACTGTAACGGTTGCTCAGCCCGCGTAAGCTGAGTGGAACTGTCCAGAAGAACTTGGACTGAGGTGTGTGGACTCACATCTCCCCGTGGACGTAGGAGTTCTCTCTGAACCACGTAAATCTTGTGTGTCGTGTTTATTTGTGTTCAGTCCTTTTTTGCATATCTCAACTGACAAACTAACCGCATACAAACTGCATATTTTCACATCAACAGTTTTGGTTTTGACCAACCGTGCATAAAAGCGTGAGTTTGATTTTACGAGTACATTTTTCTCCACATTCCGCACAGCACCACTCTTCCAGCTAAGGTTGCTTACTCAGCTGTGAGATCCCAACTGAGTCCTTTTACTCAGTTGAAGTTGATTTCAAGTGTTAAGTTTTTCAAAAGTTGAAAAATCCTAACTGGTGTATTCCCCCCCCCCCCCCCATACACCAGTAACTCGTATCGGGACCATCAGAGACCTCGCATGCAACCTGTGCTGGAGGAGTTAATGGGTGGAACTCTACCCGAAAAAGATGGGATTTTCCACAAAAATAGGTAAGTCAATGACCCAAGAGCAGCAAGAAGCTATAATAGAGTGTTTAAGGAAGAATGCTGATCTTTTCGCGTTTTGTTCTGGAGATATGGTAGGAATAGATCCAAGTGTAGTAGTACATTGTCTGAACGTAGATCCTAAGGCAAAGCCGGTAAAACAGAAGAAGAGGTCATTTGGGCCTGAAAAAGAAAAAATCATAAGAGAGGAAATTAAACGACTTTTGGATGCAGGGCACATTGTAAGAATACAACACTCTGAATAGTTGTCGAATGCAGTGATGGTTGCAAAAAGCAATGGTAGCTGGAGGATGTGTATTGATTTCAGAGACCTTAATAAAACATGTCCAATGACCATTACCCTTTTCCGTGTATCGATCAGTTGGTGGATTCCACGTCAGGGTACGAACTGTTATCTATGCTAGATGCATATCAAGGGTGTCATCAGATACAGCTCTCGCCAGAAGATGTGGTGAAAACGGCTTTTGTATGCGGAACATTTGCATATGTAAGAATGCCTTTTGGTCTAAAGAATGCAGACGCTACATACCAAAGAATGATGGACCTGATATTCGAAAATCAAATAGGGCGAATTTTGGAGGTCTATGTGGACGATATTTTGGTTAAAAGTTTGAAAGCTGAGCATCATGCTAGAGACCTGGAGGAAGTGATGACAGTTATTAGGAAGTATAATGTTCGCCTAAATCCGGCCAAGTGCACGTTCGGAGTAAGATCTGGAAAATTCTTGGGCTACATGGTAACTCCAAGGAGCATAGAGGTGAATCAAGCAAAGGTAAAGGCAGTACTAAAGATGGTAGCTCCTGTTAACATTAAAGAGGTGCAACGGCTAAATGGGAGAGTCACAACTCTTAGTAGATTTATTTCCACCTCCGCTGAGAAAAGTTTTCCATTCTTTAAGGTGTTAAGAAAGGCGAACAAGTTTGAGTGGGATGAGAGTTGTCAGAGAGCTTTTGAAGAACTAAAGAATCATTTGGCTAGCTTACCGATATTAACCAAGCCGATATCAGGGAAAACCCTGTATTTGTACATATCCATAGGGGAACACTCGCTGAGCGCGGTTCTTATACGGGAAGAGGGGTCCCGTAAAAAACCAATCTATTACATTAGTAAAGCTTTGCAAGGAGCGGAGTACAAGTATTTTGATGTCGAGAAAGAAGCTCTTGCTGTGATGATGACTGCGAGGAGGCTGAGGCTATATTTCTTGTCTCATAAAGTGGTAGTTAAAACCAACTTGCCCTTTAAGCAAAATTTTGAGTAAACCTGACTGTTGTGGCCTGAAAGGCCTGAACCTCTCAACTTGCTGGCATAAGATATTAGGTAGCTCGTCAGTTATTCACCAAAGAGCGGAGGGCTCATATGAAATAGAGCCGGCGAGCATGCACCCGAGCTAGCATCTGAGCTAGCATTCTTTGCGTGCTCTACACAGGTCTCATTTATCCGAACAACGTCAGGTGACATAAAGATGCTTTATCTACAACAATACAGATTTAGCAGGTAATATCCAGCTGCACCTACCAATAGAAAATTCATGTGTAAAGCAAGTAGCTGAATCCCTAGTTAATTTACGATTACATCCCTCAAGGTGTCAAAATGAGGTATAAATAGCACAACACTTCATATTGCATGACAGATTATTCACAGTACACATACCATATACTCACGCACTCTCTTCCTCATCTCCTTTCTTCTCGAACTGACTTGATCGTCGGAGGGGGTTCGCTGAAATATCTCTGGACCTTTTCTCTTTGCAGGATTTGAGGAAGTCCATCAGCTGAGTCTAAGTTCCTTTCTCTCTCTCTGGCGTGATCTTGATAGGTGAGCAGAGAATTAGTATGCTCTTGGTGTGTCGTTTATAGAGGTGAAATGTTGAGTCAATTTTCAGATGCAACATCTGGCGCCGTCTGTGGAAAAAGAGTTTTTCCTTGAAGCTTTTTCTAGTTACTATTTTTCTTTGCGAAATTTATTCCTAAACTGCTTTTCTGGTTACTTCTACTGGTTTCCTTTTTCAACAAAGTTGGGTGATGTTTAACTTGGAAAAGTAGAGAGTCTTCAATATGTCATAAATGATTTTGTGAGAAACGTTGCTGGAATTCTAGAGTAATAGAGCCAAATGTTTTAGGGAGTAATAGTTTTCAGTTTTCTTCTGGGATTTTGTTGTTTTCGAGTAAAAGTAATCTTGAATGTTTTGGAAAAATGGTGTTTCCCTGCACAAGTTCTTATTCTAGTTTGCTATTTTGTAATTTTGCAAAGGGTGCTTAGTGGTGTGATGTTTTAGGGAATTTTTCTCTGCTGAAAATTGATGAGAAATTGGATGGGGTCGAGATATGAATCTTGTGTATTCCCGTGATATGTCAAAATAAGAAATAGGAAAGTGCGAGGTCCTCAGAGCAGGTCTCGCACAACCTTGATCACAGTTGGGATGATTAGATAGGGAAGAGGAACGCGTTGTACCATGTTCCCTGAATTCCCTAAAATCTCAGAGGAATTTGATTATGATTCTTGGAAAAGCTATAGTGTTGAACACTATTTGTATTTCCAGTACCTCTTCATGACCGATATTTGATGGCTGGTAATTTTGAATTGCAGTCATAGAGAGCATACTGACCCGAGATCGAGAATCTCTCCCTGAAGGGGTTGTACGCGATGATAGCTCTTCAGAAGATCGTGTGGAAGAGAAAAATCGTAACGTGACCAAAGTGGCATTGCAGAAGCTGGCAATGCCTCAGAATGAAGGAGCCTCTAAATCTGCGAGCCCTCAGAAGGAGGAAGGTCTCAAGGGAGGACTCCGGGAGGAGCTCTAAGCTCCTGTGCAATAAAACGTCACCTATGCGCTATCGATGGATCAGCTCAGTGCTATGGTCGATCAGGTTGTATCTAAGGCCATGATCTCACCTGAAAGCCAAAACAAGAAATTCAGTAGTGCAACGAAGGATAAATCTAAAGAGGTACAAACATGTCCTGTGTAACCTTAACAACAAGTGAGGTGATTCAGGCCCTGCTTGAATGAAAATAATTATTCATGATCTGAATATTTGTTGCGATTCCTGACAGGGAGAACCTGTGGAAGAAAATCGGTATGAAAGCAAGGGTTACGAAAGCCCCAGACCGAATCTGAGAATGGTTAGTACTAGATGAGTAAAAGAAATAAACATGCATAGCGGCCTTAGATGGCTTGTTCTTTAGCAAAGTAGTAAATGCTTATTTATGTATTGGTTCTCTTTGCTGTAAAATGTATAGAGGATGAAGGAAGGATTGCAAAATCTCGTGATGAGGTTGCTGCTGCAGAAATTTCAGCTCTCAAGCAGCTAGGAGTGAGCAAAATTCGGTTAAAATCGAAAAACCGAGCCGAACCTAACCGAAATACTAATTCGGTTCGGTTAATTTGGTTTTCGGTTTGATTTTGGTTTTGGATTTTGAACTTTTCAGTTTTTCGATTTGGATATGGTTTTTGAAAAAAAATATTTGGTTAACCGAAAACCGAACCGAATTAATAATTAATTTAATAATTTATTAATTTTTATATATATTTAAAAATTAAAATGATTATTATTAATTTTTATATATATGTTTTGGAATTCTGGTTATGTTTTGGTTAAGATGTTTGGAATTTTGGACCCGCAACATCAACAAACATCAATGATTTATTTATGTTTGGTTAAAGATGTTTTAGAATTTGGATTATTACTTTTTGCGGATTTGAAATCTTGAATATTGAATGTTAATTACTTATTTATAATGTAGAAAATATATTGTGTATATATTTCAGTTTATTTGGTTTTAACCGAAACCAAACCGAAATATTTCGGTTCGATTTTGTTCGGTTTTAGCCATGTTCGGTTTGAATTCGGTTATTTATTATATAATTTTGTTTTAATTTAGTTTTTGCAATTCGGTTCTGTTCGGTGACCGAATAACCGAATGCTCACCCCTACAAGCAGCAGATAAAGGACCTTCAAAAGAAGGTCTCATCGCCTAAAAAATCACCCAAGAAACCTGTCAGGACGACTGATAATCAGTCCCCTTTCTCCAAAGATATCAGGGATGATCAACTGCCTCCAAATTTTAAGACGTTGGCATTGGAGTATGATGGCTCTACGGATCCGCATGAGCATATAATGAGATTTGAGAATGGAGCAATGCTTCACCAGTACACTGAAGGGGTAAAATACAGAGTTTTCCTCACAACTCTATCGAGGATAGCTCAGTAGTGGTTTTCTCAACTACCACCCAATAGCATAAGCTCATTCCATGAGTTCAAGTCTATGTTCTTGCACCAGTTTGCTAGTGCAAGGAGACATGTTAAAACATCCTCTTTGCTCATGGCTCTGAGGTAGGGGCCTTCAGAAAGTTTACGTCAATATGTGGGACGTTTCAATGCTGAAGCGTTGCAAGTGCCTTTGGCTTCTGATGATGTGAATGTGCAGGCACTGATTCAAGGATTACCTCCAGCGCTATTCTTCAACTCTTTAAACAAGGGACCTTCTGTGTACTTTGAGAAATTGTTATAGAGAGCTGACAAATACGTCAACCTGGAGGAAGCTCAAGAAGCTAGGAGAGCCAAGGAAGAGTCTCCCAAGCTTAAGAAGGAGACCTCAGATAGAAAGTCAGTCCAGGGAGTGAAAAGCGATCGAGATAAAGAGGGATTCAAGCATAAAGGAACCCCCGAAAGATTTGATAGGTATACACCTGTTAATGCATCCTTGGTCGAGGTCATGGAGGCAGCTGCCAAGTCCCTTCACTTCAGGTCCCGAGCACATACAAAGAAGCTCCCTGTAACCCGAGATCTGAATTGTACTGCAAGTATCATAATGATTATGGTCATGACACAAATTCATGTAGGCACCTGAAAGATGCCATCGAGCGGCTATTGAAGAAAGATGATTCGCTGCTCCAATTTGTCAAAAAAGAAAGGGACAAGAATTATAACGAAAAGAACCAGAACCGAAAAGCTAGAGCAAAGGGAAAGGACTTCTCCCAGGAGAGAAGATCCTCCACAGAAAAGAGGAAATATTAACATGATTGTGGGAGGTAACGTCATAGGAAACTCTGGTAGAGCTTGTAAAGCCCATGTGAGAGCTTCCTAAGCTTGTTTAAGAAAAGAAGTGCAAGAGTTGGCAGGGCGATAGGTATAGAAATCGATGTTGTTGATTATTTTCCAGGAGAAGAGGCCAGCAAGAAAACATGTCACTTTTGGACCCAATGATGTGGTCAGCATGGAGCCTCATAGTGATGAACTGGTCATTAGTGCAGAAATAGCTAATTGGAGAGTAGCTAGAATCTTTGTAGAAACATGTAGTGCAACTAATGTGCTCTTTTGGGATTGTTTTAAGAAAATGCAGATCAATGCAGAGCTGACCCCAGTGAACACTGCTTTGTATAGTTTTCCGGGGGAGAAATTCAGCCCAAAGGAAAGGTAGCTCTCCAGGTCACTTTGGGCAGTGGTGAAGTGTTGAATACATGAATGGTGAAATTCTTAGTGGTGGACACACCATCGACGTATAATATCATCTTGGAGAGGCCGACCTTGAATGATTTCCAAGCGGTGGTCTCAACCTACCATATTAAAATGAAGTTTCCAGCACAGCGGGAAGGACTGGTAGGAGAGGTCGTAGGAGACGAAGAAGTATCAAAGAAGTCGAATGTGAAATCTATTAAATAGGCCAAGCAAAGTGCCAGGAGAGCTCAGGTGGTAGACCACCTTTCTCAAAGCAAAACAGGAAACCTAAAGGACATGGAGAAAGATATTAGACCTCGCATGCAACCTGTGGAAGAGGAATTAATGAAGGTGGAACTTTACCCAGGAAAGACGGGACTGTCCATGAAGATGGGCAAGTCGATGACTCGTGAACAACAAGAAGCTATAATAGAATGTTTAAGAAAGAATGCTGACTTGTTCACATTTTGTCCTGAAGATATGGTAGGAATAGACCCAAGTATAGTTGTGCATCATTTGAATGTAGACCCTAAGGAAAAACTAGTAAAGCAGAAGAAGAGGTCGTTTGGGCCTGAAAAAGAGAAAATCATAAGAGAAGAAATTAAACGACTTCTGGATGCAGGGCATTTTGTGAGGATACAATACTCTGAATAGCTGTCGAACGCAGTGATGGTCGCAAAAAGTAATGGCAGCTGGAGGATGTGTATTGATTTCAGAGACCTCAATAAAGCATGTCAAAGGACCATTTTCCTCTGCCATGTATTGACCAGTTAGTAGATTCTACGTCAGGATGCGAGTGGTTATCTATGCTGGATGCATATCAAGGGTATCATCAGATACAACTCTCGCCAGAAGATATAGTGAAAACGGCTTTCGTAACCGTATGCGGAACATTTGCATATGTAAGAATGCCTTTCGGTCTGAAGAATGCAGGTGCTACATATTAAAGAATGATTGATCTAATATTTGAAAATTAAATAGGGCGAATTTTGGAAGTCTATGTGGACGATATGTTGGTCAAAAGCTTGAAAGCTGAACATCATGCTAGAGACATGGAGGAAGTAATGGCAATTATTAGGAAATATAATCTGCGCCTGAATCTATCCAAGTGCACGTTTGGAGTAAGATATAGAAAATTCCTGGGCTATATGGTAACTCCAAGAGGCATAGAGGTAAACCAAGCCAAGGTAAAAGCAGTGTTGGAGATGGCAGCTCCTGTTAACGTTAAAGAGGTACATCGACTAAATGGGAGAGTCACAGCTCTCAGTAGATTTATCTCCGCCTCTGCTGAGAGAAGTTTCCCATTCTTTAAAGTGTTAAGAAAAGCAAGCAAGTTTGAGTGGGATGAGAGCTGTCAGAGAACTTTTGAAGAGCTAAAAAGTCACTTGGCTAGCTTGCCAATATTAACCAAGCCAGCACCGGGAGAAATTTTGTACTTATACATATCTATAAGGGAGCACTCGTTAAGTGCAGTCCTTATTCGAGAAGAGAGGTCCCGCTAAAAGCCTATCTATTAAATTAGTAAGGCTTTGCAGGGAGCGGAATACAAGTATTCTTTTTTTTTTTGAACAACATTACAAGGAAATTTAAATACCGCGTGACGGAGGACTCGAACCCGTGACCTTTGGCCCAGACATTAACCTCACTACCACTAGGCTAACACACGCACACGGAATACAAGTATTCTGATGTGGAGAAAGCAGCTCTTGCTGTGATGACAACTGCGAGGAGATCGAGGTTGTATTTCTTGTCGCATAAAGTGGTAGTGAGAACTAACCTACCCTTTAAGCAAATTCTGAGTAAGCCGGACCTCTCAGGAAGGATGGTGAAATGGAGTGTGGAGCTAAGAAAATATGATGTGGAATTTGAACCAAGGACAACTATTAAGGCTCAGGCCTTGGCGGATTTCATTCAAGAGACCACGAAACCAGTGCAATGGCCGGAATGGAAGGCTTATGTAGATGGATCAGTCACAGTTAGCGGATGTGGAACGGGTGTTGTCATAATAACACCTGATGAAGAAGAGTTGTGTTTTGCTTTAAAGTTTGAGTATAGGATGTCAAACAATGAAGTTGTGTATGAGGTATTCATTAAAGAATTGGAAATGTTAACTGAACTGGGAGCGCAGAAAGTCGTTATACATTCTAATTTCAGTTAGTCGTATAGCAGTTAGTAGGACGTTATGAGGTAAAAGATGAAAGAATGGCGCGTTATGTCGAGAAGGTGAAAAGCTTGGAGAAAGAGTTCACAAACTTGATCATAGAGCAAATCCCAAGAGATCTCAATGGCTAGGCAGATTACCTGGCCAAGGTGGCGAGTTCCATAGAGGAGCTGATACCTGAGAAGGTAACACTGCTGAAGATATCAGCTGAAGGCGCTAGAAAAGAAGTCAGCGCAATAGAGGAGAGAGATGACTGGAGAGCTCCCATATTGCATTTCTTGAAAACTGGAGAGCTATTAGAAGGGGTAAGAGCCCACAAAAGCGAATTTATTCTAAATATTGCATGGTAGGAGGTTATGCCTAGTTCCCCGTTCCGCCTAGTTTATGGGTCAGAAGCGGTTATGCCTGTGGAAGTGGAGGTCTCAACTCATAGGATGCTGACCTATGATGAAGACCTAAATCGAGAGCTCAGGAAGGAGAGCTTGGACCTGATTGAAGAAGTTAGAGAGAGAGCTCACCAGCGAGCTATGGCTTACAAGGCTCGGATTAAGGCAGCTTTTGATCAAAAAGTTAGAGTCAGGAAACTCGAAGAAGGAGACCTGGTGCTGAAAAGAGCTGATGCAATGCATTCGAAGAAGAAATTCGAAGCAAATTGGGAGGGACCCTTTGTGGTAACTAAAGTCTAATCAGGAAGGGCATACGAGCTCATGGATCAAGAGGGAAAGTTAGCCCCGAGACCTAGGAACATAAGTAATTTGAAAAAATATTATGTTTGAATATCTTTCTTTTTGAAAGAAAGTGATAGTTAGGTAGGAGAGTCTGTTTTGTTTGGAAAAGAGAGCCTACGTGCCAGGTCTCTCAACTCCTTTTTTGGTAGGGTACTTGTTCGGCTAGGCAAGTATTCATGTAATGGCACGCTGAGAGCTTGCTAAAAGTAAATAAAGGCTGAAAAGTTTTGTTGCTTTATGTGTTATTTTGATTTGATGATCGACACATAATTAAGCTAAATGAATGAGAGATTACGTACTCTGAATGATTCGAAATCATCCAGAGTAGGGAGGAGTAGAGGTGTACCTTACACTCCTAAAGGGGGTTCAGAATACCTTATGAAAATGCAAAAAATAGAAAAACAAAAGTAGAAGTGTAGACAGCAAAATGCTTAAGTACGCTAAGGCTTAAAATAAGCAAAAATTCAAACATCAAAGCGTCTAAGTACGTTGGAACTTAGAGTGTATGATAGATAGGAATTAAAGACAAAAGAAATAAAAGAGTCAAGCTCAGAAGGCCATATAAAACAAGCATTGTTTTAAGAAAATAGTAAATTGATAAAGCACTATGCTAAGAAGTTCGTGGTGTCTTCTTCCATAGTAGGTTCCTTGTCGTGAGTAGACTTGGCGAGAGATGGAGCTGCATTTGGAGAGGGAGTAGAGCCTTGGGGATTGCTAGCTTCAGCCTGAGAGGTGGAGGGAAGAGCACCTTTACCAAGAGATATGTCTAGAAGAAAATCATATATGTGTAAGTATTAGGAGATTATTTCAAAGCTAAAAAGAAAATAGGAGGCAATACCAGGAGTATAAGATAGGAGCAAACCTGAAGAGAGAGCTGGCAACCGGGGGAAGTTTGGAGATATAGCTTTCACATTACCCCACCACCTGAAGAAAATTTTCAGGAAAGAAGTCGTAAATGGGATCTGGGGGGTTAGCAAAAGCAGCCTGCAGATCGCAGGGAGCAGTTAAAGCTTCGAAAGCTTCTCTCATTACAGAAAGCCACCATGGGGTGCCAGGTCGCATCTTAGGATCACCTTTGAAGGAAGGCGGTAAAGGTAAGCGCTTGACTATGGGATCTACCTCAAGAGGCTCATTAAATCCCATGTTGCGAGTAGTGGCAAGAACAGTCATCCCACACCTCTTCGCTAGGAAGGCAATGTCATTGCGGATGGTGGCAAGGTACTCTGGTGAAGCTTTGAAGAAATCCAAAAGGCCTTCATGGAGGATTTATAGAGCTTGCTGACCTATGGGGGTGCGCAAAATGAAGCTGCGACATACCTGAACTCCCTCTATATAGCCAGATTGATAAGCGTTGTTGACATCTTGAATAAGGCCTTTAGCCTCTGCAAGCTCCATAGTAACCTGAGTTAGGTGGTTGCTGAGGTCGGCGTTGACAGCGCTCAAGGAGGCATTCTCATCTGACAGATTTGATAGCTTTTCCACCGACTTGGATAGGTTGTGGTTTTGCTTCTTCAGGTCATCATTAGCTAGGGAAATCCAAAATATCTCGGTTCCGCACTTGGAGCTGTTCTGTCACTTGGGTAAGCTCTCTAAGTTGCACCTTGTAATTCGCCATGGTCTCCCTCAGTTTCTCTTCCTCTTCCTCCCGCGAGTCATCTTTGAACTGGAGCAATCTCCCGTGAGCGCTGATTAGCTAGCAAAGAGGTGGAATAGTCAACAGAGCAGTTATACAGAAAAAGTTCAAAAGTAACGGTGATGAATATATACAAAGAGAAATAGCTTCAGTTCGTTACTTGGACAAAGCACTGTGCGCTCTCTTCTTGCAGTTGAAGCAGAGAAAGGGATGTGGAGGTATCTCCTTATCAGAGAAAGGGAGAGCTCGTAGTAAATCCAGACACTCGGAGGGAGGTAGCTGGCGAAGAGAGCTAGATGTTTGCCCTCAGAAGACATAACCTGCTGAATTCGTGGTTTTCTGAGGGGGTACCTCCAGGCAGGGGACGTGCTTACCCTTCTTAGAAGCCATAGTAGGATGACGAATAGGAGGAGGTCTTTTAAGCCCTATAGAAAGGTGGACAGTCTTTTTCTCCTTGCTAGCAGGAGGAAGAGAGCTTGTAGAAGAGGGGTTTTTCTTGGCCAGGTCTCCGATGGAGGCTACCTTCACTGATATTCGCACAGACTTAACTCGTGCAGGAGCATCTGGAGAATCGAGTGTCATATTGGAAGGAATAGCAGTGGGAGAGCTGAGAGGAACAGGGAATGCGTCTACACCACCAGCCCTGTGTATCTCTCTGCTGGCTTGCTTCTGGAGTAGGATGGCAAAGTCGTATTCTTTGTCATCCGGGAGCTTGATATCCTCGATCCAATTCATCTCTGTAGAAGTGATTAGGAATTGAGGACCGATATAGGATAGTGAAGAAATTAATGAATAAGCGCATATTTATATGTATATATGTAAGAAAGGAAAAAAAAGGCGCATGAAACCCACCCTCGATGGAAAAAGAACACCCACCAGGGGGAGCCAACTCAAAAAATGAAAGAACGGAGGGATTAGACAATAAGTCAATGAATTTGAAGGCACTGAGTTGAGCCTTCGCAGTAAGTTTGCCCAGTACTTTGCGATTGATTGGTGAAACGGTATTGAGGCCAGGACGGGACCGCTTCAAACAGTGATCTTGCCAAGGGTGATACGCAAATGGCCAATTCCCGTCCTTAGGGGTGACAATGAAGTATCTATCTTTCCATTCTTTCCCAGTGCTATGGCGATTACACAGATGGTGTGCAGGGCCTCTAGGCCTAGCACTAATGTAGTAAAAATTGTCTATAGGTTTGACATCATAAACAGTTTGAAAAAGGGAAGGGGTGGGATGATCCCTATTCCTGCGCAACAAAATAATTTTCTATAGACGGTGAAATTATCCATGAACACCTCGATGCAATTCTCCAATAAATATAAAGAAATGCTCATCATGCACCGTTAAAACGTGCCCGTAGCGTTGCATAGACCAAAAGGCATGCGGCGATACGCAAACGTCCCGAATGGGGAAGTAAATGTTGTCTTGCCCTGGTCTTCTTGGGCAACCCATATCTGCATGTATCCAGAGTATCCATCCAAGAAGCAAAAGTACTTGTTTCTTGCTAACCTTTCCAGCATCTCATCAATAAATCGTAAAGAAAAGTGATCCTTCCTCGTTGCTTTGTTAAGCTTCCTATAGTCAATACACATCCGCCATCCCGTTTGGAGTCTTGTAGGCACAAGCTCGTTCTTCTCATTCTTAACCACTTGTATCCCTGATTTCTTGGGCACCATGTATACCAAACTTACCCACTTACTATCTGGAACTGAGTAGATAATGCCCAACTCTAGCAACTTGAGTAACTCCTTCATAACAACTTCCTTCATGGCTGGGTTTAACTTCCGTTGTGGATCTCTTGTTGGCCTAGCATCTTCCTCCATCAAGATATGGTGAGTGCAAAGAGATGGACTAATGCCTTTAATGTCGGCAAGGGTCCAACCAATTGCTTCTTTGTAGCGCATAAGGACATCTCGAACTACATCTTCTTCTTTCTTGCTCAACTCTGAACTTACAATCACTGGTAATGTATCATTCTCTCCCAAAAATATGTACTTCAAATGAGCGGGGAGAGATTTAAGTTCCAACTTGGGTGCTCAAACGAGTGAAAGTACCAATCTTTCTTCCTCTCTGATCTTGGGCAAGGCATATAGTGGCGATCTGGGTTCTCCTTCTATCTCTGCCCTCAAGTATTTTAATGCTTGCCTAACTTGGTTAGAATTGTCTGGGTCCTCTCCTATTCCTGCTTGAATGACTGCATCCAAAGGGTCTTGACATCCAATAAGAGGGAGGGCATCTTCTACTGCTTGATCAACGTGGTCAATATACTTGACCATCTCCGTATCTTGGGGATGCTCCATAGCTTTGAATATGTTGAATGTGACTGAATCCCCATCAAATTCGCATGTCAGTTGCCCAGAATTATAGTCAATCCTAGTCTTGGAAGTCTTCATGAATGACCTTCCCAGCAGCATGATCGATGCTTTAGCTCTTGTCTTGCCCATGTCAAGAACATAAAAATCTGCTGGAAAAATAAGATCCTCCACCTTGACTAGAACATCTTCTAGTATGCCTTCAGGATAGACGTTTGACCTGTCCGCCAATTGGATAACCACCCTTGTGGGTTTGAGTGGTCCCATCATATCTTCATTATACATGGACAGAGGTATGACATTGATTGACACGCCAAAGTCTAGCATAGCACACTCGATCTTCATGTCTTCTATTACGCAGGGTATAGCAAACATCCCTAGATCTCCGCACTTCTTGGGCATTTCCCGCTTCAGCACATCAGACACAGTTTCTCCCAAGAGTACCTTAGCATCATCCTCATACTTAACATTCTTTGAGCAAAGCTCTTTAAGAAATTTCGCACACCTGGGAATGTTGCAAAGTGCGACGAGGAGAGGTAGGTTAACTTCAACCTTCTTGAAGATTTGGAATATCTTGGACATCTCTTCATCCTTTTTTATTTCTTTTCAACCTAGTAGGGAAAGGAGCACGAACAACAGGGTTATGTTTAACATAGATAGGTTTAGGAGTTACCTCTTCACTCTCATCATCCTCTTCTTGAGTTGCCTCCTTATCCTTGCCCTCTACCTCCTTCTCATTCTTCTTGGGCATGCTCATATCAGATTCTTGCACATGAACTCTCTTAGGAAACACCTCTCCTCCTCTCAACGTGACATAATTCACTTGGGCTTTAGGAAACTCCTCTTAGGCAGATAGCTCATCTTGTTTCTTTTCTAGTCGGGCAACAGCGTTGGCCAGAATGGTCAACTGTCTAGTTATATTCTGGATTGCTCCCATCTCCACGCCCTTAAACTTCTCGTTCTCTTGCTGGGCTTTGATATTTTCATGTGCCATGGTACGTAAAAGCTCATCAACTATTGGTTGATTCAGATCATGTTAGAGATTCTTCTGGTAAATATGGGGTTCCCCAACCTGTTGAAAATTGTCTTGCCCAAACCTCGGGTTCTCATGTTGCCTCCATCCAGAATTGAAGGTTTGGGCAGTTGGATCAAATTGTCTCCCTTGATTGCTATTAACGTTGAATCCAATGGCATTTACTTTTTCGTCATCCTCATCATAAAAAGTTGGGCATTGATCCGTCTTGTGCGTGTTGGCTGCACATAGTCTACATGCCTTGACCATTTTCTTATTACTCGTGCCCAAGGTGGACATGAGTAATTTCAGTTTAGAGCAAATCTTGTCAATCTTTGCATCCGATGGTGATGGGATCTCTGTTGTTTTCATGAGCTCATCTCCCATTTCATCTCGTGTTTCTTCCGCCATGTCTGCAAACATCTTGAAAACTTTTCTTGGTTTCTTGCTAAAGACATGCCCTCTACAAGCTGCGTTGACCAGTGCTTTATCACTTTCTCTTAATCCGGCCACGAAACACTGAATCAAATCTATGTCTGCGATCTGGTGTTGTGGGCACTTTGCCAACATCTCCTTGAATCTGCTCCAATAGTTGTAGAAAGATTCCCTCGTGCCCATCTGGATACTTGTGAATCAATTTCCTCATGTTATGAATACGGGCAATAGGGTATTACTTCTCCAAGAATTTCTGCTGCAGCTATTGCCAAGTGGTAACACATCCTGTGGGCAACGAATATAGCCATGCTCTTGCCTCATCTTGTAGAGAGAAGAGGAAAGCAATGAGCCTTACGTATTTGCTCAGGTTGCCATCAGTATGGATGGTCCCACAAGCCATCTCAAACTCTTATAAATGTCTTTGGGGGTCTTGCCTGGATGATCACTGAACTTGGGCAAGATCTGGATAAAAGTATGCTTCATCTCCCATGTCCGCGTGGGCGTAGGCAAAGTTATTCCTGAAGGCCTCAAGTTCATAGTGCTAGGGAACACCATCTTCCTCAAAGTCTTCTGCTCAGGGTTCTGCATCGGCGCTTCACCTTGATTGTCTTTTTCTGCTTCGCTTGACAAGAAAACGTGTTCCTTATCAATGATCTCCTCTTCTGGAAAAGTTTGGTCTTCTTCCAGAATTCCCTCCAGTGCCTCTTTCTCCTTCCTCTTCTCTGCTCGAATCTTATTTAAGGTGAGGGTGATGCTATCGTCATACCACGGTTTTTCTTCCTTTCCTGCAGGGTTAGTTTCTTGCATAAAACAGAAATTGAGAAATTAGCATAAACAGAGAATACCATTGTAATCAATTCCCCAGCAACGACGTCAATTTTGATGCAGCCATCGTTTAAGCTGCGACAAAATACAATTTTTATTTCACTCATATACCCACCACTAGGAACAGCTAGTTGGCAAGTACAAGGCCAATCCCACAGGGAGTTGCTCGCGATAATCTCTGGTTCGGGGCACAAAAAGGTTGTATTGAGTATCTATCTACTATAACCTTGGGTAACTGTCACTATCACCTTTGGCAAACTGCTGAAAGTAAATAACTGAAACTTGACAAGCAAAAAGATTAGTAATAAAGGTAATCCAGACTTAGGTTCGAATCAATGAGTTTAACTTTCACTCGATCATAGGTTCAAAGATATTTGCTGCGTATGTATGTCAACGGTTATAGGCTAAAACTATGTAGGGTCCCCACTGTCACGTCGCCACGTACGCTACATAGTCCGCCCAGCTCCACCCTTATGTTTGAGACTTGACAAGGACATCTTAGCCAATCTCCTTACTTGCCCAACATGTCCCCCCTGACGTTTCACTCAAAGGGGCGTAGTTGAATCAAGTAGCTTTGGGCACTAGGGGAGTCCGTTCCGGCGCAAGTGAGATAACGAGGATCTCTGTCCGACATTCACCAGCGTTGACACATCTTGCCCAGCTTCTGTCAAGTCTGCCACCCTTGGTCAGCGCCCTCAAGGAGCGTAGGGCAACCTTGGCTGGTACTTGGAAACCACTGGATGGTGTTGGAATCCGTATGTGCCCAGGGCTCGTTGGCCTTCCAAGTTACCTGTGACCACCGAACTTCTTTGGAATCTTTACCCAACGCCTCGGGAACACACATATATACAGCTATCAAGAGCACTTAGACCTCACGAGTTTAACAAGTTATACATCATATCATCTACCCTAAATCCAGATCTGAAAGTTTAGCAAGACATAAAGTAAACAACAAAAATAAAAGAGTTAAATAAAAACATACTTGAATTAAACGATGGATAAAAGATGTTCGCCCTAATGGGTCTTAATAACAAATAATAACTGGAAATAAATGCAGAAAATTAAATGTCGAATCCCCCATTCGCGCCTATGCATGCATGAGTATTTATAGAGTTATAAAAACTAGGGTACACCCACAAACGGGCAATCTTGAAACGGGCCGACTGCTTCCTTGTGTGCAACTTTGGATAAGTATGGAGATATTTCCTTCCTTATCACTAAATTCGTGTTGTTGTTGTAGTAGGTATCTTCAATCTTTCCTTGCTCTACAAGGAATTAGTTTCCTTGTAGGAATCTGCCAGCTCAGCATCATTCACGCGCCAGCGCCGCTTGCCCAAGCATTGCACTCTGCCTTGCTCAATCTATCTGTCTCTCTTGCCCGTGATCTGTCACCTTATTGCCTTCTGGCTAAAACGCACGACGTCTTTGATTGACCATACCGCCTGGATGCGGAGCAGCTCTTCTTTAGATTTGGACTTATGCCCTCGATAGCTTGAGCCATGAGCGAAGCTTCTATGGTTATTGACTCGTATCACCATTCCTTACTCTTTCGTGTGTTTTAGCTCCAGATTTGCCCAATTCCTGCCTTTCCTTGCCCTGCCAACTCAAGTGTCCTCCCAAACACAAATCACAACACAAAGCACACAAAAACATACTATATCTATACCTAAAACAAACATGAAAAGAGCATGAAATACGGGCTCGTCATACCCACACACTTGAAGTTATGCCTGTCCTCAGGTATGGTATACGGCTTGCCCAAAAAAAAAAGAAAAACAGAAAAAAAAAACTCAAAGACAGGACTCAAAACACAATTAGAGGTTAGCACAACATAGGATAAAGAGATAAGATAGAGCATAATCCAATTCACATACAACGCAAGCAAATAATCTAGTCCAAGCAAATCATCAAATAGATCAAAAATGAGCAAGAGAGCATTTTCAAGGATATTCCTCACCAACACTCTCACTCTTGTATATAGGGTAGTGTTTACGCTCAAGATATGCCATTCTTAACCACACCATAAGCTTGCCTGCCTACTACTCTCTCCACCTCTTAGACTAGGTTCGAAGCACTTATCCTTAGGTCTTTTATTTGGTTGTAACTTGGCTTTGGCAAAGGTAGGAAGTATTTGGAACTAGGCTTGGGTCATTCGGACTTAGGTTGGCCAAGCGGAGCGGCCAACCTTAGTTTTTTTCTTCACCTTTTCTTCTTGCGGGCCTTTGCATGACTTATTTAGGACTTTTCTTTTTTTTTATATTTTCTTTTTTTTTTTTCCTTTTTTTTCTTTTTCTTTTTTCTAAGTCCTTTATTTACTAGCCCTTATTTTTCTTTCAAAGGCTCAATTGTTTCTCTCCTTCTCCCTTCATCTATCATGCACCTAAGTCCTTATTGACCGGGTAAGATATAGTGTATAGGTTGTATATATCTGATCAAAGAAATTATAAAAGCTCAAAGGGGCTTAACAAGGGAAATTCAGTTGGGCAGGCTGTTTGGCTCAGTTGGGCTTACAAAAGAAAGAACATGTCTAATTCATCTAAGTTCTTCTAGCCTAAGTCAATGAGGTCTCAAGGAGTAGACAGACAAGTTCTATGTAGCATTCAAATAAACATATCAAATACTCTCACAAGAAAGAAACTGCTTGGTCATAACATGCAGTGTAAAGCTCAAATCCTCACAACGACATGCTCATAAGTTCGTTCGTCATCCCTATCTACATACGATCATTCTTGGACCAGAATACAAATGCGCTCTCATCATATATTTCAAAATCAAATTATGCTCAACACTATCCAATCATCATATGCATTCTTGACCTCTAATAAGCACTCAACAAACGATCCTTCCACCCACACACTTTGCTTGGGCAAAGTGGGTGAAAGGTACTGACCAATAACAAAAATTAAAAACGATCGTCTTTCCCTCATACCCACACACTTTGCCTGAAGCAAAGTGAGTAGAGATAAAGATAGATCACAAAATCTAACTTTAAACAAAAACAACATTTTTTAAAGTTTTTATTTTTTATTTATTTTTATTAAAAAAGAACATTTAGACTTTAAACTACCTATCATGGGAGGACAAAATCATTGGTCAGGGATGGATCATAACCTGGATTCAGATGTGGCATAATCATTCTTTAGCTAAGGCTTGCCTGTTGTCCACTTCTAGTTGCTCAAGTCTGGCATTCTCTTTATTGCTCTTGGCCAAACACTCCGTCAACCCTGGCAAGTCTTGTCCAGTTGTTAATTGGGCATAAGGTACTCCTCCTCCTTGACCAACACTGACTCTTTCCCTATCCTACATGCATAGTGTTCAACTAAAATTAATCCTAAGTTGCACGCAAATTAACGTGGTCGTTTAGATTGATTAAGTTAAACCCGAATATCGTATCTCTCGAGGAAGACTTAACAGGGTAATGTTCGTATTGCAAAAAGAAAAAAGAAAATAAAACAAAAGCAGTAAAGATTAGTTGTGGGTTTTTCTAATCTAAAGAAATTTAAAGCACAAATTAATCTAGGCGAAAACATAAAACCCTAATTCTAAGAACACAGTTAAAATCATAGACATAATTTAAGAACGAAATAAGAAACTTACGATGATTAAAGATGAATTCGTGGTGGAAATCTGCCACAAATCCGTACGAATCACTAATCTATAAAAGAAATAAACTAAGAACTAAGAACTCAAGAAAAAGTGTCTTGGATGCTAAAAAAACTAGGTAAAATCGCGTACAAGGAGAATTGGGGCGGAAGGAAATAAATAACCCTATTTATAGGGAGTATGAAAATTCTCACCGCCATGGGCCAAGCAATCGCTTGGGGTACCAGGCGATCGCTTGGTCCCCGTCTCTATCCATCATTATATATAACATGGCTTTCCTTACCTCTTCTTTGACCAAGCACTGCTCCCACGGCATACCCACTTGCATCATACATCAACTCAAATGGCATACCCTAATCAGGGGGTTGCATCACAGGTGCCGTGACCAAGCATTCCTTCAACACGTCAAATACCTTTTAACAATCTGCATTGAATTCCCACTCTACTTCATTTTGGAGCAATCTCGTCATTGGTTGGGCAATTTTGGCAAAATCCTTCACAAATCTCCTATAGAATCCAGCATGTCCCAAGAATCCTCTTAATTGCTTGACGTTGGTTGGATAGGGCAACTTGGAGATGACATCAATCTTTGCCTTGTCAACTTGTATCCCTCTTTCTGAAATCATGTGCCCAAGCACGATGCCTTCTCGTACAATAAAGTGACACTTTTCATAGCTCAACACCAAGCTCTTTTCCACGCATCTGCTTAAAACCAACTCCAAATGGCCAAAACAAGCCTCAAATTATTTTCCATAGACGGTGAAATCATCCATGAACACCTCGATGTAATTCTCCAATAAATCTGAAAATATGCTCATCATGCACCGTTGAAACGTACCCGGGGCGTTGCATAGACCAAACGGCATACGACGATACGCAAACGTCCCGAATGGGCAAGTAAATGTTGTCTTGTCCTGGTCTTCTTGGGCAACCCATATCTGCATGTATCCAGAGTATCCATCCAAGAAGCAAAAGTACTTGTTCTCTGCCAACCTTTCCAGCATCTCATCAATGAACGGTAAAGGAAAGTGATCCTTCTTCATTGTCTTGTTAAGCTTCCTATAGTCAATACACATCCGCCATCCCATTTAGAGTCTTGTAGGCACAAGCTCGTTCTTCTCATTCTTAACCACTTGTATCCCTGACTTCATGGGCACCACGTGTACCGAACTTACCCACTTACTATCTGGAACTAAGTAGATAATGCCCAAGTCCAGCAACTTGAGTAACTCCTTCATAACAACTTCCTTCATGGCTGGGTATAACTTCCGTTGTGGATCTCTTGTTGGCTTAGCATTTTCCTCCATCAAGATATGGTGAGTGCAAAGAGATGGACTAATGCATTTAATGTCAGCAAGGGTCCAACCAATTGCATCTTTGTAGCGCATAAGGACATCTCGAACTCCATCTTCTTCTTTCTTGCTCAACTCCGAACTTATAATCACTGGCAATGTATCATCCTCTCCTAAAAATATGTACTTCAATGAGCGGGGAGAGATTTAAGTTCCAACTTGGGTGCTCGAACGAGTGAAGGCACCAATCTTTCTTCCTCTCTGATCTTGGGCAAGGCATATGGTGGTGATCTGGGTTCTCCTTCTATCTCTGCCCTCAAGTATTTTAATGCTTGCCTAACTTGGTTAGAATTATCTGGGTCCTCTCCTATTCCTCCTTGAATGACTGAATCCAAAGGGTCTTGACTTCCAATAAGAGGGACTGCCTCTTCTACTACTTGATCAACGTGGTCAATATACTCGACCATCTCCGTATCTTGGGGATGCTCCATAGCTTTGAATATGTTGAATGTGACTGACTCCCCGCCAAATTCGCATGTCAGTTGCCCAGAATTACAGTCAATCCTAGTCTTGGCAGTCTTCATGAATGGCCTTCCCAGTTGCATGATCAATGCTTTAGCTCATGTCTTGTCCATGTCAAGAACATAAAAATCTGCTGGAAAAATAAGATCCTCCACCTTGACTAGAACATCTTCTAGTATGCCTTCCGGATAGACGTTTAACCTGTCTGCCAATTGGATAACCACCCTTGTGGGTTTGAGTGGTCCCATCATATCTTCATTATACATGGACAGAGGCATGACATTGATTAACGCGCCCAAGTCTAGCATAGCACGCTCGATCTTCATGTCTCCTATTACGCAGGGTATAGCAAACATCCCTGGATCTCCGCACTTCTTGGGCATTTCCCGCTTTAGCACAGCAGACACACATTCTCCCAAGAGTACCTTAGCATCATCCTCATACTTCACCTTCTTTGAGCAAAGCTCTTTAAGAAATTTCGCACACCTGGGCATGTTGCAAAGTGCGACGAGGAGAGGCAGGTTAACTTCAACCTTCTTAAAGATTTGGAATATCTTGGACATCTCTTCATCCTTTTTATTTCTTTTCTAGCTAGTAGGGAAAGGAGCACGAATAACAGGGTTAGGTTTAACATAGATAGGTTCAGGAGTTACCTCTTCACTCTAATCATCCTCTTCTTGAGTTGCCTCCTTATCCTTGCCCTCTACCTTCTTCTCATTCTTCTTGGGCATGCTTATGTCAGATTTTGGCACCTGAACTCTCTTAGGCAACACCTCTCCTCCTCTCAACGTGACAGTTTTCACTTGGGCTTTAGGAACCTCCACTTGGGCAGATAGCTCATCTTGCTTCTTCTCTAGTCGGGCAACAACGTTGGCCAGAATGGTCAACTGACCAGCCATATTCTGGATTTCTCCCATCGCCACGCCCATAAACTTCTCGTTCTCTTGCTGGGATTTAATATTTTCTTGTGCCATGGTACGTAAAAGATCATCAACTGTTGGTTGATTTAGATCACGTTGGAGATTCTTTTGGTAAATATGGGGTTCCCCAACCTACTGAAAATTGTCTTGCCCAAACCTCGGGTTCTCATGTTGCCTCCATCCAAAATTGTAGGTTTGGCAGTCGGATCAAATTACCTCCCTTGATTGCCATTAACGTTGAATCTAATGGCATTTATTTCTTCGTCATCCTCATTATAAACAGTTGGGCATTGATCCGTCCTGTGCGTGTTGGCTGCACATAGTCTACATGCCTTGACCGTTTTCTTATTACCCGTGCCCAAGGTGGACATGAGTAATTCCAGTTTAGAGCAAATCTTGTCAATCTTTGCATCCGATGGTGATGAGA
Organism: Schizonepeta tenuifolia; assembly: GCA_029490685.1. NCBI lineage: Eukaryota > Viridiplantae > Streptophyta > Magnoliopsida > Lamiales > Lamiaceae > Schizonepeta > Schizonepeta tenuifolia. The sequence goes on from CM055957.1 coordinate 6,229,836, forward strand.
TCTCTGTTGTTTTCATGAGCACATCTCCCATTTCATCTCGTGTTTCTTCCGCCATGTCTGCAAACATCTTGAAAACTTTGCTTGGTTTCTTGCTAAAGACAGACCCTCCACAAGCTGCGTTGACCAGTGCTCTATCACTTACTCTTAATCCGGCCACGAAACACTGAATCAAATCTATGTCTGCGATCTGGTGTTGTGGGCACTTTGCCAACATCTCCTTGAATCTGCTCCAATTGTCATAGAAACATTCTCTCGTACCCATCTTGATACTTGTGAATCAGTTTCATCATGTTATGAATACGGGCAATAGGGCAGTACTTCTCCAAGAATTTCTGCTGCAGCTGTTGCCAAGTGGTAACACATCTTGTGGGCAACGAATATAGCCATGCTCTTGCCTTATCTTGTAGAGAGAAGGGGAAAGCAATGAGCCTCACGTATTCACTCAAGTTGCTATCAGTATGGATGGTCCCACAAGCCATCTCAAAGTCTTGTAAATGTCTTTGGGGGTCTTGCCCTGGATGATCACTGAACTTGGGCAAGATCTGGATAAAAGTATGCTTCATTTCCCATGTCCGCGTGGGTGTAGGCAAAGTTATGCTTGAAGGCCTCAAGTTCATAGTGCTAGGGAACACCATCTCCCTCAAAGTCTTCTCCTCAGGGTTCTACATCGGCGCTTCCCATGATTGTCTTTTTCTGCTTCGTAAGGAAACGTGTTCCTTGTCAATGATCTCCTCTTCTGGAAAAGTTTGGTCTTCTTCCAGAATTCCCTCCAGTGCCTCTTTCTCCTTCCTCTTCTCTGCTCGAATCTTTCTTAAGGTGAGGTTGATGCTATCGTCATACCACGATTTTTCTTCCTTTCCTACAGGGTTAGTTTCTTGCATAAAACAAAAATTGAGAAATTAGCATAAACAGAGAATACCACTGTAATAAACTCCCCAGCAACGACATCAATTTTGACGCAACCATCGTTTAAGCTGCGACAAAATACAATTTGTATTTCACTCATATGCCCACCACTAGGAACAACTAGTTGGCAAGTACAGGGTCGATCCCACAGGGAGTTGCTCGCGATAATCTCTAGTTCGGGGCACAAAAAGGTTGTATTGAGTATCTATCTACTATAGCCTTGGGTAACTGTCATTATCACCTTTGGCAAATTGCTGAAAGTAAATAACTGAAACTTGACAAGCAAAAAGATTAGTAATAAAGGTAATCCAGACTTAGGTTCAAATCAATGAGTATAACTTTCACTCAATCATAGGTTCAAAGATATTTGCTGCGTATGTGTGTCAACGGTTATAGGCTAAAACTATGTAGGGTCCCCACTATCACGTCGCCACGTACGCTACATAGTCCGCCCAGCTCCACCCTTATGTTTGAGTCTTGACAAGGACACCTTAGCCAATCTCCTTACTTGCCCAACATGTCCCCCCTAGTGTTCCACTAAAAGGGGCGTAGTTGAATCAAGTAGCTTTGGGCACCAGGTGAGCCCGTTCCGGCGCATGTAAGATTACGAGGATCTCTGTCCGACATTCACCAGCGATGACACATCTTGCCCAACTTCTGTCAAGTCTGCCACCCTTGGTCACCGCACTTAAGGAGCGTAGGGCAACCTTGGCTGGTACTTGGAAACCACTGGATGATATTGGAATCCGTATGTGCCCAGGGCTCGTTGGCCTTCCGAGTTACCTGTGACCACCGAACTTCTTTGGAATCTTTGCCCAACGCCTCGGGAACACACATATATACAGCTATCAAGAGCACTTAGACCTCATGAGTTTAACAAGTTATACATCATATCATCTACCCTAAATCCAGATCTGAAAATTTAGCAAGACATAAAGTAAACAACAAAAATAAAAGAGTTAAAGAAAAACATACTTTAATTAAACGATGAATAAAAGATGTTCGCCCTAATGGGTCTTAATAACAAATAAAAACTGGAAATAAATGCAGAAAATTAAGTGTCGAATCCCCCATTCGCGCCTATGCATGCATGAGTATTTATAGAGTTACAAAAACTATGGTAAACCCACAAACAGGCAATCTTGAAACGGGCCGACTACTTCCTTGTATGTAACTTTGTATAAGTATGGAGATATTTCCTTCCTTATCACTAAATTCGTGCTGCTGCTGTAGTAGGTATCTTCAATCTTTCCTTGCTCTATAAGGAATTAGTTTCCTTGTAGGAATCTGCCAACTCAGCATCATTCACGCGCCAGCGCCGCTTGCCCAAGCATTGCACTCTACCTTGCTCAATCTATCTGTCTCTCTTGCCCATGATCTGTCAGCTTATTGCCTTCTGGCTAAAACGCACGACGTCTTTGATTGACCATACCGCCTGGATGCGGAGCAGCTCTCCTTTAGATTTGGACTTATGCCCTCGATAGCTTGAGCCATGAGCGAAGCTTCTATGGTCATTGACTCGTATCACCATTCCTCACTCTTTCGTGTGTTTTAGCTCCAGATTTGCCCAATTCCTGCCTTTCCTTGCCCTGCCAACTCAAGTGTCCTCCCAAACACAAATCACAACACAAAGCACACAAAAACATACTATATCTAGACTTAAAACAAACATGAAAAGAGCATGAAATACGGGCTCGTCACTGGAATCATGGTAGGAGAAGACAGTTTGCTTGGAGAAAATGCAATGTGAACAACGGGTGGCCAGATTTTTCCTCCGAGTCTAGGTATGGAAAGATGTTCCAGAAAAAGAGTCATCACGTGGGGGTGAATCGTGAGGAGCATTTGTAAGAGGGTGTTGCTGGTGATCGGAAAAGGTATCCTCCTCCGAGTATGAACCAAAGTTCGTCATCCCAGAATTTCATAAAAGAGTTCGAATGTGGAAGGGGAGAGTAAAATTGGAGGATGAAAATCAAAAGTAAAAATAACAGAGAAAGGGTAATTAAAAGGAGAGGGGACGGTTCGAAAAAAGGGAAGAAACCGTAGAGTCTCCCAATAACCTTTTTGAAAAAATGTGCAAAGAATGACGTCATTGTCGATAAAGATAAAACTTTTCATAATGATCAGGTCTCAAGTTGGGCACATGCATGATACGTGTCCCTGTAACCAATTACCTCTCAATATATGTTCAAGAATGTAATCATAACTACTCTATGTTTAAAAACAAGATGCTCTCTCTTTTTAACCTAGAGTAGGGGGAGTAGATGTTGTGGCCTAAAAGGTTCAGGTCTCGAGGAGACCTGAACCTCTCAATTTGCTGGCATAAGATATTAGGTAGCTCGTCAGTTATTCACTAAAGAGCGGAGAGCTCATATGAAAGAGAGCTGGCGAGCAAGCACCCGAGCTAGCATCTGAGCTAGCATTCTTTGCGTGCTCTACACAGGTCTCATTTGCTCGAACAACGTCAGGTGACATAAAGATGTTTTATCTGCAACAATACGGATTTAGCAGGTAATATCCAGCTATATCTACCAATAGAATAAATACATGGTGTATAGCAAGTAGCTGAATCCCTAGTTAATTTACAGTTACATCCCTCAAGGTGTCAAAAGGAGATATAAATAGCACAACACTTCATATTGTATGATAGATTATTCACATTATACACACCATATACTCACGCACTCTCTTCCTCGTCTTCTTTCTTCCCGAACTGACTTGATTGTCGGAGGGGGTTCGCCAGAAAACCTCTGGACCCTTTTTCTTTGTAGGATTTGAGGAAGTCCATCCGCTGAGTCTAAGTTTCTCTCTCTCTCTCTTTGGCATGATCCTGATAGGTGAGCAGAGAATCAGTATGCTCTTGGTGTGTCGTTTATAGAGGTGAAATGTTGAGTCAATTTTTAGACGCAACACTAACCTCTCAAGGAGGATGGTAAAGTGGAGTGTGGAGTTAGGAAAGTATGATGTGGAGTTTGAACCGAGGACTGCTATTAAAGCTCAGGCCTTAGCAGATTTTATCCAGAAAACCACAAAGCCGATGCAATGGCCGGAGTGGAAGGCTTATGTGGATGGGTTTGTCACAGTCAATGGATGTGGAGCAGGTGTCATCATAGTCACACCTGATGAGGAAGAGTTATATTTCGCTTTAAAATTGATTTTAGGATGTCAAACAACAAAGCTGAATATGAAGCATTCATTAAAGGTTTGGAGATGTTAGTTGAGTTGGAAGCACAAAAGGTTGTTATTTATTCTGATTCACAACTAGTGGTACAACAGGTAGTAGGGCATTATGAAGTAAAAGATGAAAGAATGGCATGCTATGTCGAGCAAGTGAGAAGCTTAGCGAAGGAGTTTAAAAGCTTGGTTATAGAGAAAATACCAAGAGATCTCAATGGTAAGACAGACCACTTGGCCAAAGTCGCAAGCTCTACAGAAGAGTTGATACCTAAAAGGGTAACATTACTGAGGGTATTAGCTAAGAATGCTAAGAAACAGGTTAATACAATAGAGGAGAGAGATGACTGGAGAGCTCCCATATTACATTTCTTGAGAACTGGAGAATTGTGGAAAGGAGAAGGAGCCCACAAGAGGCGGGTTTATGCTAAGTATTGCATGGTGGGAGAGTGTTTGTTCAAAAGAGCTCTCTCTCAACCATTGCTTAGATGCCTAGTAGAAAGGGAAAGCCTGGAAGTGCTAAAGGAAGTACATCAAGGTAGAGTTGGATGTCATTAAGGGTTCAGAGATCTGGCGAGACGGGTAGTGAGAGCAGGATACTACTGGCTTACCTTGAAGAGAGATGCAGAAGACTTCATAAGAAAATGTCCAAAATGCCAGAAGCATGCACCGTTAATTCACGCGCCCGCAGAGGAGCTGAGAGTACAATATGTTGAATGTCCCTTTGATAAGTGGGGCATAGATCTGGTGGGAAGATTACCGATGGCCAAAGGAAAAAAATGTCATCTGATTATGGCGATGGATTATTTTAGTAAGTGGGTAGAAGCTAAGCCGCTTTCATCAATATCCGAGGATAACATAATAAAATTCCTTTGGAAGAACATCTGCTGCCGATATGGGCTACCCAAGGTTTTGGTGTCAGATAATGGTACACAGTTTTTTGGTAGGAAAACTCAGGAGTGGTGCAGAGCAAGGAAAATCGAGCAAAGATTTGCCTCTGTAGCTCGTCCAGAAACATGTGGTCAGGTAGAAGTGACTAACAGGACCATAGTAAATGGCATAAAGGCGAGGCTGGAGAGAGAGAGGTCTTAATGGCTGGAAGAGTTAGACTCTGCCCTTTGGGCGTATAGAACTGGTCAAAAAGCTGCCACAGGAGAATCCCTTTTCCGCCTAATCTATGGGTCGGAAGCGGTTCTGCCTGTGGAAGCGGAGGTCTGAACTCATAGGATGCTTACCTATGATGAAGACTTGAATCGAGAGCTCAAGAAGGAGAGCTTGGACCTGATTGAAGAAGTTAGAGAGAGAGCTCACCAGCGAGCCATGGCTTACAAGGCTCGGGTCAAGGCAGCGTTTGATCAAAAAGTTAGAGTCAAAAAACTCGAAGAAGGAGACCTGGTGCTGAAAAGGGCTGATGCAATGCATCCGATGAGGAAATTCGAAGCAAATTGGGGAGGACCCTTTGTGGTAGCTAAAGATTTATCAGGAGGGGCGTATGAGCTCATAGATCAAGATGGAAAATTAGCTCTCAAACCATGGAACATAAGTAATTTGAAAAGTTATTATGTCTGATTGTTCTACTTTTTTGAAAAAGAAAATGCTAGGCAGATGATCTATTTTTGTTTGGAGAAAAGAACCTACATACCAGGTCTCTCACCTCCTTTTTTGGTAGGATACTTGTTCGGCTAGGCAAGTATTTCTGTAATGGTACGCTGAGAACTTGCTGAAAGTAAATAAAGGTTGAAAAGTTTTGTTGCTTTATGTGTTATTCCGGTTGAATGATTAATGCATGATTGAACTAAATGAATGAGAAGTTATGTACTCTGAATGATTCGAAAAAAGATAATATTTATTCGAAGTCATCCAGAGTAGGGGGAGTAGGGGTGTACCCTATACCCCTAGGGGGGCCCAGAATACCTTATAAAAATGCAAAAATTGAGAAAACAAGAACAGAAATTTGGATAGCAAAACGTCTGAATGCGTTGAAACTTAAAATGTACCGATAGGAAAAAGCCAAAAGCAAGAAAAATAAAAGAGTCAAGCTCAGTAGATTACACAAAATAAACATTGTTTTAAAAAAGCAGTAAGCTGATAAGTTGTTATGCTAGGAAGTTGGTAGTGTCTTCATCCATGGTGGACTCCGTGCCATCAGAAGGTTTGCTGAAGGATGGAACTGCAGCTGCAAGTGGAGTGGAACCTTGAGGGTGACTAGCTTCAGCTGGAGAGGTGGAGGAATGCCTCTAGCGAGAGATGCCTCTAAAAAAATGTGTGTAAGTGTTGGAAGATAATTATAAGACCAAAAAGAAGATGTATCGCGAAATCAGGTATATAAGATAAAAACGAACCTAAGGAGAGAGCTGATCCCGTGGGGAGTTTGGAGAGATAGCTTCCACATTGCCTTACCACCTGAAGAAAATCCTCCGAAAAGAAATCATAAATGGGATCGGAGGGATTAGTAAAGGCAGCATGGAGGTTGCAGGGAGCAGTCAAAGCTTCAAAAGCTTCTCTCATTATAGGAAGCGACCATGGGGCACCAGATCGAGTCTTGGGATCACCTTTGAAGGAAGGCGGTAAAGGAAAACACTTGACTATAGGATCTACATCGAGAGGTTCGATGAATCCCAAACTACGAGCTTTAGCCAGAACAGTCATTCCACACCTCTTTGCTAGATAAGCAATGTCATTCCGCATGGTAGCAAGATACTCTGGTGAAGCTTTAAGGAGTTTAGAAGACCTTCATGGAGAATTTGTAGAGCTTACTGACCCATGGGAGTGCATAAAATGAAGATGTGGCATCCTTGAACTCCTTCCACATAACCAGTTTGATAGGCACTGTTAATATCTTGAAGAAGGCCCCTAGCCTCTGAAAGCTCCTTGGTTACCTGAGTCAAACGTTGGCTGAGATCAGCATTTGTAGTACTCAGAGAAGCGTTTTCACCTGACAGGCTAGATAGCTTCTCCACTGATTTAGCTAGGTCATGATTTTGCTTCTTTAGATCGTCATTGGCCAGGGAGAGTTGGTTGCTGGTGTCTAGGATATCTTGATTCCATGCTTGGAGTTGTTCTGTCACTTGGGAGAGCTTTCTGAGTTGCACTTTGTAGTTCACCATGGTCTCCCTCAGCTTCGCTATCTCTTCCTCTCGGGAATTGTCCTTGAATTGGAGCAGTCTCCCATGAGTGCTGATTAACTGGTGGAAGAGTGAAATAGTTAATAGTGCATTCATAAAAAAGAAAAGAAAAAAAATGTGTGTGTTAGCCTTCTACCTGGACAAGGCAGTGTGCACTTTCTTCTTGCAGTTGAAGTAAGGAAGGAGGTCGGGGAGGCATTTCCTCATCAGAAGAAGGAAGAGCTTGCAGCAAAGCAAGGCATTCAGAAGGAGGAAGCTAGCGGAGAGAGCTGTAGGTCTAACCGCGAAAGACATAACTGGCTGAATCCATAATTTTCTGGGGAGATACCTCGAGACAGGGAATATGCTTGCCTTTCTTGGAAGCCGCAAAAGGAGGACGAGTAGGAGGAGGTCTCTTGAGCCCTGCGGAGGGCGGGACAATCTTTTTCCCTTTGGTAGTAAGAGGAAGGAAACTTGTAGAAGATGGGCGCTCCCTAGTTAGGTCTCTAGCAGGAGTCACTTTTACTGGTATCCGTCCATATTTAATTTTTGTGAGGGTATCTTGAGAATTGGATGCTGCTTTGGAGGGAATAGCAGAAAGAGAACCGGAATGGACGGGAAATGTATCAATGCCACCAATACCATGAGATTCCTTGCTGGCTTGCTCTTGAAGAAGAATGGTAAAATCATATTCTTTGTCATCAGGAAGTTTAACATCCTCGATCCAACTCATCTCTGCAAAGCTGAGCAGAAGGTGAAGGCTAATATTGACGAATAAATAAAGTAATTGAGAGTGAGGGTGCATGAATCGAGCCCTCGTAGTGATTAGACAGTAAATCATTGAATTTGAAGGCACTGAATCGAGCCCTCGCAGTGAGCTTGTCCAACACTTTGCGATCAATTGGTGAAATGGTCCTAATGCTGGGGCAGGGCCGCTTCAAACAAAGATCTTGCCAAGGGTGATAGGCAAATGGACAATTTCCATGTTTTGGAGTAACCATAAAATATTTATCTTTCCACTCTTTTCCAGTGCTACGGGGATTACACAAGTGATGCACTGGACCTTTAGACCTAGCACTAATGTAATAGAAGTGGTCCATGGGTTTGACATCATATACAGTTTGAAAAAGAGAAGGAGTGGGGTGAGCTCCGTTCCCGCGCATTAAAATAAAAGAAGTAAGTAAGACCTTAAGGGAAGAGGGAAGGAATTGATTAGGCCATAGATTGTGTAAGTCGCATACTTTCGTGACAAAGTCAGGAAGGGGAAATCTCAATCCCGCCTCAATTTGATGATACCAAAAGGCTACTGAGGGAAAATTCACCAAATGAGGTCGTTCATAGGGTTCAGGCATACGAACATCAAAGGACTCATAGCAATTCAACCATGATTTCACTAACTCTAATTTCTCTAGAGTTAAGAGGGATTCACCTGAGAGAGCATCGGGGGCAAGAAGAGAAGCAGTAGTCCCGGCATTGTGGGAGGTGGTACCCTCTATCGTAGGGGATGTCGCAGATCTCTCCAGGTCTTGATGGGGGGAAACCGAATCATCCACCAAATCCATAATATTCTTCAGACTGAAATCATGGTCAGAGGAAACAGTCTGCTTAGAGCAGATACGGCGTGAGCGATGGGGGTTTGGACGTTTCCTTCGGGTCTGGGTATAAGAGGATGTCTCGGAGAAAGAATCGTCACGAGGGGCATCTGCAGCAGCAGAGTGTTGCTGGTGTTCAGAGAAAGTACCCTCTTCCAAATGTGAATTGGAGTTTGCCATCAGAAAATTTGAAAAGAGACTGGAGAAGGAAAGGGGGGGGGGGGGTAAAATTGAGGAATGAAACTAAGAAGTGAAAGTAATAATGAAGTAGTAATTAAAAGGGAGAAGAGGCGGTTGGAAAAAGGGAGAAGAAAACTGCAGTCTCCAACTCACTTTTTGTGTATGGGTCAACACATGATGATGTCATCATGGATAACGGCAATTTTTCAAAACAATCAGGTCTCAAACTAGATGCGTAAGTAACACGTGTCTCCATGAGTAATTATTTACTGACATATACCCTAAAGTGTAATCATAACTACTCTGCGATTAAAAAGGATGCTCTCTCATTTTAACCTAGAGTAGGGGGGAGTAGATGTTGTGACCTAAAATATTCAGGTCTCCGAGACCTGAACATCCTAGCTTTTGTCAGCATAGGATGTTAGATAGTTCATCAGTTATCTGCCAACGAGGAGAGCTCATATAGTAGAGAGCTCATGAGTAAGCATTTGAGCTCCAATTTCCGATGGTCTCAATGAAAGTCTCATTTGTCCAAACAGTGTCAGATGGCGTAAAGATGCTTTATCTGCAGGAATACGGATTTGGCTGATTGTACACAACTGTATCAACAAATAAGATGAACTCATATGTAAAGTAGGTAACAGAATCTTGGATAATTTACTGTTACATCCCTAAGAGGAGGTATAAATATCATCACATTTCACATTATGTAACAAGAATACTCGTAGTTCACACACACCATATACTCAAGCACTCTCTTTCTCATCTCCTTCTCATTTTGACTTGATCGTCGGAGGGGGTTCGCCGGAAAACCTCTGGACCTTTCTTTTTGCAGGATTTGAAGAAGTGCACCCGCTGATTCTAAGTCCTTCTTTCTCTTTCTAGCGTGATCTTGATAGGTGAGCAGAGAATCAATACTCTTTTGGTGTGTCATTTGTATAGGTAGAATGTTGAGTCAGTTTTTGGACGCAACATATATAATGACGACAATCTATTAATACCTTTTACATAACATACGGCAAAAAGCAAATTAAATGTAAACATTAGATACCTAAGAGTGCAAATTAAAATGTAAACAATTTAAAAGCAAATTATATAATTGCCATAAAAGTTTAGTGCCCATTTATAGATGAATCACATTCAATTAATTTGTAGAGAAAGAAATTAAACAGAGGTAATATTGACACATATAAAAATAAAAATTGAATATTTATGGGAATCAAACTTAACTCATAATGATTTATTTCTTATCTTATATGATGACGTAAAAATTTAGTGATTCAACTCAAGTTGTTTATGAGAAGTTTGGTTGTATATGGGGAAAAATAAATTCTAAAGACTCAATAGTATTTTGCATAATCAACACACATTGTTAGTGTTTTTATAATTTGTTCAACATTTTGAGTAGTTGGTTTGGATTTTAATTTTAAGCATTGTGGAATCCATTTATGCAAACTAAAACAACATTATGTGACAAAGCCATTGATTGATTCTACTTTCAAAGGTTGTAACTTGTAATTATCAAAGTTACCTTGTTATTTGAAGGTTGTGATTTAGTAACTTTAAATTGTACTCGTTCATTTCTATTTCTTAAAAAAAATTACAAATTATAAGGTCTGGATAAGTTGGACCCCCCACTACAAAAAGTCTGGCTCCACCAGTGGTAGTAGAGTACACATAATACATTATATTTATCACTACTATCTAATATTTACAGACTCTTACTCCACTATTATTCACTACTACCCATCAATTTATTAAAATTTGTGCCGTCAACAATGTGGTAATGATATTGTGGACGGAGAGAATATTATATATATATACCAAAAATTAAAAAAATAAGATTACTACAACTTCCTTTATCTCTTCCATTTCATGCACCATTGTCGTAATTTTGATTGAATAAATAAAACATATTAATTGAAATATTTAGTATTATTTAGCTTTTTCAAAATAAAGTAGGAGCATATGCGTGGTGTATTACCTAAGTTCAACTCGTCTTCAAGTAATTTTTATTCCTCAATCATTACAAAAATATTTTATCATATTTTGTACTTGCTACAAGCTAATATAAATATTTATGATATTTATAATGTCACCTATACATGTCTATATAAATAAAATAAAATTGTTCTATAAATGAAAAAAAAAAAAATCAGGCCATATATTACAAACATTTAGTGACAAATTCATAGAAAAATAATTGATATATCAATTTAAATTCAAATTTTTTAAGAGACTTCAGAAAAATTACATTCACTTATTTATTTAATTAATTGTTGACATTTTTATAAAACAATAACTGAATTAGAATATAAATATTAGTTACCAAATTTTAACATACATAGTACTCTCTTACTTAAAGTATTTTTATAATTATTGAAAGGTCAATAAATCAAGAAAAAAGAGGGCGCTATTCATAACTAAATAGTTTTATTATTCTTTTTTTTATTAATTATGGAATATAAAATTTCATATAAAAAAGATAATAAAAATTATAAATATTTAATATAAAAATAAATTAAAATATAAATTAACTCATTAATATTAATTTAATGTAATCATTATTTTTAACGTGCAAGTGCACGTTAATTATACTAGTTAGAAAAAAAGGAAGGAAACGATATCTAATTTGATATCAGGTCTATATTTTATTAAGCTAGGTAACTGCAATTAATTATATTTATACTAATACAAAAAGAGCTTTGTTTTACAAAATTTAGTTTGCCTAAAATATCCTTATTACAAATTTAATTTAAGGGCAATGACGTAATATAATAATAGGAATTAAAACCTTATAATTTAACATACGAGTTTATTACAGTAAAATCAAACTTACCATAGAAATTAATATATAAATTTATTATGTCTATATATTCTAAATTGGTCAATGAGTTTGAGAAAATGACTTTTATTTTACAAATTTATTTGATTTTATTCGTTAAATTAAACTTTTTTTATTTAATAATCAATAATGTATTATTCACATGCATGATTGATTGAGATATTTCTTTTTGTTACTAACTTGTTTTTACTAATTAATTGATTAATTATATAATTCTATTATACTCATGAATAATTAGTTCCTAATAATAATTTTCATCAATGGTAAAAGTTCTCAATTTTTCAATAAAAGGTTACAATCAAGTCCAATTACGCTAGATGTCATAAACTTCAAATTTAACTCATTTATTAACAAATTTATTCAAGTTTAATCGCATAAATGAGACTTCTAGAATATATTTATATTGTAATAGTAATTTACTCAAATGTATCTTCTATAATGACGTTAAACACGCTCACATTGAATGATATCAACATAAAAATTTGTTTAGATAACTCATGCACAAGTAAATAAAGCCCAAACAATTTATTTGATACAATTTGAGTTGTTGGAACCAAAATATAGATTTTGTAACTACTAGTAGTAAATTATATTTTTTTGTCAACTGTCATAATTAATTAATTTAAATGAAGGCAATGTTATCAAATAATCAAACAAAATCCATCATTTAAAAAAATACGTTAAAGTAAAAAAATTATGAATTTGTTTTAACCACATTAGTAATATTCATCGTTTTATGAATTTTAATAAACTGTATATTGTTGTAATAGTTAAAATACAATTCATCTAATTATAACTAAAAAATTATAGTGGTAACGTGCACACAAATTAATTTGAGGTGGCAAAGTTGAGACACCATAAACTCTCCTTAACGAGGTGGAAAATTAATTTCGTGAGCTGTCACAAAAAAGAATTAAAGATTTGCACATTATTTTTACAATATTGATGAAAATTTCATGTGTTATCGAAGAGAACTCTTGGCACATTATAAAGAGATTTCTTAGTTCAATTTGATAAAGATTTTAAATTTTCTCACTTCATTCTCTCCCCGTTAGTAAATTTTCGGGAAGGATCTTGACAACTAAATCTATGAAAATTCAGCTTCCACTTCTTTGTTTAGACTTCTATATTATAATTGCATTCGATTAGTTTTATCATTTACTACCCTTTTCTTTTTGGTTATTGGAGATATATGAAAATCTAATAAGAATTATGAAACTTCGCTGACAGCAAGATGATCACCATCAACACACATTAGTTGCATCATTATAAGGATGAAAAATAATTATCAAATTTCTTCGAGAAAGCAAATTCTAAAAGTAAAGAAATCAATTCTTCATACATATTAATTATCATGCTTTATTTTTTCCAGTCTTTTTAATTGTTTCATACTTGTTTTATACTCTCTATATTATTCACATCTCAATAATTTAATTATTTTTTATATTAGTATGAATGATCGAATATTATATTTTGAAAATTGTGAAAATTTAATCAAAAAAATGATAAAAATCATAAGTTGTAATATAAAAATAATTTAACTTATAAATATTGATTTAGTATAATCATTATTTTTAACGTGTAAATGCACGTTAATTATACTAGTAATACGAAAAGGAAAGGATTCAAATGCTGTTCTGCTTAAAGAGTCTTCATCTTCTAATCCCTTGCTATCACCAAGACACATAAATCACACAGGAAATTCAGTTAAAGAATGTCTGAATTTGATATACTCATACTATTTTCTTTCTAGTATTTTGTGCTTCTACTTGCTCAGATTTTTGCACCAAGTTTGGTGGACGCCGATTCGACTGCAGGCCAAAATGAGATTGCACGGAATCAGAGGTCCACCATACATGTAAAATTTCGACTGTTGATAAAAATTGGGTTGGATCTCAATTGTAAAAAGTTAATAGGTTGTGTATGTGTTTGCAATACTCATGATTCCAAATTGAGATATAGGTGGTTATTTGATTTCACAATATTCCTATATTAAAACATGTATCATTTTTAGATTTCAAATTTTCTAAGAGAAACGAAAGTATGGACAGCCAATTCCCAATGCCTTCACATCATGTTAGAGCCATTCAATTATCAGAAAAAGGAGGGAAACGACATCTAATTTGATTATATTTTATTAAGCTAGCTAACTGCAATTAATTATATAATATCGCCAAGATTTACGAAAAGGAAAGGATTCAAATGCTGTTCTACTTAAAGAGTCTTCATCTTCTACTCCCTTGCTATCACAAAAACACATAAATCACAGAGGAAATTCAGTTAAAGAATGTCTGAATTTGAAATAGTCATACTATTTCTTTCTAGTATTTTGTTCTCCTACTTGCTCAGATTCTTGCACCAAGTATGGTGGACGCCGATTCGACTGCAGGCCAAAATGAGATTGCAGGGAATCAGAGGTCCACCATACACATTCCCCCATGGAAACACCAAACTAATCTCCCACATGAGAAGCCAATTCATGGACAAACCACCAATTATTGATGATATTTCACATCACTTATTTCCCAGAATTCAACCTCATGTCTATGCATGGACCCAGGCCTATGGTAACTAACAACAACAAATCTTCCTCTTTCTCTCTCTACTCTTTACTATGATGAGACAAGTATTAATAGACAGTGCTTTGCTTTATTTGATGACAGGGAAGAATTTCATTTGCTGGCATGGTTCCAAGTGTCAACTGTTTGTAACCGAACCGGAGCTGGTAAAGGAGGTTTTGACGAACAGAGAAGGTGTTTTTCCGAAAATGGACATGGATGGCTATGCAAAGAAGCTTCTCGGAGAAGCACTCATTACAAACGAGGGTGAAAATTGGGCCAAAGTTCGTAAACTGGCTAATCACACTTTCCATGCGGACAGTCTCAAAGTAAGTCTATTTTACATTTCATTTGAATTTTTTTTGAACATTTGCATTCGAGGAATATACATACACGTGTCTTGAATGTTTTCACGTGCAGAGAATGGTTCCGGAGATGAGTTGGAGCGTGGCGAAGATGTTAGACCGGTGGGAGAGTTATGGAGGAAAGGAGCTTGATATGTTTGAAGAGTTTGGGAAGTTGACGACTGAAGTAATCTCGAGAACAGCCTTCGGTAGCAGTTACAATGATGGGAAGAATATATTCGAGATGGTGTCAAAATTGACAGCAGTCACAGTTAGAAATGTGTATAAAGTCCGAGTTCCAGTAATCAGGTATTACTTACAATCTTGAAATTCTTATATATGCTGATATACATAATTAAGTTTTGATAGACTCTAGTTTGTGTCATTCAGTCTCGTAATGAGAAGTGATGATGAGGTTGAGGCCAAGAAACTCGAAGAAAAAATCAAGAGTTCCATAATGGAGAGGGTGAGAAAGAGAGAGAGAGATGCCAAGAAAAGTGGGAATGTAGAGGATTTCGGACATGATTACCTGGGACAACTTATTAAACTAAACCATGAGTGTGATGTGAAGAAGAGGATCACAACAGAACAGATGATAGATGAGATTAAGGCAATCTACGGTGCAGGTCATCTCACCACCACGACCTTGCTCGCTTGGTGTGTTGTACTTCTAGGTACAACCCCGCAATGGCAGGACAAGGCTAGGGAGGAGGTCAACGCAACATTTGGAAACAACAACCCAGATTCTGATGGCATTGCACGCCTCAAAATTGTAATTAATTGATACTACTTATTTTCATCATTCTTGATTTCATATTTCAGCATGTAAATCGTGTTCAAAATTTTGATGCAGATGAACATGATAATCAATGAGTGTTTGAGGCTATACCCTCCAGTTCTTACAGTGACAAGGAAAGTTGGTAAGGAAACTAAACTAGGGGAACTCTGTCTTCCTCCAAAGATGAATATATTCATTTCTGTTCTAGCTCTACACCACAGCCCTCAAATCTGGGGCGACGACGTGCATTTGTTCAAGCCGGAGAGATTTGCACAGGGAGTTGCTAAAGCTACCAACAATAACAGTGCTGCATTTCTACCGTTTGGGTCGGGGGCTCGAACTTGTGTTGGTCTCAACTTCACCACCAATGAAGCTAAGATTGCACTTTCAATGATTCTGCAAAAATACAAGTTTACCCTCTCGCCTAACTACGTCCACTTCCCTGCTGATGTCTTCATTCTTACCCCCAAAAATGGAGTTCAAGTCATCCTAGAAAAAATCTAGCTACATGTTGCTCTTCTGTTGTTCTGTGATTATGTCTGAAGCAATAAAATTGTATGAAGATACTAAGATTATGTTCGGTGGCGTAGCTAGGATTTCAGTTCAGGAGGGTCCAAATTTTTTTCAACTTGCGAGTAATAGATAAATACTAAATCAGCAAAAAAAAAAAAAAAAAAAAAAAAAAAAAAAAAATCAGCCAAAAATTACAAAAAGTAATGCTATTAAATCAGCCCAAAAATACAAAAAAATGCTATTAAATCATGCTTACACTAAGATTCAGTAAACATAACATTAAGATCGAACAAATCCAAATTAAAGTCATACACCTCTCAATTACTCATCAACATTATTTGCAAACTACAAGAAATTGAATTATTAAGTGGGGGCGTGTTCTAAATTAACTAATCGGAACAAATCCACTTATAATCTGTGAGGTTCCACGAACGCACGGACACCTCTCTACCCAAATTGAGGGCAAATTAAAAAAAGATTACCAAAGATAAAGGGCAAATTAAGTTTTTTTGATGTGTTTTACATATAATTATTTATTAATTAATCTACCAAAGATAAGGGGCAATTTTTTTAAATAAATAAAAAACGACCATCAAGATCTCTAGTTCCGTATCTCTTGCGCTCATCTCTCCCGATATTTCGCTCCATCCCCCAACTCTTCCACTCTTTCTCTCTCTACAGCAACAATATAAAGATAAGAATATAAATCTTTCTAATCCTCCGCAACAAAGGATAATTAAGAAATGTAATTAAGAAAACAATAAAATCTCATATATATAGGTAATTATTTTTCAAAAGTCAGGGGGGTCCAGTGCACCCGATGCCCCCCTTTGGCTATGCCCCGGATTATGTTGATCTATGGTTTTCCAAACATATCCTAATACAATCATGGTCAAGCACGCAAGTAACTGGCTGATGAGACATTCAATAATTACAAAACTATGTAATCAAGTATATTTCATCATAAGTAAGTAACTATGTCACACTAAGTAAATAATAAATTAGAGTAAGATCAAGATCTGGATTAGCTATTGTTATACCATAATTTTGTTGGGAACCATATATAAGGACCACCTTACATATGAATTTTGGTGGGAACCATTTTATAAGGACCACCTTACATATATAATATGAAATAATAAATGATAAACAGTTACATCATATATGTCACAGCATAATTTCCCTCTCAGTCTACTGTAATAAACATGAATTAATGTTATATAAGTTGACAAATGTTCACTATAGTTTTAGTAGATTAATTATATATCGCTCTCACCTCGTTGTCTTGGAACTTTAATTATGAGCTTATGGACCACCAATCTTTAAGGTTGATTTTCTGATACTGAATGAGGCCAAACAGAGTAGTTCATTTAGTACAATAATTGCCAATTTTTAAAGTTTAGGCTTTAATTTATTCAATAATATGATATACAATGACATAGTAACCAATCAAAGATAACAATTAACAAAGTTTCTTAGTTGGTGGCTGCAGATATAGATTATACTTTCTGCTATACTATGCTATCATCAGTTATAATCTTTTTTTCATACTCAGTTGAAAGCAGGTCGATGACGATTCTTGTTAGAATAACAATCCTTCTTTCTTCATTTCTGTTAGCTTATGTCTTGTTAACTTTAGTTCGACTGATTAAGAAAGTATGGTTGAGTCCATTACGCGTACAAAACCTGATGTCGTCCCAAGGTATCAAAGGCCCTCCTCCAAGATTCCTGCATGGGAACACAAAGGAGATTATCAATATGAGAAGAGAAGCAATGAGACAAGAAATGGACAACATTTCACACAATATATACCCCAGAATTCTGCCTCATGTTCATTCATGGGCACAACAATATGGTAGCTGTCCTCAAACTTTACATCCTAAATTTAAAAAAGTTGTAATAATTGCTTGCAGATTCAGTTTGAAAATTTTCTCTCTTGTAACAGGTGCAAACTACCTAAACTGGTATGGTCTCCAAACCCAACTAGTTGTTACTGAAGCAGAACTAGTTAAGGAAATACTAAACGACAAAGACGGGCACTACCCAAAAATAGATCTCGAAGGGTATGCAAAGAAGTTATTGGGAGATGGAGTCTCATCATCCAAAGGCCTAAAGTGGGCAAAGATGAGAAAACTCTCCAACAATGTTTTCCACGCCGAGAGCTTGAAAGTAAGACATTGAAGTGTGTCTGTAACTCGAGTCTATATACTTAGACAAGGTGTTTGTTTCAGTTTCATTAATTATGGCTGTAAGAAATTTTTGTGAATTTAGAATATGATTCCAGCAATGATCACAAGTGTGGAGACGATGTTAGAGAAGTGGAAGAATTACGAAAGCAAAGAGATTGAGGTGTTCGAAGAGTTCAGAATATTGACATCACAAATCATTTCCAAGACAGCCTTTGGAAGCAGCTACTTGGAAGGGCAGAGTATATTTGAAATGTTGATGAAGTTGACATTACTAACTTCAAGAAACTCTTACAAGATTAAGATTCCTGGGATGAGGTACACCATACTAATCCTCTCATATATACTAATACTATACATTCATTCTTGTCATTTTTCATCTTGAACTCTCAATTTGGCAGCCTATTCTTGAGAGACAAAGATGAACTTGAATCAGAGAAGCTAGAGAAAGGGATCCGGGACTGCATCATAAAAATAATAAGCAAACGAGAAAAGGAAAAAGTCTCGAGAACAGATTTTCTTGGAAAGCTCTTAGAAGCTAATCAAGACAAGGATCAAAGCAGCAAGATTTCAATGGAAGACATAGTTGATGAATGCAAAACATTCTACTTCGCTGGCCATGAAACGACAACAACTTTGCTAGCATGGACTGTTCTTCTTCTAGCCGTCAACCAAGAATGGCAAGACAAAGCGAGGAACGAGGTTGCTGAATCATTTGGACAGACAAATCCTAATGCAGACGGCATTGCAAGGCTAAAAATTGTAAGAAATTAATCATCTCAAATCAAACTAACAACATTTTCTTTTTTCCTAAATCAACATTCTTAAAAATGTTCTGTTTTTGTCATGCAAGATGAACATGATCATACAGGAATCACTGAGGCTCTACCCTCCAGTGCCAGCAATCAAAAGAAAAGTCGATAAGCAAGTTAAGCTTGGAAACCTAACTCTACCGCCTCAAATGGAGCTATATATTTCGCCATTAGCGCTTCATCATGATCCTAAAATATGGGGAGATGATGTTCATCTTTTCAGACCAGAAAGATTTGCACAAGGGATCGTGAAGGCGAGTAACAATAACACTGCAGCGTTCTTGCCATTTGGGTTCGGACCAAGAACTTGTCTTGGACTAAATTTTGCAATTGTGGAAGCAAAGATAGTTCTGTCAATGATTCTGCAGCGCTATATATTGATAATTTCACCTACATACATTCACTCTCCAGTTCAGGTTTTCATGATCTGTCCAAAACATGGAGTTCAAGTCATCCTCCACAAAATTTGATTATGTCACATATAGTTCGTTATGCAACACTTATCATTCAATAAAAATGTATTGCAATGCTTTTTTGTGTACTAGTATGTTCTAATGCAATGAATTGGTCATAAATATTTACTACTCTATACGATTTACTGGGCTGTAAAATTCTTGTTTTTCCTTCCTGTGTTATAATTGTAAGTTATCAATTAATGTGTGATTAGAAATTTGAATTTGATGAGGAGATGGACAGGTAGGTGGTCTCTCCATAGTCCGTGCAAGTATGTTAAGATTCATTTTGGTATTCCGTCCCATCATTATTTTTTTATAGATTGACAATCTATAAAATGATCAAGAAATTAGATTTTTTTTTTTTTAAATTCCTGATTAGAATTCTGAAATTAGAAATTTACTTGGGTACAACGGGCATATTGTATAACCTTCTCAGTAAATCATAACATTAGAACGTACCATCTCCATCCCATATTACTTGTCTCACTTTCTATTTTGAGCGTCTTGTTCTACTTGTCTCACTTTCCGTTTAAGGAAATAATTAAGAAATCACTTTATTCATTTTATATCACTTCAGCACTACTTTATATCACTTTATATCACATCACCACCACTTTATATCACTTTATCAATTAAAAAATACTTTATATCACTTTATTAACTACACTAACCACAACCTTTATATCTAATCTCTTTTATCTTAATCTCCGTGCCCGGAGGAAATGAGCCAAGTAATGTGGGACGGAGGTAGTAATATATTCTCTATCTCGGTAAATAAAGTCAAGTGCTCACATTTGCTTGATCACTGTGAGGTACCACAAGTCTCTCGTTAAATGAGGGCCAGGTCTTGGGTTCAATTTGTCCCACTCATGTGCATCGTAGTGTAATGGTCTCACCTATATGATGATGTAGTGATTTATTTGATAATTATATATACATTGTATAATTTCCTGAAAAAAAAGTTCAAAGGGTTTGAATAAATTATATGCCAATCGAGTTGTAATAATAATAATAATAATAATAATAATAATAATAATAATAATAATAATAATAATAATAAAGTTCATTCCTAAAGATGTAGTATAGCCAATACCAGGGGGAAAGGAAGGAATGGCTAAACTCATACTCATGGAATTAGCCAACCATTTCATAGGAAAAAAATATACCACCACTTAAGTATTTAATACTACATCCGGCCCCTAAATTTCTTCTTATCTTTCTTTTTTGGGACGGTCCCTTACTTTATCAACTTATTTACCTAAAATACTACATGTGACCCGCTACTAACTCAATTAATTAGTACTGTATAATGTATACTGGACTATATCATAAGATGTATAGGTTAGTGTATAATTAGATGAAGCAAAGCCACCTTAGGTCACCAAATTTAAAACTTAAAGACTATTGACGCTAGAGGCGAATTATCTGTAAGCTGGATAGATCGTGTATGTTGTAATTTGTAAACCAGCACAAAATAATGACTGGCAAGAAATATAATTTTACTTGTTTGTTCACAAGCTTCTAGAGTTGATTATACTAATTAATTTTGTCGATCTGCCACAGCATGTAGTATAATTTCAAATATAACTTATGTAGTAATGAATATCATCTTTGGTGATACTTCACTAGCTTGTCGAAATTCGACCAAATGATTGTTTACTGGTGAGTTTTTGAACTATTCATTGTTTAGTCCTAATATATATTTGCAGATAGTTTAATTAATTTGTTAGTTAATTATATAATGAAAAAAAAAAACCATAAAATAAGCGTTTTGCACTTGTAAATCTAATTACTAGCCATGAAAATTAATAATTCAAATCTTAATTCGTGTGTTAAAATATGAATATTGTTTGCAAGAGCTCATTGGTTATGCTTCAAGTTAATTCGATCATGCTCCCGATCCACTTCTAAGTTAATTATGGTATTGGGTTGGCTCATCCTGCTGTCCATATTAATTGGTTTTGCTTTTTGAAATTTTCATTTGTTTTGAAGTTCGAAAATTGTAGAAATTTGTATTTGAAGATTGTACAAATTGAAATAACAAAAATGCATAAATTTAAATAAAAAAATGCATAATTTAAATAATTCACATTCTTCTTCGTGCAAGGATTTTAGCGACGTTTTAAGAATGTATACGGAGCTGCTCCGGTGTCATTCTCAGCATATCATGTAGAGAATTCTTATGTCCATAGCTTCACGCTTGAGCCGTTTCTTCTCTTTGGTGGACTCGACAATTGAGACGAGATTGGTTTGCATCTCGCCCATAAAATTTAAGATCCCTTCGAGGAGCATCGCCACTTGTTTCACTACAAAAAAACAGCAAATTGTTGACAGAAATTTCCGTCAGAAAAACACATTACTGACGGAATCACTCACAGACACGACTGTCAAGAATACGGGAGTTAGTAACCAAATTACTGACAGAAAATTTTCGTTAGTAATTTACTGACGGATTACTTACGGAAAATCCGTCAGAAACATTTACCAGACAAATTCATCTGAATTTAGCTGTGGTGGATTACTGACGGACGGAAATTCCGTCACTAATTACTGACGGATTTACTGGATTTATTCCCTCAGTAATTTTTGTGGCTTTTGGATGATTTTTACTTATGAAACTTTTCGTCACTAATTTCTAAATCAAATCCAGAATAGTTAACCGAGAATTTCGAAACGATACAATGCGATCAGAGACAAATTCCGTTTCAACCTCCTGGAGAAGAGTCGACCGCAGTGTTCGGAGTAGAGAGAGAAGAGTAGAGAAAAGCGTGTCGATTATCTCGACCATGAGAGCAAAGACGTTAACGAGAAGGAAGGATACAAAAGTGTGGCTAGTTTATTAGAATAAAGACGATGGGCATGAGCCAAATATCAATGACGTTGCCAACGTGAGAAAATTTAAAGACGTTTTTCCAGAAGTCTTACCCGGTTTGCACCGGATAGACAATTAGAGTTCACGATAGATTTAGAGCCTAGATCAGCCCCGATTTCGAGAGCTTTGTATAGAATAGCTCCGATCCTATTTGTGAAGAAGAAGGACGGTGGTTTGAGGATGTGTACAGACCATCGAGAGCTTAACAAGATTACGCTCAAGAACAAGTATCATTTGCCAAGGATAGACGATCTGTTCGATTAGTTAAAAGGGGCAGGTATTTTCTCCAAAATCAACTTAAGGACGGGATTTATAGAAGGATTTTCCAAAATTGCAGAGCCAATGACGAGTTTGTTGAGGAGAAGTATCCGACTCATAATTTAGAATTAGCAGCTGTAGTGCATGCCTTGAAAATTTGGAGACACTGTCTTTATGGAACCAAGTGCTAAATCTTTTTGGATCATAAGAGTCTGAAGTATTTCTTCGAGCAGAAAGAGCTAAATATGAGACTAAAGAGATGGCTCGAGTTGGTGAAAGATTACGATTGCAAGATATCCTACCATCCCAATAAAGCTAATGTCGTAGCCGACGCGTTGAGCCGAAAAAGAAAGATACAGAATTTAGAAGAAACCGAGTTAGGAAATTTTGCCAACGGAAGAAGCAAAATTGATCGAAGAGTTTGGAAAAAATAAGAATCGAAGTAGCTCTACTCCAGCGACAGTAGAACAAGTAATCGCTACATTGGTAGTAATGCCAGATTTGAGGTCTCGTATCATAGAAGGCCAAAGGAAAGACGAAGATTTGGAGAAGTTGAGATTGACGATTAGAAAAGAAGGAGTCAAAATTTTTTCAGAGTCGAGAGATAATGGTTTATTATATCGAGGAAGGATTTGTGTGCCCAATGACGAGAAATTAAGAAATGAAATAATGAGTGAAGCTCATGAAACCCCGTATACAGCCCATCCCGGCAGTACGAAGATGTACCAAGACTTGAAGCAACAGTTTTGGTGGGAAGGATTGAAAAAGGACGTGGCCATGTATGTTTAGCTTGCCAACAAGTGAAGTCTCTACACCAAAGATCGTATGGACCCTTGCAGCCGCTACCAGTCCCAAAATGGAAATGGGATGGTATCCCGATGGATTTCGTGACGAGTTTGCCAAGATCAAAAAAAAAGGGGGGGGGGGGGGGGGACTACAGTTGTGAGGGTATTAGTGGATAGATTGACAAAGTCTGCTCATTTTATACCTATTCCACATACCTATGAAACGATAAGTTGGTTCAGATTTATGTTAAAGAAATCTTAAGATTGCATGGAGTGCCGAGTACGATTACCTCTGACCGAGATCCAAGTACACAGCCCGTTTTTGGGAAAGTTTCCGAGGAGAATTGGGAACACAGTTGCATTTCGATAATGCTTATCATCCTCAGACGAATGGTCAACTAGAGCGAACGATTCAAATTCTCGAGGACATGCTAAGAGCTATTTTATTAGATAAAGGAGACGACTGGGAGATATTTTACCTTTTGTCGAGTTGCTTATAATAATAACTATCAAAATATGATAGGAAAGGCCTTTATGAAGCCCTTTACGGAAAGAAGTGTAGATCTCCGCTCTTTTGGGACGAAATAGGCGAGAGGAAGGTGATATGGCCAGAAGCGATCGACGAGATGAAAGAATCTGTTCGTCAGATTCGCGAGAAGATTAAGGAAGCCCAAGGTCGACAGAAATCGTATGCCGACAATCGAAGATCCGAGTTAGAGTTCGATGTAGGAAGTAAGGTCTTTTTGAAAGTATTCCCTTCAAGAGGAGTACACCGTCTCGGTGAAAAAGGAAAGTTAAAACCTCGTTTTATAGAACCGTTTGAAATCCTTGAAAGGATTGGAGCCGTTTCGTATAGATTCGCGTTACCTCCCAGTTTTGGGAATTTGCATAACGTTTTTCACGTATCACAATTGCGAAAGTATGTTTTCGATCTAAAGCACGTAATTCGCCAAAGAGATTTGGCTTTGAAGCCAGATTTAAGTTACGAGGAGAAACCCGAGAAAATTAGGACCGTAAGGTTCAGTAGCTTAGAACGAAATCGATTCCCTTAGTTAAGATTAAGTGGTGTCATCACGATCTCAAAGAACTACGTGAGAACTCAAGAAAAAAAAAAGATGAGAGCGAAGTATTCCGAACTACTTTCTCAAGATTAGCAAATTTCGGGACGAAATTTTTCTTAAGGGGGTGAGGATGTAATACCCCGAACTTTTATAAATTCTTGAGTATGCTTTAAATGCATTTATATGCTTAATTAATGAGCCTTGAGTGATAAAATCCTTCAAGAAAATAAATTTTCTTGAAAATGACTTAAATGCCCTTGTGTGCTTTGATGTGAATTTTTCTCGTTCCGATTATTCCAATCGAGTATGTGATGCATTGATTGAGTTCATTTAGATGATTTTGAGCATGAGTAAGAATTTTAGAGGATTCCGAGAACTTTTACTTTTTAGTGAATAGTAACGAGAACCGAGAAAATACTATTCACCGACGAACTCAGAATTAGACCTAATTAGTGTCTTTTGAATCTAGAATTAATTCTAAGATTATTGAAATAATTTAGAAGCTCATCCGAGATCACATGAGAAAACTCTAAGAGTTTAGACCTTAACGGATTAATTAGCCGAATGATTTTTAGGTTTTTCTTTGTTACTTGGAATTTTAACCTAAAAATTAGATATTCGGGTTCCTTGATTTACGTGAGATATAAGATAGGGTCGAGATGTTTTCGAAGTCGGAAACGAGACGAGGAGAGATTAGAGCCGTTTTTAGTATAAATGAAATAACACGAGTATATTGTACCGGAAAACTTTTTCATCCGGATAAAATTATACCTGAAAATAAAAATATCTCTCTCCTCCCTTATCTCTCCAGTCACATCACCATCTCTTTCTCCCTAATCTCTCTCTAGACTCCCTATTTTCAACACCTACTAAGGAGACATAATCATGATATTCCATAATTTAGATAATATCTATCCTATCTTATGTTGGAAGCTAAACTAAATACATTGTATCCAACTCTCTCTCTCTTTCTCGATACTTCTCAAGAATTAAAGAAGAAAATATTCTCTCCATCATTATTATTATTCTCTACCTATTATGCCTAAATTCAACACCTATGAGAATCTCATCATTACATACATTTCATCTATTCCTTTTATTTCATTTCTTAGCTATGGAGATAACTTAATCTAAGTTCACTCATCTCACTTATCCCTCTCCACCGTGAAAAAAAAAACAAAGAGAAAAAGAAAGCAATCCTCTCTCATCACTCTCTCTTTACCGTAACACACACATACATAGAAAATACAAATCTCCATTGAAGATCAAGCTTTCAAGCTCCAAGATCATCATCATCTTTAGTTTTTCAGCCTTAATCCAAGAGGTAATTAATTCTTCAAATCTTGAGTATAAATTCCAAAATAAAATCACCTCTATTTTTCTTATTGTTTTCGGCACCTTTTGCCTTAGTGAGGTGATTAATTATTGTTATATTTTTTCTTGAGGTTCAAGATGCAAATCACCATGGAAAATTCAAGCTAGGGACTTGATCTCCCTTCCCCTTCATTTTCGACCAAGCTACAATCAAGAGGAGGAGTTTGATTTAATTTTTAAAGTAATCATTTGATTTCTTGTATATATGTAATCCATAAGCCTAAAGAAAAGAAAGCATGCATGTCTTTAATTTATGCTTAGGCAAACTAGGATTTCGATGCGAGAATCAAAGTGAGGAATTAATAGGAAATTGTACCCTAGGAATTAATCTAGGGATTAAAAGAGAAAAGAGAAATAAAAACCCTATAAAATGGATGGAAGCCGAAAAATAGGAAAGAAAGTAGGAAAAATTGATTAACATGATTTCTTGATTATTTATGGTTTATATGTGTTTATGATGTTTGAAATGATTATATGTGCATGAGAAAATTTAGAAAATTATTTGCTTGATTTTGATGGTAATGCCGTGAGTTTTGAGGATTTTTGGAGGGATATTTGATTGATTTATTGTTTAATGATTTAATAATGTTTATGAATTATTATGAGTTATGAAATTATGATGGAATGAATGATTTAATTTATTATGTTGTTTTGTGAGAAAAATCGAATTAAATGAGTTATGGAAAGAAATATGATTTTTGATGATTTTGATGAAGTAGATGGTATGAATGTGTTTATGATAATATTTGAGTGTTAGATAATTAGTAAAATTTTAAGAGATGAAAACAATGGAATTTTTGGCATAAAAATGTGTAAAAATCGATGGAATTGAGTTTGAATGATTAAGTGTGTGTTCTTGGTGTTCTTGGTGAAGAACATGAAGATTTGAAGATGCATTAAATTATTATAAAATAAATTAAATCAATTATTTAGCTAGTAAAATAATCCGAATATAAAGAGAATAAAATTTAATAGAAATTAAAGAGAAAAATTATTAATGAGTTATTAAATTAAGGAAATAGAGGAAAATAATTCTTTATCAAATAATTAGAAGTTAAGAGAAGAAAATTTAGTGAGATTAATAATAGAGGTTAAAAGAAATAATAAGACGAGTTAGAGAAATAGAAATGAAAATCGAGTATAAATTGAGGCGAGTAGTCGAGGTTAAGTTGTACGGTTGAACGTGAAAGAACGAGAAATAATAAATAATTAATCTAAAGTTAAATAAATTCTTTTTAAAGAAAAAAATTAATTATGGAGTTGAGCATAAGAAGTAAAGTGAGAAGTCCAATTGAGTTTGAGTCCGTTTACTCGTTTAATTATTAGTCGAGAAGTTTTGAAATAAAAATAATAAAGTTAAAATTAATTAATTAAAGAGATAATTTCTTAATAATAAAGTATGAGAATAATAAATTGAGTCGAGCTTAGATAATTAAACAATAATATACGATGAGATAAGCCGAGTAAGAATCGAGTTAGAATTGTTTATTAAAATAATAAAAGAGTTTTTAAGTATTTATTTATTAAATAAAAAGTGTCAAAAATGAGAGAAAATTTAATAAGAGTTGTTTTGATTCGAGAGTCGAGTTTATTAAGTAATGAGTGTTTAAGTATTTGTTATAAGATTAAGTCGAGTATTGACTAAATAATGATGCTTGAGTAAGTCAATTAAGTTTGTTTTTCAAATCGTTTTAATTTGAAATAAGTCGATGAAGTTATCGAGTTTTGATTATTAAGTTAAAGATTGAGTTTTCATTAAGAAAATAAAACCAGAATTTTATTACAGGAAACGAAATTCTAAGAGTCGAGTTATAGATAGGAAACAAATTTCTATTAAATAAGAGTTTAAATAAGAATAAGAAAAGAGAAATTATAATAATAGAATAAGTAAATAAAATAATAGTACGTATGCTAGTACGTGTACGTAGTTGAGGAAAGACGATGTACTTTGAAATATTGTCGTATTTTGAGTTGAGAAATATTAAATAATTATTTGAGTTTTAAATTCAAGAAAATTCTTATTACTTGAACTTTTATTCGCTTTATTAGAAAGACAAGAATTTATTGAAGTTAGTGTTTTCTAAAACTAGAGCCAAGCAATGTTGAGAAATTGGTGATTGAATTTGAAATGTGAATCATGTTAAGATATTATGTTTGACTGATCTCTATGATGCTTGATTGAACCTAAGTGCTTAATTGAAATGTTTATAATCCGTTTATGATATGATTTGTCGATTGTTGAGAATACTTGTGCATGTAACGTGATTGATTGAAATGACGATAGTTGAATTAAAGTAATGAGGTCGAAGTAAATAATATCCTATTTAATTGTGAGAAATACTAAGATAGAAATGAGTTAGAAACGAGAATGTGAGACGAAGTATGTAGTAACCGAGTAGAGTCGATGAACCGAGAACGAGAAAGTCGAGAAAAGTTATGGACTTAGAAAAGATAAAAATAGGAAGACCCGAGTCAAGTAGAAGTCCTTCAGTCAAAACCAAAATCTACTTTACGTCTTACGCATCGAGGGTCTTATTTTTATTCGATGTCAATTTGTGAAGGACCGAGCGGGACGGAAAGTAGCGAGGACAGTCAAAAGAGTAAGCCGCCTAGCTAGTTCTTCGGAAGTCAGGTGGGCTTTCTGAACCAAAACCAAATGATGAATGCGTTTACTATTACGTGTGTATTTTTAAATTGATTGACTTGCCTAAATGTTTTTATGTTTTGGTATGCAATCATCTACGTGTTAAAGTTATTTAAGGTCCTGTGGACGCACGGGATAAAGGTCCTGTAAGATACGGGACAATGCATGCATTAGTTTAGGTGACCGTGAGCCTTGTTACAGTCTAGCCGGTCGTAAAGTAACTGTGAGTTTTGCTTCAGTTGGGCCGGTTATGTAAAGACTGTGAGTTTTGCTTTGATTGGGCCGGTCACGGTGTTCGAGGAGGAGGCCTACTTCTCGACACCACAAAAAGATAAGTTGTAGATTGATTCATACCTGAGAGTAAGTATAAATGACTGCAGTCGATTTCAGAAAAGTATGAAAATGTTTTTATGGCTGTCACAAGTGGTAACTGTTTTTAAACGATGATATATTTAACCCTTGTGATGCAGCAAGAGAGGCAAGTCTAATCTTATAGCTCTATAGAGCAAGTTTTCAAATATTTTGGCATGTGTTCACTGAGTACAAAGTACTCAGCCCTGCATGTATTTCTAAACGTGCAGGTTAGCGGGATGTGGATGGCGTGGACAGCTTGGTGGTGTGTTTCTTTTGGTTGAGTCGAAAGTTGGCTGGCCATTACATGTCGTCATACATGTAGTTGTTAGGATTTGAGTTGAAGTTTCCGCTGCTAAGCAAAACAATTCTTTTGATATGTTTTGAATTATAATTTGGTATTCTGTTGATCCTAAGAGCGATGTGCTCGATACAATTTACAGCTTTTCGTTGAACATCGTTTCATATGAACTTGAGATACTTATTCCGTTTTGGTTTGATATGTAAATTATCCATGCTTGTTTGAGGTTTAGTTGTGATTTGGAAGTATGTTTTTACGTGTTATCGCTTTCAGTCAATATTCCTTTGTTTTCCCCGAGCATGAATCCCTTGATTGAGTTGAGTTGATAGATGGTTTAGTAGTGTTAGTGTCATTAGTCATATCTCGGGAGTCGGGGTGTGACACATAGCGACAGTCGACAACGAGGGTACTGATAGCCCTTTTAATTGCTGATCGACTGTTCGCTGCGCGGGCGATGCACATTGAAGGAGTAGCTCGCGGGAACGGCCGAGCTCCACAATGTTCGGGCAAAGTGGTGAAGGCGAGGGACACGCGACGCTTCCTTGTTTTTTACCTTTTTTTTTTATAAATTATGTATAGAAAATTTAAAATCATCAGCACACGATCAAATTGCAACGGCCAATTTTTTTCTCCCCCTATAAATATGACATTCTTCCTCTACTCATTTCACACCTCATCTACTCTCTTCTTCTTCATTATCTTCTTTCAATTTTCAAACTATATTCAAGTAGAAACATGTCTTAGAACTGTAGGGTTTTAGTTAGGAACTTGTCGTTTGAATCCCGAACATTGTCAAACACAATTTATAATCTCCTAATGATCACCACTAGGTACAGCTAGGGCAAATAGTCAAGGTCGAACCCAAGGATGGTAGGTCGTGATGCTCTCGGTGTCACTAGTCAGTAGGGTTTTGGTTTGGAACTTCTTTTTATCATTCAAATACGTAAAGACTGAAATAAAACAGAGATTATCAAATAAAATGGGGTTGCTCAGGTTAGCTTACGATTCAGGTCGGTATGTGTGTATGTGTATGTTGCGGATCCTGGGCTTAAGGATTTCCCTCGTACAACCCCATCTCTCAGTTATAAGGTGTTGCTGCCCATGCCCTTTTACTGTCACCATGTCACACACGAGGATATCCCCACCTCAGCTCATCCTTTCAGTTTCGTCCCCTTCAAGTGATAGCACGCCGTAGTGGCGAGTCTATAAGAGGGGTCTCCGAAGGATCTTTGGTCATTATTATTTTGTTATTGTTTATGAAGTATTTGTTTAAGTATTTCCCTATTTGTTGATTAAGTATTTTAGTTAATTATTTCAGTTGTTAGGTCTTTAATTATTTTGTTTGGGGTCCAACCCGTGGGTTGCATTTGTTAATGGGCTTAGGATTCAGTAATTACATAGGGTTTACTTAAGTATTATTTATAGGGTCTGCTACGTTCATTTTTGGGATATCATAAATATTAGTATTGAGTTACAACAATTCGCTATTGGCCTCGTTTGAGGAGTTTCCGTTTTATTCCTGTTGTCAATCATCTTAACTCTATCGATTGGTCCGACCTACCGTTTCGATGACACGAGCTAACGCCCATACGGAGAGTATATAGAAAGTGGTTGATGGTTTGAAGGGTGAATTCTCATCCTTCTGCACGTTGTTGAAGAGTCTAAATCAGCGACAGCAGACTGTTTCACTGTGCTCCAGAAGACACTTGATGATGTTCTGGCCAAGCTCTCCGGTGCTTCGTCCTCCACGCTCAGCCCGCTACGTCGCCGCCGCCCTAGCAGGAAACCCTCATTTCCCCATCACAACCACTACTGCAAAAGATGGATTTACCCTATTTTGATGGTAAAGATGCGTTTGCATAGATCGCCCGTGCAAACCAATATTTTCCTATCAATGACACCCCTCTCGACCAATGGCTCCACATCGCGCTCATCATGATGGCTGGCCCTACACAACCTTGGGTGCAAGTGCTCATGCGCCGATGCCCTCTATTGACTTGGCAGAATTTCTATCGCGAATTACTCATCCGTTTTGGTGATGACTCGTCTTTTAATATTCACAAAACCATTGCTTCCACTCGGCACACCAGTACTTTAGAAGACTACATTTCTGCTTTTGAGAGTTGAGGGTCTCATCACTCCACCCTCACTGATGTCAAGTTGTGCGAGTTTTTCTTGGATAACTTGAAGCCTTCCATCCGCGACCATATGCAAGATACAACTATAATTGATTATTCTTCAACCTTTCAAGCAGTCCGCCACATCGATCTCTAAGTTCGTCTGTTGTCCTATTCGATGAAGATGACGACATTTTCAAGCTCTTTTCCACGATCTTCATTTCATTCTCTTCTTGTTTCCATGCTGTCTCATGGCTTTACTACCTCACAATCGTATCCACCACCGCAGCAGCACACTTCTCAGCCTCCTCCACAAAATAAAAAATTTAGATAGACTTCTAATTCTGAATATTTGAAGCACCGCACCGCAGGCATATGTTTCAAATGCGGCCTTTCATTTGGTACGCTTCACGGCTGCCCTCCAAAAACATTACATGTGCTCGTTGTTGATGATGAGCTTGATCACGGTAATGATAAGAATGTGGATGTCCCTGAGGTGGGTCTCGACGCCGAGCTAATAGAGGATGCCCCAGAGCCGTCACAAGTGCAACTATCTACGTTATCTTCGTATGGATTGAATGGCCCTCAAACTATGAAGTTATTTTGTCGAGTGGCTGATAAACGTCCCATGCTTATGGTGGATAGTGGTGCCTCAGATTGTTTTATGTCCGAGAAAATTACTAAGGAGTTACAATGGCCTATTGAGCCTGTGTCGAATATCTTGATTGTATAAGGCGACGGATCTCAACTCGGGACTAGCGGATTTTGCAAAGGCATTTGACGGCGCTCGGATCTGTCGTCAGGAAACCCGGACGCGCCAAAATATGATTTGTAATTTCCTAATGCCCACCACTAAGTACAGTTAGGGGTAAGTATTTAGGGTCGAACCCAAGGGAGGTAGGTTGCGTTTTGGGTTTAGTCACTCTCGACATAACCTAGAAGCAAGATTGAAATAAAACATTAAATAAATCAGATATGGAGGGCATGCTTAGGTCAATCGTGATTTTGTTCGATGTTTGTGTGTGTGTGTTTGGATCCCAGGCCCTCGAGTAGTCACTGCGTGGGCATGTCTCTTGGTTATAGGGCCTCGACACTCACGCCTTTTCACTGTCACCATGTCACGCACGTGAGCATCTCATCCCCAGCACTTCCTTTCTGCATTGTGCCCTCCAAGTCACCTCAGGAGCCCACCTTACTATCCACACAGTTAGCTTGCATCTGGAAAAGTCACCAATTGAGCCCTCTGTGTCAGCAGCATTTGGATCTAGAAGGCCCAAGATGGCTATAAGTATGGCTTGCGCCATACACCACACTCCAGTGCCCGCAACACGACCGGAGGTGAGGGAAACCCCTACACCGTTGCCTAGTATTGTAAGGGATTTCACCTCCGCCACTCCTCCATAGGCCTCCAGCGAAGTCGTGAATGCTCCACCACTTTGGAATCTAGCCCAACACGTCGGGAACATGTCTAGCAGCTCTCCGGCGAGCCTTCGGCCTCACCTTTCTCACACACAACACTCACATCTCACTGCATCTTAACCAACCCAAGCATTAACAACTTAGCTAGACATAACAAGTAAAGAACAAGCAGCAAAAGAAATAAACCAAAGCATACTTAATATTAAAACTGAAAATAATTGTTTGCCTCATAGAGGTCTTGACAGAAAACGTAAGATAGAGTACTGTTTGTGTTGAAATCTAAAATGCAGAGAGAGAGTAGTGTGTGCTAGTGTTCTTTGCTGTTTTGCGATGGTAGGAGTGAACGATACGATCCTCGCCGGAGTTGCAGACGCCGACGTGAATAGTATACACCCAAGACCAAATATGAACCGAACCGGATAAGATGAAATATACCAAAACCTCTGGTTCTATCTTGCAAAGTGAATTAGGCGAATAGAAATTCCCTAAAATCCAACTTGATGATGAAATAACAACTCGGGGATGATGAATGACACACAAACGGTGATGGTAATCCGTTTGATAAGTCGATAAGATGGAATATCCCAAAACATCTGAATCTAACCCACAAAATAAAATAGGAGAAAAGAATTCCCTATAACCCAACGTGATGTTGACGCAGCAACTCGGGGACGATGAATGACACACAAACGAGGGATGGTTGACTCGCCGATAAGTCGATATGAACACACGGTGGCATGCCGCCAATCCGCTAGTTCGGTGAACGAACTGAAGGAGATAAACTCACAAAATATTATTCATCAAATCGTTATTTAATTCATGTCTTACTAGACCTATTTATAGGGTGGAATACAATAGAGTCCTACTTTATTAAGGAAAAATAACTCCTTAAATAAAAAGAAAACATAATCCTAATCTAGTAAAAAAATAATTCCTTAAATAATAAGGAAACAAATCCTAAACTAATAAGGAAACAAATCCTTAACCTAATAAAATATATAACTAACAAAATAACTAAAATAAAGCCTTATTTTTGACCTACAATAAGTAAAAATGAAAATTAAAATAAAATAAATAAAATCTTCAGATCTTCAATCTTGGATTGCATCAGTGAAGGAGGACATATGTCTTTTATATGGCGGATTCCCTAAGTGGTAGTTAAATCCAAGCCTTTCAAATCCACCTCATAATCGAGTTTGGAGTCCGACATCCCTTTGGTTGGTCAGCCCTTCACTTTTAGTCCCTTATCCTTGCTTTCATCCCATTGGTTGCTGCTGCTGCTGCTGCTGCTGCTGTTGAAGGCTATCGTTGAAGATGCTATGGCCCTGTTAGAACTTGTTCTTTCCATTTTCGACAAAGGTTTGACTTCCAGTACACGAAGTCTTCGTAGCTTTGCCGTCTGTCGTCGTGATCACTAACACGCAGCCGTCGTATGATACGATCAAAATACTTGTGTATGCTCCAGACGGACACTATACGCTCTTATGCACACAACCGGACTAGTTAGTCTTAGCGGTAAGCTAGGGTCGATCCCACGGAGAGTGAGGAACTACTTTACTCTTCAGGTGCATAAGTTTGGTTGTCATGATCCAATCCAATTATCATTGTTGATATGTGTATTCGGTCATAGGCATACTGAAGATTCGTCCATGTTTTGCATAAACTCAAGGCGTGGCCCAAAGACATTGGGGCATTTCAAGAGTTTATACTCCACACTTGGGATGGTTGAATCCCTTGTGGTCACTTGGTCCGAAGGTCACGCTTCACTCCTTCTTAAATAGTAGTCATACCCGATCCCTCCAAGTATGATCCTCGCCAACCTTCTCTTCCAAGCTTCCCGGCTTCACACTTTGTTTCGACTAAATTTATCCTAAAATCGCCCGCAATTAAACGAGATCAAAGTAGCATAAATTAATCAACCCAAGTCGTCTCTTAAGGAAAATTTAAAAGGGAAAATATTTGTATTGCAAAAAGAAAAGAAAAAGAAAGCAGTAAAAAGTAGGGTTTTGATATGTTTATAACTAGGCAAGAAGAGAAATTTAAGCATAAATTAAACCTAGGCAAGAAATTAAACCTAATCTAATGAACATAGGGAAATAAATCATAGTAGAATTCAATAAGCAAAAAGAAAAACAAAGGAACTCACAAACTTGAATTAAAAGTAAACCTAAAATCGCAATTGAATTTGTGGTGTTGATATTCTTCAATCCGGAAATAAATTACTAATCTATGAAAGCAATAAACTAAGAACTATCTAAAAAGTGTTTTGGATGCTAAAAAACTGGAGAAAAATCGCGTCCAAGGAGAAGAAGTGTGGAAGGAAATAAATCTGTCTTATTTATAGTAGGTTTCACGCCTTCATGCCGCCATGGGCCAAACGATCTCTTGGGGGGTTAAGCGATCGCTTGGCCCTGTCCTTTGTCTGGCCAAATGACCCCGTCAAGCGATCGTTTAGAGGGTCAAGCGATCACTTGGCCCTGCCTCCCACGCTATTTTTGTTTCGATCATATCTCTCTCGTCCGAACTCCGATTTGTGCACGATTTTCTCCTACGAACTCGTATCGAGACGTACTTCAATCTTATCAAGTTCAACTCCTCAAATATTTGTCACATCATTTCTCATTTTCATCTATCTCTCGTCTATTCTCGCGCAATTCTTACAAAACCAATATGTTAGCGAGATTAACTAGAACCAATAAATTTAACAATAAAATCCGACAAAATAGTGATGAAAAAGATTACTTGACACATAAATACACATCAAAATGAAGCACAAAATGAGGTGAAACACCCCTCCACACACAAAACCTTGCTTGTCCTCAAGCAAATCTCATTTCAAATCAAGATGAAAAAGTAATAAAATGAACTAAACAATTCATACTTCAACAAACTCTCAATCACAAGACAAATTCATCATTCATCGATCTAACATAATCATCACAACAAAAATGAGTTGCCCTCGGCACAAGATCTCAATCAACTTAACATCTAAATGCAAGATCAAGGCGAGAAAATATCAACAAATTTTTAAGTGTCCCAAATTTTATGTCATTTCTTATATTATAAAGATTAAGTGAATTCCGGGCAATGTTCACTAGGTTTACTAATGGAAATTCCGGCCTCCTGGCATGGTTTTCCATACTCATTTCTCGTATAGTATATTCAACATTGAACAGACAAGAAAAAAGGGTATAGCCCTTCAAATCACAACAATTTTGAACAAATGGCTTAACAAAAAATTCTCAAGTCAAGTCGGGTTATATGGCCAAAATTCATGAGGTGTGAACATTTAAAGATCATCTAAAGTATCCTCATGTGGTTTTTCGTGCTCATGGTTCCCAGAAGATCAGAAGCCTACCAACTTGACTTAACAAATTATATAATTAAAGGCTCAATATTCGAGATACATTTCTTAAAATAAAGGTTTTCTCACCCTTCACCTACACTCAAACATCAAGCCTCAATCATCCAAATATGAAATGCCCCACAATTGAAATGCAACAACCATATCAATCAAATCAAAACAAAATATCCCGATCAATCAAGTATAACAAAGCATGAACTATAAACTTCAATTCCTACTTCCGCATCTCAATCGTGAAATAAAATAAATCAAAGACAAACAAGATAAACTATTAAGAGAAACACACCCCCCTCCCCATGAGAAAAACTAAACAATGTCCCCATTGTCACAATAATAAATAAGAGATATGGATAGAAAATGATACAGAGGGATGATTGACATGGCAATGCAAGGCTTCACGATCAACAAGCTCCAACAACCTAACGCGATCATAAAAACAGACAAAAACAAAACAAAACAAATGAAAACCAAAACAACTAAAACAAACTAAACTAGCAACACATCACAAAATAAAAATAATGATTACCAAACCGTGG
Organism: Schizonepeta tenuifolia; assembly: GCA_029490685.1. NCBI lineage: Eukaryota > Viridiplantae > Streptophyta > Magnoliopsida > Lamiales > Lamiaceae > Schizonepeta > Schizonepeta tenuifolia. The sequence goes on from CM055957.1 coordinate 6,266,362, forward strand.
GTTGCCTCCCACGCAGCGCTAAGTTTTAACGTCACCAACCGACGAAAATCGGTATTATCCAAATTCCTTTTCGAGTTTGAGCCATTCCATCGCTTGGATTTGCTCATCTTCATCCTGAACTTCTACTAGCCACACCAACATACAGTTCTCACAACCTCTCTGCAAGAAATGACCAATGACCACTGTCTTAGTATCATCAAGGAAAAAATAATTATGAAGAAAGGAATCAGATGGTATGAAATAAAAAGTTGGAGAAGAGAAAGATTTCACAGTAATCTCATAAATTTCAAACACCGGTGAATATTTTCCTCCATCCCTTTGCCCATTAGTCAGATCTGGAAGGCATAGATCATCTGCACATTCCTCCATAATAGGTTTAGTAATATACTCAACCCCATCGTTCAGTCCTTGATCACATAGCTCGTCTACATCCTTCAACACTATCGGCTCAACCAGGTAGTCATCTTCATCCAATACCTCTGAATTGGTCAACTCCTCTTGATCATAATTACCAGCATTCATGCTCATTTGAAAGGTCATGTCCTTGTGTGCATCTACTTCATCGCTCTCGCCATCACTAAGATAAGTGTTGGTATGATCAAGACGAGGCTGTCATGGAAGTTCTTCCGCCAAATTCTGTTGCAGCATCTCACTCACATTCTCAATAGTCTGCTCAATTTGTGTGGTTATGCGCTCAATTGCCTCTCTTCGTAACTCCCTCGCTTTTTTTACTTTCTAGAATAAAAGTATTCATTGCATACTCCAAAGAGGATTGTCGAGAAGGAATATATTGGAATTGTTCATGTTGAGGTTGGAACTGAGCTTGTTGCATCGAGTAGGACATCTGTTGAGATGAGTATTGTGGAGGAAAGTATTGTTGTTGAGGAGGAAAATAATGTTGAGGCGAGTACGACATTTGCTGCTCATAAGATGGCCCGAATGGATATGCTGAACCCGAACTCTGCCATTGGTTTTGATTCCACGCAAAACTCGACTCATTAGTCCAATATGGCTGGTAATCTTGCATATTCTCCAGATCCTAACAACCCGAAGAACGCTCCCTATATCTCTAGACTATTTCCATAGTTCCTGCGTACACAAAAATAAGAAAACACATCACACACAACTGGGGGAGAAAAGAAATCAACAAGAAAAATAAAATAAATATAAATATAAAGCAACACAAATAATGGCCTAAAGCTTTCCCCGGCAACGGCGCCAAATTTGTTTCGACTAAATTTATCCTAAAGTCGCCCGCAATTAAATGAGATCAAAATAGCATAAATTAATCAATCTAAGTCGTCTCTCAAGGAAAATTTAACAGGGAAAGTATTTGTATTGCAAAAAGAAAAGAAAAAGAAAGCAGTAAAAAGTAGGGTTTTGATATGTTTATAACTAGGCAAGAAGAGAAATTTAAGCATAAATTAAACCTAGGCAAGAAATTAAACCTAATCTAATGAACATAGGGAAATAAATCAAAGTAGAATTCAATAAGCAAAAAGAAAAATAAAGGAACTCACAAACTTGAATTAAAAGTAAACCTGAAATCGTAATTGAATCCGTGGTGTTGATGTTCTTCAATCCGGAAATAAATTACTAATCTATGAAAGCAATAAACTAAGAACTATCTAAAAAGTGTTTTGGATGCTAAAAAACTGGAGAAAAATCCCGTCCGAGGAGTAGAAGTGGGGAAGGAAATAAATCTGTCTTATTTATAGTAGGTTTCACGTCTTCATGCCGCCATGGGCCAAGCGATCGCTTGGGGGGTCAAGTGATTGCTTGGCCCTGTCCTCTGTCTGGCCAAACGACCCCATCAAGCGATCGCTTAGAGGGTCAAGCGATCGCTTGGCCATGCCTCGCACGCCATTTTTGTTTCGATCATATCTCTCTCGTCTGAACTCCGATTTATGCACAATTTTCGCCTACGAACTCGTATCGAGACGTTCTTCAATCCTATCAAGTTCAACTTCTCAAATATTTGTCACATCATCTAGAACAATTCTTACAAAACCAACATGTTAGCGAGATTAACTAGAACCAATAAATTTAACAATAATCTCCGACAAAATAGTGATGAGAAAGATCACCTGACACATAAATACACATCAAAATAAAGCACAAAATGAGGTAAAACACACCTGTAGAGTAGACATAACTCGCGGGATATCCATTTTCGGTAACACGTCCAACATGTCATTGATATATCTACAATGCGTGAGGTGAGTCCCTTGGTCAATAAGCATGGCTTTATACCTCGTCACAGTTGATGGATAGTCATTAGAGAAGCCTAAGACCGAGGAAGGACGCAGTATCCCCTTGCCCGTTCCTCGCTATCCAGATCTATAACTCCAATTAATGGTGCTGCTCAGCAACTCTATCATAGGCATACTGGACATTTCTGTATGTCATGCCCTGACCTTTGCTTGGTATGGTACAACTCTTACCGAATGGAGATCACCCAATAGGTTAGAACTGCCCATGAATTCTGCTCAGATCTCTCCGGAACCACTAGACTCAATCGAGTGCGCAAATGCCTCACAAATATCTCACATATCAACAAATAATCATTTCTCCCACCCAAATCTCACCAGGGGAACTACTCACACATATTCAAATGCATAATCACGAAGGTAAATAAACACATGAATAACATAAAATACGAAGTACTTGAATTAAGAAAATACCTAGGGGTAACCAACATTGTGGCAGTCACACTTGCTGGACTTTTATAGTTGAGGTTGTGGCAGTCAATCTTCTTTTACGGCAGACCACATCGGCATGATTGATTGTTATCCATATTTAGCCTGATCTTAATGGATGCTTGATTGATCGAATTGTTGATTGGCCATCAGCTGGTGATTGATTGGAGTGATTTGATTGACTTTTAGATCCTTCCGCTGCTAGGACTCGACATGATCTCTGCAAATCTCCTTCATGCGTCTTTCCATAATTAGCTTCGGCTTCTGACTGATGCCGGTGGTTGTAGTCATACTAGTTGCATGCTTTGGTTGGCCTCATACCAGGGTACTTTTCTTCTCCTGGGGGAATCGGTTTCATGTAGTGGGCTAGAATTGCTCTAGTAATGCCCATTCTGACCACCCTTTCTCTGTTTGCCCTGGACTGAGCTTCCTTCTTTGAATGACTACTTTCTTCCCTAATCAGACATTACAGACACAAAACAATAGGAAAAATAGGGCCAAATGGCCCAAAAATCGAAGACGCATCACACCTACACACTTAAACCATACTTGCCCTCAAGTATGCAGGTGGATTCACAAAAAGACACCAAAAATAGAGATGAACGAAAAGGAACAAAAACTTCAAGACACGAGACTGCGCATTTAATTGGATTAGCTTATATATGCATGCATCAACCATAAAATCCAACCACATAACCTTGAGCACAGAATTAACATGTATAGAGTGCAGCATTCTCTCACGCTCCCAAGTGTATGGCTGAGTGTTTATTCTCACACTATGCCACTACTGATTCTCCTATAGGCTTGGTTATTGATTCATAACAGAGTCTTAGCGCAAGTAAAATTCATCAAAGGGACTTTTTAGGTTCATACTGGGCATACGGAGTGGGGGTTAGAATTTCTGGATAAGTAGTTTAAAACTTCGTTCCACTCATACTGTCATTTCTTTTCGGTATTGTACCCCCAATTTCTTTTTTATTTCTTGTTCAAGGCTTATTTTTCTTTCTTTGATCTGGCTTGCTTCTTACTGTATCATTTTATATTCCTAGTTATTTTTTCTTGATCTTGCTTTCACACTTGGAGTATTAAGCTGTCCGTATCTTTTATACAATGTATGAGTCACCTCTCTTATTCAATTCAACTCAAGGCTTATGAAAAAGTTAAGTTCGGCTCAAAGTGGTTAGCAAGGGTTGTTCTAGCTTTAGGATTAAATTCTGGGTCTCTAGATCAAAGAAAACTGCTCTAATCATGTGAATCTCTACCAACCAGCTAGAATCTACAATCAAGTTCTAGGATTACCAAGCAGTATAGTCACACCAAGAATAAATGCAAATCAGGCTCAAAAGCCCACAGGAAAGAGTATTTGGTATGCTCACAACTGCTTCACATGTAATTCTGCTCATCATGCCATCAAACACCCAAACTAAACAGCATGCATATTTCACCAACCATTTAACTTGCGCAACACAGACTCTAACTATACACTAGACTCATTAAACACCATTAACATAAATCATAAAAATCAAAAGATAAAAATAAAACCTAATCTACAAGTAGGGATAGAAAACTTAGTCATGTTGGACGGAGGCATCCTCATGCTCTCCATCAGCTTTAGTCATCAACGTCTCAAAACCAGTTCTCATGTCTGTTTTGATCACCACCATCTCCTCTCTCAGCATGGCCACTTCATCATGCAACTCCCCCAGCTCCGCCAGTATGAATGCTACCTCACCATCGGTAAGGTGTGGAATCATCTGCTCCCCTACCCTGTGCGGTTCAGCCCTGCCTGAGGCTCCTTCCCGGTAGACCAGTGAAAAATTACCATACTTATCCACCTCAACGATCCTCTACCTCATGAAGCACCCTTGGTCGAGGAACCTGGTGTCTGACACTGAAGTGTCATCAGGTTTCTCCACATTAAAATCGGAGAGGTTCTTTGCAAGAATTGTCACCAAGGGGCAGAGAGATTGGTATTTATTGTTGTGGGTAACTCCATACTGGAACTGCAGCGCCACCGTGAACCCAAAGTTCACCTTTTTCTTCTCCATCATACACCACAACAGGAACACTTCCTGCTAGGTGACCACGTTTGATCCTTCCACGCGGCCATAAATGTTGTAGGCTAGCCACTTATGGCATATCTGCAACGCTGGGTCGCGAATTTCGTTGGACTTGCTGATGTTTTTCATATACTTGTCCTTGGTGGAGATGATCGACCAGTAGTGGTCAATCCGAGATTTCCATTCCGTCGAGGCCACTGTCTCTGTCTCCTTGTACTCTTTCTCATAAACATCCCGTGGCTCAAGCACTCCCAATTGGATGTTCAACTCATTGAAAGAGAGAGGGAATATCCTATCCCGCAGTTGAAAGCGTAGGGTACTAGGAGTCTCAATGGTATTGTTTCCATAGGGCTTGAACTCAATCGTTCCCATGAACTCTTCCAACATCCTCTTGTAAGCCAAATAATTCTATTCTAAAACTTTCCCCCAGCCTATTCCTTCGAAATACCCCACCACCTTCTCCTTGATTCCAAATCCTTCCAATGATTCTGTGATCAAGAAGTACCATGGAGTGATTTCTCTATTATGGAGGACGGCATACCACTGGCTGTCTCTTGGTATGGTTGTACCAGATACAGCAGGTCATACCAAAACTTTGCGCTTGGCTACAGACTTCTTGGTGGTGATACTGGGTAGATTTCGTTGGGGCTGGTATTTCTCCAGAGTCAGAACTGTCCATAGCTTCTGATTCCTCCATTCCATCTTCTTTAGCTTTCTTTTCTTCCTCTTTCTCCACTTCCACTGCCTTCCATTTCCCTTTTTCCGCAGTAGAAAAGCTTTTCTCACCATGCTTGTAGTGCTAGCCTTACTCCCTTCCTTGCTTGTTTTGGTTTTTGGCGGCAAAAAAGGTTTTGAAACATCCAACTTCCTTTTGACTCCCACTTTCTTCCCTTTGTTTTGTAGGGTTGGGTCTCCTTTAGAATGTACAGGGGAATTTCCTTTTTCCCCTTCTTCCTCCATTGATTGTTCCTCCTATTCATTCTCTTGTTCCTCCTCCTCATCGTTGGAGGCGGTATGACTATCCTCTCTTGACTGAGAGTGAGAACGAGAGGGGCTGCGAGGTGGAGTTGGTTCCTTTGTTGGAGGCGGCGGCACTGTGGCACCCTTCTTTCCTCTGGTGGTAGTAGGTTTCTTCTTCAATGTGGGTGCAGTCAAAGTGCTCTTAGCAGCGGGTTGTTTCCTATCCTTCTTTTTACGTGGTTGTTCCTCAACTTCTTTCGTCTGGTCGGAACCCTTGATTTCTTCAGTATCCCCTTCACCAGTGGTTTGCTTTTCTGGTGAAGGTGATTTCTCCTGCTCCTTCTCCTCCATAGTCAGAGGAGGTGTAGTTTCCTCCATGATTTGTGTGGGAATCTCTTCCGACGCAGAGCTGCGGCGCCTTCCTCTTTCCTCCTGCTGGTAATGGTTTTACAGCAGCAGTGCTTTTCTGCCAAGTAGTGGCAGTCTGAGTGTTGCTGGAGACGGCGCCGCTCTTGGAAGTCTTTTTTTCTGCAGGTTTCTTAGTTCTGGCCATGGTGAATTCGAAGGTTGGATAATTTAGTGTTCTGAGTTTTTCAAGTGCTTTGTGTGAAGTGGGCGAAAAACCGGTAGCTTTTATGGGGGTGTGAATGGCGGTTAGAAATCTGAGTGGAGAGAGTGGAGATCGTGTGTAGCAGTTATAGAGGTGGTGGTTTGAAGGGAGAAAGAAGAATTAAACCAACTTAGGGGTGGAGATGACGGTTATGGAATATTGGGGATGATTAAGGGAAGAAATCATTACCAAATTCAAAATTCATATTTCCCTGTGGAAATCGAAGCAGCGCAGTTGACGTAGCCATCGTTTAAGCTGCGACAAAATACAATTTGTATTTCACTCCTATGCATACCCCTAGGAACAGCTAGTTGGCAAGTATAGGGTCGATTCTACAGGGAGTTGCTCGCGATAATCTCTGGTTGGGGTACAAAAAGTTTGTGTTGGGTATCTATTTACTATAGCATTGGGCAACTGTCACTATCACCTTTGGCAAATTGCTGAATGTAAATAACTGTAACTTGACAAGCAAAAAGATCAGTAATAAAAACAATCCAGATTTAGGTTTCGAATGAATGAGTATAACTTTATCTCGATCATTGGTTCATAGATATTTGTTGTGTAAGTGTGTCAGTGGTTATAGGCTAAAACTATGCAGGGCCCCATTGTTACGCCGCCACGTACGCTACATAGTCCGTCTAGCTCCATCCTTATGTTTAAGTCTTGACAGGGACACCCTAGCCAATCCTCTTGCTTGCCCAAATGTCCTGCGCATAACACCTTATCAAGCGCATGATGGTCAAGCAGCTTTTGGTTCTAGATGAGCCCACTCCGGCGCAGGTGAGATAACGAGGATCTTTGTCCGACATTCACCAGCATTGACACATCTTTACAGGTCTAGGCCAAGGCTAACAACTCATTCTTGCCGCTCTCAAGGAACGTAAGGCAAGCACGAGCACTTCTTGATAACCCTCCTGCTATGTAGGAATCCGTTTGTGCCTAGGGCTCGTTGGCCTTCCGAGTTACCTGTGACCACCGAACTTCTCTGGAATCGTTGCCCAATGCCTCGGGAACACACTTATATACAACTATCAAGAACACTAAGACCTCACGAGATTTACAAGTTATACATCATATCATCTATCCTAAACCTGGATTTAAAGGCTTAGCTAGACATAAAGTAAATAACAAAAACAAAAGAGATAAAGAAAAAGATACTTGAATTAATAATGATAAGCAAAAAATGTTCGCCCTATTGGGACTTAACAATAATCGTAAATTGTATCTAAGAACATAAAATGCAGAAAATAAAAGTGTTTCGAAGTGCAGAAAATAAAAACGTGCGGTAAGGTAAAAGTGCATCTTTCGCCTTGCATGCATGCATATATATAGAGTACAAAACTAGGGCAAATCCAGAAAGGGGCCTTCTAGAGAACGGGCCATCTGCTTCCATGTAAGAATCCACGGATAAGGTTAGAAAGATCTCCTTCCTTATCGCTAAAAACGTGTTGCTGTTGTAGTAGGAAACATCGATCGAATTCTTGTGTTGTAAGGAATTTGTTTCCTTGCAGGACTCTAACAGCTGCATCTTCATGCACTAGCACCGTTGCCCAAGCTCTGCACTCTGCCTTCCCCAATCTCTCTGCCATCTCTTGTCCACGACAGCCTGTAGCTTGCCTTCTGGAGCGAAACATACAGTCGTCTAAATTGACCATACCACTAAAAGTGAAGCACCTCGTCATCTTGATTTGGACTTATACCCTCGGTAGCTTGAGCTACGAGCACGGCTACTATGTTCATTGCATCGTATCGCCAGTTTCTTCCCTTTTTGCATGTTTTGGCTCCAGTCTTGCCCAATTCCTGCATTTCCTTGCCCTGCCAACTCAAGTGTCCTCCCAGACACAAAACAAACACAAAAGACACTAAAATAGACTCGACCTATACCTAAAACACACATGACAAGAGTAAAAAATATGGGCTCGTCAGCAATCACTTCCCTGTCAGACGCGCTTCCACGTCACTCCTCGGTCAGACCTTTCCCGACCGCAAACAACCATGGGCCTCCACCTACACACTTTGCATCGCAAAGTGGATTTGAACTCTCCATTGGGCCTGATTAATTTCAGCCCGGCTTCTTATTATTTCTTCCAGCCCAAAATCAAGAATTAAAGAAAAGATTCCTAATTACCAAAATAAAATAATGGTTGTGATCATATTGATGACCACTCCTGGGTTGCCTCCCAGTCAGCGCTCTTGTTTATTGTCTTAAACTCGACCTTCCCAGATCCTTTCTCACTGGTAAATAGGGTCAAGGAGAGAGCATCTCTCCTTTTTCTGATTTAGATCGGAATAATCAAAGTAAGGCTTTAATCGATGTCCATTTACCACGAATATTTCACTACCATTCAAGTCATATACTTCAATGATTCCATTTGGAAATATCTCCTTGACTATATATGTACCTCCCCATTTGGATCGAAGTTTTCCACTCATTAGTTAAAGCGGGAGTTGAAAAGTAGTACCTTCTGGCCAACCCAAAACTCCTTCTTGCGGATTTTCGCATCATGAATCCTCCTTGTCCTTTCCTTATACAGAACAACATTGTCGTATGCCTCTAACCGAAGCTCTTCCAGCTCACTCAGCTGCAATTTCCTTTCCTGTTCGGCCATAGCCATACTGAAATTAATTTTCCTTATGTCCAGTACGATTTATGTTCTATTTCCACAGGTAGATGACATCTTTTCCCGAATACAAGCCTGAAGGGAGACATCCCAATTGGAGTTTTATAAGCAGTTCGGTATGCCCATAACGCATCACCTAATTGATTACTCCAGTCTTTACGATTTGGATGGACCACCTTCTCCAATATGCTCTTTATTTCCCTGTTTGAAATTTCAGCCTGTTTATTTGCTTGGAGATGGTGTGCTATTGTCACTTTATGTTTCACCACATTCTTTTTGTGAGTGCCCTAATGGTGGCATTACAGAAATGAAATCCTTGATCGCTGATGAGGATCTTTGGAACTCCAAACCGGTTGAACACTTGCTCCTTCAAGAATTCAACTGATGTATGAGCATCATTATTCGTTGTAGCATTCGCTTCAATCCATTTGAATACATAGTTGACTGCTACCAAGATGTACTCATAATTACCAGACTTTGGGAATGGTCCCATAAAGTCTATCCCGCATATATCGAAAATTTCCACGGGCATAATAGGCATTTGAGGCATCTCATCTCTGACAGTAATGCCTCCAACCATTTGACACTTCGAGCAGCCTTGTACCTATCACCTTGCATCAGCAAACACTGAAGGCCAATAAAAACCGCTATCCAGGATTCTTTAGGCTGTTCTTTTACCACCAAAGTGCCCACTACACGAAGTACCATGACACATTTCCAACATCTGAGTGTGTTCGTTTTCAGGAACACACCTCCGTATGACTTGATCTGCTCCAATTTTCCACAAATGCGGTGCTTTCCAGAAGTAGGAGCGGGCTTGCGTTCCTAATTTCTGCTTTTCAAATTTAGTTTTCCTTGATGGAACCTCTTTTGTGATTAGATAATTGGCAATGTCTGCGTACCAAGGTTCCTTGTCGGTGAAGGCATACCGAGATTCCATTTCGATACTGGCATATACTACATACAACATTTCATAGGGAAATGTGTCTGCTATAGGCTCTACATCATCCTTACACATTTGCAACTAGCTCAAATGATCTGCTACCAGGTTGGCAGCTCCCTTTTTATCCCTGATTTCTATGTCAAGCTCTTGTAACAACAATATCCACCTGATAAGGCATGGCGTAGACTCTTTTTTTGCCATCAAATACTTCAAGGCTGCATGATCAGTGTATATGATGGCCTTGGTGCCCAAAAGGTAGGATCTGAATTTCTCTATGATGAATACCACTGCTAGTAGTTCCTTTTCAGTAGTAGTGTAACTGCACTGAGCGGGGTTGAGGGTTTTTGATGCATAATATATAACGTAACTCTCTTTCTCTTTTTTTCTGTCCCAGTATAGCCCCAACCGCATGATTACTGGCGTCGCACATAATTTCGAAAGGTGATTCCCAATCTGGGGGCTGTATAATATGGGCTGACACAAGTCTACTCCTCAGATCAAGAAATGCCTCTTTGCAATCATCATCAAAATCAAATTAGACATCCTGTTGCAGCAGACTAGTCATAGGTTGGGCGATTTTTGCAAAATCCTTAATAAAACAACGGTAGAACCCTACATGACCGAGGAACGCCAGTATGTGCTTGACCGTAGTTGGGTATGACAGTTTGGCAGTGGAATCGATCTTTGCCTTATCCACTTCGATCCCTCTTTCAGAAATTACGTGCCCTAGCACTATTCCTTCTTTCACCATAAAGTGGCACTTCTAATAATTAAGTACCAAACTCTTTTTCAAGCATCTTTTCAACACAAGGTCTAGGTGATTGAGGCATGTATCGATTGAGTCCTCATATACTGTGAAGTCATCCATAAAGACTTCAATACAGTTTTTCAGTAAGTCTAAGAAAATACTCATCATACCCCTTTGAAACGTCCAGGTGCATTATACAGACCAAACGACATTCTTCGATAAGCAAATGTTCCATATACGCATGTGAAAGTGGTTTTCTCTTGATCTTCATGGGCCAGAAATATTTGCATGTATCCTGAATACCCATTCAAAAAATAGTAATAGGCATTACCAGTGAGGCGCTGTAGCATCTGATCGATAAAGGGTAGAGGGAAATGGTCCTTTCGTGTGACCATGTTCAGCTTCCTGTAATCTATACAGACTCTCCATCCAGTTTGCAATCTCGTTGGAACCAACTCTCCCTTATCATTCTCCACAACTTGTATCCCAGATTTTTTCAGTACGACATGTACGGGCTGCCCACTGGCTGTCGGAAATAGGGAAAATAATTCCTAATTCCAAAAGTTTCAGAATTTCCTTAAGCACCATCTCTTTCATTACAGGGTTCATCTTTCTTTGTGAATCTGGCACTGGTCTTGCTCCTTCCTCAAGGTATATATGATGCATGCACTCGGTTGGATTGATTCCTTTAATATCTGCCAAGGTCCAACCGATGGCTTCTTTATTCACCCGTAAGACCCTGACCAATCTTTCTTCTTGCACTATGGTCAGATCTGAACTGATAATTACTGGAAGAGTCTCCTCCGGTCCTAAATAAGCGTACGGCAGATGTTTGGACAATTTCTTAAGTTCCAATACAGGGGCTTTGACAATTAATGGAAGTAACTTTTCGTGTTGTCCATACTGAGAAAATAGCTCCAGTTTGTGCTCTTCACATCCTCCAACTGAATATACTTCAAAAATTATTTCCTTAATCCTTTGGTCCTCTTCGGATTCTGCTTCCAAAGTGCTTTTCTTGAGCGAATATAACTCCATGATAGCCTCTTTCATATCTTAATCTCCCATGTGAGCGGCATCATGATCAGTAAGACTAGATTGGATTACTTTGTCCGTCAAATCACCAGAACTAAACTCAAAGCTTTGTTCCTGCACCAATGGTTCGATCACATCAATCATCTTAACTGACTCCACTTCTTGTTTCCTCCTCATAGCTTCATAGATGTTGAATTTCTCCACCACCCCATCGAATTCACAAGATAGAATTCCTATTTTCATATCAATCTTTGTTCCCGTAGTGATCATGAAAGGTCTGCCCAACAATATAGAATTTTTCTTGGCTTCTAACCCCGTGTCCAATACATAGAAGTCGGCGGGAAAAGTCAAGTCTCCCACTTTAATCAACACATCTTCTATTACTCCTTCGGGGTATGCATTAGACCGATCTTTTAATTGTATGACCACTCGAGTATCCCTTAGCTCTCCCAAATCTAGACGATTAAAAACAACTAGGGGCATCACATTTATCGAAGCCCCTAGACCATCATGGCTTTATCCATATTCCTTCCTGCTATGTTGCATGGGATTGTAAACATGCCACGATATTTTCGCTTTGGGGGTAATTTCTATTGGATTACAGCGGACACACTCTCTCCCATCACATATCGGGCATCTTCTTCCACTTTCACCTTTCTCGAACATAAATCCTTCAGGAACTTAGCATATTTCGAATTCGTTTGATTGCGTCCAATAGGGGTATGCTTAGTTCCACTCTTTAAAACATCTTCATCATTTCACTGGCCTCTTTTTCTTTGGCTTTCTGTCTTAGTCTACCAAGGTAATTGGTTCGGTCTGCTCCTCACCAATCAGTTCTCCTATAAACCCAGTACTGGTTCTCTCATCTCTTTTCTTATTAGCTTCTGCCTCGGCCAAAATTTTTATGCTTGCTCATCCTCCACCTCCGTCAATATCACTTGTACTTCTTCTTTATGATTTATTCCCTGTGGATGGAGTTTCCCGTATTTTTCTCTACTTTGGTGAGTGCCTTCGCCAAATAACCAATCTGCACATTTGTCTGATTCATACTAGCTCGAACCTCATTCCTGAACTTTTCACTTTCTTTAGCCATATTTTCGATGGCTTCCTCCCACGGTGCACGTCTCTAATACGGAGGTTGATACACTTGTTGCTGTTGGAGTTGGTAGTTCTGTTGCGGCGGTCCAACTTGATACTGTGGTTGCTGCTGGTGATGGGTATACTGTTGTGAATGCCCTGGTAGACCCACACTGTTCTGTTGAGTCTGCCCGTCCTGTTTCCACCTAAAATTTGGGTGGTCCCTCCATCCTCGATTGTACGTGTTAGAGAAGGGATTATGCTTTTGATGGAATCCTTCATTTCCTCCCATAGCATTTACATCCATCACATCTTCACCAAAATTCGGGCAATTCTTAGATTGGTGCCTAGTAGCATCACATAGGCCACATTGGCGAACTTTCTTCTGCATGGTCAAACCACTCAGTAGTGCCTTGATTTTCTTCATTTCCGTACTTAACGTGGTAAGATTCTCCTTTTCCTCATCCTTGGAGGGCAATTCCCTATTTCTTTCATGCCCCTCCTTTCGTGATTCCTCAGCCATAGTCCCCAATAATTTGAAGATTTTCTAGGGTGTTTTGGCCATCAATGATCCATTGCATGCGGCTAACACCAGCCCACGATCATGTCTCTGCATTCCTTTCACGAAGCTCTCCACTTGATCCTTTGGAGTAATTTGGTGGTGGGGGCAGTTGCTCAAAAGCTGCTTAAATCTAGTTAGTCCAATACTCATAGAAAGATTCCAGCCCATCTTGTTTGATATTCCTGATTTTCCACCGCATCTCTCAACTCTGGTTGCTGGAAAGAATTCCTCTAAAAAGCATTGTTGCATCTCAGCCCAGGAAGTAACACTTCCTTCTGGCAAGTTTTACAGCCATCTCCTTGCATGATCCACTAATGAGAATGAGAAAAGTACTAGTTTCACATATTCTTGATAATTCTCATTTGATTGGTGCATCACTGTCATTTAAAAATCCTGAAGATGGGTATGGGGTTCGTCCCCAGCGTATCCATTGAACTTTGGTAAGACCTGTATCAGTGCTGGTTTGAGGTCATACCACTCAGGATGAAAAGGGTTCTCTAGTAGAGTGATCCCGTTCGGCCTGAGATTTAGGTTTATTGGGTATGCCAACTGTTAGAGGGTCTGAGCCTGCTGTGGTTCCACCATAGTGTCGCGTCTCGCTATTCGTGCTATAGTGCATAGTCGTCGTTCAGTTCGGTCGATGTTTGGATAAAAAATTAATGCTCTTGCTACTCGACGAGTTCTATGCATACACTAGTAGCGGAAGATGGAATGAGAAGAGTAAAATTGCTGCACGTCAATCCCCGGCAACGGCGCCACTTTTAACACGCACCCATCGTATGGTATGATCAAAATACTTGTGTATGCCTCAGACAGATAGTACATGCTCATATGCCCATAACCAGACTGGTTAGTCATAGCGGTAAGCTAGGGTAGATCCCACAGAGAGTGAGGAACTACTTTACTCTTCAGGTGCACAAGTTTGGTTGTCACGATCCAATCCTATTATCTGCACAAATAACTTATAGGTAATCAAATATAAAAGGGGTAAGAGTTGGGGTGGGTCATGATCGTTGTTGATATGTGTATTCGGTCATATGCATACTGAAGATCCGTCCATGTTTTGCATAAACTCAAGGCGTGGCCCAAAGATATTGGAGCGTTTCAAGAGTTTATACTCCACACTTGGGATGGTTGAATCCTTTGTGGTCACTTGGTCCGAAGGTCACGCTTCACCCTAGTCACAAGGTTGTACTTCACTCCTCCTTAAATAGTAGTTATACCCGATCCCTCCAAGTATGACCCTCACTAACCTTCTCTTCCAAGCTTTCCGGCTCCGCACCTACAAAGTAGACATAATTCGCGGGATATCCATTTCCGGTAACACATCCAACCAATCATCGATATATCTACGATGTGTGAGGTGAGTCCCTTGGTTAATAACCATGGCTTTATGCCTCGTCACAGTTGATGGATAGTCATTAGAGAAGCCCAAGACCGAGAAAGGATGCAATATCCCCTTGCCCGTTCCTCGCCATCCTGATCTACAACTCTAATTAATGGTGCTGCTCAGCTACTTGGTCATAGGCATACTAGACATTTCTGTATGTTATGCCCTGGCATTTTCTTGGTACGGTACAGCCCTTACCGAACGGAGATCATCCGCTAGGTCAGAACTGCCCATGAATTCTGCTCAGATCTCTGCGTAACCACTAGACTCAACCGAGTGCGGAAATGCCTCACGAATATCTCACATATCAACAAGTAATCATTTCCTCCACCCAAAACTCAGGGGAACTACTCACACATATTGAAATGCATAATCACGAAGGTAAATAACCACATGAATAACATAAAATATGAGTACTTGAATTAAGAAAATACCTAAAGCAAACCGCCTTGGATTTGTTCTCGACAGGAATTGAAATGTAAGTGAGTAAATTGTTTTGTGCGAAAACGTAAATGAACTTAAAGTAAATTGTATCTTGAGCTAAATTCTATCGAATGCTAGGAGTAACCAACATTGTGGCAGTCACACTTGCTGGACTTTTATAGTTGAGGTTGTGGCAATCAATCTTCTCTTCCGACAGACCACATCGGCATGATTGATTGCTTTCTATATTTAGCCTAATCTTGATGGATGCTTGATTGATCGGATTGTTGATTGGCCATCAGCTGGTGATTGATTGGAGTGATTTGATTGGCTTCTATATCCTTCCGCTGCTGGGACTCGACACGGTCTCTGCAAATCTCCTTCATGCGTCTTTCCATAATTAGCTTCGGCGGTTGACTGATGCTAGCGGTTGTAGTCATACTAGCTTCATGCTTTGGTTGGCCTCACACCTGGGTACTTTTCTTCTCCTGGGGGAATCGGTTTCATGCAATGGGCTAGAATTGCTCCAGTAATGCCCTTTCCGACCACCTTTTCTCATTTTGCCCTAGACTAAGCTTCTTTCCTTCGAACGACTACTATTTTTCCTAATCAGACATTACAGACACAAAAAGATAGGAAAAATAGGGCCAAATGGCCCAAAAGTCGAAGATGCATCAATCACCAACAAGCTCCTTGGGACCTCCAGCACCCTGCTGCATTCCTTCTTCTTTAGTGTCCTTTATCTGCTCCATTGTGCCCATTTGCAAGAATCCTGTGCCCCTGCATACTAGTGTGTCTTCCCAGACAAAAAGACCCAAAACAAAAGAATAAAATACTCGATTTAGACCTCTACAGACACTAAAAAGAGCACGAAAATAGGGCTCGTCAGTATTTCACTTATTCTGGATGGCCACTTACACCGTGTATTGTGCTATATGTTTCCAAAATTCGCTATGTGGATATGATTCTAGGCATTTCTTGGCTGGCCACACTTGGTGACGTGAAGTCTAATTGGGCCAAGTTGACAATGGAATTCTCCATTTGAGGCCACAAGTAGTTTCTGATGGGTGATCCAACCCTTACTTGCTGGGCTTTGTCAGCCCATGAATTTCGCTCTCTCGATGTGGATAACAAGTGTTGGCTGTTATGGTCTCTACAAAGCAATCCGACTCCCTTCGAGTTCGGCTTATCACACTCACTATATGCTTCTGCTCTTCGTGATCTGACAACACTCTTGAGTGCCTTTCCACAGATTACAGCCACACCATCCGAGCTACCTCATTCGCACCCAACTGACCATCGAATAATTTTAACACCAGGCGTACAACATGTGTCAATAAGCCCATATCATTATAATCACACCCAGAAAGATGTAATGGAAAGATGCGTGGTTGAAATGTTGGCAGCGGGGGTGATTCACCCTAGTTGTAGCCCGTATTTGAGCCCAGTGTTAGTTGTTTGAAAGAAAGATGACTCTTAGCGATTTTATGTTGATTACCATGAGCTTAACAAACGTACCATTCCAGATAAGTATCTCATTCTAATTATCCAAGAGCTTTTAAATGAATTACGTGGAGCTAAATGGTCTAGCAAGTTGGATCTTCGTGTCGGCTATCATCAAATTCGAGTGGTTGCTGAGGACGTTCCAAAGACAGCATTTCGTACTCATTCAGGCCATTATGAATTTCTGGTCATGCCGTTCGGTTCGACTAATGCTCCAACAACCTTCCAGAGCCTCATGAACGATATATTTCGCTCTCACTTGCATAAATTTGTGTTAGTTTTTTTTGATAATATATTGATCTATAGTCAGACTTGGAGCGAGCATATACGCATCTCCGAGTGGTATTTCAGCTGCTTCACACACACTCATTGGTAATTAATCCAAAGAAATGTACCTTCGGTCATTCGGAGGTAGAATATTTGGGTCACGTTGTTTCTCGTGATGGAGTTTGCAAGGATCCTACTAAAGTTTCTGCAGTACTCACGTGGGCAACCCCAAAAGGCCCACGTGGGGTGCGAGGGTTCCTCGGTCTCACCGGTTATTATCGAAGCTTTATTCGAGATTATGGGAAGATGGCCGCACCTTTTATAGCCTTGCTCAAGAAGGATGTGTCGAATCCATGGCAGTGGACCCCGGAGGCAGCCTTCGTCTTTGCATCATTGAAATCAGCTTTGACTACGGCCTCATTACTCCGTATGCCTGACTTTTCACAAGATTTATGGTGGAGTGTGACGCATCAGGAACGAGCATTGGAGCAGTTTTAATGCAAAATAAGCAGATTGTTGCTTATTTTAGTAAAAGCTTGTCTCCACGTTTACTGGCCAAGTCAGCGTATGAAAAAGAACTGCTGGCTTTGGTTTTAGCTGTGCAACACTTGCGCCCTTACCTCTTAGGCCGTAAGTTTGTGGTTCGTACCAATCAACACAGCTTAAAACACTTGTTATCGCAACCGTTGACAACACCGGCACAACAAAATTGGGCAGCAAAATTGATTGGGTATGACTTTAGTGTGGTATATAAGGAGGGAGCTCTGAACAAAACCGCGGATGCCTTGTCTTGGCAACATGAGGAGGTGCAGCTGGCCATTTCAGTTCCTCAATGGGTCAATTGGTCATCTCTACAGCAAGATATTCGTTGTGATGATATGCTAGCACCAATTATGCTGGCGCTGGAATCTAGCAAACCGTCTCCAAGCACTATCTCTTGATTCATGGAGTGCTATACTATAAAGTTCGACTCATTATTCCGCTGGCATCTGATTGGATTTATAAATTGTTGACGGAGTTCCATTCCACTCCAACGGGCGGTCATTCAGGGGCTTATCGCACTTATCGTCACCTAGAAGCCAATGTATATTGGCCGGGAATGATGCGTTGTAACTAAGTTTGTCGCGACATGTGATGTCTGCCAACGGAGTAAATCTAAACCAAGTCACTTGCTGATTTACTTACTTCATTGACTATTCCAACGTTAGTATGGGAAGACATCAATTTGGATTTCATTTTTGGTCTTTCGCGCTCTAGCGGAGTTGATTGTATTCTGGTTGTTGTCGATCGTCTATTGGGGTGTGCATCGGCCAGTCGGTTCGACCGATCGACCAAAATTTAGCAATCGACAAATCGACCGAATGCTGATTTTTTGGATCGGGGTCGGACCAAAATTTTTTCTACACTGAATTTGGGCTGAACAGAAAGAAGTCGGTCGGTTCGGCCGGTTATGTTTTAATCGAAAAAAAAAACAAAACTTTATCTCAATCTAGAAAAAAGAAAGAACGAATCCATCATACTATACTTGAAGAAGGGATAAGATGATTCTGTTTTACTCAATTATTTTTCATACTTCGATTTGTATAGATTGTGATGGGGCTAAACATTTTTTTGCTAATCAACAAACACCAGCTAAACTAATAACAATAATTCCTAAATTAGATAATTAATTAAGAAAAAACTCATTCTTGTAATTGAGCAAAGAACAATTACTCCCTAAATCAGATAAGCTCATTGAGTGCGATGGTGGCCGGAGAATGGGAGAAGCAGAGAATAAAGGCGGAGTGGTGACTGGTGCGACGGTGGCCGAAGAATAGGAGATGTGGAGGACCAGAGTACAGTAGACAGACTTGAGAGTTGAGAGAGAGTTTTATGGTTTTGAATGAGAGATTTGGAAAACCAGCAAGGTTCAAGGCATGGTAGGACGTCTCTCCATGTTTATGAACTATTGAAAAAATATGAGGTAATGATGGAGGCGGGAGAATGGGAGAAGTGGAGGAATGGAATACAGTAGAGAGACTTGAGAGAAGAGTTTTATGGTTTGAGATATAGCGGCGGGATACAACAAGAGAATGGTAAGGTTTTTTTTCACATTATATTATATATATTTAATTATTTACTTATTAAGTATTCGGTCGGTTCGGTCCCCGACATAACAAATTTATGAAAACTGGGGACCGAATCGAGAATCAAATCCGACAGTTTTACAAACCGAGCTAAAAACCGACATGTATAGAAATCGGGTCAAACCGGCCAAAACCCATATGTTCAGTCGGTTTCTTAGGTCTGGTTCGGTCCGTGCACACCCCTAATCATCTCTCCAAGTATGGCCATTTTTCTGTCATCTGTTTACAGCAAAATCTATGGCAGAAGTGTTTACTGGGGAGATTGTTCGGCTCATGGCATGCTGAGATCAATTATTTCGGATCGTGATCCAATTTTTTTGAGCTCTTTTTGGTAGGAACTTTTTCGTTTGGCAGGTACAACGCTGCGCATGAGTTCAGCATATCACCCGAAAATTGGGCCAAACGGAAGTTTTGAATTGTTGTCTTGAGACTTATCTCCGTTATTTTTTGTCAGAACGACCCAAAAACTAGAGTAAGTGGCTTTCCTGGGCAGAGTTTTGCTACAACACCAGTTTCCATTCAATTGCCAGTATTACACTTTTTAAAGTTGTATAAGGCCGCAAGCCACCAACTTTACGGCATTTGCTTCCAGGCGAGGTTTGTGTTCAGGCCTTAGCGGATTTGTTGACTTTTCGAGATGATGCTCTAGTGCAACTTCGTCATCACTTGGAGAGGGCTCAACAGCGTATGATTCGCTAAGCTAATAAACATCACCATCATGTTGAGTTTCAGATTGGGGAATCGGTTTATTTGAAATTCTTGCTTTTTCGCCAAACCTCTCTCTATTCTGATCGCAATAGGAAGCTGGCACCACAGTATTTTAGGCCTTTCGTGATTGAGGGACGGGTTGGAGTTGTAGCCTATTGACTAAAACTTCCCCCATCTACAAAAATTCATCCCGTTTTCCATGTGTCTCTTTTGAAAAGAGCAACTGGCACGGCAATAGCAGAATCTGAGCTGCCAGCTGACATTCTTTCTGTGGACCAGCCATATCTGCCGGAGAGGGTGCTACAGCAACGGTTTGTGGAGCTTGTTGGCCAACAAGTCAAACATGTTTTAGTTAAGTGGAGTGGCTTGAGCGATGACGAAGCTTCGTGGCTTGATATGGCAGACGTCCGTGGTCAATGTTGTTTCCGTCGGAGGGGCAATTGATAGCACGCCGCAGTGGCGAGTCTATAAGAGGGGTTCCCGAAGGATCTTTGGTCATTAGTATTTCGTTATTGTTTATGAAGTATTTGTTTATGTATTTCCATATTTGTTGATTAAGTATTTTAGTTAATTATTTCAATTGTTAAGTCTTTAATTATTCTGTTTGGGGTCTAACCCGTAAGTTGCATTTGTTAATGAGCTTAGGGTTCAGTAATTACCTAGGGTTTTCTTAAGTATTTTATAGGGTCTTCTACATTCATTTTGGGATATCAGATTTATTATTGAGTTACAACAATTTGCTTTTGGTCTCGTTTGAGGAGTTCCTGTTTTATTCCTATTTTCAATCACCTTAACTTTATCACCAAGTCTCCTTGGTTGACCTCTCTTACAAGCTATGGCATCAGCTCGCGCTTGAAAATGTCACCATTGAGCCAAACCACGCCAGCAGCCTTGCCTCCAGATGGCCCGAGATGGCTAGTAGCAGACCAAAGTCTACACCACACTACCAGTGTTTGCACATACTATCGGAGCTCAGGGAAACCCCTAAATCTTTGTCCAGTTTTAGGAGGGATCTCGCCTCTAAACCACCGTCGTTGCGCACTGCCGCAGGTATGCAAGCTCCACCACTTTGAAATAATGCCCAACACGTTGGGAACGGGTTTCTACGACTCTTAACGCGCAGATCTGAGCCTCTCCATACGCATCTCACACACACATACCTTCCCTTCACTTCACTAACCCAAGCAACACGCTACTTAGCTCGACATGAAAATAAAAGCAACAAAACAAGAAAGAAATAAACCAGAAAACATACTTAACATAAAAAATGGAATGTAACGGTCAAATATTTGCCTCTCGAGGACTTAACAGGAAACGTAAAGGGGTAGAGTTGTTTCTATTACACCGAAATCAAAATAGTTGCAGAGAGTATTGCTACGAAGAAGATAAGGGTTGTGATCCTTTTCAAATCCGTTTAGAGCTTCTTGGCGTCCAAGCTGGTCCCCTCCCAAGTCACAGTCCACTTCCTGTCCTTATTCGTCCTCGCTTCTCATTAGATGTTTTTGCAGTCGCTGGAGGGTATTGTTGCGGTTGTGCAGAGATCCGGTCAGAATATGTTGTTTCCATATTAGGCAAAGAGTTGACCATCAACAGTCCAGACTCCGTTGCCTGGCTTTTGCTGCATCTTGACCTTCACTCTACTAATCGTGACCATGATGTCTCTTCTTCTTCCTTCCTCAGCGCAGTTTTGGCTTTTGTCCCCATTGTGCCCCATTTAGCCACCATATTGCCCATTTTTCCCAACATCCAGGCCCTGAACATCAGTGTGTCCTCCCAGACACCAACAGACACAAACAAAAGAGAAAAAAATTCTATCTAGGCCTAAAACGGGCACAAAAAAGCACGAAAAATGGGCTCGTCACGAATGGAGAATTCTTCAATCTCAAAGAAGAATAGAAGCGTCATGAGATGGCACTCGAGCTGGGTCAGCATTCCATTGATCTCTTCCGACAATACTTTGAAAATGAAGACGAAGCAGAGCAATCGAGAAACACGTACATACGACAGAACGTAAGAGGCCGCGGAACGCTTTATTCGCAATTATTTTGCTGAGAATCCGATTTAGGGCGAAAATGTACTTCGCCGTTGATTTCGCATGAGCAAGAAGTTAGTCATACAGATAGGCACCACGTTGGTTGCTCAAGAGCCTTATTTTGAACAATGCCCGGATGCAACTGGAAGAATGGGGCTTCACCCATGGGTGAAATGCACTGTTGTTTTGAGGCAACTCGCGAATGGTAGACAACTCTACAACTAGCACATAAATTCTCAAAAAAAATTGTGAGGCCATCAAAGCTGCTTTCAGTAACATATATTTGAGGAGGCCAAACACCGGTGATGTCATGAGGCACAACTTTCCGAGTATGCTTGAAAGTATCAATTGCATGCACTGGGCATGGAAGAATTGTCCAACGGCTTTGCGAGGTGCGTACACAACATAGGAAAAGGGTCATCCCACGTTAATCCTTGAAGCAATTGCCTCTCAAGATTTGTGGATTTAGCTTGTTTTCTTTGGTGTTGTCGATAACAACAACGACATTAATGTGATTAATCAGTCCGACGTCTTCGCCGATGTTTTCCATGGGAAAGCCCCGACGGTCACCTTCGTCGCAAATGGCCACGAGCACCAAATAGGCTACTATCTCGCCAACGACATCTATCCGAAGTGGGCTACATTCATGAAGACAATACGAGCTTCAATAGATCCAAAGAGATGTCGATTTGCTCAGATGCAATAAGCTGCACGAAAGAATGTTGAAAGAGCTTTCGGTGTCCTCCAAGCTCGTTGGGCAATTATAAAGGGCACTGCTCGCTTGCATTTTCGAGAACACTAAAGCGACATCATGTACGCTTGCATCATTATGCATAACATGATCATTGAAGATGAATGATATCGAGCAAGTCAATTCACCCCGAAATCAAGTGTATTGGGCGACGAGAATGTTAATATGACACCAGTAATCATGGGCAGAACATGTGCATTCACACAATATGTTGAAAGACGGGCTCGCATTCAAGATGCAAGAGCACACGATCATCTTACGGACAATTTGATTGAAGAAATTTGGACGCATTTTGGTCCGCCCAACTAGCTCTAGCTTTGTATTTCAATATTATTGTATTTTTCTTATCTATTTCTTAAATTCAATAAAATTGTTCGATTTTTAATTCTATATATTTAGATAATTAATTTGGTATACTTATTTATTGTAAACAAAAATAAATTGAAAAACAAAATTAAATCATAATCAATCATTGGATCAACTTAGGGCTAAAAAATCCACCGTTGTAGAATTTTCACCCTAGGGCTATCAATCATTGGGACCCCATCAAAATACGATTAAATACTCATCACCTTAGAGGTGGTGGCGGACGGAGGAAGGGGCAATAGGGGGCTCCAGCCACTACCAACATTTTTTATCATTAGATAGCAACGATGCCAACGAATACTGCTGGAAAAAAATAGTCTCAGTAGGTTAGCCCCTACCACCATCGAAATTGGAAGGGAACCGGTGGCCTACAAAATTTTGGAAAGAGACGAAGAGCATCAAATCCTGTGATGTTTCTGTCAATCAAACTTGAATAATCGTGGCGCCGATTTGAGTCTTGAAGATGAAAAGTGAGCAACCATGGTTGATTGGTCTCTAAATAGAGCGCCGCAACGCAAAAAAATTAGAATTCTGAAATTGGGGTTATCAATTGGAATTTGGAGAAGAAGAGATGAGGATCGAATTGGAAAAGACAAATAACAATAAAAGAATGAAAAGTTGCTAAATAAAATATTAATAATTAAAGTCAAACATGTCTTTTACTTTCCATTTTTTAACAAGTGAGTTTAATTATTAAAATAATAAAAAGCAACTTTCGTTAGAAAAAAAAAATCTGATCTAAAACTAGAAGTAAAAATCTCGTCTCCCTCGCCTCGCCTCTCCAAATTTTCTCGGAAGTTTCGAGGTAATTGTTTCCTTTTTCTTAAATTTTAATTGCATATAAGCATATTCTCTTGTAAGTTGTAATTCTTTAGTGAGTATAATTTTGATGTTAGTTTTTAATGTAAATTAGGGTTTGCATCGAGTATTTTATTGTTAGAATAGAAATTGGATGACTTATGACTTGTGAAGTTTTGATGAATGCTGAATGTTGATAAGTTACTAATTTGCTAATTACTAGTGTTCATTTATATAATTATATTATTATAATTTAGAAATGTGAATTATTAATCATTAAAATGATTTTGTTATTTTTACTGAAAGATGGAGACGATTTTTTTACTATTTTGGTTGACGAGGCTCGAGATATTTCATTAAAAAAAACAATTGGCAGTTGTTTTAAGGTATGTGAATGATAAAGGACGTGTAGTTAAGCGATTTCTTGGAATTGTGCATGTAGCCAACACTACTTCTCATTCTTTGAAATATGCTATTGATGATTTGTTAGCAAAATATGGATTATCTTTATCTAAATTGAGGGGCGAAGGATATGATGGAGCTTCAAATATGCGGAGTGAGTTTAATGGTTTGAAATCTTTGATATTGCAAGAAAATCCATATGCTACATACATTCATTGTTTCTCCCATCAACTTCAGTTGATTATTGTTGTTGTTGCTAAAGAGATTAGGGCTATGAAAGATTTCTTTAACTATGTATCCATGATAGTGAATATAGTCGGGGCATCTTGCAAAAGAAAAGATAAATTGAGAGAGTTGGAACATGAAAGATTAATCAAACAACTCGATGATGGAGAATTGGTTAGTGGAAGAGGCAAAAATCAGGAAATTAGTTTGAAAAGACCTGGAGATACTCGTTGGGGTTCACATTACTTTACTTTGGTTATTCTTGATGGTCCCGGTAATGAGTATCTGGTGTATGGGAAGGAATACACGAGTTGCGATTTTTGCTTTCAAAATCTTTTCACTGAGTTAACTGCTTAGATCAGTTCGCTCGACAACTGAAAAGGTCAGTTGGAGCTGATCACACAGTTGGGTGCACAACTGACTCCTCTGACTGAGGGTCAGTTGTGTATTCCAACTGAGGTTTTAAAGAGTTAAGCTATGCGGAATTTGGTGGAAATTAAAGCTCGTTACTTAAACTAAAACCTTTATGAAAATAGGGGAAGGTCAAGTTCCCAAAACTTAGTGCAGTTTATAAATGTGCAGTTTGTATTTAGTCAGTTGGTTAGGTAACTGAAAGTAAAATGCTGAATATAAATATAAAAATGTAAAGGACACAGTATTTTAACGTGGTTCAGAGATTGACCTCTAACGGCGCGCGGTTTTCGCTTTCGATCTTATGTTTCTCGTTGAGGGCACCGCACGCGCATACAAAAACATTTGTAATTTTTCTAAGTGCCCACCACTAGGAACATCAAGTGGCAAATATTTAGGATCGAACCCAATGGAAGTTATTGTGGTGATTTCCGGTGTCACAGAAAGTTTGGAGGAGGGGATTTATTGCAGCCACGGAGGGCAACACATAAAGTAAAGAGACTGAAAAATAAATAACAGGAAATAAACCTTATCTTGGAATTAAATCGATCGAGGTTGGCATGAACAACGTCTCGATCATTGGTGCAACGATATTCACCATACATGTCTATCTCTCAGTTATAGGGTCTCGGCACTCACGCCCCTTTACTATTATCGTATCACGCACGTGAGCATTTCAACCAAAGCTCTTCCTTTCAGTACCGAGCCCTCCAAGTTACCTCGGGAGCCCACCTTACTGTCCACAAAATTAGCTTGCATCTGGAAAAGTCACCAATTGAGCCCTCTGCGTCAGCAACCTTTGGAACTAGAAGGCCCAAGATGGCTATAAGCATGGCTTGTGCCATACACCACACTCCAGCGCCCGCAATACGACCGGAGGTGAGGGGAACCCCTACACCTTTGCCCAGTATTGTCAGGGATTTTAAATCCGCCACTTCTCCGTAGGCCTCCGGTGAAGTCGTGGAGGCTCCACCACTTTAGAATCAAGTCCAGCGCGTCAGGAACGGGCTCGTATGGATCTCAGATGCCCAGTTTAGACCTCTCGATGATCACCGTGCACGCCTCACTTTCTCTCTAACCCAAACCAAGCTAAAAACAGCTAGCTAGGCAAGAAAGTAAAGAAGAAACGAAAATAAAACATCACTAAAGATTTATTGAACTGAAAAATGATTACATAACATGACCGACACCAACGTCGCCGGAAAAGAAGCAGTGCCCTCTCCCTAGAGGGGAGAGGGCTAAAAACGAAAACTAAATGGTGGTGTTGTTTCTCTACAACTAACTATGGAAGAAAATGGAGATTCTAAACTTCTCAAAGAATGCCTCTAATGGTGAAGGAGATGACTATTTATACTCCAGCTGCCAAGTTGGTAGGTAAGGTTTTGACCATTATCAAATCCGCGGAGACCTCTGTGGCGTCTGACTTGTCCCTTAGTAGCTGGCACGTCACTTTCAGTCTTTTTTCCTTGCTTCCTTCCCATTGGTCATCTTTCTGCTGCTGCTGGAGTTTACCTTTGAAGACGTTGTGGTCCTGGTCAGAGATGCTCTTTCCATTTTCGGCAAAGTGTTGACTTTCAGCATACAGAGTCTTCATGCCTTTGCCGTTTATCATCATGATGGCCTCGCACACTGACGTGGTGACCTCGTTGTCTTCGTTACCTTTCTTTTTTTCCTCTTTCCTCTTTGGTCTATAATTCTTGCCTTGGTCTATTTTGCCTTGATTTCTTCCTCTTTATGCCCAATTACCAATTTTTCCTATCTTGCCACCCAATGTGTTCTCCCAAACATAAAAAGACACAAAATAAAGGAACAAGACTCAATCTAATCCTAAACAAGACACTAAAAAAAGCACAAAAATAGGGCTCGTCATACCCACACACTTTAATTCATGCTTGTCGTCAAGCATGTGGTGCAACTTACCCGAAAAGACAAGAATAAAACTAACTCAAAGACACAAGAAAAGAAGATAACTCAAAGATACAAGACAAAGTCAGAGGCCAAGACACTGAATCTAATGTGCAAGAAATTTAACAAATAGCAAGCATTCAGAACAATTCAAAAATAAGTCATCAAATAAGTCAAAATTGAGCATCCAGCAAATGGTTCACTCCCTCACTTCACTCTCGTGTTTAATGGTTCAATTGTTTACGCTCAAAACACCTCATCTTGGCCATGCTATAGGCTTGCCTACTCGCTTGCTTCTCTATTCAGTTAGACAAAATTGTTGATCATCATTATTAGGACTTCATAGGGTTGTAATGTGGCTTTTAGGCATAGATGTGGAATTTACGGATCTGGGCTAGGGTCATCATGAGCTTGGGATTGGGCTTAGAGCTCACCAACCTTTATTAGTTTCCCCACCTTCTCGGGCCTTAGCACATAACCTAGGGCTTTATTTTATTTTTTTTTCCTTTTTATGCCCATTTCTCTTCTTTTTACACCTTGGTATGAATTTTGGAATTTCTTTTCCCTTGGAACGAGGTGATTCCCTAGATTGCCCACTATTTACATTTTTTGTTTACCCCCTTCGTGATCTCAGCTCCATATCATGCCCAAGAAGGCTTCACTGATAGAATTTTATCTGATTAATGAATTGTAAAGCTCAAAGGGGCTAGCAAATGATAATAGTAGTGTTGAAACTTTTAACTTATTGGGTTTGAAGAAGGAATTGCCCAAATCATCTAAACACCAACAACTAAGTCAAATAGAATTTCGAATAGCAAGCAAGCAAGTTCTAGCAGAATCCAGAATAGGAGTGTTATTTTCACACACAAGAAATGAACGAGCTGCGATGATCATGAATACAGCGTAAAAGCCCTAAAACTCACAGGTGATGCCCAACACTCATTCATCATACGTATCTACATACGACCATAATCAAACTGAAAATTCATGTTGCAAATTCACTAACATCAAGCTCATTAACCAACAGTCCTAGCCTATTGACCAATAACAAACATGTATCCCCACCCACACACTTTGCCTTGAGCAAAGTGGGTGAAATAAAGATACAACATAAAAACAAAGACATAAAACAAACACACAACAAACACCAAAATAAATAAAATAAAGAAAACGGAATATCCCACCTCATCCACACACTTTGCCTTAGGCAAAGTGAATCGATAAAGGGGGTAGACTAACAACAAACACAAAAAAAAATAAAGACTCAACAAAACAAAACAACACAAGGGAGAAACACATTAGAAGGCAGAAGGTGGTCTTAAGTACCAAAATATAGCATGGCAGAGGACTTTATGTGTTCCTCTGAGGTCACGCTGGTTTGTAGCAAGATCTCTCTGTATGCGACCGCAACTTCCTCCAGTTAGCCCAGGATACTGATCTCCACGCCTCATGTCTGAAGGTAGGCAGTAGACTTCATCTTGCCCCTTACGTGAGTCAGGGAAAGAAGGCCTTGCTGATGATTGTGCTTTCGCTTCTTAGTGTCCCTCCATATCTATTTTCATGCTCTCTACAATCCTAAAAATGGGCACTGCTGCAGTAGTACTACCCTGTTCTCTGCACAACATGAACAAACCGAACTTCTATGAAAATATTTCTAACCTAGGGTTAAGAGAAATAAACGCACCCAAAAAAAAGAAAAAAAAACACAAAGAAAAAGGAGATCACACTGGAAAGACAACCTCCCCGGCAATGACGTCATTTTTTACAGCGCGCGGTTTTCGCATTCAATCTTATGTTCATCGTTTAGGGCACCGCACGCGCGTCAAAAAATATTTGTAATTTTCCTAAGTGCCCACCACTAGGAATAACTAGTGGTAAGTATTTAGGGTCGAACCGAAGAGAAGTTGTTGTGGTGATCTCCGGTGTCACAAAAAGTTTGGAAGAGGGGATTTATTGGAGCCACGGAGGGTAACACATAAAGTAAAGAGACTGAAAAATAAAATAAGAGGAAATAAACCTTAGCTTGGAATGGAAATCGGTCGAGGTCGGCATGAACAATGTCTTGGTCATTGGTGCAACAATATTCACCATACATGTATGTCTCTTGGTTATAGGGTCTCGACACTCATGCCCCTTTACTTTCACCATGTCATGCACGTGAGTATTTCGACCCCAACTCTTTCTCTCAGTATCGAGCTTTCCAAGTCACCTTAGGAACCCACCTTACTCCCCAGAGAATTAGCTCGCATTTGGAAAAGTCACCAATTGAGTCCTTTGCATCGGCAGCCTTTGGATCTAGAAGGCCCAAGATGGCTATAAGCATGGCTTGCGTCACATACCACACTCCAGTATTTTCAGGGATTTTACCTCCGCCACTCCTCCGTAGGCCTCCGGCGAAGTCGTAGAGGCTCCACCACTTTGGAATCAAGCCTAACGCATCGGGAACAGGCTCGTACGAATCTCAAGAGCCCAGTTTAGACCTCTCGATGATCACCGTGCACGCCTCACTTTCCCTCACCCAAACCAAGCTAAGAAAAGCTAACTAGGCAAGAAAGTACAGAAGAAACGAAAATAAAACATAACTAAAGATTTATTGAACTGAAAAAGGATTACATAACATAGCTTACACCAACGTCGCCGGAAAAGAAGCAGTTTCCTCTCCCCAGAGGGGAGAAGGCTAAAAACGGAAGCTAAAGGGTGGTGTTGTTTCTCTACAACTAACTATGGAGGAAAATTGGAGATTCTATGTTTCTGAAAGAATGCCTCAAATAGTGAAGGAGATAACAATTTTTACTCCAGCTGTCAAGTTGGTAGGTAGGGTTTTGATCATTTTCAAATCCACGGAGACCTCTGTGGCGTCCGACTTGTCCCCTGGTAGCTTGCACGTCACTTTCAGTCTTTTGTCCTTGCTTCCTTCCCATTAGTCATCTTTCTGCTGCTGATGGAGGTTACCGTTGAAGACGACGTGGTCCTGATCAAAGTTGTTCTTTCCATTTTCGGCAAAGTTTTGACTTTCAGCATACAGAGTCTATGTGCCTTGGCCCTTTATCATCATGATGGCCTCGCACAATGATGTGGTGACCTCGTTGGCACTCTTCGTGACCTTTCTTCTTTTCTTCTTCCCTCTTTGGTTAGTAATTCTTGCCTTGGCCTATTTTGCCTTGATTTCATTCTCTTTATGCCCAATTACCAATTTTTTCTGCCTTGCCACCCAATGTGTTCTTCCAAACACAAAAAGACACAAACTAAAGGAACAAGACTCGGTCTAATCCTAAGCAACTAAAAAGAGCACAAAAATAGGGCTCGTCAACCTCTTACATCCACGACTTCCTTTTCGGAGAAGTAATCCACTAGATAAGTTTAGGCATGCTTATCAAACGTTCCACTTGCTTTGTGGTTACCAAGAAACCTAACCAGTTCGATTACAGGTTCGAACAAAACTTTACAATACTTTT
Source organism: Schizonepeta tenuifolia (assembly GCA_029490685.1). Lineage (NCBI taxonomy): Eukaryota > Viridiplantae > Streptophyta > Magnoliopsida > Lamiales > Lamiaceae > Schizonepeta > Schizonepeta tenuifolia. Next base: position 6,296,436 of record CM055957.1, read on the forward strand.
GCGGGCAAGTGTACAGCATGGTCTTAGATTACGGGTTCTAAGGGACCTAGTCTTAAATTGCGGGTTCTAAGGGACCTAGTCTTTGATTGCGGGTTCAAAGACAGACATGAGGTTTGGGGGTTGGGGGTTTTTCCAACTATAAAGCCTTCTACATTGATAGGAGTGGAGGCTTCGCCCTAAGGCTTAGAGACTCAATTTTTTGGGAGAGAGTCTGTTCAGAAACAAAATAAGTAAGAACCTATATTCTAGACTCGATCAAAGAAGGGGATTTTTGAAAGGTTAGATGAAAGAACAGGAGGAGGTGTGGACACTCGACTTCTACTTGTTCTTCGACTGAGGTGTTCTTGATGGAGAGAGTGGTGGGCTACTGCTTCTTCTTTTCTTCACCCTATGCGATTCAATCAACATCTTCCTCTCTTTTCTCTTTTCTCTCTCTCTCTCTCTCTCTCTCTCTCTCTCTCTCTCTCAGTACTCTCCCACAAAGATTTGATGTGGAGACCTCTATTTATAGAGGGATATCTAATTAGCCGTTGGAAAGAGCCGTTTAATCTCTGCCGAAAGGTATGACACTCCACCTGCTTTACTGGAAACTTTTCTAAAATAACAAATGTGACCTTTGCTTTTTGCACGTCTCTTTTGTCGGTTCATTTATAGTAAGTTCTCCGGCTGACTTGTGCTTCCTAGTAGATTTGAATTTGTACTTCAACTCTTCTACCTTCAACATCTTCAAAGTCTTCTCTTCTCAACTTTGTGACGTCTGACTTCGACACAATTTCTCTTCACGCTTGAGCTGCATGGGTCAGTTGAGGAGTCAACCAAGTCTCTTTCCAACTGAGTTCATGATCCAGCTGAGCTTGTGGTTCAACTGAGCTCGTGATCCAACTGACTTCTTCACGAACTGTCTTTTTCAGTTTGGCTGTCTTCTTCTACTTGAATCCTGTAAAGATAAAAATTCCTACGCTAAAACAATGAGCTCTAACTAAGTTCAGACTGATGGCTCTCATCTACTCAGTTAGGGTCAGTTGGGTTTTGGGATAAATCAAAACCTTTACTAATTTTCCCAACAATTCTCTATGTGGTCTTCAATTGAGAAAGTTTTGGAAAATGTACGTGATGATGCCACTTTTTTCTGCTAATAGAAGTACTGCGGAAGGTTAGGGATTGATGCGTCTTCTACTTTTGGGTCTTTTGGCCCTGTTTTTCTTTTCTTTTGTGTTTGTATAAGTCGTATAGGGGAGAAAATAGATATTCTTGAGGAGGAAGATTGGAAATGGACATGTGGATGAAATATGGTCAGAATGGGTATTACCGAGACAAATCAGCCCCGTTGTCGGATAATGATTCTCCCAGAAAGAGAGCTCAACGATGGACCACTCACAATATCTCGGAGTAGTGACAATCCCTGAAGAATTCCACCTGGTATGAGGCTAACCGAAGGATGCAGTCAGTACGACCATGACCGACAGCAGCAGTCAACAACCAGAGCTAAATATGGAAATATGCGTGGGTACTAGGAAAGGAAAGTCCTACCAGGCGGGATATCAATCAGATACGAGGATAAGACCAGAGATTGGAGAGAATCAAATCGTATCAAATCATATCTTCATATCTAGCAGATCAAGAGCTAAAAAAGGGATGTAAACCCTAGGCGAGAGGAGATTGACGGCTGCAGCTAGGGTTTTGATATTTTATACACTATCTCTATTTAAAGTCCAGAAGTGTAGATGGCGAACACACTTATCACTCCCCAAGATACAAATTTTGTTCTCAGCATTTTTCTTTACATTAACAGTATAAACAATTTACCGTTTTCATTTTCATTCCGTTGTTAAGAACAAATTCATGGCGGTTGGCCTTAGGTACTTTTTATTCTAAGTATTTCGTATTTTCTTTCATTGATGAGTTTATATACATGCATGAATTTGTCTTTCAATATGTGTGAGTAATTCCCCTGGTGAGATTTGGGAGGGAGAAAAGATTAACTATTGATATGTGAGTTATTCGAGAGGCATTTGTACGCTCGGTTGAGTTCAGTAGTTCCGGAGAGGTCTGAGCAGAAATTGTGAACAGTTCGGACCTAGCGGGTGATCTCCGCTCGGTAAGGGTTGTACCACGTCAAGCAAAGGTCAGGGCATGCCAGACAACAATGTTCAGTATGCCTGCGACCGAGTAGTTGAGCAGCTCCTTCAAGGATGTTGTAGATCTGGATGGCAAGGAACGGGCAAGGAGATACTGCGTCCTTCTTTGGTCTTGGGCTTCTCTAATGGCTATCCATCAACTGTGCTGAGGCATAAAGCCATGGTTATCGACCAAGGGACTCACCTCACGCATCGTAGACATATCGATGACTGGTTGGACGCGTTACCGGAAATGTATATCCCACGAGTTATGTCTGCTCTGTAGGTGTGGAGCCGAGGAACTTGGAAGAGAAGGTTGGTGAGGGTCATACTTGGAGGGATCGGGTATGACTACTATCTAAGGAGAAGTGAAGCAAGACCTTGTGACCGGAGTGAGGCCACGGCATTGTGACCGGGGTGAAGTGTGACCTTCGGACCAAGTGACTACAGGGGACTCAACTATCCCAAGTGTGGAATATAATCTCTTGAAACGCCCCAATGTCTTTGGGCCACGCCTTGAGCTAATATGAAGCATGGACGGATCTTTAGTATGCCTATGACCGAATACACATATCAACAATAATTATGACCTACCCCAAATCTTACCCCTTTTATATTTGATTCTTTTCAAGTTTAATTTGTGCAGATAAACAGGTTGAGACCGTGACAACTCAATTTGTGCATTGAAGAGTAAAGTAGTTCCTCACTCTTTGTGGGATCGACCCTAGCTTACCGCTAAGACTAGCTAGTCCGGTAGTGGGCATAGAAGCGTGTACTATCCGTCTGGGGTATACACAGCTATTTTGATCGTACCACACGATGGGTGCGTGTCAGGGATCACTAATGAGTTATCTCTTGCCCTACAACAAAAAATCAGAATATTGTTCAAGTTATGTCATTGATCCAAAGTGTGAAGAAACAACAACAAATCTTTAGAGAACATGGATTGGAAATCATTTGGGATCAAGCAAACAAATTTTGTGAGTCGCACAATATTTCAAAGCTTGATATGAAAGCCATTGTACTACGACGTGGTCATAAAAGGCATGGAGCATAACTCATTACAAATTTACATCATTATCGAGTGGAGATCTTTTATCAAGTACTATTAAACATTTTGATGTATTTTCTTTATCACAATATTTTATTCACACATTATTTTATCGTTGTTGAAATTTTATGTTGTTGATTTGACGATACAAGAAATGGATAATCATTTTTCTGAAGTTAGCACTAATCTGCTAAGATGCATAGCGTGTCTTGATCCCACAAATTCTTTCGCCAAGTTTGATATTCAACATGTCATGCGTCTTGCTACTTTCTATCAAGAGGATTTCTCACCAGATGATTGTAAGTATCTTCCACAACATCTTAGTAATTTCATTGCTAATGTACGATGTGATCCTCAGTTTTTGGCAATGTCCAATTTGGGAACTCTTGCTCAAAAAATGGTCGAAACTGGTAAGCATTTGGTTTTTCCAATGGCTTATTGGATTATTGAGTTAGCATTGGTTTTACCTATTACTACTACTTCGGTTGAGAGAGCATTTTTTGCAATGAAGACTATCAAGACTGATTCGGGAAATCGAATGGGAGATGAGTGGATGAACAACAATTTGATGGTGTACATTGAGAAGGAAATTTTCTCAACTATTAATGATGAGAAGATCTTGCAACATTTTCAAGCGATAAAACACGTAGAATGCAGTTGCCGCCACTTTAACTAGGTCATTTTTAATGTATTGAAACAATATTAATGTACAATATATTTATATATTTTGATCTTTATTTTTATTATGTTGTTTTACAATATAATATATAGTTATTAAATAAATTATATATATATTGGATGAAAATTTTCTTTTTTTTGAAATACAGGAAAGCTCCCACCACCATTTTTCTCTACGTCCGCCACTGCTTAGGGCTATAATACCCACTGTTGTGAATGTTCCAATAATCTAGATTGAGAGTGATGGATGAATGAAGAAGAAATCTGTGGAGATGAATTAAGAAAGTGATTTAAAAAGATAGAAGATGGAAATTGCAAGGAATTTTATAGAAATGATGTAGAAATTGTGAAGGGAATAAGTAGTATTTATATATGAAATAAAGAATAAAAAAATAAAAAAAAATTAGTGGGTGCCGATGCTAGCCAACCATCGTATTCCGGCGAAAAAGAGCTATGGCCAGCTGAATTCAATATATATATATATATATATAGTAGAAACTCCAGAAAAAAATACTCTATTTAGGAATAAACTCCCATTTTATCATACTAGTAGGAGAACACGTGCGTTGCACGTGAATCTTATTTGTATTATCAATTATTATATGTTATTTCAATTGGGAAAATCTTATGTAATTATTGTAAAAACAACTATAGCATTTATCGGAGAGTTTAATTTTGATTTACTAATAAAGGTGTAAAAAGTAAAAACTAAAGCTAAAGTATGAAGAATATTATTCTAAAAAAACTAATCAAAGTTTAAAAAACCAAAATGATGTTATTCTTATTAAATCTTTTTTTGTTTGACCTTGTTGAGAAGAGATCATATTTTATTCTTTTTATTATTTCGAGATTAATTTATCCAATGATAGATTATCATCGCTATCGCTTGGGATGTCAGTGCAATCTTCATCTTTGTTTTGTAATCTTAAACGTTTTTTTAGATTCTTCTTTTCATCCTTCCTTACTTCATCAAGATGTAACTCTATGTTTTATTTGGTCTTTTCTTTTATTTGTATTGTCTTGACATTTTTTCTCGACTTTTTTATATTATGGGATAATATCATTATCAACATATATATATATATAATTATAAATATAATATTTAAATATATTCGAAAAATAATAAGCCAACAAGAAATTCATTTAATTTATACTTTCTAGGGGTAATATCATTTAATTTATATTTTGTCCGCATCATTCCTAAGTCAAAAGCAATAACATGAAATTCCATTCTAGGGGAATATCATTTAATTGATATTTTCTACACATCATTCCTAGGTCAAAAGCAATAATATGGAATTTCATTCTATTTGATAAGTTATTGGTACTATGATATTATCTCTCACCCCCAAATGAAATTTTCAAAAATTTAGTATCTGAGCGAGTATGATAATCCGACTCAGAGATTTTATGGTGTTAGAATTTGAAGTATTTTTTATTTTTTCTTAATTACTTGAAAAATATGTATAATTTTGAAATTGAAATGCATGTGTTTATGTTTTCTTAATGAAAAATGTTTTCTTGTAAACTAAAAATTGTGGATATTGACAAAGCTAGAGATGTGTTTCTGCTACCCTTTCCCCATTCATTGAAAGTTCTTCCATTTCTTTACCCATTTCTTCTACCATTTGCTCATCCACCACAAGTTCTTCAACTAAGAATTCAACTATTTTTTTTACCGTTTCTTCACCCATTTTGTCATCCACCCTTCAACCATGAATCTAGTCATTTCTTCTACCATGGTATAGTAGTATTTTTTTAATTCATTTATGTCATGTACCATTTCTTCACCCATTTCTTTTGCCATTTGTTCGTTCAGCTCAAGTTTTTCAACAGTGAATTCAGCTACTTCCTTTACCCTTTATCCTCGTCCACCATCCATCAACCATGAATTCAATCATTTCTTCTACCATTGTATAGTAATATCAATTTTAATTTCTTTTAAGATCATTCCTGATTTTATTCTATGATTTTATCTCCATCTAAAAACTGTACAATTGAAAATAATTTCGACAATCTGAGATCATTCTTAATTTTATTCCAGTTAGTAAGAGGAGTCTTGAACTAAGAAACAGATCCTAGAAGCTAAAAGTTGGTATCTTGAGCAATTGCAATAATCGGATTAATTGATTTTCCTGGTATAGTAGATGCTATTACACATGCAATCATACTCAATTCGATGGAATTATTTGATCTTAAAGGAGATCTAAGATATATCATAATAAACTATTTCATATGCTATAAAAGAATAGACTCCACATCCTGCAGATGCAAGCTATTAATAAAAATTGCATACTTATTTTCTATATATACTTGCAATACCACAATAAAAATGGATTCAATACAATAAAATAATGTTTATCAATATATAGACATATATGGGTGTGCATCTTCGAAAAGAAATACTACTTGCTATTATATTTTTTTTTTCAAATTACAATTTTTTAAAAATCTAATAATTATTATTTACATTTGTTTAAGAATATAAATTTTGTGTTTCAAGTAAGAATTTATATGTAACTTATGTATGGCATATTTATATGTACAACTGATATATATTGGAGTTAAACAAAGTATTAATTAGGAAATAGATAATGAAAGATATTGACTAACAAAACAATGTTGCCTATCTAATTTTGCTTTTGAACATCAAGGTGTTATTGTTTGGGAGCTAGTCGGATTAAAAGTCTTGACTTCTTGAAGTTGTTGATGTCAATTTGGTTTAATACAAGTTTTTTACCCCAAAAAATATATTGTTGTGTATCATAGCAGTGAAAATCATCAAATCAATTGAGCTATAACTATAAGAGTCAGCTTTCCCTTATCAACAAATATATCTTACTTGTCAGGGTGAAGCATGATAGAATATATTTTTAATTGAATGTATGCTCAAACCTCTATATCATTATTTGGCAAAACTTTTTTTTTACTTGGGTAAAGAGAGAGTGGTGGAGGTTGAAACCCTAAAGCTTACTGCGTAGAGACTAAAGCCCACCACCGGGATGTTCACTTGGGGACTCTAAACTTAAAATTCTTTGAAAATCATATATTACGATGTTTGATAAGTAGTTTTTTCCGAAGCAACTTTTTTGTCATGGTAGTTTCTGCATATATTAATTTCAACACTCTTTGAGCATGACATGGCTCACATTCTAATTTCTGCTGATTTAGTTTAATATTATCAATTCATTCGTAAACCTTTTATAAATTACATTGGTATAAATATAATATTTAAATAAAATAAATAATAAAAATAGTAAATTGAGGAGCCTATTTCATTATATATACTTTTGTCCATATAAGTTTAAAACTGATCTATAGTGTCCCTGATCTCTATGATGTAATGGAAGTTTCTATGTATCATTCTCGTCTTTCATTTATTTTTTTCATTCGTTGTTGTAACAAACTAATTTATATGCCCTAATTACATTCCACTCATTATTTAAGCTTAATGGCCCTGATATAAACGAAGTGAGAGGAATGAAGATTAACTATATAAAACATGTTTAATTTAGTAAGTTGAACTACATTGGCGAATCACAGAGGTGTACAACACACATAAAAGATGAACCGCATCAGACATGACTTATAAGGTGTTTGTGAAATTTATATTTCAAACATATGATTAAAAGAAGGGAAAAGTAACAAAAGCAACCTCAACATAGATTTCTTTATTATAATTATAAACGTGTATTGCACGTATAACCTCTTGTTTATGATAATTAAGTATTGTAGATAATAATATATTTGAACAAAAATAAAATTGTAATATTGTTAATTTTGATTATCAACTTTAATGTATGTGTAAAGAGTACACATAAAAAGACAATCTATCTATAATTTAAATATATAATTAATGGGGTTGCTAGTACCCCATATTGTACAATTAACGGATGTCTCGTGTCGTTTGATTTCTTTTTATTCTTCTACATAAACTAGCCCCATCACTCCTCTATCTCCGTCATTTTTCTCCTTAGAAAACTATTTTATCCAATTAAACTTGAATAAAATCTTTAATCTATACTTATTACATGATAAGAGCGGATACAAAATTGAATTTGCTTAATATGTTCCTCTTATTATATTGATTTTTGCGGGCATTATTGTAAATTTATATTAAATTTATATTCTAGTTGAACTTATGTATAAACTCCCCACATGTAAGAATCATTCTCCTAATGAAACTCTTCATACACCTACCATAAACCAATTATAGTTATCATACTTCCTCCGTCCATCGTTTCTTGCCTACATTCTGTCACAACCCCAAATCCCGAGGGACGGCAGAAGCCGGGGTGCGACTTAGATTGGATTAAAGAAACGGGGTAGAAAGGGGATAAAAGAATAGACATACATAAAAGACATCATAATCTCTAGGAACAAGACTTCATTATCAAAAGAAAGAGTTGATCTCGAAGGATCACTCGAACAAGATCTCAAAAGATTCTAAGTTATAAGTACAGAACTTAAACCAAAAGTGACATTCATAATTACATAAGTGAGTCTAGAGTTTGGCAGCGGAATTGTAAACTACATACTAAAGTCCTCCCTATCAACAACATTTAATCAACCGTCGCCGCTCTGTCTCTCAACCTGCACATTTAGAAAACATATGCAGGGCTAAGTACAAAAGCACTTAGTGGGCACATTGTCGAAAACATAATCATAAGTATAGATAATCAGGCATTTCATTTCTGTAGCACATCGGGGTTTTTCATTAAATTCCCGTGTCTACTAAACATTTTCTTTCTCATTTTCATAACTTAGCTTGTACAAGCATTTTTCATAGATATTTTGTTCAATCTTAACCATTCATAATTCACCGTGGCTGGTTACCCCTCAACAAGATACCACATACACCACAGGCTACAGTGTACACTAACTTTGGAAAGTCCCTTTTGACTAACTCAAAGTCGATCGTTTAGTTAACCCCTTTTGGCTAACTCATAAAGTACAAGAGAACTCACATAAAACAAATAGTTCATGCCATGATTATCACTTTGAAAACACGATTATCAAAGCGATAAAGAAAAGGTTTTCGAGCATTGCTCATTTTGTTTCATATATAAAAGAAAGCCCACCTTGATAGAATACAGAACTAAGACACGTGCTTCCGTCTTCTGATCTTCCGTCCTATCCTTGGTGTTGACTTCCTCCTTCATTGTAAATAATCATACTTTAAAACTCGGTCGCAAACGATAAACGAATACGGAGAATCGAGTTAAGTTTTAGTCCTTTAGACTTTTTAGGCATTTGCACGCTAAACTAAACTCTTTTTATTAAACAGAAACGAGATACGAACACATCTCGTTTGATACTCACTCGGTTCTGTACTTGACACTTAGGTCAGTAGAAAGAAGGTAGTCGATGACTTTAAACGACTTAAAAGATCGAAAGAGTTCAAGTTGAGAAGAATTCAACTTAAGAATCTAAGTTCTTGAAATTACTGCACAGATCAATAAGTCCACTCAGAACAGGGGATTTCGAAACAGGGGACGAATCTTATACCAAAAGAAAGGTACGGGTGTCTAGTTTACTCTCCAATTTACGGATATCGATTGTGATAAACGAGCTAGGAGTTATGACAGTTTCCGTAGAAGGTCGCAAAACTGCCGAGTGAAACCCTAATGCTCAATAAAGTCGACGCACGGTTTTCTAGGTTCGTTTTATGTTATCGTACGTAAATTCTCACCAAATTTATACATCAAGGAAGTCAACACGCACTATCATACGTGAAGAACTCCTTTTCAATCCTCGTCTATAAGCACGACGTTTAAAACCTCGTCTCTTCAACTATACAATTACTATACCAAAACAAATTCTAACTTCTCGTTTCTACTTCTCGTTCACAACTATAACTTATCATTTCATAACTCAGATGAACATGTCGTCAACTACAAACTTGTTCATTTCACAATAACGATCATTAATATCCAATTACTTTCCTTATTCGCCTTTTCTAACGATACTTAGGTTCGATTCTTCGCCTCTTGTGAAAAATCCGACGTTATTAGAATTCGTTCTAACTTTCCGATTATGATCATCATCTATCACGATTCATAAATACGTAATTCACATCCTCATATCATTATCTAATTTCGACTTATCGTCGATCGTTCGTCTCTTACTATAAATTTTACGTTCTCCGTTTTCGTTCAAATTTTACAACAACGATTATCATCTAACGAGCATTACTAACATGCAAATCATATTATCAAAACATTATCGAGCTTAAACTTATCGACACGTCTTCGTCTCTTACATTTCTCGTTTTATTTTTAGAAAAATCCCAAATAAATATATAATCATCCTCATACATTGCATATCTCATTTCTATTAATCAAACGAGCATATCATAACATTTACTATATCGAATCATGCATTATTCGTCTCTTAGGTTTCAAATTTTATTTTTAAAAAAATCTAAATTAATTCATAGAGTCAATTAGTAACATGTAGAACACTAATCTATCGATCAAACGTCAAAGAAAACGAGCTACGATCAAGCCCCCAAAATTCCCTAAAAATCAGTCATGACGTAAAATAAAGAGAGTGATTTTTCTTCATGATTCAATCCGTAGAATCTATTCCTAAGCATACTAGAACATGAATCGATCAAGGATCAACCTCCTATTTCATTCCTTAATTTTCGAAAAAAATAAAAAGAGGGAAACAAGCTTTTGTTCGGTTTATATTGGAGACGAAGTTCTTACCTTGCGTAATATGGACTCGGATATGGAATCGATCGGTAGATGAAGATCTTAAGAACTTGAGAAGAGCTTGGAGTTGAAGCTTTAATGGAGGATGAAGAAAAAAATGAGAGAGAGTATGTGTATGTGTGTTGGCAGTATTGAGAAGGAAGAAGAGAGGGATGATGGCTCATGTTTAGATATATAAAGTGAATGAAATATCTAACTAAAGTCATGGTGAGTCGCTAAGGTGTGTTTGGCGAGGAATTAATTAACGAAAATGTCTCATTTCCGGCTCTTAAACGACGATTAAAAAGTCGAGGAATGATTTCTAGATAGTTTCGAATTCGACGAAATCTAATTCGTCCGTTAGATTGGAAATAATTTACGTACTCGAAAAACCTAATTCGTTTTTCAAAATCCGAGAAAAAGTCGGGACATCACAGTCCAAATTTCGTCCGGAAAAATCATAAAAACTAACTTTCTCCGGTGAACTCGTATCGAAGAAAAAGTGAATGTAAATTCTGACGGAATTTAATTCTGAGTTTTCGGACGAAAAAAATTACCGGACGCGAAAATCCTAATACAGTAGTCGTTCGTCCGACTTCTGGAAATTATTTTCTGAAACGGATTTCACTGTAAATCTTAGAATCGAAAATCCTTAACTTAGGCGTGCAAAGCCTTAATTATTGTTAACTTTCATTTTTAAAGACAGTAGAAATAGTCGGGGTATTACAACGGCCATCCCCCGAATTAATAATTATTTTTAATTTACTAAAGATATATGATTATGTTCCTAAAGTGTGCTATTAAGTATATCTTCCTTTTTTAATTCATTAATTAGTCACACATGTGATATGTTGACTTGTACGTAATAAGCTATCTGTATATCTTGATAATTATTATTTAACCCCCTTTTATTGAAAGAGTTCCGCATATTGTGTTTAAATAATTCCTTGATTATTAATCAGTTTTTTTTGTTTTTAAGTTTTGTAGTAGTAGATCTTTCGATAGACCTCTAATGTAATTAGGATTCTTCAATTAAAATAAATATAATAATAGGATATAATAGGCAAATCAAATTTTGTAAGAATTCACTCTTTTATAATAGGTATAGATATAGATAAACTTGGGACTAGTTATAAATATGAATAAACTCTATATTTGTCATAATTTATATTTTTTTTCCGGTCTCATATTAAGGAAATACTTCTCCATTTATGAATAAATCATACTAAAAAAATAATATATATATATATATATATATATATATATATATATATATATATATATATCATTACAATAGATTTAGGTTGATTTAAAATACTTTTCTAAAGTTGCTTGTGACAATGGCTTCATTTTTTTTGTAGTAACCATATCCTTTGATTAGCGTGTCTTCAATAGTTCGTCCATATGACAACCTTCTTGTTGAACCCAAAATATTTCTAACTTGTTGAGCAAGTTAAATGCATACTTTTAAGTTATGGACTCTACATATTCTAGGTGGAATAAATCAACACATGTATTTGCACATAATACATTAAGCAATACATGTATTTAGTAATTATAATATTTAATTAGTGTTCGTGTACATTAAAATTAGAAGAAACAACAAATCTTCTTCGAATTTTATTTAGTAATAACCTCCTATTTTGTCATATTTTTCTACAGTCCCAAAAGTATTCTTTAATAGAGGTTTTACTGTATATATTTTTAATAAGGCATGTGTATTGCACGCGGCACACACAATCACCGATGAGCCGGGTGAGATGGGATGATCCGGGCACATTCGCTCTTGCCATGTTATTGATGAAGCTCATTAAAAAGTTGGCTCGAGCTGAGCCTCACTGATACCGATGCTCTAAGTTGCATTTGTAAATTGTTTGTTTTGCACGTCTTCATCTGCCCATTGAAAACTGGAATGGTCACAGGAAGGTAGATAGACCGTCTACTACTAATTCGGATAACAGAATTAATTATCCCTATGCAAGCAGTTATAATAGGCTTTGAATTATGAGAATATTATCCTTATTAGACACCTTTAGACTAAAAGTAATAGTTGTAGCCACACTTTTAATTTACAATAAAAAAGGCCACTCTTTCATTGATTGGACAAAAATACCCTTCCTTCTCACCTACTTTTCCTCTCTCTCTCCTACTCTTCTTCTCTCTCTTCTACCTACTTTTCTTCTCTCTCTTCTTCTTTCTCTCCTATTTTCTTCCAGCACGTTTTCTTCTCCTTCTCTTCTTCTTCTTCTTTTTCTTCTTCTTTCCTCTCTCTTAGTGTATTTTATTTTTTTTTTGCCGGAAATAAAGCTTTATACATACCGTTTTTCTCCTCTTTCGACGGCGGTAGTGGTAAGAGAAAAAGTTCACCTTTGTTTTCAATCATTTTTCTCCTATTTTGCCGGAATTTTTTTTTTCGGTGGTGTTGGTTGCTCTTCTCCGGCTCTGTTTTCAGACAGATTTGCGGCCGCTTTGACGAAAATGGAGGGACTGTGTGTTATACCGTTTGATTTTCATTGATTTGACGAAGAATTTTTGTTGAATGTGAGGATTGATGTGTGGAATTTTGTATTTATTGCAGTTGTACGATATAAAGTCAGACGAGATAGGTTTAAGTCGTGCATTCGTAACAATGTTTGATTGTGGCCATGAATGAGTTTTATATCGTATCATATATTGTACGATATACATAATATCGTAACACATTAGCCACATGCACGTACGATATTAGCAATATCGTTACACACTAGCCACATGCAACCACATTCACGTAGGAAATGACACCAGATTACATGTACGATATTGGTAATATCGTAGCATATTAGCCACATGCAATCACACTCACGTAGCATATGATACGATATCGTAGCTTGTATTTGTACGATATATGGTATATCTTAACATCGTTTGATATCTGACCGTGTGATATTTTGATGCAGACTATGAATTGTTGTTTAATTGTTGCTCATGGTGGATCATGGAATGAGAATATATATGAGGGTGGGAGGAAAGAGTACATACCTATACCACCTGATGGGATAAGTTATGAAGATTTATTGAGTAAGCTTGAGATTCGGATGAAGAAGGACAAGAGAATCTTTATATTTGAGGTTGATGCCCTTGTTACTTCTCCTACTAGAGAATCTTTATATTTTGAGGTTTAAAGTGATTTCTGGAATGAAGAGTAACACTGTTGATGTTGCTGCTAGGGAGTGCTCATGCCTCGTGTTTCAGTTTGACTTGATCCTATGCTCACATGCCTCAGCTGCGATAAGGCGTCAAAGATGTAGATAGAAAGGTGTCAAAAATGATTTCATATACGAGATTGGGCAATATCGTAACACATCAAGTACGATATTGGGTAATATCGTAACACATTAGCCACATGCAACCACATTCACGTAGCAAATGACACAAATTTAACGTACGAGATTGGGAATATCATAACCTATTAGCCCCATTCAATCACTCTCATATACGATTTTCCCAATCTCGTAATACGCATTATTATTTCATGAAATGTCGTTACATTAATGATGATTTTACATTCATCATAATTTCATGACATGTCATAAATTGCTCAAACTTACGTACGAGATTCATAATATCGTAACATCTCAAGTACGATATAGCGAATATCGTAACAACATATAATCAGTTTCAGGCACGATTTTTAAATATCGTAACAAATATACACACATGAAATCAATTTAACGCATGAATTCTTATATCATCCCATCAATTGTTCATGTTCAGCTACGAGATAAAGAATATACTATCTACAGAAATCTTATTTTTCAAATCTCATAACAGATGACACAAAATTTATGTACGATATTGGCAATATCGTAACACATTAGCTATATCTATATGCATCCATATTCACATACGATTTTTCAAATCTCGTAACAACTGACACAGAATTTATGTACGATATTGACAATATCGTAACACATTAGCCACATGCAATCACATTCACATACGATTTTTCAAATCTCTTAACAAATGACACAGATCTCACGTACGAGATTCATAACATCGTAGCTTCTCAAGTACGATATTGCGAATATCGTAACAACATATAATCAGTTTCAGGCACGATTTTCAATTATCGTAACATATTTGTTATGAAGTCGTAGCATTATTAGCTTCATTTAGCTCGTGTGTTGAGAAAATCTGCAATTTTAGTATTGTCTTTGTTAATGCATGTACGCATGTTGTTACGACATTTAATCTCGTATACTCGATTATAAGTCGTATGTTTGTCTGTTGTTATGATATTCCTGAATCGTAGCAACAAAACATGATATGATTATTTCTTTGTTACGATATTTCGAATATCGTACAACATATATGGATACAAATATTTCTTTGTTATGATATTCATAACATCGTATTTAATGTGTCATAGTTTTGCTTAAGCAGGTTGTTACGATATTCATAAAATGATTAATTTCATACGAGTTTATAGAAGATAATCATAAAATCGTACAAGTCGTAGCAAAAATAATAGATACGATTTAAAGTAAAGTCGTAGCAATCGTACTTACAAAATTCATTATATCCATGACTACAAATACCCTTGAATTCAATTTTCAACTTTGGAGAAGCGTAATAACTTTGAAGGCCCGAATGAACATTGAAGTCCTCCAGGCGCATAAAGGCTCCTATAACTGATCCCATCACTACAACCTTTGCTTCGGGCACGATAAAGTCGAGCACTTTGCGAATCTCTCCGATTAAACCCTCGTAACCATAGCATTGGACTCTGTGGTGGGGAAATTTAGTCAACGCTGGTCGGACACGTGTTCACGCAACCTTGAAAATAATTAGATACAAAGGTGTCAAACTGTATTCATGTACGAGTTAAACAAAATCGTAACAAATCAAGTACGATTTTAGGAATATCGTAACAACATACACACATGCAATCACAAAAATACAAACAATTCGCATTGTCGTGGCATCAATTTCTCACGCTCACGTATGAGATTAACAATATCGTAACAGACCAAATACGATATTGGGAATATCGTAACAACATACGCACATGCATTCACAAAACCACAGACAATTCCTATTTGCGTGCTATAAATTGATCACCCTCACATACGAGATTAACAACATCGTAACAGACCAAGTACAATATTGGGAATATCGTAACAACATACACACAAGCAATCACCTTAACTACATACATGCATTCACTATTAATTCGTATTTCGTAGCATCAATTTTTCATCCTCACGTGCGAGATTAACAATGTCATATCTACAGAAGTACTATTTTTCACACATGGTATCCTCAAATCTCAAACAAATCTCAAGTATCGTAACATCGTACACACATGAAGTCCAAAAATATAAATAAATCGTTAATATCGTATCAATTTTAAACAAAATACATGCACAAATTTGTCGAATCGTACCAAATATGTAGCAATATTCCCCAAAATAGCTACAAAACATGCATGAATAGGTCAGCCTCGAGTACAAGTTCAACAAAATCGTAATCACATAAGTACGATATTCCATATATCGTAACATCATACACACATGAAATCCAAAAACACAAACAAATCGTAATATCATATTAATTTTAAACAAAAACATATGCAAAAATTTATCAAATCGTACCAAATATATAATATTCATCAAAGTAGCTAAAAAATATCTTTGAATTGGTCAGTCTTTAGTACGAGTTTAATAAAATCGTAGCCACAGAAGTACGATATTTCTAATATCGTAACATCGTATACACATAAAATCTCAAAAACGCAAACAAATCGTAATATCGTATCAATTTTAAGCAAAAACATGCACGAATTTATCAAATCGTACCAAATATGTAGCGATATTCTCCAAAATAGCTACAAAAATATGCTTGAATAGGTCAGCCTCGAGTACGAGTTCAACAAAATCGTAATCATATAAGTATGATATTCCATATATAGTAACACATTAGCCACATGCAACCACGTTCACATACGAGATTGGCAATATCGTAACACATTAGCCACATGCAACCACATTCACGTAGCAAATGACTCAAATTTCATATACGAGATTGGAAATATCGTAACACATTAGCCACATGCAACCACATTCACGTAGCAAATGACACAGATTTCATGTACGAGATTGGAAATATCGTAACATATTAGCCACATGCAACCATATTCACGTAGCAAATGATACAGATTTCATGTACGAGATTGAAAATATCGTAACACATTAGCCACATGCAATCACATTCAGGCACGAGATTGGCAATATCGTAACATATTAGCCACATGCAACCACATTCACGTAGCAAATGACACAGATTTCATGTACGAGATTGGCAATATCATAACGCATTAGCCACATTCAATCACTCTCATGTACGATTTTCCCAATCTCGTAACACACATTCTTATTTAATGATAATTTTACATTCATCATAATTTCATGCCATGCCATACATTGGTCAAACTCGCGTACGAGATTCATAACATTGTAACATCTCAAGTACGATATTGCGAATATCGTAAAAAAATATAATCAGTTTCAGGCACGATTTTCAAATATCGTAACAAATATACACACATGGAATCAATTTAACGCATGGATTCTTATATCATCCCATCAATTGTACTCAGGTACGAGATAAAGAATATCGTACAATATCGATGAATGTCGTATCATAAATCCTAAATAAGGAAGAAAATCGTAACAATATCGTATCAAAAATCCTAAATAAGGAAGAAATCATAACAATTTGTGCGGATAACAAGCAAGAAATTTGCACATCAAACACAATACCATAACAAAAAACATGCACGAATTTGTAAAATCGTACCAAATATGCAACCATATTCCTTAAAATATCTACCAAACATACATGAATTGGTCAGTTTCAAGTACGAGTTTAATAAAATCGTAGCAACAAAAGTACGATATTCCGAATATCATACCTCATTCATATGAACAACAAACGTTGTTATGAGTGTACGACTTCAATCAATGTCGTTGCATCTGTAAATCGTACAACTGCGAAAATTTTCGAATGAAAAATCACGGTGGTTGATAATCGAGGTGGTGGAGAAGCAAAAGAGCGTGACGACGGAGAAGCTGTGAATCGGGGCGTCGACGGAGAAGAAGAAAAGCGAGGCGGCGGCGTAGATTTGGTTTTCTAGAGAGAGAAAGCAAAAGGAGAGAGGTAGAGAGAGAGAAAGAGTGAGAAAGAGAAAAATGTACGGTGGTGGTGGTGGTGGTTGGATAGAGTGGCGGAGCGGCAGAGAAAGGGTGGTGGTGGATGGGGGAAGGATGGTGGAGCGACGGTGGCGGTTGGCGGAGTGGCGGCGGCGGTGAAAGATGGAGAAGGAGATGAACGAGAGAAAAAGAGAGATGTAAGAGAGAAAGAGAGAGGTAGAGAGAGAAAGTTGCTGGTTTTTAAATTTAGAGAGAGAAAATGAGTGGTGAAAATGCTTATATATACAATGAAAATAACCATCCACTAACTAGTAAGGGTATTTTTGTCCTAAACTCTAAAAGATGGCCTTTTATTGTAATTTAAATGTGTGGTTAAAAGTATGTTTTTTAGTCTAGAAGTGATCCTTCTAGTAGTTGACTCTTGAATTATTGCTTTTACTTTTACCTCATTTAATTTATTTTACCTCATTTACTTCAAAATTGACTATTTGTCCCTTGTCAGAGGTGTTCCAGAAATGTCTGTGATCGATATCGAGTAAGTAGTTCTACGAACGAATGGATCGTATCGACTTGGAAAATGGAAAGATTTGTACAAGTTATACGTTTCGTCACCACTTTGTGGAAAATCGTTAGGTATGAAATATGTTAGATACTTGTGATTAGATTGGTGAAATAGTATCTCTTCCCCCTCAAAAGCATGTTTTTTTTAAAAAAAATATTTTATTGTGAATGAACAAGATATTGAGGAATTGTCCATAGGTAAGATTATAATTATTGATGCAGGCCTTTTCCACAGAGAACATTGATGCTAGAGAGAGATTCATACTAGAGAACATCAATGGCCTCATCGAAACTTCAGATGGAAATAACAACAATAGATTATATTAATAATCAAACATTTTGTTTACAAAAGCTGACTACCATTCTCACTTCCAAAATCATCCGCATCAAACCAAAATAGAGTACACTCTTTTGATTAAGAGTAAAGCATGGGCGCAATTATTTCTACAGCTATGGTAGCCGGGGAGGGCGTGGGAGCTTTGCTTTCCGGCGGTATCGCTGGCTTTACAGCCTGGGCGATAAGGAAGGTGCCACAAATGGGTTTTAAGAAATTGACTGCAGGAAATGAAGATGAAGTAGCTGTCAGGAAATTCCTTGCAGAAAATGATCACCTCTTGAAGCTTGTATTGCAGAATTGAACTGGTCTTTAATTAGTTACTGGTTTAATTAATTAGTTCTCTCTTTTTATTAAGTTTTTACTTTGTGTAAGCTCACTACTTCAGTTTATGGGCCTGGCCTTTTTTGTAAGGAAAATATGATTTCGCCTTAATTAATCTTTCAGTTATAATATTTCTGTCGGAATCAGCAGAATTTGTGTATTGGTTTGGACGCTTTCCTGCATTGAATTTCAATAGTACTTAGTATCTTCAAAGGAGTGTGCATCTCATGATTTTTGTAATTGTTTTTTGATCTCTCAAATGTACAAGCATCTGATATAGCTATCCCACTATTAATGTGATTTATATAGCTACTGGAAAATACGAAATAAATTATTGTAAAATAGTTTCAGACTTCAATTTTTGACACTAGAGGCGAATTTCTGTCAAATGGATATTATTCTTAACGATCGTAACGAGCTCAGAATAATGACTGCCAAATAAAGGAAATCTTTTAATTTGAATTCTGTTGTTCACAACCTTCTAGAGGTTGGTTCCTCAAACAAACCCTTCTCAAGTGCTTCTAGTTTTGTCAAATTTGGTACAACATGATTATTATTTTTTTTTTGGATAATTATTTATTCACTTATCAATATATGGCATATACGCTTTTGAACTCTTTAGAGCATTCACTATGGGAATCTCTAGAGATCCAAGTTTATCTTTAATTTTGATGATTTTGATGGGGTCCCAATAATTGGATAAACATAGGTAGAAAATTTAATAATGGACCGAGGTTGACATAGACCTAGTCAATTCAATGATTGGCAAGGATTGATTTTAATTTATTTCAATTTTTCAATTTTATTTTAGGATAATGATATTCGGACATATTGTGGCCAGTCACACGCGTAAAAAAAAGTTGACTGTAAAAATAAAAATAATCACATTTCCCCCATAGGGTTTATGTTTCCCAATTAGGGTATATTTCCATTTTCAAAACCTATATTACCATTTTTAACTTGTGTGGTTGGCCACAGTGTGTCCGAATATCATTACTCTTTATTTTATTAATTTAAATTTTAGTTGGAAATAAAAATAATTATAAATTAATACTTAATTACAATATTTTATTAATAATTAATTTATAGATTAATTATTTAAAAATTAAAAATCCACTACCCTATTAAACCCAAAAAAAGTCCACCACTACCCTATCTCTTCTCTACCACTGTGCCCACCAGTCTCATCTTCTTTTTCCCCACTTCTTCTTCTTTTTCTTTTTCTCACCTCCATTTTTGCAGCTCATTTCTGCAACACATAATTTAAAAAATTAAAAAATAATAAAAAAAGGAAATCAATCTACATTTGCCGCGTGTCCCCTTCTTTGGCAAAGAGAGAGTCGATGGCTATATAAAAAAACGACGCACCGCTCGACCCTCTCCCTCGACTCACCTCACTATGGGCATCGATCCCGGCGAGGTCGATGAGGAGAGTCGATCGAATCTTTCGACCCCAAGATCGACACCCCGTAGTGGGTGCTCTTAGTGATATATTAAAATAGAAATATGTGACGTGTGTTGCTTACTACTCTCTCCGTCCACGAAATGGTTGCCACATTGTGGACGGTACGAGTTTTAAAAAATGGTACGTAGTAGTGAATAATAGTGAGTATTGTTGTGAGTGTAGTAGGGGTTCCACAATAAATATAAGTGAAGTAGCAAATGTGGCAACTATTTCGTGGACAAACTTAAATAGCAAAAGTGACAACCATTTCGTGGACAGAGGGAGTATAAAGCAATTATAACTTTCATAATAATATACTCCATCCATCCACGAAATGATTGCTACATTGTGGACGACACGTGTTTTAAGAAAATGGTAGATAATAGTGGATAATAGTGATATTATTGTGAGTGAATAAGGGTTCCACAATAAATGTGAGTAAATTAGTGAGAAATATAAGGTTAAATATAATGTATTATATGGGCTCTGCTACTATAAATGAAAGTGGCAATTTCATTTTGTGAACAGACATAAATGGCAAAAGTGACAATCATTTCGTGGACAGAGGGAGTAAAATATTGGAGTAATCAGCATTTGAATTTTCCCTAATTTAATTGAGCTAATCGGCCTACAAGAACCGTATCTTTTCACTTTCCGGCAAAAAGGACTAATTATTGCGGACTCTGGAAAAAAAAGACTGCAACTTCTTTTTCCATATTTTTACCCCTTTTTTCGATCCAAAGTCAGCATATTAGGCATTTTAACACGTCATGTGCACATGTACATGCCAAATAAGCAAAATTTTCCACCTCATTATCTCTACTTTTTTTTCGCTTTTACTTAAAATAAATAAAAAAGAACTACATATTCACCCAATTTCTTCCCAACTCTAGTATTCACTCAATTGTATTCACGACAATACCAATTTGAGAGAGAGGTGCGACAACACTATAACCCAGGCTCTGAACGTCGACAATTGCTTCTGTGAAGTTATGACACTTTTGGCCATTTTATTGTGAAGATTACAAGTTCTTTTGGCTGCGAAACCCATAAACATATTTCTCTTTTTTATCAGTAAATTTATTAGCGGTAAATTGTGATTTAATATCTCAGCATATTGTGCTCTAAGAGTTTGTCATACAATATAGATATTTTCTTTTCAATGTGTAAAGCAATCACAGGTAGGAATATAGTAGCCACATAGAACGGACAGTAAGGATGATAATAATACTCGCGGACCCGTGTCCCCGCGGGTACCCGTCCCTAATGAAACATATATGGGAGTCAATTTTTCGGAAATGGGGCCGGCCAAAAGACGGGTATAAATTTTTATACCTAATAGAATTTGGAGTTGGTATGGGGATATAGATATCCGCATCGAACACATCTCGAATAATTTTTATAGTTTTAAAAAAATTTAAAATGATAACAAAATCCATTAATTAGTATGGCAATTCAAAATGAGAATCCAAAAACCACATTAAGTAAACACATTAACATTATTTTCTCTCATTTTTTATATAACTCAAATCTCTCTTTTTTCTTTTATCCATTTCCAATGTGGGACAACTTATTTATCTTAATTTCTCCTCGATCCCCTCTCACTATTTTTTTCCTTGATTTTTAGGAAATAATAACTTTTTAATTCTAATAAAAGTTTTAAATTTTAGATAATATATGCTTCTAAATAATACCTGATGGATACCCTTCCCCCGCCGGATAATTCCCGACCCGAACCCGTCCCGATTTAAACAGATATAGAGACGGTTATGGATATTAGATTTTGAGGCGGGTATGGAGATGGGAAAGCAATCCTAGACCCAAATCCGCCACGTTGTCATCCCTAACGAACAGTTAATATTCTTGCTCATTTAATCATTTATTTGTGATATATTGGACTTGTACGTGCGTACAAGACATATGTATAGTTGTATACATTTTTTTAAGTAAAGGCGAAAAAAAAAGTTTAGAGAATGAGGTGGCAAAATTTACTTATTTGGCTTGTACGAGTGCACATTACTTGTCAAAAGCTCAATATGCTGACTTCGGGCCCAAAAAAGGGGTAGAAGTGTCGAAACAAAAGTCACGGTTCTTTTTTCAAGCCCGTCGAAAAAAATCATGTTTGCCAAAAAGAGTGAAAAAATATGGTCCTTGTAGGCCGATTAGCGCAATTTAATTTGTACGAACTAAGCATATCTCAATATCAGTTTCTCTATATTTTTTTTAAACTTTTCCTTATTTTCTTTCTCATATAATATCTCCGTTCCAACTTATCATGGTGTGGGAGCCGTGCACATGTTTTAAGAAAAGTAAATAAATATTTAAAAGAGATATTTTAAGTGTAGACAATTAAGATCCCCATTTATGATGTATTGTCAATTTTTTAGTTTATCGAGGAACTTTATAAGAGTAAATATAATAAACTTTTAAGAGTAAAAAAGTAAAATACATGTCCTAAAAAGGAAACATCATACTAAATTGAGAAGGCTAAAAAAATAATAATAATACTAGGACGAGGAAGTATGATTTTCATGCAATGAATTGGTCAGATATTAAATTTAAAATTTAATCAATGAAAACGAGTTATTTGCTATCTTAGTATACTAGTATTCCTCTCGTACGATACACGGGTACGCAGCATATTTAGGGGTGAATGCAAAGGTTGCGTGACTGCAACAGTCGTCGGAACATTTTTATTTTTAACAATCAAGTTGAATTTTTTATTTTTCTTCACTTTTCAGATATAAATGTAATTTCATTTTAATCCATAAACTCAAACTCAAACTCAGTAGAATGTATCTATACATTCCTTCTCATACTAATTTTATGCTTTTACAGTAACACCTACATATATTATTTTCAATACTCTTATAATTAAACCCACAAAAAAATTTCAATAAAATCATTAAAAAAGAAAATTACATGATTTATTCTTTTACAATTCGCATATCTTAATTTTTGATGTATGTTTTAACTATATACTAAAACCGTATATTATGTTATGTTTATGATAAGGATAATAGTACTTTTGATATTATAATATTTTTTTATAGCACTTTTTTAAGTTCCTTAAAATTTTAGCATTTTGTAACTCTTATGCCCCTACTTCTTTTATTAAATTACCTATCATACCAAATAACAAAGATTATTTAGTGATTTTATAACATTTCACGTTTTATAACTATTCACATTTTCACATCAATCAGCGCCAACATATCAAGGATCTATTTGCATATCCAAAATTACATCTTCAATTTGCATTGAAGATGTAAACGCAAATAGGATTGCGTTTTGGGTATAGGTTGGAGCAAGAAATCCCACAGCAAATTGGGATTTGCAGTGGGTTAGAGTCTGGAGAAAGGCGTAAGGTATTTGAAATAAAAGGTTAATTTTATAATATGCTACTTAGTGTTCAGGTTCTTAATAGAGGAATAAAAAATCGTTATAAATCATTTACTTATTTTATAGAGGAATGAATTATAACTTTCAATGTTGAAATCGAAATGGTGCTATTTGACTCAGTGAAGCCGTTTCGTTTTCGCATTGGAACACTCCTCTTTTATCAGCACAACTTTTTGGGGGAAAAAGATTAAAAAATATAGAAGCTCGTCGCTCGACAGGCATTATAGGCGAGAAATAAAAAGGTGAAGTTATTTGAGGATATACATTGATATAGCCACTTTGCTATAGTGGAATATAAGACAGGCCGTAGCGGTTGTCTCGTCAGCTGGCTCGAGACAGCCGCGTCGACGAGACATTGCGGTGCAGCTTCGGAAGGCTCGAGACGGTTCCGCCGTGTTGAGACAGTCTCGATACGGCGCGTGTGGGACACGCGTTCGACATTTTTTTTAAATATGGCGCGTGATTGCACGTACCTGACCGAAAAAAAAAATAATAAATAGGCAACGGTTATATTGTTTCCAACGGGTGTTTAAACGGCTATTTTAGCTGATTTTTAATTTTAATTTTTTTTTATTCACATCTATAAATACTTCTCTTCATACCACAATTTTTTCCACACCAAATTCATCTTCTTCTTTTAATTTTCTCTCTAGTTTTCTCTCAATTTTTTCGCCAAAAAAAATGTCTTCGTCGTCCGACTTCTCAACCGGCTACTCTTCTCATAGCACCGACGATGAGATTATGTCGATGGTGACGAACCTCCAAGCTGCTGCCGCTCGACTCTTCGCCTCCAAGAGAAAAAAGAAGGTGAAGAGGACGGTCGTACACAACGATCGGGAGGCGGCCCTGCAGCAGTTGATGGCTGACTACTTCAACGACAACCCGACATACGGCCCAACATTTTTCCGCCGGCATTTTCGAATGCACAAGCATCTGTTCTTGAGAATTTGTGAGGCGTTGGAGCAGAATGTGCAGTACTTCCAGCAAAAGCAAGATGCAACCGGCAAATGGGGCCTCACGTCGGTGCAAAAATGCACAATGGCCATTCGCCAACTAGCCACCGGTGGACTGCCGATATATTCGATGAATACTTGAAGATCGGAGATAGCACCGGCCGTCTTTGCCTTCGGAAGTTCTGCAAAGGGGTCACCGAGCTATTCGGTGACGTGTATTTAAGGAGGCCAAATGTTCAAGACACCGCTCGACTGCTGCGGATGCACGAAGAGAGGCATGGTCTTTTGGGAATGCTCGGTAGCCTGGACTGCATGCACTGGGCGTGGAGGAATTGCCCGAAGGCGTGGTCGGCTGCCTACACACGAAGAGATATTGGCGTGCCTTCCTTGATTCTTGAGGTTGTGGCGTCTCAAGATTTATGGATCTGGCACGCCTTTTTTGGAGTAGCCGGCTCCAACAACGATATCAACGTCCTCAATCAGTCGCCCTTATTCGAGGACGTACTTGAAGAACGGGCTCCGCCGTGCCAATTCGTGGTGAACGGAAAGCCCTACGACGGCGGTTACTACTTAACCGATTGGATCTACCTGGATTGGGTTGCTCTGATCAAGGCTCCTCCGCTTGCAATGCACCATAAGACGGTGCGGTTCAAGAAGATGCAGGAGGTGGCGAGGAAGGATATCGAACGGGCATTCAGTGTTCTTCAAGTCCGATGGGGACTTATCCGGAATCCGGCGCGCAACTGGTACACACAGCACTTCCGCAACCTCATGTTTACGTGTATTATTTTGCACAACATAATCATTGAAGACGAGAGGGAGGATGCTGAAACTGGAGAGAGGATACAGAAACAACGCTGGGTAGTAATGTAATTCGAGTCTCCTGGGATAATTTTCTCAAATGGGACGCCGTATTGAGAGATACAAGGAAGCACCATCGGCTCACAAATGATTTGATCGAGCAACTTTGAAGCCGATTTGGGCTGGTTGACGAGTAAGATGTTTTTTATTTTTTAAATTTCAATTAATGTAATGTCTTTATTTGTTTTATTTCAATTAATGTATTGTACTAATTATTTGTTTAAATCAATGAAATTTTCAAATTTTCTTATAAAAATTAATGCAAAATACAAATTCAGAAATTAGATAGAGACACCCCTTAGAGACAGCCCCACTGCAGCTCACTGTCTCTATCTCTAAAAAACTCTTAGAGACATCCCTTAAAGACACTACCACTGCAGGTAGTCTAATAGTTGTCATGCAACTTAATATTAACAAATTCTAGTTAAAGTGAGCATTTTTGGATGGAAATACTCTTATTAATTTTTAATTTTTACACCAATTACCATTATTATAATTCAAACTCACTTATCTTTTTTTTTTCTCTCTCTCATCTTTCTTTGCATTCTTCATTCATGATATTACTCTCCCATCTCTCTTCTCTCTATTTCATTCTCTCTCCCCGACACCACCGCCAACGCCTCCACTCCGCCGTCGCTACCACCATCACAATCTCCATTCCGCTACGCTGCCCCATCTTTCATCCTCTTTTCTCCTCTCCTCTCATCTCTCTCTCTCTCTCTCTAAAAAAAATTCAAAATCTCACTGGAACCGCCACTGCTGCTGCAGCCAATGTTTTAAAAATCGGATTAGAAGTCGAACCGGTGAGACCTCCGAGTCATGGTTTAACCGGTTCAACCGTTATTGAACCTTTTAATCGAACCGTTCAATAATAAATAAATAAAATAATAATTAAATATCTAAAATATATAAAAATATTCATAATTTCATAACTTGACAACTATTAAAGTAAAAAAATTAGAAAAAAAAAGTCATAACAAGCATGATAACATTATAGTCAATGGAACCATAGATATAAATTAAAAATAGAATAATCATTTATTAATAGATAAGTAATTAAATTTAAACGTATAAAAAATAGATAAAACATATCATAATGCTTATTTATACTATTTTCTTGAGTTGGTATTACATTTATACAATCCTTAAAAAAAATATTTACAAGTATAATTTAATAATAAACAATTGATATATATGATTATACGATATAATTTAATAATATGTAAAATATATGATAACATTAAATGTATGATAGGTAATTAGATATATGTAATATTCTCTATAATTACATACGGAGGTTGAGGCTTCGAAATTAATGCAATAAGTAAAATAAAAGTTGAGAAAATAATAACTTGGTGTGCTGGCGGAGTTGGTTTTCAACCAAGACTCTCATCAAAGAGGTAATTGGTTCAAACCTCTATCAGAATACTGACATTTTTACATATAAATTGAGAACCGGCCAGTTTCCAATAACCGCCTCCGGTTCTTTAATACGGCCAAGTTTTACCGGTTTCTTACCACACCGGTGTATTAGGACCTGACCGGACCGGCATCAGCAACGGTTTCCGGTTGAACATGTCGGTCCGGTCCGGTCCGATTTTTAAAACATTGGCTGCCGCTAGGGGTGAATAAACGGGTATCTATGGATACCCATACCCGATGCGGGTACCCAAATAAGCAAAAAATGAATACCCATACCCTTTCCATTTTAGTCGAACGGGTATACTCGGCCGGGTATTGGGTACTCGATATACCCGTTTAGAAAATAAATAAAAAAGACAAAAATATGATAATTTTTCACCCGCTCGATTTTTCGATAATTTTCAACGACAAATTAATAACCAACTATGTAACAATAACTAAACGACAACAACAAATCAATACTAAACGTAGTTTAAACATTTAAGGTCAACAAATAAATTATTATAAATATATATTATTCATAGGTTGTGTTTAGAGTTATATTTAGGTTTAGGTTTTAGCTTAAAAATGAATATATATTATGAATATATTTATAATTTATAGTATAAAAGTAGTAATTATATATAATAAATAATTGTATATTGTTGACCGGGTATTTGACCGGGTACCCAATACCCTAACGGGTATACCCGTTAGGGTCTTTTCTAAAAATCTCATACCCATACCCATCCAATACCCGCAAATTACGGGTATTGGGTACCCAATACCCGACCGGGTACCGGTAGGGTATGGGTAACCCGGAAACCCGTTTTCCATACTTTCACCCCTAGCTGCCGCTACTGCCCTCTGCCCCCAAACCACAGCGGTGCTCGAAATATTCTCGTCCGAACTCGTGATTAGAGATCTTTTCTCTCGTCTATCTTGATTTCTCTCTATCTCTTTCTCTCTCTAGAAAATCGTAAATTTAGCCGAAATTAATGATATTTTCATTTTTTTTTAATAATGATTTATAAGTTTTCAAATGAATTCTAGTGACTCGTGGTGTATTTGGGGTGATTTACGGACGATTTGGATTTATTGGTGTTTAGATTTAATTTTCTACCAGTTTTCGTATGGGGTTACGATTTATTAATTTCGTAATGGGATATAATGTTGTGATGTGGTAACTCAGTACGAAATACATAATTTGTAACTGAGTTACCACTATAATGTGGTCTTTGTAATTGTGTTACCAAGGTGTTACGATTTTGAGTTGTTGTGATTTTATTAGTCTCAGTAAGAATTTAATATTTCGTAATTATGTTACCATAGTGTGTTCTGTGTGCATGACGAATTTAATATTTTTGTTATTGCGACACAATATGAATGTAATATTTCGTAACTACGATACCATATTTTTCGTAATTGAGTTACCATATTTTTCGCTGAGTATTTTTGCATCTGCTAGATCTTGTTATAGTTTTTTAGTCGTTACGATAGATGATTTTTGTAACTGCGTTACTATATGGTGTGTAGAAACTGTTACGATTTTATTAGTTACTTTACAATATTATTGTATCTCAACACAAATTTCATAATTCGTAACTTCGTTACTATACTGTTTGGGGTTATTCAGTGCGAATTTAATATTTCAGAACTGTGTTTAGATGTTGCCAGTACGAATTTAATATTTCATAACTATTATATGTACATATTTTTTGTTTGTTGTTTTTGCAGTTTTGCAAGACAAGCCCCAGCGTCATATGTGTGCATCCTTATTACTCGATTCAGACGTGGCTTGAAATTTATGATGGTGAAGTGTTGCCAATACTGGATCAAGATGAATGGCTTGCGCCCACTGATATTGCCTTAAAGGTTGTTGGTGTTACATTGTTGCTATTTTATATGAATGAAGACATGGTAATGTACTTTGGTTATGGTTATCACTATGAAACAACTGTAAATATTAACATTTTTTATGCATTTTCGTTGTGGCCTGTTACGAATATTATCATTTCTTAACGGAGTTACCACATGACAAACATCATAACACGTTATGAAATACTGATTTCATAATGGAGTAACAAAATCACAAAAGTTATAACCTCGTTACGAACTAGTAATTCGTAACATAGGTACCACATCTCAAACATGAGACACTATCATGAAATTATAATTTTTAACCGGGTTACAACTTCTATAGAAAGGATTTAAAGCACAACCGTGTTACGAAATACAAAATTAGTAATGGAGTAATCAAATCAGAAAGTTACAAACTTATTACAAACATCAAAATTCGTAACATTAAGAAACTAAATATCGTAAGCGTAATAACTCATGCACAAAATATCGTAATGGAGTAATCAAATCAGAAAGTTGCAACCTCGTTACAAACATCGAAATGCAATAATTCGTAATGGGTACTGCTACGTTACTTTACAATATAATATATAAAATTAATATTTGTATCAATAAGCTACATATCCGAAAAAGCAAATAATGAAACAAAATTAATAATTTAGAACATGCACTGTTCTATCTATTTCGGTTTCTGATGTCACTTGTCGGGATATCATGTAGTGCAACACCTTGTCAGATTGAGTGATGATTTCACGGAGCTTTACAAAGGCTCCCAAGGCTGATCTTATTAATGCCTTTATAGATTGTTTGAATGTGAATATGTTCTAAAAAAACAAACAATGAAACAAAATTAATAATTTAGAACATGCACACCACGTTACAAAATGACAATATTATTATGAAATGACAAAATCGTAACAGGGAACCAAGGCATATCGAAACAAAATAATTAAATTATAACACAGAATTAAGGCATACTAAATCGAAATAACTGAATCGTAACAGAGAATCAAGGCATACTGATACGAAATGACAAAATCGTAACAGAGAATCAAGGGATACTGATACGAAATGCCAAAATCTTAAAGGGAATCAGGGCATACTGATACAAAATGACACAATTGTAACAGGAAATCAAGGCATACGAAATGACAAAATCTTAACAGGAAATAAGGCATAGTGATAAAAAAATGACAAAATTGTAATAAGGAATCAAGGCATACTTAAACAAAATATCAAAATCTTAACTGAGAATCAAGGCATACTAAAACAAAATGACAAAATCGTAACAGAGAATCAAAGCATAGTAATACGAAATGACAAAATCTTAACACGGAATTAAGACATAGTGATACGTAATGACAAAATTGTAACAGGGAATCAAGGCATACTAATACGAAATGACAAAATCTTAATAGAAAATCAAGGCATAGTGATACGAAATGACAAAATTATAACAGGGAATCAAGGCATACTGAAACGAAATGACAAAATATTGATAGGAAGTCGAGGAATAGTGTTCGCTATTTTATTAATACTGCAAGTGCATAATTAAATTGTAGTAAACAAGGTCGAATCCACAGAGATTGAACTTAAGATTCACAAGTACTATTTTCAATAGACATTCACTATTTAGACTCGTGAATAAAGATTTTTGGTTTTAACTACTAATATTAATAAAATGAAACTAAATCAAACAACATGAAGAGCATATTTGGAATCAAAAAGAGAGGGAATTATCTTATGGTTTCGGTTTCAATGAATATTTAAACTCGAACTCATTTTAATCAATTAATCACATAAAGGACTCAATTCTCCCTAAGACGCTCACAAAATTAGTTCAAATCCGCTTTCGTGGCAAATAAACTGTGGATTATGAATTAGTAACTATTGTGTCCAATCAATTATTAACTTATAACTCCTAATTGCTTCTTAAGATTTTTTATCTTCATCCTAGTCTCAAAATCTTTCAACTTTATTGAAGATGATGCTCCTTATTCTCAGTTCAAGTATTAATTATCTTCTTTCGAAATCAAATTAATACAAACTACAATGCATAATTAGCGATCAAGCAATTAAGCATGAAAAAGCTCAAGAATATGGAAAAGGAGAAAAGGTCGTGATTAATCAATTAAAATAAAAGTTCAAGATCAAATATTCATCTATTTTCTAACTATGAGATAACGAGAAGTTTAGCCACACATATTCATGACAAAACAACACAAGAATTCAAATATAATCATAAAGATAGTAAAACCATAATTAAATTCTAAAAATTGAATCTCTTGTCTTCTCCCAAAAGCTCCAAGTCTCCAAAGGTCAAAAGATGTAAAAGTATGTAAAATGTCCATCTTCTAAGCCCTAGAGGGTCTATTTATATTGGGAAATAAGTAAAAGTCGAGTAGGGATAGAAAATAGAATAAGGAAAGAGTTAGAGTCACAATAGGAAAAATCGCGTAAAATTCCGACAGTTCATGCGGCCGCATGCCCGGCCATATAAAAATCCAAGAGCCTCAGTAGTTGAGATATAACTGTATGCGGCCGCATACCCCTATGCGGCAACTTATGCGGTCATAATCTTCTTACTTGCGCGCACGAACTTCATTTGACTCATTTCTCTTCAATTTTGATCCGTTTCTCGAGCCGTTTCTTCTGACAAACTCGTGTCGAGTTAAACTTCATATCTCTCAGCTCAATTCTCTCTACTTTTGGTCTCCATATCCTAAAAAATTTACTACGAATGAGCACGTATCAAATTCTTCCAAAACAACAAATTAAAAGCTCAAACTTGCTTTAAACAAGATTTTTCCTCAACTAAATAGTATCAATTAAACCCCAAAATGAGGTGAAATTCCATGTTTAACACATAGTGATACGAAATACTAAAATCGTAACAGGGAATCAAGTCATACTGAAATGAAATAAATAAATCGTTACAAGGAATCAAAACATCACAACGTGATAACCCCATTACGAAATTAAAAATTTGTAATGGTGTTTTCACATCTCAAACAACATAACGTTACGAAATAAGAATTTCGAATTTACATTTATTGACAACACAACAAAATAACCCAGTTACGAAATGTTTATTTCGTACTAGGTTACCACATCAACATGGTTACCTAGCTACGGAAAATAATTATTTTGTACTGGGTTACCACATCACAACATGATATCCCATTACGAAATGAATAAATTATAACCACGTATGTAAACAAACCAAAAACTAGATCTAAAATATCAATACATCCAAATCATCCAGAAATCACTCAAATACACCACGAATCACTAGGAATCATATGAAATCTTATAAATCATAAAAATAAACAAGAAAAATAACATTAATTCGTGCTAGATTTATGATTTTTTTTAATGTGAGAGATAGAGAGAGAAGGTGAGATCTCCAACCTAAATTCCGAAGAGATTATTGTGAGGACCGCGGTGGTTTGGGCGGGCCAGCAGCAGCATGGTGGATTCTGGTGAGATTTTGATTTTTTTAGAGAGAGAAAGTGAGAGAAATTGAGAGAAAAAGATGAGAGAAAAGGAGAAAGTGGATGGATAGCATTGTGGATGAGTAGACGACGATGGCGGCGGCGAAATGGAGGTTACGATGGTGACACCGGCGAAATTAAGGCAGCGATGGTGGGTGGCGGGGAGAGAGAATGAATAGAGAGAGAAGAGAGAAATGAGATAAATGTGAGGTTCACGGGAAGAAGAGATGGAGAAGAAAGAGAAGAGAGAGAAATAAGAATAAAAAAAAAGAATGTGAAAAAGTAGGTGGGTTGGAGGATAAAATCGTCCAAAAGTACTCAAATTGACTAGAATTTTTCCAAATTAAGTTGCATGACAATATTTCTACTCTAAGGGTATTTTGCTTTTTTATATACTAGTTTTACATGCAACGCCCTGTGTTACACATATTCTACTCCCTTCGTATTTTTTCATTAAGACCATTTGGTCGAGCACGCACGTTAAGAAATGAGTTATTTATAATAAAGTTGAAAAGATAAAGTAACTTTTTTGAGGTGTTTTCGTCACATCAAGTAGGAGAGAGAATAGAGTTAGTTGTTTTTTAGTGGAATATATGGTAATTTATGAGTTATAGTGGAGTATTTATTATATGGTGCATTTCCATTTTAGAAAATGAGCTTAATAAAATGATACATCCAAATAAGGTAAAATGAGCTTAATGAAAAGATACGGATGGAGTAACTTGTTTGTGTAAAATACATTACACAATAAAAATGAAATCCCGAAATTATCTCAAGTTTATGATTCTACGTACTTTTGATTTCTTTCCCCAATTTCGAAGAAGAGTGGTTTGGTGATAGTATATGCTGAAGTTTTGTTCTCTCCATGAAGAAACTTCTCCGGTGTTGGCAAGAGCCACCTGTAATTTTGCTCTATTGATAAGTTTATCAATAATATGAGGGATTATGAGTGAAAAGTTAAATTGCCCCATTTAAAAAATAAAAGATAAATAGTACCTCTAAATAAATAAAAAATAAATAATACCCCTAAATTTTGTAAAATGACTAGCATGCCATTTTTTCCTTCTTCTCTATTTCTTTTTTAATTTTAATTCTAAATTTTTGTTCTTTCTCTCTCATCTCTCACTTCTAACCACAATCTTCACCATTTTTTCCGGTGGCGGTAGTCAACGCTAGTGGTCAACTCCGACGAGAATTTTCCGGTGAGTTTTCCGGCGACCTTTTTTTACGCCAACATACATGACCAGCATACATGAATAGCATACATGTCATGTATGCTACTCATGTATGTTAGTCATACATGAATACCATAATATATAGTATGAAAGCAAACATGAAAAATACATATATGCAAGCACGACACACTATGGAAGTATACATGATATTGGAAAATTGTACATGCATGACTTTAGAATACATCATGGCATACAAGAAATTTATACACTGAAGCATACAAGAAAATATAATATCCTTCATGACAAAACAAATCAGAATGTAATTACCTCCTTCGTCGTAATAAACAAACAGACACATTCATATTCCATACACGAATCCATACAAAAAAACATGAATGCATACATGAGTAACCTTCCACAACAGCATACATGAATAACTACCAACATGCATACATGTAAATCTTTTATATATACATTACACTAGTTTCATGTATGTAAACCCCAAAATTGAATGAAAGAGAATCCAATTGACTTCTTCGTCGGAACGAGTGGTGACAGCGATCTATGAGCGAATTCTCAAATGACGATCTCTCTCCAATCTCCATATTTTGGTGATAGTCACGGTGGGGAGTTCAAGGTGATGGATTTCAGACAACAGCGACAACACGAATCTATGACGGCGACGACGGTATAGATCTGTCTCTCACAAACGAGAAGTTTACAGATCTGGTGCTATCTTCACAATTCTTCGTCAGCGACAACATCTGAGTGAGACAATAATGACGAAAGAGGTGAGAAGATTTAGAGCAGATGGCGTCTGTTCTGAGATTTGTAGCGAGATGATGGTTGTGGTAAGACGATGGCGATGTTGCTATCACGTCGACGGTTACGAAATACGACGTTGTCGAATAAGATGATGGCGTCGACGACATATGAAAGACGATAGTTGTGAACGACGATGGGCAGTCAACGGCAACGGTGGAAGACAATGGGAGGTGGCATCGGATAATAAAGGAATATAAAATAGGGCTAGAGGATATTTGTCATTCACGGAGGAAGCGAGATGAGTAAGGGGAGAAATTCTTTTATTAATTCAATAAAAATGACAGAAATGGTATGTTGGTAAACCAGGGTAATATTTATCTTTTAAAATTATGGGCTAATATTTATTTTTCTTTTTGAAAAAGGGGTATTTAAGCCCATTAACTATAATATTTTAATGAAGTATATATTTATATAATCAAATAAAGTGCTACACCACCATATAAGTGAGACTTCTATACCACCACGCAGGGTGGGACAACTACTCTACCATAAGGTGCAAAATAAACTACACCGCTTGCAAACAGGATTGAACCCAAGATCTCTCATTAAAGAGAGAGTTGTGGTACTTCAGCCAACTAATTGAACTAGGCCTCATCGACTTAATAAATTTAAATATTAATTGTTCTTATAGGAACATATGTTTCAATAGTATTTCACGTGTTCTTAGGTTAAGCTATAAATTAAAATTGTTATATTATCATCCTATTTGTTATTAACCATACCAAATATTACTATGATATATATATTTTTTAAATGTATGAAAATTTAAATAAAATATCGATCATTATAAACTTCCGTTTCTGAGGTAAAAATTTATACCCTCTGCTTGGCCAAGGGAAAAGGATGCCCGAACTTTTATCCTTCCCAACCGATTTTTTCTTAAAATAAAATCAAACAAAATATAAAGTAGTAAAATAATATTATTCATCATTTTCCCTTATTTTCACTAAGTGAACACACTCTAACACTAAATATTACGCCGCATCATCATCTTCAACCTTCATCTTTATTCGTTTCTTCTTCCACTTACTTTATTTCTCTGCAAATCAGCAATAGACAAACACTCAAAATTCAAAGGACTTTGCAATTTACAGAAAGATATGCCTTTTGAACTGTAGCAACGCAAAAATGGTGTTTAAAAAAAAAAAAAACATGACAAAGAAATTTAAATGCCGTGTGACGGTAGACTCGACTCTGTGTCTTTGGTCCAGGCAAAAATAGTGTTTTACTGTGCATAAAGTGCCTCGAGTTTGCATTTGCAGTTACATTTGGGTAAAATCTAATTCCGAAATGGTGGAATGTGTTTGGTTGGATAGAGATGGCTTAAAATTGATAATAACATTTAAAGTTCTCTTACCTGAGAACCATGAAGAATGTCCCAACTCACGATTTCTTCTTTCATTCGTGATTTGCATGTAAATTTTCCCCAAATCTACAAAGAATGTCTATGCGTTGTTGGAAATGAGATTTGAAGTCAGATTGTGGAGAACCATTTTTATCATGATCTAATATATTCTCACTAATTATTCATGACTACTACTTGGTGAGCGTCGTTTACTCTCAAATAATTCCTGCAAATTCTGCTCAGAATCAAAATGAGTATAGCAATGAGCAGGGTCGAACCACAAAGAACGGGATATAACGTATTTTTCTTATGAATCACTTTTTGGTATAGCCACCACGCTTTAAATTTGAATTTTCTATTATTATTATTAACGAAGAAAATAAAGAAATTAACTAAATAGCTAACTAGATATGAATCAAAAGAAAGTAATTCGACTTTGAATAAATCCACACTATTCTAGGCTCTAATTATCGATGCAAAGATTAATTAATTATCTAGGACCAACCAATTATAGAGTACCGTGAATGCAGCGGACATACCCCAATTCCTACGTACTTTATCGATAATTAGCTGTAGACGCTAGACCTAACTATTTCTCTGATTAAAATATAACCTAACTGGAAAAGTCAGTCATAGAATTAATGCTCTAATAGCTTTTAGTTTTGAAGGAACCCAATTTAAATGAATTACCCAAGAACGCAAGTAATAATCCGTTTACCAATTTATTCCTACTACTAGCATGATAGTTTTATCACTAATTAGCCTTATTCCAACAATTACGGATTGGGGGAACTAATTGGCTGTAATCCAATTTAATCTAAGTTGATCAGGCTTAAACAAATCAGAATTGACTCTAAACACAAGGAATAAATTGAAATCCTAGAAATTAATTATACGAACAAATAAGTCTCACAGATTATTAAAGGCAAAATCGGATAAAAATACCCGACTTTATACCAAAATTTGGTTTTTTGATAAACCTTTTAATTGTACCAAAAAATATATCAACCTTCCAATTTGTTGCAATGTTTGTCCGGTGACGATTTCCGGCTAAATCGATGCTGATGTGGATCTCCAAAAAGCTGAAATGGCAAGAAAAATTAGATAAAAATACCCGACCTTATACCGAAATCTGATTTTTTGACAAACCTTTTAATTGTAGCAAAAAATATAGTGACCTTTCAATTTGTTGCAATGTCTGTCCGAATTCAATTTGGAAAAAGAAATTAATGGTGACGTGTGCAATTCATAATGATGTGGCGTTCAAAACGACGTCATTTTAGTTAAAACGGCGTCATTTTGATTAAGAATTAAAAAACAAAAAAATATATATTACACATCATTTAAAAATTTCACCTCATTTAAAAATTATACACGATGACTAAACTATTCTGTTTGAGCTAGGCGGAGGTATATTCCAATTTGTGGGCTAAGATCAACTTGTTTATATATATATATCCTTAGGAAGGAACTAGAACTAGATTGTTGTTGTTTGTGCATTAAAAGTGTGCTAAATATTGTGCATTAAGTTAGTGTAATTTGTGCATTAACATGTTTGTGCATTAACATACTGTATTTTGTGCATCATGTAAGTGATATTTTGCCGGTTCCTACTATTCTCATATAAAGATGAGTTCCTAGTTGACCCGTGTAATTTGGGCATTAACATGGCCTCAATCAATGGCATCACCGGCCACGAGTGCAAAATGACGTTGTTTTAGTTAAAACGGCGTCGTTTTGAATGCCAAGTCATTATAAATTGTACATGTCACCATTAAATTTTTTCCCAAATTGAATTCGGACAGACATTGCAACAAATTGAAAGGACACTATATTTTTTGCTACAATTAAAAGGTTTGTCAAAAAATCAGATTTCGGTATAAGGTCGGGTATTTTTATCTAATTTTCTCTGCCATCTCAGCTTTCCGGAGATCCACATCAGCATCGATTTAGCCGAAAATCATCATCGGACACACATTGCAACAAATTGGAAGGTTGATATATTTTTTGCTACAACTAAAAAATTTGTCAAAAAACTAATTTTTTGTATAAAGCCGGGTATTTTTATCCAATTTTACCATTATTAAACTAGTGCTTCAATATTCTCGCCGAATCAAATAATTTAGTTACTCATAATAAAATTGAACACAATCAAATAAATTAATATAGACATCTATCAAACTAATTAATTGAAAAGAAAAAAAAAATAGTCACCATGAATTCCCCACAATTCAATCTCTACAATTCAAGAATAATCAAACAAAATCTCCAAGGTACCTACTGTATCGTGCTCTCCAACTTGGTAGTCAAGAAAAAATAAAGTTTGTACGTGAATGTAAACCTAAAAAGCTCCTAATATAAATTAAAAATCTGCTCTTAAATAATATATGTCCTAACATTTATACTAATCCTAGTCCTAGGCGGCTGGAAAACAATAAATAATTAAGGGAATTCAATCTCTTCACAGAGTCTGCCGCTTGAACCAAAAAGAAATATGGGTTTAACTAAAGCAATTAAAATTAGTCCAATACTAATAAAATACTAAGCTACAATTAATATCCAATAAAAAATAATTAAGCCCAACAATCCTTGCATCTTTAATTCTATAGCAAAATCGAACAAAATCTCATTTTTTTCTCGACTTTTCATATCCACATCTATGCACTCTTGGACTCTCCAATTCCTGCACAAAATAACATCTAGATGTGCATTATATCCACATAAAATATTAGAAAACCTCAAGTTCTGAACAACCAAAAACACACTCATCACTGCTCGACATCATGATCATTTACTTTCTGCTTAATTTTTATGATCAGCCCTTCCCCTTTGTAGTGGAGCGGAGATTATGTATTCTCGTTATCCATCCATGTCCTTATGTGTTTTGAGCTTGCTTACGTGCTATGAATTTCCATTTCTAATTGTCTATCCACTTAAATTAATTTACTTTTTCTCTACATATCTTCATAGCGTTCCAACATTTCGTCTATGGTCGATTATGAGAGAATCTGACAAAACGAATTCGATGAACTTCTGTTTCTTTTTTTTTCTTTTTTTTTTGAACATTCCAGATAAATGTAAATACCGTGTGACGGTGGACTCGAACTCGTGACCTTTGGCCCGGGCATTAACCACACTACCACTAGCCTAGCACACACAAACCTGTTTCATATTTTTATTACGAGGCGTGCGTCGGCCCCTACCGTGTGTGAGTTTTTTTTTTAATCTTTATTATTATTATTATTATTATTATTATTATTATTATTATTAGTATTTTATTTTTCTTTAACATTTAAAATTATTATTATTATTTCGATTTAATATTGTATATTAAGTAAGTCTAATGAGAGACTTAATAAATTCTAATTTAGAATTAATGAATTTTATATAGGAATTAGTATAAATTATATAGAGATATCAATAAATCTTAATTAGAATTAATACACTATTGATGAACCTGTAAACAATACACATGAGTCTGTCTTTTTCGGTAACTAGTTTTTCACACCAGTGTTGCATGGAATGAATATATTACAAATTCATATAATATATTATATATTAAAGTATATTAAAAGAAATTAAAAATCCATATTTTTTTTTCTTCAAAAAAGCCTTCGATTTCAATAAAATTAAGAAATACGACATATAACATCTTTTAACATTACGGAATACTTCCTTATACACGGCATTTTCAGTATCCCTTATGATTCCTAACTCTTGATATGACAAATTTTAGAAAAATGATTCTGTATATAAAAAGTAAAAATGCAAATTCTAATCCTGTAATATCATATAACTATATATATTTTTTCGATTAACTTATAAATACATGATTTTAAGCTCGTTTATTATTAATTTAACGAAAAATAAATTTAAGCACAATGTCAAAGTTTTTTTTTTTTTTGTTAAGAAATGCCAAGGAAATTTTTGAAAGCCCTTAAGAAGGACATTTACTAAAATGTGCTCAAATTGAAACAAACATGTATGTAACTTTTACTATATAAAAGTGACTAATTTCAATAAAATTAACAAATGCAGATATATTACATTTTAAATATTATGAAATACATCTTTATACATGACATTTTAGTAAATGTTAGCATTAACAGACTAATAGCTTCAATATCATTTACGATTTGCAACTCTTTCAAATGTCAAATTTTACAAAGTAATAGTGTGTGTGAACAGTAAGAATACAAATTTGTGCTTCTACTAATCATAATCTCCACATTTGACTTTGTTTTATATATATATATATATATATATATATATGAGAACTATAAGATCTAGAAACCAATCCAAGCCATTAATCCTATAAGATCTATGGATATGATTTAATCTTATAGCCAAGTGGTCAAACCCGCTTTAGTTGGTCAATCCCGCATCTTTTTACTTAAGTAAGATTATTATGGTAATTTTCGCTATTTTATCCCGTGTGAAAACAACATGCATAAACTAGTGTAAAGTGATGCATCAATGTCTTATTTTTGATGCACCAATTATATTTTATTAATGTGGAACACATAATGTTCGTTACATGAATAACAAACAAGTTTTGTAAATTGTAAATGTATAATTAAAACATTACATATATCGTCCCAAAGAAAATTATGTATATTGTATTCGTGTATGTTACTTGATATTCTGGATACAATGTCATAATGCATTAACACGATTTATGAGATGCATCAATATGAAACTGTAAATGCACATAATAGTGAAAGACTCTTACCATAATAAATGTATTACGTGTATGGTATTTGTTCATGACAATGTTCAGATTTATGCATTACATTGTGTTTTTTTATACAATAATTTATCAGCTTTTAATGCACAAACACTATTGACATAATGCATTAATATTAACAACATAATGCATATATACCACTAATATACGCAAACGAATAATTACAGATTTAATAAATATCACCCACACTCCATTTATTCCTCACAGCCACCTCCATGCTGCCCCCTAAACCCGCTACCGACCACCACTGTCATTGTCATCTAGGATTTTCAAATCAGTAGAAACTCATCCTAAAAATCTATAAATAAAAACCCATCAATATGACTGAATCTAATTCCCATACGCTAAATCTCTTACAAATATGTAATCCAACAAGATTTGTTTCAACAAATTCAATATACTACATTAATTTAACTGTGGGAGCGGAGGTGACAACTGAACGGTGAATGGTGGAGAGAGAGAGAGAAAGAGAGAAGAAGAAGAAGAAGACCATGGCGGTGGTAGAGACGACGTCGGTGGGGGTAGGTAATGGTGGTGGTTCTTAATTTCCTACAGTAGTGATGAATCTATATTTGTATTTATTTTTCGTGTCTTTTTGTTGTGTCTTTTGTGTCTTTTTCAAGTCATTATGTGTCTGGGAGGACACAAGGAGAAGGAAGTGGGTGCAGGGCAGAACAGGTACGATTGTGAGCATAATCTGGTGGAAAACTGCTTTTCTGGCGTTGGGCAACGATACGATGCAATATGGGCATAGGGCTGAAGTTTGTAGTTGGGAATGAAGAGATATATCTTGAGCAAAGCTACAAGCGAATGAGTACCTCCCCATAATCTTATGGCCAAAGCAGCAGAGTACCTAGACTAGTGCGCGTTGAGAGCAAGACTGAAGCTGACATGACCAAGACAGAAGGATGAAGCAAAGGGCAACGGATGAGACTTGAGCGCCAAGGAAGAGGATAATGAAGGAAACTTTCATCCCTATCATGGAGTGACCGGTCAAAGTCGGACTCAACAAGAAAGAAAATCAGATGCCGAGCCAAAGAAAGAAATAAGGCTAAGGAAGGAAGGAGTCCAGCCCATGAAGAAAACCGACTTAACCTACCTTTGATGCCTATATGTAGTTTTAAATCTGTCTTTGGTGAGGAGAAAAACAAGTCCTACGGGCAAAGCTTTAATTTCTGTTTTACTTTACTACTTAGAATTCTGCTGGCATTCTGGCCAAGACGATTTACGTTTCTGCATGGTAATATAGTTCTTATTCTAGTTCTAACTATGTTTTACTTTATTTCTTTGATTGTGTTTAAATTTGAATTTATGTCTAGTTAATTTCTCATACTTGGAATGGATTAGATGATGTGAATTATTAATACTTGATTACTCGTAAGGCCTAAGTGTTTAAATCAAATCGTATTCTTTTATTCCTGAAATACTTAAGGCTTAATACTAGATTTGGGCAGATAACTAATTGCTTGATCACCAATAAGTTAAGGAGTCTAGATCATCAATAGAGTCGAGGTCAACATGAGAGTGTCTCTTGTGCTCGAATAGTATTAAGTATTGGAGAGCAATCGATGCCTTGGGCATCTCTTGGTTGATTTGGGTCTAAAAGATATTGATGCCTCTTGGGCAATACACTTGTTGAAGGGTCTTCGTGGGTATGTTGATCAAGAGAGGAGTTTTGTCTAGAGTGTCTCTGGCATACTCGAATTTAAAAGGATAGATATAAGGGTAAAGTATTCTTAGCCGTGACTTCGTGACTATAGGGCATGAATTAATTTATTCTTTAAACTGAATAGTAAAGGTCTTGATCAAATCTACTTTTAGTTTCAGTTTCAGTGCTTGTTGACCAAGACAAGTGAAGCTCAGGCCAAAACCCTTTTGTGACAACAAATTGTGGAAGAAAGACTGCACCAATTCCCTTGGGTACGACCCTGCTTACCGCTGGCTATTGCCTACTGTGGGCATAGGAGACTATAAATTTATTTATGCAAAGTACAAACGACAGCTTCGTCAAATTGGCGCCGTTGTCGGGGAATTGGTTTCAAGATAGTTAATCTTCAAGTTTTGAGTTCGGCTTATGCCCAAGACGAGAGCGACGGAGGGACAGTTGATCTACATTGAGGATCCTGGGCGTGAGGCTAGGGCATTACGAGCTCAAAAGAGGAAAGTGAATCTGGCAAGCGGAGTAGACGAACTAGAAGGAGATCTTAACTTGTCAGGCGAGGAGAGTTGTGAGCAAGATGATTCCTACTCTGACCAAGAGAGTGAGGAATCCAAATCAGCAGAAAAGATGGCGGAAAGAACCATTAGGGAAATCATGTTCCTTGATGACAAGGGCATCAAGCCCTCAAGCATAAAGCTACCCGAGATCACCGGAAATTGGGAGCTTAAGCATTCACTGATCCAGATCTTGCCCAAGTTCAGCAATCATCCGAGGAAAGATCCACAAACTCATCTTCAGAATTTTGAGATGGCATGCAGCACCGTTAGGGTCACTAACCTTTATGAGAGATTCGAGGATTATGTAATGTTACTCACATTCCCCTTTTCACTACTTGATGGGGCACGTGAGTGGCTTTATGCCTTGCTCGAGGGAAGTATGGACTCATGGAAGAAGATGCAACATGCATTCTTAGACGAGTATTTTTTCCGTTGGGCGCATCCAAAGTGTAAGAAATGCAGTTTCTTCAATCAAGATGGGAGCGCATGAGACACTATATGAGTACTATGAAAGATTCAAGAAAATGTTGTGGCGTTGCCCACAACACCGAATTG
The DNA here is from genome assembly GCA_029490685.1 of Schizonepeta tenuifolia. Lineage (NCBI taxonomy): Eukaryota > Viridiplantae > Streptophyta > Magnoliopsida > Lamiales > Lamiaceae > Schizonepeta > Schizonepeta tenuifolia. Next base: position 6,339,668 of record CM055957.1, read on the forward strand.
AGAAGATCGACCTTGTTGAGTATTTCATACGTGGATTGCGAGCCTCGGAGAGAAAATGGATTATAGCCGCTTGTGGAGGAGGAATTGTCGATCAATCACTAGCTGAAGTGTTCAAGAAGATTGCTGCTATGGCCGAGCAATCGAGAGATGAAGATGATATCCCTAGAGGGGGTTCCCAAGATCACAGTGGAAATAAGGATGCTTTGGTCAATACCATGAAGGAATTTATGGCCAAAATGGATGATAAGATGGAGGCGTTGAGGAAGAAAGTGGATGGGAAAGAGGTTACCATAAGGAATGCTATTAAAAAATGTGAAGTGTGTCAAGCTTCGACCCACATCGCCTCAGACTGTCCTAATTGGTTCATTGATGAGGAAGAAGTCAAGGCAATGGGGCAGAATCAACAAGGAGCCCTTGGGCAACAGAGATTCGGTTATGGACAAAACAACAACTTTGGATATCGCCTAAATGAGAATTTAAGGTAAGGCAATAATCACTATCAGGTGCCACCTCCACATCAGCAACCTCAGCAACCTACCCAATAGCAGCAACAACCATATGTTCCCCCTCATCATGACCAGAACAGAGAGGGAATTTATGAAGGACTCCCTTGACCGCTTTCGGAAGGATTTTGAAAAATTTCAGATAGAAAGTAGGGGGACATCTAACAACCTTCAAGCTCATTTGACTCACATCATACAAACGTTGTCAAAGCTTGTAGAGGAGAAGAGTGGGCGACTCCCTGCCCAAGTGGAGTTCAATAAGGAACAGGTCAATGTTGTAGCCTTGAGGAGTGGAAGAACATTGCCTAGGGTAGTGCCCAAGGTGCCAGTAGAGAAACCTAAGAAGATGGAGGAAACCAAAATGGGCTCAGGAGATCTGGATGAGGTATACCATGAATTGGAAGCCAACCGTAAGGAAGCCATACTGGCTAAGGAGGGTCTCGTTTTCAGTTCAAAGGAGGTTGAGGCATTGTTCGAGTCCCTTAAAGCTGAAAGAGAAGCAATGCTATTGGCCAAGAGGACTAGCACTAAGCCCAATGGCCTACCTCCACCGTATCCAATGAGAATTGTCCGAGATAGAGAGCAACAAGAGATGAACGAAATGCTTCAAGTTTTTCGAAAAAGTGAAGATAAATCTTCCCTTGTTGGTGGCGTTGCGCTCAATGCCCAAGTGCGCCAAGTTTTTGAGGGAGATGTGCACAAAGAAGACAAAAATACCACGATGATGCCAAGTTCCACATGTCCAATGTTTCAGCAATCATGAATCCACACTTGCCCATAAAGCAAAGAGATCCAGGGATGTTTGCCATTCTATGCATGATAAGCACAGCCATGGTACCAAGGGCAATGCTCGATCTGGGAGCATGTATTAACGTCATGCCCAAAGCCATATTCGATGAAATGAGGTTTGGACCTTTGGCTCCAACACGTGTTGTTATTCAATTGGTAGACCTCTCAACGGTTTACCCTGATGGAATTTTGGAAGATGTCTTGGTCAAGGTAGGAGATTTAATATTTCCCTCTAATTTCTCTGTGTTATGGGAAGGCAGACGGCCAAGAACCCTGTGATTTTGCTCGGGAGACCATTCTTGAGGACAGCAAGAACAAAGATGTGAGTCCGGGAAGCTGACGGTCGAAGTAGGGGGTGAAGCGATGGAGTTTGATGCTTATAGGAAAAACAAGCATGAAGAGATAGAAACTTTGAATAGCCTCTGCTTGCTCGAAGGGGATATAGAAGTGGTCAATACTCTGGAGAAAATTGAAGAAATGGATGAAGAGAACGACTTTCAAGAGGATTACGACCATGACGAGTTTGAAGAAGACTTTTCACAAGATTAGTTCGAAGAGGTGATTGAGGAATATTGGGGGATTGAGGCTCTTGAGCAGCAGATTGAAGAAGACCTTGGTCAAGACGATGAGGATCATGACCATGAAGAGTTGGAGGAATTGAGTTATGTGAGGAACGAGGGCAATGTGTATCCTAGTTTTAAGCAACTCAGCATTCCAGAATTGAAGCCTGAAGATAGATTAGTGCCCTCACTCCAAAAGGCACCAAAGCTTGAATTAAAATCATTGCCCAAGCACCTGAAGTACACTTACCTTGGAGAGAATAAGACCTTGCCCGTGATCATAAATTCAGCACTTACGAGCAATGAGAAGGAGAAGGTATGTGAACTTTTGGGCAGATATAAGGAAGCAATAGGGTGGACATTAGCTGACATCAAGGGCATAAGCCCAATGGATTGCATGCATCACATCTTGCTCGAGGAGGATGCAGTTCCGGTTTGAGACCCACGGAGAAGATTGAACCCTGCCATGAAGGAAGTGGTCATGAAGGAGATCCTGAAACTCCTGAATTTGGGCATAATCTATCCAATTTCAGACAGTCGGTGGGTGAGTCCAGTACACGTTGTGCCCAAGAAGTTAGGAATTCAGGTGGTCGAGAATGATAAAAAGGAGATGGTGGCCATGAGACTTCAGACTAGATGGAGGGTGTGTATTGACTACCGCAAGCTAAACCAAAAGACGATGAAGGATCACTTCCCTTTGCCCTTTATCGATGAGATGCTAGAAAGGTTAGCAGGTAATCAATATTATTGTTTCCTTGATGGATATTCTGGGTATATGCAAATATAGGTAGCAGAGGAGGACCAGGGCAAGACGACTTTTACATGCCCGTTTGGAACCTTTGCCTATAGAATGATGTCATTCGAATTATGCAATGCCTCGGGCACGTTCCAGCGATATATGATGCACATTTTTCTGACCTTCTCAAGGAATGCATTGAGGTGTTCATGGACGACTTCACCGTTTGTGGAAAGGACTTTGACTCGTGTCTTAAGAATCTTGGAAGAGTTATGAGATTATGTGTTGAACTATGAAAAGTGTCACTTCATGGCCAAGTAGGGGATAGTCATTGGGCATGTTATTTCAGAAAGAGGTATTGAGGTGGATAAGGCTAAGATCGATATCATAGTGAAGTTGTCGTATCCCACCCATGTCAAGCAACTTAGAGGGTTCCATGAGCATGCTGGATTCTATCGAAGATTTGTGAAGGACCTTGCCAAGATAGCTCAGTCCATGACCAAGTTGCTGCAGAATTATGTACCTTGGGAGTTTAATGAGGAGCGCAAAAAGGCATTTCACATTTTGAAGAACAACTTGATCACAACCCCAATCATACAACCCCCTAACTGGGGTATGCCATTTAAGATTATGTATGATGCAAGTGGATACGCCGTGGGAGCCGTTCTTGGGCAAAAGAGGGGGAAGGAGAGATATGTTATTTACTATGCCTCGAAGACATTGAATGCCGCCCAATGCAACTATGCAACTACGGAGAAGGAGCTGTTGGTCGTGGTCTTTGCTTTTGAGAAGTTTCGTTTCTATCTTCTAGGGGGCAAGACTTCACGTACGGAGGGAGTAACTGAAATTGTGGCATGAAAATCAAATATTTGGCTTGTTTAAGATATACTCCGAGCTCATTATGTTGGACAATCAACTCAAACCTTAAGAGCATCCACGCCGTTGAAAATTAGAATTTAGCCAATGGCCTCTCCGATTTTCACAACGATGCCAATGGTAAGGCCGTTGGCGCTCCTTAATTCTCTCATTATCACATCGCCACCTTAGCTCTCTCTCTCTCTCTTTCCCTCCTCTCACTCCAGCTGGCGCACCAAAATGCGCAACTCCACCAGTGAGGGCTGCCAGCCAACTAGCGGCAACGACTAAGCCCTCCACAATACTGGCGCCCACATCCAGCGCCAACAAAAAAAAGGCACTGCTATGGGTGCTTTAACAATCAATGAACAATAACTAATGATGTTTAATTTTTGTATTTAATGAGCAAATACTAAAAAAAATAGAGAAAAAAAAACTACACAAAAATCTAAGAGAGTGATTTGAGTGAGAAAATGGCAAAGTTGTAAATAAAGTCACTACTCCATTATAAAGTATAATATTGATTCATTCTGCTTTTTTGAAATTTAATTGAAGTGTAAACATAACCTCGACTTTTTTTACAATTAGCTACATGTAAATTGGTTTCTACAATTCGTATGCCAAATGCAGCCTCAAATTTTTTAAATTCTTGCTAAAAAATTAAACAAATCGAAACTTTGAATGTGATTTTATACTAGCAAAGTTGTTTTTCGCTGCTAATTTGATATCTCCATCTATTTTTTGTAGAGTTTGGACACATCATTCAGTTTAACTAAATTTTGTTGGGCATACAAATTTGCATAAAACATTATTTAAAAATAAGTAAACAAGAACGTGCAGTAACAATGCATAAGATAAACACTGCATGAATATTAGATTATATAGTCAAATACAAACTACAACTTCGATCAAAACTGAACCCAATCAAAAACTTCATGCACGAAATCTATACATATGGGAGGATGAAGCAAATACCTGTAGAGTATCTTCTTTTCAGAACAAAAGATAAAAGAAAACTCCTAGTTAAGAGAGAGAGAGAGAGAGACTCATCGCCTTCTCTTCTTATTTTTCCCCAACTGGCCAGACTTAAATGCATGCTCCTGTTCTTGGAGGAAAGCTCTAACTTTGCCATGCATCTCAGTCTTTTCTTCCTGCAATCGTGCCTTCTCCCTTTCCTTCACCTGAAACAAGAAGTGATTATCTTTCCTCAGTTCACGGACAGCGCCTTTAGCCTCCTGTCGCATCTGTTTGTTCAACTTCTTCATCTCAACTCGTTCACGATCCGGATCATAATCTCTTCCTTTCACAAAGCTGCCACATTTTCACGAACCCTCATCATTAATTATGTCTACCAGTGAATATCCCAACTCACACTTACTGTAATGGAAAATGAACTACTTACTTGTCCTCAAACTTTGGAATTGCTGTCTTAATAACCTTCTGCTTTCGGACTCTTAGTGGCTGGCGCAACGAGTGGAACTCCTCAGATTTGGTCTCCATACGCTGCACGACATCTTTGATTTCACCCTTTAATGCGTCTGGTATCAGATCTTCTTCTGCCAGTTCACGTAATATTTTTGCAATTGGCAAAAATATCTCTGGGAATGATTTCAATTCATCGTAAATGATCACAAATCCTTTAAGATTTCCAATAATTGCAGAAAGTATGCTCGCCCTGCACATAATAGACAATTACTTTCTATACAAAAATTTCCGACTTATTGTAGCTAACAAAAATAATATAGTGCACGAAACAATCAACCATGATCCTAAATGATGATACAATTAAAATTTGACTTCTGATATGATACGTAGTTTATTAGATCAGACATAACTTCTAATAGTCCTTAAGATCAGCCTCTATTGTCACACTTGTGATAAAGAAAGTATGTGAATCCTTACCTGAAATTGTCGGAGGTGAAATATGGAGAATCATCTGGCTGATCCATAAACATAAGAAAATCCAAAGGATTAACCTCTTCAACACGTCCTTGCATATGGAGTAATGGCCTTAGTGCTTTTAATTCCATAAGATGGTACAACTGTGTGAATAACAATATAATTAACTCATCATGACATTTATCCTAAATAAACTGCACCTTCACTATAAAGCTTACTTCATAGTCAAGGAAGTGCCAGTGAGGTACGGAAACAAACCTGACAAGCTTTGTATCTTTGTCTGTTAGTTAGAGCTGCCATTAACATAGTTTGCAGGAATGTAATAGCCTCAGGGCAGAACTTTTGGGATTGGCTACTGACCTGCAACAGTTTGCCAATGAGAGAGAGAGAGAGAGAGAGATTGAACTTTGAAAATTATTAACAATTAAAGTACTATTGCCATTTTAAAGCAGGTTTAAATAAAATGGGAAACTCCACCAACGCTACTGAACATGGGCAACATAATTCTCTAGCTAAAAAACAAATCAAATTGGAACAAAAAGATGAAAGTGTGAGACAGATTCTACTCACAGATAGCACCATAGAGCACAAGAAGGAACCAATTGCGATATCTCGGCCAGAACTTATAGGACACCGCATAAGGTATTCAGAAATCATCAGGATAACAGGGGTTGCAACAGCATGACGGAAATCAGAACATGGGAAAATCATGGACCAGAGTCTCAAGAGGAAAAGTGTCTTAAGAGATGGCCAACAACTTTTACCTGTCACGGCAAAAGAGTCAATAATTACACTGAAAACTGAATGAAAAGAGAGATCCATGCATCAGCAGTTGATTCTCAGAGAACAAATAGCTCAAAAGGTTAAAATGTAGCAAACCTGTATTCTTAATATCCTCACAGAATTGGGTACGGATACGAAGCAACCTCTGACGAGCACAAATGGCGGCAAAGTATGGGATCTCTGTACTTATTTCCATTAGTGGCTTGACGAGCATATTGAGTAACTTGAAATTTAATGGCTTCTTGCTTGCTAGAACAGCAAAGTATTGCAACAGTACACCATAGAACACCTGGAATCCAATTCAATTCAGATATTACCGGTAATACAGTATATTTTCAACAATAAAAACATTTGCATTTAACATAAATGTCATACTTGCATCTTTTTCCGATTCTCTGCAGCAACAGCAATTGCATTATATGTTCTTATCCGCTTGATAGCTTCCACAATTTGATCATCGGAAAGATTTTCTAGTAAGGCATTAAATTCTTCAAAATCTTTTGGAGCTTCAATTGTGTATGGAAGCTCCACTTTTTTATGTACATCCTCTTTAACATTTGTCTTCACTCTGTGAGCACCTGCATCATTATTTTGTTTACCCGTACTTTCTGATATGTTCTTCTGGTTTGCTGCGACAACTTTTTTACGAGTACCATTATCATCATCATCATCATCTTCTTCTTCTTCTTCTTCATCCTCCAAATCAATATGGTCCTCATCACTCTGTTCCCAGTCCTTGAGAGACTGAGCCTTGTCATATTCACCAATGCTCTCCACGGATCCTTCTTCTTCCTCCTCTTCATCATCATCGTCATCATCCTCATCCTCATCCTCATCCTCGTTTTCTTCTTCCCCAGAAGTTGGAGCATCTTCTTTCTCAGGATCGGTAACACCCTCTTTTGTGAGTAAGTCATCAATCCAGACAGCTTTAGCTTTTGGAATGGCATCAGAAAAGGAGTCACCAAGATCATCCCCAGATATATGTCTTATCCGTTTCGAAGCTCCATCGTCATCATCTTCAGAAGTTCTGGCACCTTCGTTGTCGGAATCATCCCCAGCAGCCATCCTCTTCCTGCGTTCTTCCTGAACAATGTTCCAAACTCAAGTGAGCATTCCAGGTATTATTAAACTTTTATCTGCTGGAAAGCAGCTTCTTATAAGTAAGTTGTTATACAGGCAAAAGAATTACTGCGACTGTACCTCCAACTGCTCCAAATGCTCTTTCTCCTCTTGTGCTAATTCTTCAGGTGCCTTTGTCCTGTTGGATGGTCGGGCCCTCATATCAAGTGCCATTTCACCAAACAGTTTGTCATATTGATCAGGTTTTTCCTGTAATGACCAATTAGTCTTTAAACCATCAAGGTCTCCCATGCAACTAGAGCATGACAGTACTAAGATAGATAGGCTGTTGGAAAATCATACTAGTATTAAATAAAAGTAAAAATAAAATAGAGACAAAATGTATCTTCATTTTTCACAAAAACAAGCAAACAGGTTACTACAAGTCTACAACTAAATAGAATAAGTTACAAAACTTAGAAATGAAGGAAAAGAATAAAAATAATGTAAGATAGAAGCGTACCTGCTCAATGGAAACTTTATTATGTATTTTTGGTGCCTCTACTTTCTTTGCATTATCATTCGAGATTTTGTTTTTGACAAGAGATTTGAGAGCACTCATTTTGTTTGGTTCTGTCAGCGACACAAGGGCCTCAGACTGAACTAAAGAAGTAAAATCTTTGTCCAATTGTTGGGTAAACTTTTCATTTTCTTCCTTGTCCTTTGCTTTTTGAGCCTAATAATTGTAAGGTGCCAAAAGAAAGACACAAACACATAGAAACCAGAAAGTGGTCAGTTAGGAAGCTTCAGCAGTAGTCATATCCTAAGGTCATTAAAATCATATTCTAAGGTCATTAAAACAGCTACAACCTTGAAGAATTTGCTTTTAAAAATAATATCCTCCATCACTTCCTTCTTGGTCTTAGGTCTCTGCATAAGAAAAATGTCCCACCAAATTAGAAGCAGAAAGAGATTTCTTGTATAACTACGAGTTAATGCATCCAGTACTGCTAATGGTAACTCATCAAACATTAAGAAAGAATTCAGTAAATCTTCGCAGCCATAAAAGAAGTCTTTACATAATTAAACAAACAAGAAGAAAGGAGAGGAGAGGGGGATAGAGGACATGCTTATTCCTGCCAGTGTTCTGTCTAGAGGTTAGAACAAAATATTTTATAAAAATTTTGCACAACAATACATACGAACACAATGGGGTTAAGCAACGCATCCAGTGGTAAAAATTTAATCTCACATTTTCTCCTTCAATGGATCTTGAATCTGGATCGCCTTCTGCTTCACTGGTAATGGATTGTCTCTCTGTTAAGAAATACATTCCATTAAGTGGCAACACATAGAAGGAGCAAAGCAGTATAGAAAGACATACTCCTTGTTTCATTGGATAAAAAAATTCTGAAGCATGTTCTCACATGTCAAACTAAAAATTACACATGTATCTCTCACAATCTGATCGAGCTTCGAGCCATGAAATGTAATTTCAATAGAACTATTTAATATTTGACAATGCTCAAGTCAAATAATATAAACATAGCCAGCATGGACCATAGAGTCATACCATTTGCGAGTACCAATCAAGACCAAGAAGGAACAAAGACATCAAAGAAAAACATAACAGAACAGAACATAAGGAGACATGCAAGATGATCCGAGTGCGAGAATTACATCCTTCAAACACAAAGACATGCTTTTGAAGCCAAGCAAGATAATAAAGATTCTTCATTAACTCAAGGTGCAAAAATATACTAGAATACAGATTATTGTCCTTTTAAACTTGAAAACTGATGCTCTCAATTTTGCATAGAGTGCAAAAAAGCTACAATCATACCAGTAATGAGTGTATTACAATAAACATATTACCAACTATATTCAGCCAATAATATTCTCATAGCAAAATGAATTTTAACTGAGAACTTCTATTCTTCTCAGAACAATAAACTCAAGACTAATACCATAAACAATTCCATATACTCCCAAAATCTCTTTTTTTCCTACAACCAAGAGATATCTGTAGGTGAGGTGATCGTATGAAATTAAAAAGTGGTTTAGAATCCTTAAGTTTGATTTGAATCCCATAACAAAAGTACTGGTGACAACATTGCCAACAATTAGGCTTTACGGACATTCTGCACGGAGGCCCAAAATCCAATCAAAGTCAATACCATAAACCATATTCAGGTATCTCTATAATGATAATTGATGATGATAGTATATCTAAAACAATTCAGTTCTGCTTTTCACATTGTACCAGAGCCTACTTAAAAGATCAGACATAATCAACTATGTAGATATCTGAAAGTACTTACTGTTATTCCTAACTGGTAGACCATCATCATTGTCATCCCCATAAAATGGTTCGTCATCATAATCATCCCTTTCTGGAAAGAAACCACTGCCTTGAGTCTCAAACTCAAAGTCGTCTTCCTCCCCGTCAGAGAGATTGAACTTGCTTTTCTTCTTTAATTTAACCTAACGTGATAAGCAGCAATAGGGCAGATTTTAGCACACCACATGCATAAGCATATAAACAAAGAAAACAAAAACTTTTTAAGAGTATCATGCGTCAATTATCATTTTTCCCCCAAAAAAAATCCTTGCGCCAGCTTATATTATATGCACTCTTTCATTATTAGAATATTTAAGCTTTGAAAAAAAATAATAACTTTAAGTAACCTCACCTGCCGTTCGCGCTGAGATCTTAAAATTGCCTTATCAAACTCCTCAAGTCCTTCATTTTGTTCTCCAATTCGATTATCTATAAAAGTGGAAGACTTTTTGCTTTGCTCATATTCCTTCAGCAGCGTCTTCTCCCTCTGCATTTCAGCTCAAACACCATATAATGTCAAAATCAATCCCAGTTTAGCTTTTCAAGTAAGAAGGAGAAACCAAACACAAATACAAACGCAGTCACGCGTACAAGCCAAGAAAGGGTGAGGGGGAGGCGTAAAACAGAACCTTCTGAAAGGCGATAGAGCGAGAGAGCCCAACGCGGCGTCGTTCATCATCCTTGCGTTTCTTGCCCAATATATTGAATTTACGCCGCGACCATATGCTCTCAAATGGGTTCTCCTTTGGCCCCTTGATTTTCCTTGATTCTGAATTCAAATCGCTCAGCTTTTTGTTTATCTTGCTTTTACTTTTCTTCTTCTTCGCACTTCCTGTGCTCGAGTTTTTCGCCATTTTTCTCAAATTCGAGGTTAATTGCTGAAGAAGAAGAGTGATTCTCGGGAGAACTGCAGATTGTTAAGAAGGGTTCTAGGAAAATTTTGTAAATTAGGGTTTATGACTTTATGGTGTTTGGACTTTGGAGAAGAAGACAAGTTTGGGCCTCGATTACGGGCTTAGTCAGGTAAATTCGATGTGCTGGTAATATTATATATTATATTAAGATTTGTATTTATTTGTAGATAGAATTATGTATTGGGAAAGAAAAATCTGTGATTATTATGGAGAGGAATATTTTCAATGTCAAACTCAAAATTCTAAATAGGGCATAATCTCTCTGTAGTGTGTAAAATTATTTGAGTATTAATTATAATCATTAATTTATTATTGCTTTTTCTTATCGTATTTACTATGTTACCGTGTAGGGCTGTTTAAACGAGATCCTACCCAAAAATATCGGATACTCGACCCCGATAATTTCAAATTTTTAATACCTACCCCGACCCTATATTAAAAATTGGGTATCCAAATACCCGGGCCAATCGGGTATTAGGTTACCCAAATTGCCCAACATTATTATTAAAAAATATATTATATTATGCCAAAAAATATTTGACATCATTCAAATCTAAATTATAACACTGCAAAAATATGCCTCAATGATCCATAATAACCAATTGATCAAAAAAATTAATACAAAAACCATACCAATCAATAACCAATCAAACAAAAAAAAAATTGTATATACAATTTAATACTAAAAAATGTCACCAACATCATTAGTCTATAAATATAAAACCATAAGCAACCTAATCAGTAAATCATATATGAAAAACTAGGGTATACATATAAGAGATTTATATAATAAAATTATTAATTTTATAATAATAGAATATATATATATATATATATAGAGAGAGAGAGAGATAAATAAATTCAAAGTTATAATATATATATATATATATAATATGATATATAAATAAAAATAAAAATTCGGGTTTACTTGGCTACCCAAATGGGCCAAATCGGGTGTCAGGTATACCCGATATCCGAAATATCTAAAATTTTCACCCAGTATACCGTTTACCCAAACATGTGGGTATCGGATATCCAATACTCATCGGGTATCTGATCAGTACAACACTACCTTATTACTCGTCACCCCTTTAAACAGCCCTATTAACCGTGTGACTGGGAATGTAGTATAATAGCTAAGATATAGCTTCAATGTTTTCCATAGTGTTATCTATTGTTTAAAAAAAAATACATAATCAAAAGTAAAAATAAATAAATGTAGATGATGCTTCAGTATTGAAATGCTACTTGAAAAATAATTAATGAAATCTTCGAACATGATTAACATCACCGCTTAATTAAAGATAAATACAAGTCCAAATTAACAATTCAATTTAAGCTTATATTATTGTTTCTAGTGATATATCAGATAGGGTAGTGTTATTTGAACATATTATGCCCAATCACACAAGCTAAAAATAGTAATATAAGTTTTGAAAATGAAAATATACCCTAATTATAAAAGTATAAACCCTATAGAATAATGTAATTATTTTCATTTCTTGTGGCTGGTCACCGTGTGACCGAATAGATTTATTGATAATAAATTAATGCATTATTTAATATTATTATTCGTAAATAAAATTTATAATGGAAATATAATAAGTAAATTAAGGTAAGTAAATTATTTAATATCAAAATTTATATATTTTGATATGAGCCGGTAGAAAGTTTGGAGAAATGAGAGAGAAATCAGAGGGACAATAGGATTTTTGGTGTGTAAATGTTAATATGCTTGACACGTGTGATTTATCCATCATCATTATATTATTAAGAGAAAAATGATTCTTATTTTGAAAAAAATCTTATGTGACACCTCCAAATCTCTTCATTCTTATTTATCTAAATTCTCAAATTTTTTAAATTAAAACTAATATAATATTTATTAAATCTATTTTATTCTATACATCTATATATTTTAGATTATTTAAATATTGAAAACAAATTGTGGAGGACTTAAACTTTTGATCTGGGACAATGATGATAAGGCGCATGACACAACAACTAACGTGGTTTACAATGAAATTTTCAACAGTTTGTGAGGTATTTACAATACTAATTATTTTAAAAATTTATTATTATTATTATTATTATTATTATTAATTTATGCATGTGTTTACTTCTTTTGATTTTCTTGGAGCTGAAAGAAGTTAAGAAAATTGAATACACCCCATCTTTTCGATTGAATTATTATCACTATATGTAATGTAACAATTATTTTAGTGATACTATGACTTTAAACAAATTATTTAATTATATTTTTAAAATAATAATATATTATAATGTTAAGTGACCCCGTCGAATTTCGACGGGTTACACACTAGTATCTACGTAATAAGGAACAATATGATATTGTAATAAATTATTTGGTAATATTATCTACATGATAAATGAAATTTAATAATGACGGATCAAATCTATAAAATAACATCATATTCATATCTATATATTATTATAAATGATTCTTACTTTGAAAAAATTTTATGAGGCACCCCCCAAATATCTTCATTCCTATTTATCTAAATTTTCAAATTTTTTGAATTAAAACGACGTGTACCTCAACACGGGTTTCCATATGGCACATCTCAATTCTTTATTCTAATTTATTTTAAATTTTTCATTTATGCATTTTTTTTCCATGTATTTTCTAAAATCTAGAATTTTTTTCATTTTGATCACAATATTTATCACTTCTACACTAATCACAATATACTAATTGAGCAAGACACAAATTACGTACCTAAAATCAATGTGTATTTTCCTATATTTTGCACCAAAAGTTTTATCTGGCCAATTCATTTATTATTTGGCCGAATAAATAATTATTTTTTGTAGGGAACCAGTTTATTAGTTGGTCGAATAAATAGTTGTATTTCATAAATAGTTTATTAATATTTAATTTGGGCATAATAATTTATTTAAGCCAAATAAATAGTTTGAACATTAAAAAAGTAAAACATTCACGGAGACAACATCTAACCATATATTATATAAATAAAAAAGACTGAAAAAATTCTATACGACACCCCAAAATCTCTTCATTCTCAATTATCTAAATTCTTAAATTTTCTGAATTAAAAATCAATATTTATCATATTTATTTGTGTTTAATTATATTACTATTATTATATATGGATAGCATATATAGATTTCTACCATATTTTCTGATATATATATATATATAGCATATAATACATCAAATTATAATGTGATTAAATCATCAAATTATTATAGATATTCATTCTTAATTTTAATAGATATCCATTCATATAATTAATTAGTGGTATCTCACGAAAAAAATTCCAATAAATTTGGACATTTTAACAACTCTCCTCCACCAATCTCAAAATTTCTTCTCTGGACACCAAAAACTCAACCGGCGGTTCTACCTTTTTTTTGAAAAAAAAATATGTTAATTTCATAATGTATAATATTTAACATCACATTTATTCTTATTAACAATCTTCAATAAAGGAAAATGATTATTAAGCTGAATCTTTTAGTTTTTTATGAAGATAAAGAGACAAGAGTAGGAGCGGGTAGTGTGTGAGAGAGAGATGAGAGATATATATAGCGAATAATACTATAGGGGTTAAGGACGAGAACGAATAGTTAATTACATTCTAATTAAATTTGGATTAGAACCGTAGGACAATTCCAACCTAGAACCGTGGCATTTGATGGGCTGATTACAAACAACAGTTCAACTTAAAAAAGATATGCAAAATATTTTCATATATAGTCAATTTTGTTTATTACTATTGTCTAATAGATTTGATAATCTTATTAAATAATAATTTCCCGTCAAATTTTTTTCTATGTAAGACGAAAATGGGTAGTACAACATTTACTTATTAATTGGATTTGAAAAATTTACGACTATATATATTCAGAATCTTATCGGGTGGATAAAATCTAGGTTCAGTATCATCGTCATATGTTGCAATCAACAACATTCTTATTGAAAATCTCAATAAAGGAAAATGACTCTTAAGTTGAATCTTTTAGCTTTTTATTAAAGAAAAAAAAAAGACAAGAGAAGGACTGGGTAGTGAGAGAGAGATGAGATATATAGATAGAGAATAATAATATAGGGATTAAGGACGAGAACGAATAGTTAATTACTTTCTAATTAAATTTGGATGAGATATGTGGTCGACGGGACAATTCCGACCTGGAACAATAGCGGTTTAAGGACGAGAACGAATAATTAATTACTTTCTAATTAAATTTGGATTAGAACCATGATCGACGGGACAATTCCGACCTGGAACAATGGCGATTGACGGGCTGATTCCAAACGACGGTTCAACTTTTTTTAAGGACGAGAACGAATAATTAATTACTTTCTAATTAAATTTGAATTAGAACCATGATCGACGGGACAATTCCGACCTGGAACAATGGCGATTGACGGGCCGATTCCATACGACGGTTCAACTTTTTTTGTTTTTTTAAATTATGCTAAATATTTTCACAGTAAAAAAAAATTCTAAATCTATTGTCTAATATTTTTGATAATCTTAATAAATAATAATTTTCTGTCGATTTTTTTCTATATGAGACAAAAATGAGTAGAAAAGAATTTACTTATTAATTGATTTGAAAGATTTACAACTATATATTCAGAATATTTTCAAGTAGATAAACTCTAGATTCATTATTATCTTCATCTCAACATCATTCTTATTAACAATCTTCAATAAAGGAAAATGACTCTTAAGCTAAATTTTTTACTAGCTTTTTATGAAAATAAAGAGACAAGAGAAGGAACGGGTAGTGAGAAAGAGATGAGAGATATAGATAGAATAACACTATAACACTATAGGAGTTAAGGATGAGAACAAATAGTTAAATACTTTCTAATTAAATTTGGATTAGCACTGTAGTCAAGGGGACAATTTCGACCTGGAACTGTGGCGATTGACGGGCCGAAAATGTCCCCTTGACGGAAATTTATCAAGTTTATTCTATAAACTCGAGATTCATTATCATCGCCATCTGTTGCGATCAACAACTCGAAACTATTGAATTACAAAGAAACTAATGATTTTGAAAACTTACACCTAAAAAGAAATACTCATAAAAAATTTGTATAACAATGTAACCAAACATATTGTGTCTAATAAATTTATCAAATAATTAATTACCGTCGATTTTCGACGGGTTATACGCTAGTTATATTACTAAGGAAAATGATTCTTGCTTTGAAAGGATCCTACGTGGAACCAACCCCTCTTAATTCTCCATTCCTATTTATCTAAATTCTCAAATTTTCGAATTTTTAAATATAGAATAATAGATTTTAAATATCTACTAAAATCTTGTGTCCCACATCGGTTTTCAATAAACTTCACCTATTCAAAAGTCTATAAATACCTAGAACTTATTTTTTTTTCTTTAATCTTATGTTGAACTCATAATGTAAGGTATTTAGGGTATAGACAATCTTCAAAATTATTTTTCTTTTTATAAATCAATGTGGGACCAAAAGTATTTGCAATAAAAAAGATCCATCTAAATTTTCTGACAAAATCCACGTGAGACAATCTCTTTGAGAACCAAATATGCTTTTGTCCCCATCGATTTTGGAGTAGAATATAGTTTTGAAAATTATCGAAAGAATGAGGGTAGATTAGATGAAAAATTTTAACAGACATTACTATATGTGTTTGAGACGTGTACATGTGCTATTTTTTTTTTAATTGACTTTGAGATATGTTCAAGGGCATATAAATTCTAAACGAGTTTAGTAGATTGGATGATCGAATGATTTAACTTTAAAATAATTAACAAATAATATTTTTCTTAATATCTCACATATTAACACTATCTAATTATTTTATTAAATATAATTTTTCGTCGATTTTCGACGGGTTATACGCTAGTTATTATATAAACGAAAACGATTCTACCTAAAAAAAATCATATGTGGCACACCTCATATTCTTCCATTCCTATTTATCTAAATTCTCAAATTTTCTAAATTTAAAATTGATATTTATCATATTTATATTTTATTATTTATTATATTATATATAACATGAAAACAAAATCTTAACATGATCAAAACATTATTTATTTATATATATTTCATATATATATATGAAATATGGAATGATTATTTTCAAAATCAATATCTTATATCTTCCTCAAAAAATACTACGGATCATCAGATGAACCTTCCATGTCATCTATCAATTTATATTGATGTCCGATGATTGTTTCCAATGTGGTTTTTCTTTTTTATTATTTTATTTATATATATATATATATATATATATATATATATTCTTTTAAAAAAATTACACTACCTAAATTCTTCAATTTTTAATTTTATTAATCATATCTACATATAATTATCAATCTTCTGTCCCACCTTGTTTTTTCAATAAAATTCAACTATTAAAAAGTCTATAAATACTTGAAATCAATGTATATTTTCTCATTCTTTGATCCAAAAAAAATTAATTTGATCAATTGATTAGTTGATCGAATAAATAATTATATTATATGTTAGATGCCGTCCATGTGGAGGTTCACTTCTAAATCTCGACCTTTTAATAGCTGGTGAAAATTAAGGGATGAATAATCGAGAAAGCTTATAAATACTTAGTATTAATGTGTATTAAAATTCACATTGTAATTTACGACTAATGCTAATTTGGAACCTTTTTTTATTTACACATATATTTTTTTTCTATTATAAAATCTTCGTCCCACATTTTATTTTTAATTATATAAATGAAAATGGTTCTGGCTTTGCAAAAATCCTATTTGACACCCCCAAATTTTTCCATTCATATTTATCTAAATTCTCAAATTTTGTGGAAAAAAAAAGTGTAACCTCATTAAATTTAGAGGAAAAAATAGACACGCGACCTATCTCTGACCCAATCCATTTTATTGTTAGCAAGATTGTTTGTTTTAACTTTATGAATTTTTTTAAAATCTTTTATTAGTTATACTAGAGATGCCCACAAAAATGGTGCACGAGCCGATTCTGACGAGTAACCTTAAGGTAGACGGGTCGATTCTGAACCGGCGGTTAAAGATATTTAGCTTAACCTTCATGGTTCCAGGTCAGTACAGTAGGGGTAAACAGGATGATTGCGAAGTGGTAGTCGTTCAACTTTTTTTCCCCTTTAATCTTATGTTGAACTCATAATTTGGAGTATTTAGGGTCACTTTCATTCTTATATACAATCTTCAATATTAATTTTCTTTTCTAAATCAATATGGAACAAGGAGTATTTGCAATGAAAAGCATCTATCTCAATCATAGAAAAATCAACATGAGACAATCTCTTTTAGAGCCAAATATATATAAATTCTAAACGAGTTTAGTACATTGCATAATCGAATGATTGAAACCCTAAAATAATTAACAAATAATATTTTTCTTTATTTATCAAATATTACTATCTAATAATTTTATTAAATATAATTCTTGTCGATTTTCGACGGGTAATATGCTAATCATATCATATGGCGGTGGATTTAGGGGAGATGCAATGTGTGGAGATTCAACATCGAACTTACCGGCTTAGTCACTGGGCTGGGCTTCGTCGGCAATCTTTTCGATGCTACTATCTTTTGGAATATAACATTTTAAGGGTTAATCTAGACTTAAATGTCAATTTTGTTTAAGTGAGGAATATGATGACTGTAATTGCTCCTCTTTCTCTAATAAAAGAAACAAGGAAAAAAAAATTGGTTATGCACACTAAAAAAATTTAATTGAATAACTAATTATACCCTGATTATTTGATTGAAAATGGAAAAGGTAAATATTTTATCTTAATTAAAGGGAAATATGATAATTTGGTCAAAAATTTGCATAAAATCAAGTATACTTTTTAGGGGAGAAGAATTCTGGCGCACGACACTTATTTGGAGACTAGGAGAATAATTAATAAAAAAAATCATAAAATCCATCAAAAAGAAATTGGAAGATGAGTAGACAACAAAAGTTGGCAGAAGCTAGATTGTATTCTATAGGTATATTGCAAGTTTGTAATTATTTGAAGATCGAATTTAGGTATATTGCTAGTTTGTAATTATTTGAATAGACTATCTATAATTTTATTATAAAAAAAGTGTAGTCGTACAAACCTTTATTTATCTAATATATTCTTCTTAGTATATTTTAAGAAAAATAATGTAAATTTATGTTATTAATCAGAATATATCTAAAAAATAATTTATAAAAGTCCAACAAAATATATTAATTGAATCTTGAAGAATCATAATTATATTAGACTTATATTTGAGAGAGAAAAGAAATGACAAAAAGAAAACTAATTATATATAGTATGTATACGAAACGAAAAAACTCATGTCGCGTCTCTAGATGATCTATCATATGCCTAAAATTACTCTATCCCTCTATGCTAACTCATTTATCAAGTGATGAATTAGCTCAATGTAATTTAATACTTTTAGTATCTATAATTTAGGAAATTAATCTTTAAGTCTTAAATCACAAGGAAAGTACAAGTTTAATATAAAGTCCTCTTCTTAGTAGGGCGAGTTGTTCTACGAAGTTATGGTTAAGTTATATATATGGAGGTGGTACAAATAAAATTTTAATCAAAATTAATATTTTTTGTTCTACGAAGTTATGGTTAAGTCCTCCTGCTTCTTGTTGTCAGGGATTCCTTCAGCTAGCTTTTCCTTTTCAGGAACAAAAGATGTCTTTGGTTGTTGTTTTCACTGGTCTCCATGCCTTACTCCCTGGATAACCCAAACCAGCTTTGCTTGTGTTTGGTTGACTAGCCTCAAGGATTTGATCAAGCTGAGCAGTACTGTTAGTCATCGTCCTTACAACCTTGTTGATATGAATGATTTTATTTGCTTTGAACACATTATCTTCTCTGAGATTTGAATTCTCCAGTAGCAAAGCATTGTTCAGAATCTTTAGATTATCCATTTCTTGACAAACATCAACCAACTGAGATTTAACAATCTTATTTTCCTCTTCCAATTCCTTGATCTTGGAATTGAGTTCTTTGTTGGAGCCTCCAACATCCTCACATTTGGTTTTGAGATCTTCATGGACCTTTACTAAAGTGTCCTTGTCCACTTCTTCTTCGTCACTTTCTTCATCCACCTCTTCTGACTTGGGTGGAGATTGTTCGGAGGCCTCTGATAAGATTGCTATGTGAGCCACAACATTTGATTTTCCTCGCTACCGCTGTCATCATTTTCTTCATCACTATGTGTGGCAACATAGGATTTGTTCTCACGTTTGAGGAAACATGGACATTCATTTTGAAAGTGTCCATAACCATCACATTCAAAGTACTTTGGACCAGATTTTTCAGTGTGAGATTTCACCCCTTTGTTTCTTGAGGAGGTGTTAGCAGTTTCCTTTCTGGACGAGCTGTTATTGGATCCCTTTTTCATAGGTCTCTTGAATAGCTTGCCATAGTTTTTTATTAGAAGAGCCAAAACTTTATCTCCATTGGTTTTGCTGGTAGGCTCAAATTCTGGATCAAAATTCCAATTGTGAGCTGCAAAGGCAACTCCTTTCCTTTTCTCAGAACTCTTGTTCTGCTTTCCCATTTCAAGGATTCTTAGAGAGCTGATCAACTCATCCAGTTTAAGTTCAGAAACATCTTTAGCTTCCTCTATAGCAGTCACCTTATATTCAAATCTATCTAGGGAGTGGTTCCGGTACAAACATATCTTATCTTTATTGCAGAGGTTACACATGTTGGTGAATGACATCCAAGTATATATAACTTAAAAGTGAGAAGTTAGTAGTATTGAAAAATAAGTCAAATTAACATTTGTGGTCCAATCTTTTACCACATCATAATTTATGGTCTGAATTTTAAACTTTGCTGAAAAAATACCATGAATTATATAAAAATATTTAAATAAGGCATGCCTTTTTATTTCGACCGGTAGAGGTGGAGTTTGAATATTATTCTATTTTCTTTTCGATAAAGTGCTTTATGAAGGAATAATGTTTAGTATTTGAAAACATAGCGTTAAATCTGATTTTTTCCACCTCGATTTTCACATATTCTTACAATAATTATGTCATGCATGTCACCGTAAAATACCTCATAGCTGACATTTAATTATCTCTGTCACTTCCAATTGTTAGCTAAGTCAATGTTTGAGCGACGGGAAAGAGGGATACCCTTATTTAAACAATATTGTAAAGTTAAGGGTCTTATTCAACAAACTCAAAGATATTGTACTATTTTGAAATTCAAAGAATAAAAACTTGAAAAGAAGTTGGTAAACCTCTACTAATTCAATATGTTTGCTTTATTGTTATTTTTAATAAATTGTATATTTCATGTTTGTAGACGGTGTGTATTGGAGAGAAATTGATGAGAACAATTAAGATAGTAAAATAGTAAATTAAAAATTACATTTGCAAATTTTAGAATTGTGTGCAACATAATTATAAACATGAAGTAAGTCATTAATTTATTTATCATCTTTTTATTTATTCAATAAATCATTTTATTTTTAGATTGAATTTTATATTATCATATTTTTAGTTTTAAATAAATGTCATTTTTTAATGTATATATATCTCAATTTATATATCTCAATGTATATATATATTTTTAATGCCATTTTTTTTAATGTCATTTTATTTTTAGATTGAATTCTGTAGTGTAAAATGGAAAATACATGTTCTTTTGAGACAGACGAAAAAGGAAAGGAGTGCATGTTCTTTTGGGACGAAGCGAGTATTTATTATTATTATTATTATTTTCATTTGTTCATTTTTCATTATTTGTGTATACTATTATAAGAATATCATTCCTTATTGACGTACTTCGTCCTAACCTTTAGAGATATTTTCATATTTTTCAGTAAATTAAATATTTTTGACTCAATCTTTTATGTTGATGACTTTAGACGCATATTCATATTCATATTAATATATTCAATGGCTTATAAATTATATACGACTTGATAAATAATTCACTTCCCAACAACAATAATTACAAACACACACACACACACACACACACAACAATATTGTTCGATGAATATCAATCAATATAAGTACATATTACGTTTGGTGGATGAGTATAATTCACCAATTACATACACAAATTTTTATTACAATAGTTATTTACTTACATTATCGAGATTTGAATGGTTTTTAACGTTAACAAGTTCAATGAAAATGAGTATGCAAACTAAACAGAGGCTTGAGCATACAAAATTCAATAGAAAATATCTATTTCCTATAGCTCAATTAACTCGATGATTTTCAATGCCATGATACACCCCAATTTTGTATTAACACCATTATTTTGTTAGTCATTATGTTTTCATTATCAATTTTCAGTTATTACCGTGTTTAAATCCATAATTAATTAGTTGTATGTAGGTAATATCCTCATACATAAGTACACATATATTAGTACATAAGCTTTTGATAAAACTTCTAATCCTCTTACTTGAAACACAAAGTTTAATTTTAAATCAATGTAAACAATCATTAAATCTTAAAAGAGATAATTGAAGGAAAAAACAATGTAATGGTATTGTACGATTAATGAATTACTCTTTATCTTGTACAAAACAAAAAAAATATATATATATTTATAAAGAAGGTAAACCAGTGCAACGCACGTGATTCTCTACTAATTTATATAAATTGTTGAATTGTTTTATTGGTAATAATTTGAAATAAACTATATTTATATGATTGAGTCCTCATTTAATATATCATTGTCAAGTTAATGACGAACTCGTCAATTGTGCTCGAGGCGGGAGAGTCAAACTGTATACAATGAGCCTGTAATCATTTCATCGACATCTTATTCAAGGCTAACAAGGTTCAATAAATTAATTAGTCCACAACTCATCCCGTTTTTCGTCCAAATAAATTTTGAAAAAACCTGAAAAATGAAAGACAAAAAATGAGGGGAAAAAAATAATGAAATAGTACTAGTCAAGCCAAGAGCCAGAAGTCTGTCTTTTAGTTGTAATAACATATCCACCAAGTTTGTTGCTCTTCCGCCTCACTGCAATTGCCGAACAAGTAGCATTTTGTACACAATACTCAGCCCCTCCATCGCCTCCCCGACTCCCAGCCAACATCAGCCTTAGCCGCCACGTCAGCCACCGCTTCTTCTACCCCACCACCAGCAGCGCCACCCCTTCTTTCTTGGCCGCCGCCATTACTGCTGGCCCCTTCTCTTTCCCTTCTGTTGGAAATGGTTTATATTTAACCATTAATTTGAGGATAAATATTGTTAATTAAATATTTATTATTTAATTGAAATATTTATTGATTTATATTTAACCATTAATTTGAGTATAAATATTGTTAATTAAATATTTATTATTTAATTGAAATATTTATTGGATGTTAATCTACGCCGTGAGTAGATGAACGTGGTATATTTAATATCTCTAAACCGATTTCTGGTGAGTGAGATATTGTATGCTAAAGGTTGGATATTGAAGTAGTAACTAACATGTTATTAATTATAATAAATGTTAGTTGTCCCACAGGTTATATGTGGATGATTTGACTAGTATTTAAGGCTATGTCTGTATGGACTTAATAACTTGTTGGGTTGGTGTGTATGGATGTGTATGGGTGCTCACGCGCGCACACACACGCGTGCGCGCCGCCGCCGTCCGTCCGGACGGGCGGGCGGGCGGGCTTGGACTTGGACTTGGATCTTGGCAATTGGTGCTTTGGACTGGTGTTTGGGCCTTATCTTTTTGGACCAACTCCACAAGCCCAATTCTTTAATTGTTGAGCCAAATCCGGAAGCCCAGCCGTGTGAAGCCCATCGGCCCAGAGACTCTTGGCTGCTGAAACCGCCGACCATCATGGCTGAATTGATCGCGACGAGTCCCTTCACTTGATCGAGAGCTGCTATATATAGGAGCATCCTCATTTGCAGAATTTACTCATTCCAAGCAATCTGCACTCCTCTCTTGCATAAGCATAGCATATCATACACGAGTTCAGTCTTTATTCCAATTCAGTTCGCCGGAGCTCAGTTCTGTTTGTGGTGCTACTACAACCGAGACGTCAAGATCGTTTTAACCTTTGGGGACGAGCCGCCTTACCGTGAGCACTACCGGGGCGTATTCTCGTCTTGCGGGCAGAAGTCTAACTTCGGACGATCTGGTTTTCCTAAACACTGTTCTTCAGTTTTCTGTTGTAATTCTTACAAATTCTGTTCGTGCTCAAGTTCATCAATAAAAGAAGTATTGTTCATTGTTATCCACATAAGCAACAACCCGATTCCTAACAATCGCAAGACGAGAATATCGAATGTTACTTGTACGTGTGATGTTCAAAACTGAAGTTCTAACCTGAAATTCTGCTGAAAAATGTCTACCAATTCGAGTACCGGCGCTGCCACTCTTTCCTCCACCACTTCTGGAACCATTGGCTCATCGAACTCAACTATAGCTCCAGTCCAACCTGCTGCTCGGCTCATGCCGATCGCCGAGAAACCTCCTGTTTTCTCGGGAACTGACTTCAAAAGATGGCCCCAAAAGATGATGTTCTACATCACCACAATGGGGCTTGTTAGCTTCCTGCGTGACGAAAGACTTCCTATCCCAGCTGAGGACGAGGAGGATGTGCAAGTTCGTATTAACTACGATACTTGGGTGCATTCCGACTATCTGTGTCGGAATATGTTGCCGAACGGGCTTGATGATGGCCTGTTCAATGTGTTCAACATCAAGGAGACTGCCAAAGAAATTTGGGATGCTCTTGAGTTGAAATACCGTGTTAATCCTGCTAGCACGAAGAAGTTCGTAGTGACGAGGCTCATCGAATTTCAAATGGTGGACAGTCGTCCTATGATACCCCAAGTGCAAGAGTTCCAAACTCTTGTGCATGATGTTCATTTCGAGGGGATGCCTCTGCCCGAGGCGTATACTGTGGCGCTCTTGGTTGACAAGTTGTCGCCTAGTTGGAAGGAGTTCAAGGGATACCTTAAGCATAAGCGAAAGGAGATGACCCTTGAGACGTTGGTGGCTAAGCTTCAAACCGAAGCTCAAGTCCGTGATCAAGATTTGAAGGCCAAGGCTCCAATGGAGGCTAAGGCTAATTTGACCGATGGTAGGGGCAGACCTTCTAAGAAGCGTCCTTATCCTGCTAAAGGCAAAGGAAAAAAAGTGGCACCTCCGACCAAGTTCACCGGAACGTGCTACAATTGTGATAAGCCTGGACATATGGCGAAGAACTGCCGTCTGCCGAAGAAGAAGGGAAAGGGCAAGGTCAACCATGTCCAAAAAGACTACGACACCTGGGACAAAGACGACCTTTTTGCCATGATCACCGAGGTAAACCATATTTCGGACCCTAATCCTGTTACTTGGTTTCTTGACACAGGTGCGACTGTTCATATCTGTATGAACCGGGACTTGTTCTATACAAACAAGGAAGTTCAAGACCGCTTTGTCACCGAGGCGAGTGACCGTACCTCACCTGTTCTTGGAGTTGGGACTGTTGTACTCCAACTCACCTCCGATGTGGAGATAATTTTGAAGGATGTGCTGCATACTTTGACAATCCGCAAGAATTTGGTGTCGGGTGTCAAACTAGTTAGGGCTAAGTTTGATATAGATCTTCGTAGTGATTTTATAATCATACGTAAATTTGGCAAGACTCTTGGACAAGGTCATATTGTTGATGATATATTCAAGTTAAGTGTGCGTACTTGTAAGCCTTCTAAGGCAGTTGCTAATGATAATAAAGCTACTACTTCTGCTTACTTGCTTGAGTGTTCTGATTTATGGCATTGTAGACTCTGTCACGTAAATCTAAATGCTATAAAAAGACTTGCTAATATGGACTTGTTAAATATTGATTTATCTAAGACACAAGACAAGTGTGAAGTCTGTGTTGAAGCAAAAATGGCTAAGTTACCGTTTAAGTCGGTTGAACGAAGCACCAAACCTCTAGAATTAATTCACACCGATGTTTGTAATTTAAAGTTTGTGCAAACTAGAGGTGGTAAAAGGTATTTTATTACCTTTATTGACGATTACACAAGGTATTGTTACCTTTACTTGTTAAGAAGTAAAGATTAGGCTATTGAAGCTTTTAAAAACTTCAAGAATGAAGCCGAGAATCAACTTGGGTGCCGAATCAAAATGGTTCGAAGTGATAGAGGTGGAGAGTATGTTGCTCCGTTTGCTGAATTATGCAACGAAAGTGGTATAATCCATCAAACGACTGCTCCTTATTCACCACAATCAAATGGCGTTGCTGAACGTAAGAATCGTACTCTTAAAGAGATGATGAACGCCTTGTTGATTAGTTCGGAATTACCCCAGAACATATGGGGGAAAGCTGTCTTGACAGCTAACTACATCTTGAACAAGATTCCAATCAAAGGGAAGGACGTGACTCCCTATGAGCTTTGGAAAGGAAGGAAACCTTCATATAAATACCTCAAAGTGTGGGGGTGTTTAGCTAAGGTTGAAGTGCCTTTACCAAAACAAGTTACAATTGGACCTAAAACGGTAGATTGTATCTTTATTGGTTATGCACTAAATAGCAGCGCGTATCGGTTTGTTATACACAAATCGGATATACCCGACATTCATGTGGGTACGTGATAAACACCCATTTTGTAGCAACTTATCGCGTTTTTGTAGCACTAAGTGCGTTGCTTTGCCTTAGATGTGAGCGGTTTTTGTATTGTTTTTAACGTTTTGAATGAATCTCACGTTTTGGTAGAGTTTATGCATGTGTGTAGGTTGAACGAGGGACACTAAGTCGAGAAGGGAAGGATATAGAAGAGCAGAGACGAAGAAACGGGACGAAAAAGTGCAAAACGGGGCGGAACGGAGCAACACATCAAAACTCGGCGGTTTGGACCCAAACCGCCGGAAACAGGGCCAAACCGCCGATGAAACCGCCGAGTTTCTCTGTAATTCAAGCTCGTGTGAAAATGCCATTTCGGCGGTCCAACCGGCGGTCCAGGCTGGACCGCCGAAAATTGTGCTGGACCGCCGAAAAATGAGCCTGGACCGCCGGTTTTTCCTGAATTACCCCATAATCGCATTTTTCCTCCCTTTTTGCATTTTTAACTTGTAATAGCACTTCTTCACTCCTATAAATTCTACTTGGCAGCCCAAAAACGCAAAACCCTCCTTTCCTACCTTAATTCCCAATTCAAAAACTTGCTATTTAGGGTTCTAAACACTATTTTCAATTATTGTAATAGAGATTAGCTTGGAATTGAAGATTTGTGGAGATTTCAACATTGGGTTCTTAGTTTTTTATCTATGCAATCCTTTTCCTTTCATTTTGTGTTGATTTTATTCATGTCTAGCTAAGTTTCTTTGTTGGTTTGAGGGATTTGTATTGATTTGTGGATGGTTTGATCACCTTTTACTACTTCTTCTATCCTTTCTCATCATGGTTGTGATTTTGGAGCTTTAATTTATGTTAGAATTGTTGATCACCTTTCTTGCATGCCTAGTGTTTGTGAAAATTCCTAATAGGTTTTCATATGCATGGAATCCCATTTTCACTTCATGTTTTGACTTGAGACCTAGTAAGTGATTGTCCATTGCATGGAAGTTGATGATCCTTGAGCTCTTGGGAGTTGTTTAATTGGCTAGAGTCTTAATAAGAGATAGTTGATTAATTAATCTTCTTTTGCTAATTATCGAGAGAGATTAGTAAATGTTTTTGTGGATCTCTTCCTATGATGAGGATTAAAAGTGGTTTGAATGACTTAGTAAGTGTTGATCAAGCTATCTAGAATCAAGGCAAATCCCTAGAACCAACCATTTCTCTCAATTGTCCTTTAATCGTTTATTTGATCGTTTTCTTGTTGTTCTTGCTTGATTTTGAGTCTTAATTGCTTGTTTGTCTTTAATTTCTTGTTTATTAAGTGTATGAATCCCAAAATTGATTTGTTGAAGAGCTTGAATAGTAGGAATGCGCATGAATTTCATTTTCATTAAAAACTCGTTTCAATAGTCCTTGAGGATACGATAACTCGATTGCTAAACTACAATAACCCGTTTAAAGTGCGGTATAAATTGCTTAAGTAAAGTAACGATCACTTTTTGGCGCCGTTGCTGGGGACTATTTAGAGTTTATAGTGTTAATGATCTTTGCATTTAGAGTACTAGTTCAAGCATACTTTGTTTATTTGTGTAGTTTGAAGCTAAGTGTGTTCTTGGTTGGTTTGTGTAGGTGAATTGGTGCATGATCACAAGGAAAAAGGGAGGCGAAATCATTCCTTTGGACTTGGAGATTGAAATCACGCACAAGCGGGCTAGCCGAGAACGAAGAAGGAAGGCAATGGAGCACCAAAGGCCCAATAATATGGCCGATTTGGAGCGCCAAATGCAAGAGCTTCGCCGTCAAATGGCGGAGCAACAAGCTCAACGAGATAGAGCACCACCGCCTCCAATCAACCAAATGTTTGAACCTCAAGTGAACATGTTCCAAGATGAAGGTTGGGTCAATCGGTGCAATGCCAACAATTTTGAGCTAAAGCCCGGACTCATCAATATGGTGCAAGCGGAGTCATTTGGAGGAGGGCTCAATGAAGACGCAAATGCTCATTCGAGTGCCTTTTTGGACGTGTGTGAAACTATCAAGATTCAAGGGGTTTCAAATGACGTTATTCGATTGAGACTCTTTGGATTTTCTCTACGAGATAAGGCCAAAGCTTGGTACAAGACCTTCGACCGTTCGAAAATAACCACTTGGGAGCAATTGTGCCGACTTTTCCTAGCCAAGTATTTCCCGCCTTCACGTGCTCAAAAGCTTATTTCGGACATCTCCGATTTCTCTCAATCGGGAGACGAATCAATCTATGAAGCATGGGAGAGATACAAAGAGATGTTGAGGAGATGCCCTCAACACGGATTTTCAAAGAAACAACAAATCTTGAACTTTTATCAAGGGCTTACTAGTCATACAAGGGAGGTCGTGAATGCCACCGCCGGTGGTGGCTTGACTAACCGACCTTATGAAGAGGCGGTTCGGATTTTGGAGGAAATGGCGGCCAATAGTTTTCATTGGCCTCAAGAGAGAAATTCGTCAAAGAAAGTAGCTTCCATTTCGGATGAGAAGTATGATGATCTTCTTAAGCAATTCACCATGCTCAAGAGAGACTACGAGGCCGAAAGGAAAGGAAGATTGGATGTGAAGATGGTGGCTCAACCAATGCATCAAGGAGTTGAAGAGTATTCACAAGTTGAGGATGCCAACTATGTCAATCAACGGGGGTATAGTAACTACAACCGTTCGAGTTATCCTCCGGGGAATCAAGCCTATAATCCAAATTATAGGAATTCAAATTTGTCGTATGCTAATCCGAACAATGCTATCATTCCACCACCCGGATTTTCGGTTTCTCAAGAGATGATCAATGAGTCGAAGAAGCCCATGCCGATCATGGAAGAGATGATGCAACAACTTCTCCAAAACCAAAATGCCTTTATGGGAGCGACCGGACAAAAGGTTACTAGTTTGGAAGGGACCGTCTCGGCTTTGACTAAGCAAATGAAGATGTTGGAAGGGCAAGTGAGCCAAATGGCTAATCAAGCGGCTTCTCAACATAAGCCGGGTCAATTTCCAAGCAATACGGAGGTGAATCCGAAGAATCAATGTAATGCCATTCAATTGAGGAGTGGAACTACTTACAAGAATTATCCGGAGTTGGAAGAGCAAGAAGGGGTGGTGAATGAAGAATTGGAAGTAGAGGAGGCCATTCCTCTAGAGAAGAAGTTTCAAGAGCCGATTAAGGAGCCTCTAATTCTAAAAGAAGTGACTCCCAAAGTTGTTCAACCAAGTAAGGAGGTGGTTCTTAAAGCCCCTTACCCTCAAAGATTGGCCAAAGCAAAGATGGATGAAAAGCTTGCTAAATTCATGGAGATGTTTCAAAAGGTACAAATCAACTTTCCCTTACTTGATGCTTTACGAGATATGCCCGGTTATGCAAAATTTTTGAAAGATGCGGTCTCGAGAAAGAGGAAACTTGGGAGATTTGAGACCATAAATTTGTCGGAGGAATGTAGTGCCGTGTTGCAAAGGAAATTGCCTTTGAAGCAAAAGGATCCGGGGAGCTTTGTTATTGCATGTGTTATAGGAGGTGAAACATTTGGAAGAGTGCTATGTGACTCGGGGGCAAGCATTAACCTCATGCCCTTATCTATCTTTAGAAGGTTGGAAATTGGAGAGTTGAAGCCCACAACGATTGCCTTGCAAATGGCCGACCGGTCTATTTCCTATCCGAGGGGAATCGTGGAGGATGTGCTCATTAAGGTGGAGGAGTTTATATTTCCTGCGGATTTTGTAGTACTCGACATGCCCGAAGATGAGCATACTCCCCTTATTTTAGGCCGTCCGTTCCTAGCAACCGGGAGGGCATTGATTGATGTCCAAGATGGGGAGCTCACCTTCCGTCTTAATGATAAGAAGATGACTATTTCTATCTATGAAGCCATGAAGAAACCTCAAGAGTTGGAGCTTGAAGAATGTAAGTTCATCGATTCTATTTCATCTTATTCTCAAGATCCATTGGAAACTTGCATTGTTGACTCTATTCATTCTTATTCGGATTTGGATGAGGCTTGTGATGAGCTATTGGAGTCTATTGCATATATGGATGCTAATCAAGGAATCCCTTTGGAAGATTTGGCTTATCTTGACCTCTACACACCCGTTGAAGGAGGAGTGCCGGAAGAAGTATCCAACCCGAGCTCTCCTTCGACTTTGGAGTTGAAGCCATTACCCGATCACCTCAAATATGCATTTTTGGGTAAGGATGAGACTTTGCCGGTTATTGTGTCTTCTTTTCTTAATGATGAGGAGTTGGATAAGTTGTTGAGGGTGTTGAGGAAGTATAAATCTTCTATTGGGTGGTCTATTGCGGATATAAAGGGGATTAGCCCTTCTATTTGTATGCATCGGATTTTGTTGGAGGATGATGCAAAGCCGAAGGTCCAACCTCAACGTCGTTTGAATCCGGTTATGCAAGAAGTTGTGAGGAAGGATGTCTTGAAGTTGTTTGATGCTGAAATCATTTATGCAATATCCGATAGTGAGTGGGTTAGTCCGACTCAAGTGGTTGCAAAGAAGGGGGGTATCACCGTTGTGGAGGATGCTAATGGAGAGCAAATAGCCACCTGTTTACAAACGGGGTGGAGGGTTTGTATTGACTATAGAGCCTTGAATGCGGCTACAAGAAAGGACCATTTCCCTCTTCCAAACTTTGATCAAATGCTCGATCGGCTAGCCGGGTATCAATATTATTGTTTCTTGGAAGGGTATTCCGGATACAATCAAATTGCTATAGCTCCGGAGGATCAACATAAGACGGCCTTCACTTGCCCATATGGGATCTTTGCTTGCCGTCGGATGTCATTCGGATTATGCAATGCTCCCGCCACTTTTCAAAGATGCATGATGGCCATATTCCATGGTCTTATTGAGAATATTATGGAGGTTTTTATGGATGATTTTTCAGTTTTTGGATCCTCCTTTGGTACATGCTTGGCCAATCTTGCTCAAGTGCTACAAAGATGTGAAGAAACCTCCCTTTGCTTGAATTGGGAGAAATGCCACTTTATGGTACGAGAAGGGATTGTTTTGGGCCATAAAGTCTCAAGTAATGGGCTAGAGGTGGACCGAGCCAAGATCGTTGCCATAGAGAAGCTTCCGCCTCCAACAAACGTGAAGTCTATACGGAGTTTTCTTGGTCATGCCGGGTTCTATAGAAGATTCATCAAGGATTTTTCCAAGGTATCAAAGCCTCTTTGCTCTTTGCTAGAAAAAGATTCAAAATTTGACTTTAGTGATGCATGCTTGGAGTCTTTTGAGAAATTGAAGAAGGCCCTCGTTTCTACTCCCGTTTTGATTACACCCGATTGGAGTGAGCCTTTCATTCTTATGTGTGATGCAAGTGATTGGGCGGTTGGCGCCGTTTTAGGCCAAAAGAGAGATAAGTTGTTCCGGGTGATTTACTATGTAAGTAAAACTCTTGACTCGGCTCAAATGAATTACACCACAACCGAGAAAGAGTTACTTGCGGTGGTTTATGCCTTTGACAAGTTCCGTGCTTATTTGGTGGGGACGCACTCTATTATGTACACGGATCATGCCGCCATCCGCTATCTCTTTACCAAGAAAGACTCGAAGCCTCGCCTCATTCGTTGGATACTCTTTCTCCAAGAGTTTGACATGGAGATTCGGGACCGAAAGGGTTGTGAAAATGTAGTGGCCGACCACCTTTCCTGCCTTGAAAATCCGGTGGAGGGAGAAGATCCAAAGGTGCGGATTAATGAGAGCTTTCCGGATGAGCAAGTGTTGAAGCTAGTGGACTACATGCCATGGTATGCGGATTTTGTCAACTACCTTGTGATTGGAGAGTTGCCCGGTGACTTCACTTCTTACCAAAAGAAGAAGTTCTTGCATGATGTGAAATTCTACTATTGGGAAGACCCCAACTTGTATAGAAGGTGTGCCGATGGGATTATCCGGAAGTGCGTCAAGCAAACGGATTGGACAAGGATTATTGAAGAATGCCATAGCTCGCCTTGTGGAGGCCATTTTGGAGGGCATCGAACCGCCATCAAGGTATTCCATAGTGGATTTTATTGGCCCTCAATATTTAAAGATTGCTATGCTTACGTTAAGTCATGTGACCGATGTCAAAGAATGGGCAATATTTCCAAACGAGATGAGATGCCTCAAAATATCTTGGTGGAGGTTGAGCTATTTGACGTTTGAGGCATAGACTTCATGGGGCCGTTTCCTAAGTCTCAAGGGTATTCTTATATTCTTCTTCCGGTGGAGTATGTATCCCGTTGGGTTGAGGCCATTCCTACGGTGAAGAGTGACTCAAAAGCGGTGCTAAAGTTCTTGCAAAAGAACATTCTTACTCGTTTTGGCACCCCTAGGACATTGATAAGTGATGGAGGGTCGCATTTCAACAACAAGTGGCTTGGGAGTTTACTTTCTAAATATGGGGTGAAGCACAAGGTTGCCACTCCCTATCATCCTCAAGGAAATGGCCAAGCCGAGTTGGCTAATCGAGAGATCAAGCAAATCTTGGAGAAATCGGTGGCACATCGAAAAGATTGGGCAAGCCATTTGAATAATGCATTGTGGGCATATTGAACCGCCTACAAGACTCCCATAGGTATGTCTCTATTTCAACTTGTCTTTGGGAAGTCTTGTCACTTGCCGGTTGAGTTAGAGCACAAGGCGTATTGGGCTAAGAGACGTATCAACCTTGAGTTTAAAGAGGCCGGGTACACAAGGCTTGAGAAGCTACTTGAACTCGATGAATGGAGAAATGAAGCATTTGAGAGCTCTAGGATCTATAAAGAGAGGGCGAAGAAGTTCCATGACCGAGCCATTCGATCCAAGGACTTTGCCCCGGGTGATGAGGTGCTCCTTTACAATTCTCGCCTCCGTCTCTTTCCGGGCAAGTTGAAGTCGAGGTGGACGGGGCCCTATGTTATCTACAAGAGCAATGGAAATGGTACTTATCACCTTCTCAAAGCCGATGGAGAGACCTTTTTGGTGAATGGACATCGACTCAAGCCGTACATCAATTGTGAGCCGGATCGGAACGTGACGGTCACGCTCTTGAATGGCCCTTGAAAGTTGAGGTGTCGTCTAGCTTTAGACATTAAACAAAGCGCTTGTTGGGAGGCACCCCAACATTTTACTTACTTTTGGTTTTTCTTTTCATTTTAGTTATGATTGTTGCTTTGGTGGTGTTTGGTTTGATTGTGCATATGTGTGTTTGGCTTGGCTCTGCTTGGTTGAGTTTGGAGGTCGTTGTTGGGGTGATTTGATTGTTTGTTGGAAAATGAGCATGTTCTCTAGTTTCTTTGGCCTTTGTTTGTTTCTTTGGGATGAGCTTGGTTTAGATGAGAAATGGGTTAGCATGCTCGTTTGGATTAATGTTGTTTGGTTGTGTTCAAGTTGAGGTTATGTTCGCTTTGTTTTGGTTGTTTTAGTTTGAAAGTGTCGTAGTTGTGGTTGTCTTTGGTTTGGTTTGTCATTGGTGGTTTGTAGAGTTAGTTCGTTTCGTTTTTCTTGTTTTGAGTTTGTATTTTGGTTTTGCTTGTTTTTGTTTCAAAGTTTAGCTCGTTTTGTTGCTCGTTTTCTCGAGTTTAGTCTCGTTTTTAGGAAGTTTTCGTTTCAGCTTTCCCTTCTAAAAAAAAAAAAAAACGAAATCAGTTCAAAGTCAAAATCGGCGGCCGGACCGGCGGTTCGGTCCGGACCGCCGAAAAATCCCACACCCCGCCGAATAGCCCGCCGGGTTTTACTGTATTAAAATCTCCTTTGCAAACTCGAAATCGGCGGTTGGACCGGCGGTCGAGTCCAGACCGTCGATTTTCGAGTCTCAACCGCCGAAAAAGTCCCCCAAACCGCCGAAAACTGCGGTACTCCCTTTTTCTACACTTTTTCTTCCTTCTTTCCTCTCTTTTCACTCATTCTCTCTTCTACCTCTAAAACACACGAAAATTTCAACTTTTCTTCTCCAAATTTCTCTTTCATTCCTTCATATCTCCCCAAATCCTTCCACACACTCATTACCCATCACCTAATCTACATTTCCATCCAAGAATTTGTGGTGTTCATCCATCCAAATCTTCAAACCCAAATTTGGAGTTCTTCCCATTTTCTTGCTTAGATTTTCGATTTTTGAGGTATTGTGCTTCTTTATTTCTTGTTTTTATGGTTTAATATGCTTAGTTTTATAGTTTGTTTGTGTTAATTTTCGTTTTTATTTTTGGGCAATTTTTCTAGGGCTTGAATTTTTGAATTTTGGGGGTTTTTGTGCTTAATTGTTCAATTAATCATGTTACCTCATAATTGGGAGTTAATTTGAGCATGTTAGTTGATTACTTAGGGTTGTTTATTGATTATTTTGATAGTTTGGAACCCTTAAGTTATTTCTAGCAATATTTTTGAGCTTATTGGTTAAATGGTGCATGATTATGTGATTAGGAGGTTTGGTGATGATGAATTGGTGCTTATTTGTTCAAATTTTGGGAGTTGTAGATAGTTTTGAGCTTGCATTGCTTCATTTTGATGATAAGGGTGATGTTATTTTGTTTGGTTTGTGTTTCAATTGTCTTGATATACATTTAGTGAGGATTTGTTGTGATGAATTCATGGCTTGAAACTTGTATTGATATTGGTTATGTATTGACATTGTGTTGGAGTTGGAAACTAAACTATTGTGGTTGAGTATAGGTAACATGGGTCGAGGCAAAGCGGACAAGCGTCCACGTCTTGAGGATTCTCCGCCCAAGGGCAAGGGCAAGGAAAAGGAGAAGCAAAAGCCGACTTCTTCACGCCAAGCTACGGAAACCTACTCAAGACGGCGACAAGTGGAGAATGACCCACACCACCCTTCCGTTTTTGGAATTAGAGATCTTCAAGATCATCACAAGAAGTTTTTCACCCAACTTGTGAAACGGGGAGAGAAACTGGGCCTCGCCTCATGAAAATATCCCGATGAAAAAGCTCTCAAGGAACTCGGTCTATGGGCGAATGTAAAAGACATGTTTGACCGCATTGGATGGGGGTCGATCTTGACGGGGAGGTGGCCCACTTGTCCAAGGGCATCCTACGAGCTTCTCTCTACGTTGAACATCCCAACCAATCAACTCAAGCGTCCAAGCATGGTACATTTTAGGTTGGGAAACGAAACGCACTCGTTGACAATGAGGCAAGTAAATGCCATTTTCAATTGCCCGGATGGTGGAGATTGTGATAAGCCACGGGGTTTCAAGGCGAAAAATCTTTGGAAAGAGTTGACTATAACAACGACCAAGTTATACTCTTCGGGCAAATCAAAGGCCACTCTACTCCGAAACCCCGTCATTCGAGTAGTTCAAAGAATATTGGCACACACGGTGTTTCAACGAGGGAAAAATAGCTCGTGTCGGAGTGTGGAGCTTCAAGTCATATATTGCATGCTCAACAACACGAGGCTCAACTTGGGGCAATTTCTTTTTCGCCAACTTTGGGCGTAAAAGATTCAAACGTCGGGGGTCCTTTGTTGTGATGGACTCATATATGCAATAGCTCAAGCCCTTTGCCCCGATTATAAGGAATGGGAGACAATTGATGCCAACTTGGTCATGGACATGGAGATGTTGAAGAATATGAGGGTTATTGTCTCCACATCAAAGCCATATCTCTTCAACCAACATCCGGAATACAAGCCAAAGAAGGGACGCAAAGTGAAGGTAGAGATCTTCCCACTACCCGACACCGTCCTCACCGAGATTTCTTCCTACAATCAACGACACAATTGGAAGATGAATACGCCCCTTCATGAGATGGCTATCGAGGCGGCCGGTGATCCACAAGTCGAAGTGGTGGCAAGTGGAAGTAGTAGTGGAGGAGAAGGAGAGGATGGTGAAAATAACGAAGAGGAGGATTCCGAGAATGAGAAAGATGATGGAGCGGGCGAAGAAGCAAGAAGAGAAGCCCGTTTAGAGAAAAGAAGACAAGACTTGGAAAATCGGAGGCATCAAACCTTCGAGCAAGGCCAAGGGTCCGGAGGGGGCTCTCAAGGAGGATATCAAGGCGGGTATCAAGGTGGTTTTCAAGGGCCACAAGGTGGATTTTAAGGTGGATATCAAGGTTTTGGAGGGCCCTATGGACCCTACAACATGTATGGCGGGTCGGCGGCGCCGGGAACTTTCTATGGAGAAGAATTCTCAAGCATGCCGGAGCAAATCTCGCACATTGATAACTTGTGCACCCAATGGATAGCGAGTTCTCCGTCATGAAACATGATATCCAAACCAACCGCATAGGCCAACAAAACATGCGCGAGAGCCAAGAAATGCAATACGGGTATCTAAGGGCTTTCCAAACTGAGATGTATGAGCGGGATGATAGGGCCCAAGCTAATTTCCAAGCCTTCCAATAAGAGCAACGAGCCTTCCACCAAGAGCAACGAGCCGACACGCAAGATTTAAGGCAAGAGCTCTATGGCCGCCAAGAGAGGTTCCACCAAGAAGAAAGGGTGGAGCGCCAAGCTTTCCAACAGTCATGGTTTGACCAACACAACGCGTTCCAACAGGAGTTATATGCGCATCAAGATCGCTATCACCAAGAGGATATCATCAAGGAGGACGAGTTGTTGGATCTCGTGCATTGATTCGAAGCTGCGCAGCTTGAGGAAGGCCATCCTTGGCCCCCACTTCCGCCCCCCAATGAAGAATGAGAGGTACCTCGTCTTTGTATTTATTTAATCCCTCTAAACTTATTCGGTTCCTTCGGTTTCGACTAAGTTTGGGGGAGGGGGGAGGTGAATACAAAGACGGTTGTAAATATGTGTGCGTTTTGCTTGGGTCGTTGTGTTTTGTTTGGATTGCTTAGTTGGTGTGTTTGCTTGATAGTGTTAGAATTGAAAGCTTGTGATATTGGTTGAAATTTGTGGAAATTTGAAAATTTTGAAAAATTTGGAGCTTGGTTGCTATAATTGTGGTTGTTTATTGCTCGTATGATTTTGGTGAAATGCCGATGAGGATATTTATTTGTTTTGTTAAAACTTTGTTGGAATTGGGTATGCATGAGTGGTTTTTGCATAGATTGATTGCTTGTTGATCTCGATTCTTTGATTTTTGAACAAGAACCCGTGAGATTTGAGCCTTATTTTCCAATTGGTGCACTTTTGTTCTTGTGAGTTTGATCATGCATGCATTTCTACTCTTAGAACTTGCGTTGGTTCTATGTTGAGTATGCTAGGTTATGCAAGAACTTGGAATGATCTTAGGCCATCTTTGTTAGCCACCCCATATCCTAAACATGTCCTTGTGATTTACATTTTCCATTGTAACCCCTTTTGAGCTTAACACGACCTTTCTTTGATAAATCGGAGAAAAGGGGGTGTTGGTTGTGTAAGGGTAACCGGGGTGGGGTTTGAAAAGTGAAAGAATGATGAATTAATGATGGTTTGGGTAGTTGTTTTGGACTTGTTGCTTTGTAAAGAAAAGAAATTCCCATAAGCTCAAAATGAAAGAAAAATGAATGAAAAAGAGAAAAGAAAGTGGAAGTTGAGAAAAACAAGTATATATTGTGTGTTAGATTGTTTCCACTTGAAAAATTGAAAGAGTGAAATGTGCAAAAGAACGAAAATGTGAGCATAAGGGAGTTGATTTGATATTTGAAGTCCAAAAATAGGTAGTGCTTGGTGTAGAAGGAAGATGGAGTGATTCTATGTTTGTTTTGAAGTAGATATAAGGTTGGTGAATGAAATTATTAACTCACTTAGCCAAATTTCCCCTCCTAAACCAATGTGCCTACATTACAATCCATGAAAAGCCCTTTGTGATCCTTGTTCTTGCATGACATGTTTTGCAAAGGAGATAATAGACGATATGCAAGCTTATGGTGAGTAGAGTGCATTGTGTGAATTCGATGAGTGCATAACCATATATTTTGAGGGTTGAGTGATACACTTCCATGTGAGGTTCAATTATTGAAGAGTTGAGATTGATGTGCCTTTGATTTGTGTGGAATCATGATTGTGTGTTTGATTTTGGCATTGAAAGTGTTGAGTTATCTGAGGCATTTAGGATCCAAAGTTGCTACTCCATTCGATGTTTATGTTCTTTATTTGACCATATTGTTCGGGACGAACAATGCTTAAGTTTGGGGGAGAAGTGATAAACACCCATTTTGTAGCAACTTATCGCGTTTTTGTAGCACTAAGTGCGTTGCTTTGCCTTAGATGTGAGCGGTTTTTGTATTGTTTTTAACGTTTTGAATGGATCTCACATTTTGGTAGAGTTTATGCATGTGTGTAGGTTGAACGAGGGACATTAAGTCGAGAAGGGAAGGATATAGAAGAGCAGAGACGAAGAAACGGGACGAAAAAGTGCAAAACGGGACGGAACGGAGCAACACAGCAAAACTCGGCGGTTTGGACCCAAACCGCCGGAAACAGGGCCAAACCGCCGATGAAACCGCCGAGTTTCTCTGTAATTCAAGCTCGTGTGAAAATGCCATTTTGGCGGTCCAACCGGCGGTCCAGCCTGGACCGCCGAAAATTGTGCTGGACCGCCGAAAAATGAGCCTGGACCGCCGGTTTTTCCTGAATTACCCCATACTCGCGTTTTTCCTCCCTTTTTGCGTTTTTAACTTGTAATAGCACTTCTTCACTCCTATAAATACTACTTGGCAGCCCAAAAACGCAAGACCCTCCTTTCCTACCTTAATTCCCAATTCAAAAACTTGCTATTTAGGGTTCTAAACACTATTTTCAATTATTGTAATAGAGATTAGCTTGGAATTGAAGATTTGTGGAGATTTCAACATTGGGTTCTTAGTTTTCTATCTATGCAATCCTTTTCCTTTCATTTTGTGTTGATTTTATTCATGTCTAGCTAAGTTTCTTTGTTGGTTTGAGGGATTTGTATTGATTTGTGGATGGTTTGATCACCTTTTACTACTTCTTCTATCCTTTCTCATCATGGTTGTGATTTTGGAGCTTTAATTCATGTTAGAATTGTTGATCACCTTTCTTGCATGCCTAGTGTTTGTGAAAATTCCTAATAGGTTTTCATATGCATGGAATCCCATTTTCACTTCATGTTTTGACTTGAGACCTAGTAAGTGATTGTCCATTGCATGGAAGTTGATGATCCTTGAGCTCTTGGGAGTTGTTTAATTGGCTAGAGTCTTAATAAGAGATAGTTGATTAATTAATCTTCTTTTGCTAATTATCGAGAGAGATTAGTAAATGTTTTTGTGGATCTCTTCCTATGATGAGGATTAAAAGTGGTTTGAATGACTTAGTAAGTGTTGATCAAGCTATCTAGAATCAAGGCAAATCCCTAGAACCAACCATTTCCCTCAATTGTCCTTTAATCGTTTATTTGATCGTTTTCTTGTTGTTCTTGCTTGATTTTGAGTCTTAATTACTTGTTTGTCTTTAATTTCTTGTTTATTAAGTGTATGAATCCCAAAATTGATTTGTTGAAGAGCTTGAATAGTAGGAATGCGCATGAATAACATTTTCATTAAAAACTCGTTTCAATAGTCCTTGAGGATACGATAACTCGATTGCTAAACTACAATAACCCGTTTAAAGTGCGGTATAAATTGCTTAAGTAAAGTAACGATCAGTACGACGATGGAATCAAGGAATGCTGTATTCTTTGAGAACATCTATCCTAATAAGGATAAGGTTGATCCTAACTCTAGCAAGAGAGTTGAGGATGAAGCAACAAGTTCTAAACTTGTAGATGAGCCTATGAGTTCTGAACCCATAGATGGAAATGTTGCATCTAGTTCTAATCCGGTGTTCCATGGACCGCCGAATAGAAAACGACTTAGGTCTATGCCTGTGAATGAGCCTAAACGTGGGACTAGAGTACGGAAACAAAGATTTATGGACCGGACTACGTCGTTTTAATGCTAAACGGTGAACCGGTATCCGTAAAAGAAGCCTTATCTGGTTCGGATGCGGCTTTGTGGAAAGAAGCTATAGACATCGAGATTGAGTCTATTATGCTTAATCACACTTGGGTATTAGTTGAACTACCACCAGTCTGTAAGGCATTAGGATGCAAATGGATCCTAAAGAAGAAGTACAAGTCTAACGGTACTATTGATAAATATAAGGCCAGACTTGTAGTTCAAGGCTTTAGACAAAAAGCCGGTTATGATTTCTTTTATACCTACTCGCCCGTGACGAGACTTACTTCTATTAGGGTGCTTCTCGTTGTTGCTTCTTTGCGCAATCTTGAGATTCATCAAATGGATGTTAAGACTGTATTCTTGTATGGGGAGTTAGATGATGAAATCTATATGAAGCAACCGGAAGGGTTTGTTGTACCTGGAAAAGAGCACATGGTATGCAAACTACAACGATCTTTATATGATTGAAACAAGCGCCTTTGCGTTGGCACTTGAAGTTTGGCGAAGTGATGTCGTCAAATGGTTTCAAGATCAATGAGAGTGACAAATGTGTCTATATTAAGAAAACGAGTGACGATTATGTTATCGTTTGTCTTTATGTAGATGACATGTTGATTATGGGTAGTAACTCTCGTGTGATTGGGGAAACAAAGAAGATGCTAAGTATGAACTTTAGCATGAAAGATATGGGTTTGACTGACGTTTTTCTTGGAATTAAGATTCTAAGAACGCTAAATGGAATTGCTTTATCGCAATCTCACTATGTTGAGAAAGTGTTGAGGAGATTCAACACTTATGATAAACCCATAGCTAAGACTCTTTAGGAACTGAATGTTCATCTAAATGAGTACAAGGGAGAACCTATGGGTCAAGATGAATATGCTAAGATCATTGGGAGTTTGATGTATTTGTCAAACTGTACCCGACCTGATATAGCATGCTCAGTTCACAAGTTGAGTAGCTATACTGCTAATCCAAGTAATGAACATTGGAGAGCTTTAGAACGCGTACTGGGTTATTTGAAATATACTCAGAACTTTGCAATTCACTATTCAAGAGAGCCTGCTGTACTTGAAGGGTATAGTGATGCTAATTGGATATCTGACTCCAAAGACTCGTTTTCTACGAGTGGATACGTGTTTACTATTGAGGGTGGTGTAGTATCTTGGAAGTTCAAGAAACAGACTTGTATTGCAAGGTCTACCATGGAATCTGAATTCATAGCTTTGGATAAAGCTGATGAAGAAGCTGAATGACTTAAAAATTTCCTCGAGGATATTCCATGTTGAACGAGGCTTGTGTCGTCCGTGTTGATACACTGTGATAGCCAATCTGTTATTGGACGAGCACAAAATATGTTTTATAACGATAAGTCTCGAGATATTCGTCGACGACATAACACCGTAAGGCATTTGATCTTGAGTGGGGTTATCTCAATTGACTATGTGAGGTCGATAGATAATCTAGCGGATCCGCTGACTAAGAGCATTAATCGAGATCAAATGTATAAGCTGTTAGAGGGAATGGGTGTTAAATCCACATCTTAAGGATGATTATAGCGGATACCCAACCTTGTAGATTGGAGGATCCCAAAAGCTTGGTTCAATGGGACAACGAAGTTATAATAATCCGTGTGTTAAACACTCGAACATACCTATTCTTTGAGAACATTGAGTGTTTGTTTACCTACACGTGGTGAGGTTAAGTCTTATGACTTTTAATGATTCTTGGATACCTTGGAGAGGTCAAGTATAGTAGGATACTTGGGAATAAGAGTCACCTATATGAGTGTGAAGTGAGGGCCGCTTCAACTGGTACACTTATGAATCCAAAGGGGTGTCCAAGGCCGAAAAGGACATAAAACGTTAGAACGAACGGAATTGAGATGATATTGTGTCAATATTGTTGTCTCGGTATACACCATGGAGGACTAGTTCAAGGTTTTCATAACCACTATACCGCCGGTATACTCGGTGATGTTGACTATGGATAGGTTCAAGGGCACAAGCCACCTAGCCAAATGTAGTATTGTCTCTTGAGGACTGAACTTTGCATTTGCATTGGCATTCTCACTCATGTGGGGGATTGTTGGAAATGGTTTATATTTAACCATTAATTTGAGGATAAATATTGTTAATTAAATATTTATTATTTAATTAAAATATTTATTGATTTATATTTAATCATTAATTTGAGGATAAATATTGTTAATTAAATATTTATTATTTAATTAAAATATTTATTGAATGTTAATCTGCGCTGTGAGTAGATGAACGTGGTATATTTAATATCTCTAAACCGATTTCCGGTGAGTGAGATATTGTATGCTAAAGGTTGGATGTTGAAGTAGTAACTGACATATTATTAATTATAATAAATGTTAGTTGTCCTACATCAGTTATATGTGGATGATTTGACTAGTATTTAAGGCTATGTCTGTATGGACTTAATAACTTGTTGGGTCGGTGTGTATGGATGTGTATGGGTGCTCACGCGCGCGCACATACGCGCACCGCCACCGCCACCGACGATGCCGCCACCGTCCGTCCGGACCAGCGAGCGGGCTCGGGCTCGGGCCTGGGCCTGAGACTTGGATCTTGGATCTTGGCAATTGGTGCTTTGGGCTGGTGTTTGGGCCTTATCTTTTTGGACCAACTCCACAAGCCCAATTCTTTAATTGTTGAGCCCAATCCGGAAGCCCATCCGTGTGAAGCCCATCGGCCCAGAGACTCTTGGCTGCTGTAACCGCCGGAGACTCTTCACATCCGGCAACCCTTGGCGTCTAAAACCGCCGGCCATCATGGCTGAATTGATGGCGACGAGTCCCTTCACTTGATCGAGAGCTGCTATATATAGGAGCATCCTCATTTGCAGAATTTACTCATTCCAAGCAATCTGCACTCCTCTCTTGCATAAGCATAGCATATCATACACGAGTTCAGTCTTCATTCCAGTTCAGTTCGCCGGAGCTCGGTTCTGTTTGTGGTGCTAGTACAGCCGAGACGTCAAGATCGTTTTAACCTTTGGGGACGAGTCTTCTTACCGTGAGCACTACCGGGGCATATTCTCGTCTTGCGGGTAGAAGTCTAACTTCAGACGATCTGGTTTTCCTAAACACTGTTCTTCAGTTTTCTGTTGTAATTCTTACAAATTCTGTTCGTGCTCAAGTTCATCAATAAAAAAATATTGTTCATTATTATCCACACGAGCAACTACCCGATTCCTAACGCCTTCCACCACCATCACCTCAATTTGCACCTATCTTCATAAATCCAATCATTTATATAATCAACATATCAAATGTTATGACTTCACTCATATACAGTGGTCGCGACAAGTAATGATGAAATCAATAATAAATTATACTAATTTAATTCGAGTCTCTTATTTTGACATCCTAATAGAAATGCACATATATGAGTTTGTCCTTGTATTCAATACAAATGTTTTAATTATTAGTTTCTATGTAAAAATTTAGAGTAGAAAATTAGTACATTAATCTATTCTGATGTATAAGATACTCAAAGGCTCACAAATTACGAATTTTTCTATGTAGTGCAAAAGTAAATTTATTCATTTTCTTGTTGAAATAATTAATCTCACAATTTATACATATAAATTGTATCCGTTACTGCAAGACTTAGCACAGAGATTAGCACAGAATATAACAATTATGCTAAGTAAAGAACACATAGAAATGGTGACCTAGTTCGGTTAGTCAACCTACGTTTGGGGGGCGTTCTTGCCCAAGAGAGAATCAATCTACTATTGAAAACTGTAGTTACAGACTCTTACACATATAGTTCGTCAACCATATGAAGTCTCCTAACTCACACACTTTCTAACCCAGCGTGAACCAACGATCGTTCAAGACGCACTCGAACAATTTAAGCTAAAGTCGCAACCCAACGCTCACATCTCTCCCAAGTATTTTTATATTGAATAAACACTCTCAAGTACAATACGAAAAATACTCACTCACGCAAGTATACTAGCTATGAATACAATGAAAATAGCAAAAACAACGGCAACCTCCAAATAATGTAGATGTCGATATATATAGGTCTTGAGAAACCCTAGATATGATCTTTACCGATTTGCCCTAGTTTCCTTGTAGATAGAAACTTTCTTAAGAGGCTTATCTTGTGGAACAAACAAATATATTCGCTGTATCAGATCTTCTCCGCGTCATGAATGGATAAGGAAAAGATCTCCGTAATATCCGCATAAATATGGAAAGAATCTTTCAAATCTGTTCCAACCTGCTCCATAATATTCTAGCTTAGACTGAAGAACAGAATCTCCATTCTATGTCAGCACAACTTGTAACACTTCAGTCTGATCACCTTCTACATAAACTTACCAACTTGATTGAACTGTATGCTCGAATCTAACACTTGTTATATGAATTTTGACTGTGAGAGACCATACTAATGAATTTTTTTGTTTTTTTTTTCCTTGGACTATTGAAGTGTAAGAAACTTAAGGTAGGAATCTCGAAAAAAAATTCATCACGATGATTTTAGGTTCGAACTCGACTCGATTAGTTATCGAGTCGAGTGTCGAACGAACTTTTTTCGAGTCGATCGTCGAGTAGCTCGCAAACAACTCGACTCATTTACAGCCCTATTGCCTAGGCATTTAATGATATTAAAACAAAACAGAATTTTGATATACCTCAGACTTTTTAATTTGCAAGGAATTCTTCATCCAAGTGATGAATTCGGGTACTTTGACCTTCTTAGTGTTTGATTGATTACCTACCAAAGATCACCACTAAATAAATTAGTAAAACAAAATGCAAATCCAAAATGAAAATTGATTAATTCAAGAGCGCGCGCACACACACAAGAAAACAACAAAATAACCTTGTTTGGGCTTTGTAACATGGAGAAAAATCACCATATCTTGATTCTGGACTGTGTGGGTTAGTGCCCATTGAACAGCATTCCTACCTTTGACGGTGGAATCAGCAAATATCATTATTTTCT
This sequence comes from Schizonepeta tenuifolia, assembly GCA_029490685.1. Lineage (NCBI taxonomy): Eukaryota > Viridiplantae > Streptophyta > Magnoliopsida > Lamiales > Lamiaceae > Schizonepeta > Schizonepeta tenuifolia. The sequence goes on from CM055957.1 coordinate 6,384,505, forward strand.
GACTAGTTATTGATTGCCAAGATTTATCGCCACCGCCGCCGGAATCATCCTTGACGCGTTGTTTCTTTTTTTCATTCGAATAATTTTCTTGATTTCTCGATTGGATGGGGGGCGGACGAACCCGCGCTACGGGCTAATCATGATTAGGCAAATGTTAGGGGTTTTGTTCACTAATTTTCCCATTTGTATAGTAATGGCACCTCACTCCTGAATCCTACATACACATTAATTTGTATCGTTAATATAAAATAGAAAGTTGGTGAGAGTAAAAAAAAGGCAACAAGCTCGTTTCATTGGCAATGCACATATCAAGCTCAGGAAAGGAGATCCGTTCTTGTATTGCATAACAGTGTGACATTCTAAATTGTTTTAATTAAATTAATTAATAACATGTGAAGATTTAAATATATTTATTTGTATGCTATTTGAGTGGAATAAATTAATGATGAGACATTTTTATATGAGAATATTCTTTATATTTGGAAAATTCTTAACGGATATAGAGTTGTAAGAAAGGTGAAGAAATTCTCATTTTCCTTGTAAATGTTTATTAGTCTAGTTTATATATGTATTAAAATTTGTTAAAACCTCGTATCTTAAAAAAACAAAAAAAAAAAAATTGTTAAAACCTCCTAGCTAGTTCTTATATTAATAAAAATTTGATTTTTCGAAGAGAAATATTTCAACGATGATATTTTTGTATCATCCGTGAGAAAGAAAGATTAATCTTTATACTCCATCTGTCCCGTTCAATAAGTCTCATTTTGCCATTTTGGGTGCCCCACTCAATAAGTCTCATTTTTTTATTTGGTAAAGATCAGCACACTAAAACTCACTTTATGTCACACTCAGACGTGAACAGTGTTGTTTACTTTATTGTATAGTGTTTTTCCACTCAGTCCACTTTAACATCAACAATAAAATACTACATTAATCACACTCTAATCCTCTTTTTCTTAATCTACGTGCATATTTTAAATGAGACTTGTTGAATGAGACGGAGGGAGTACATGATTTATGAACTAATCATCACGGCTAAAATTGCATCAAATGGTCGAGGTGAATAAAGATGGGGAAAAAGGATATGATAATGATGATTATGATGCATAATGATGGAAGAAATTCATAATAATGATGATTCATCAACAAAACAAGACTAAGGTTAACCAGAGGTCGAGTCCTTTCACTTTGCATACGCTGAAATTTTTTGCATAAGGGACGGAGGTTTACTCAGTGTGCACCGAAGGTAACGGTTGTGGGTTTCCACGACATAAAAAATATATTTATTTTTATCCTCTTGGGGATGGCCTAGTGGTAAAAAGTGAGCGCCTGAGACTGAGAGATCTCAGGTTCGAACCTCATGAAACGCCTTTATAGGTCGAACCTGTCACACTTGTACTTGGAAAATGTGGTTTACTTGCCCTGTGTGGTATACAAGCTACTATACAAGGGATGGAAGTTTATGCGCACCGAAAGTAGCGGCTGCGGGTTCCCACGACATAAAAAAAAAAAAACTAAGGTTAACCGAAACATATTGAAATTCGATAAGAACGCGGTGAAGACTGAAGAATGTTGGGCGGGGATCTACTAAATTGAGTGGTAGACAGGTAGAGTATCATAATTGATTTTTAGTTATTTTTAATATTTTAGATTTTATTTATGAGGCAGTCTTTTTAATTACAACCAATTGCACCGTGTGACCTGTCAACTTTGCAGTTGACTTTTCCAAAAAAATGTTTAAAAATATAACATATATAAATTTTAATTAAAATTCATAAATATTAATTAAAAATTAATAAATCTTATTTGGAGATAAATCATACGGCAGCGTCCAATGTGCTACAGAAGCTTCAGGATGAGGATCTGCTGACACGTAATAAAGTGTCCTCTTGGCCTTTTTATAAAAATAATGTAAAAATCCTAATTTATATTATTTTTTTATTCTAACCATGAGTTATGTAATATACCTTAGTTAGTTTTGAGTGGGGAATCAGTCAAAATGGCTGATTTGTCAAATTGATGCGGTCCCCACCTGGAGAAGAATGGCGAGATCTGCATGTTCATGGCCGTCGACGGCGACGATTACCGGAATGCATGGAAACGTTGATTTTTTTGTAATGGCAATTATCCAACCCACATTTCAATGCTGCAATCTCCCTAATATGCACCAAGGCCATTTTTTTTCCAAAGTATGTAGTCGAAGTAGAAGGACATGAATATTTATGTTGAAACTTTGGTATTATCGTCAAAATACGACATCATAAGCCAAGTCTCAGCAGGAGAAACCGAAGAATTCTACTTCACTCTTGAGCGCGAAGCAATCTGTCAACCAAAAATTTCGTGCTTGGCTTCCTCGTTATTTCGTGCTTGGCTTCCTCGTTAGTTGGTCGCATCTGGTTTGAAGAAGAGTGACTGGGTTGAAGTGGAATTTGGATTTCTCGTCGATTTACTGGTTGCGTTGAAGTGATATTAGATTTCGAAGATGAGTTAGTGGTTGGGTATGGATAACAATTTAATCACGAGTATGAGTTCTTCAATTTTCATTTTTGGTGTTCATGATTTTCCTGTAATTTTCTAAGGTTGCTGTAAATTGGTTGCAGTTTATTTTGAAGTATGATGAATCGAAGCCTCACCTTTGAAGATTGACATGATTGTATGAAGTCTTTGGATTATAATTGAAAGAGTGCCGATTCGAAATCCAAGTAAGTTTGATTGAAATTACTTGATTAAACGTTCTTTGTTAGTTTAATTGTTGGATTGAAGAGCATATTTCTGTGAATTGATTGAATGGTTGAAAATTATTTGGCAGAATATTTGCATTATAGTTTGAATACTTGATCTAATTTTTTGAAATGATTTGTCAATTAAAATTATTATTAGAGTGTTGGAGTGATGATATTATTATTGACAGATTTGTTCATGGAAGTTGATTTGAATGTGACTTTGGGGTTAGAAGACCCTCCTCCGGGTTTTGACTATAGTGCTTTCGAGTTAGATGTCGGTCGGGATTGTGGTGTTGGCTATGATGAGTCTGACGAAAAGGTTGGCTGTGATTCGGATTGTGTTATTGTGGACAATATTGAGAATGTTAGTTTGAAAAATGCAAGCTCGATTAAGGTTGATAATGATGCATTTAAGGTGGAGGATGTTGCATTGAAAGATCCAAAATTAGAAGAATGTGAGCTTGATGACAAGGATATTCCGTTGACAGATCCGAAAAAGGAAGATTGTGATAGAAAGGATGATAATGATGTTGATCACAAGGATGTTGATGAAGAGAAAAAGGCACCAAAATCAGAATGTGATGGTGAGTTTAAGATGACTAGTGATCCAAGGACTGCGGCAAAGTTTGCTTATGAACTTGAGGAAAAGTCAAGTATTAAGACCGAGTTTGGAGATTTGGAGAAGGTTTATTTGTTATATTGCGAGTATGCCCGTTACAAAGGGGTTAGTGTCCGTAAAGGAGAGCAACGTTACTTCGGTAAGACTAGTAACATTAGGTGGAAGCAATTTAGGTGTTCATGTACGGGCATGCCTAATTATTGAAGCTCAAAATACAAGATAGATGTTTACAAGAAGCTTATTACCCGTTCCAATTGTACAGCGAGGGTAGCTGTTTCAAGGGATGATATGGGTTCATTTGTTGTCTCTTTGTTTGAGAAGGACCACAATCACATGCTTGTAGATTGTGATCAGACCTTTCTGTTGCGATCTAGTCGTCAAATGAATTATGCCAAGAAGTCAGTAATAGAAGCTCTCAATTCTGCTGGTATTGGGGTTACTGTTGCATTCAATTTCATGGCGAAAGAAAGTGGAGGCGTCGAGAATGTTGGGTTCACAAAGAAAGATGCATATCATCACATGGACCGTGTCAGATTGCAAACGAAGCTTGAGGATGCAGATGCAAGGCTTCTCTTAGAATATTTTAGCAATAAATCAATTGCAGATCCCTTCTTTTTTTATAAGTATCAGTTGGATGATGATGGCCGTCTGATGAACATCTTCTTTAGGAATAATCGATGTACTGTGGACTATGATGCCTTCGGCGACGTCCTTTCTGTGGATACCACATACCGGACCAATAGATACAATATGATTTGTACCCCGTTTGTTGGGATAAACCATCACACATGCAACGTGATGTTTGGCATGGCTTTGTTGTCTGACGAGACCACCGGAACATTCAAGTGGCTCTTTGAATCATTTTTGCAGTCCATGCATGAGAAAGAACCGACAGTTATCTTCACTGATCAATGTAGGGCAATGATGAATGCCATTGACATTGTCTTTCCGAATTCTAAACACCGCTTGTGTCAGTGGCATATTTTGAAGAATTGTGCATCAAATTTTGGTAAATTGCACAGAGATTCATCATTCAAGTCCTTATGGTATAAATGTATGAATATTGTCGAGAGTGAAGAAGACTTCAACAAGACCTGGAAGGCGATGATGGAAAATTATGAAATATCCAACAAAAGTTAGTTTGACGGAATGCATAATCTTCTTCATAGGTGGGCCTCCTATTTTTCACGTGGCACCTTTACCGCTGGGCTCCTCGCCACTTCAAGAAGTGAGTTAACTAATAAAGTTTTGAAGAATGTTGTACGCTCCACTGTCGCTTTGAGCACGTTTGTTCACCAATATGATGGTATTCTCAATACTTGGAGAAACACTGAGCGTTTGGAAGATACATATAGCCTTTGGAACCCGGGGCAGTCCATCACCAACAGCGGTCTTCTTCAACGAGCTGCTACAGTTTTCACTCGTACAATTTACAAATAATTTGAGCACGACTATGCCAACTGCCTCACCCTCATTGTTGATCTGAAAGTCGTTGTTTACTTAGGCGACAACAATTTTCAATACACGGCTATTGGCCGAGAATTATCTGCTATTGAGTGGAAAGTTGTGATTAATACCGTGACACACATTGCCACCTGTGATTGCGGGAAGTGGGAAACTGAAGGCTTGATATGTCGGCACATTTTGAGGGTATTTGTGATTGAAAATGTTAATGACCTTTCTGATGAAATGATTTACAAGCGGTGGACTAAAAGGGCGAAAGATTTAAAGAAGTTAGGATCTGAAACTCTTCGCCAGAAAAGTGCAATTATGAGGAACATGACCGTTCGCAATGAGTTTATGAGACACATGTCTGACTTGGTTTCTATCGCGATGGAAGGCAGTGAGCCGCTATGGGTGGCGTTCGAGCAACAAATGAAGGAAGTGAGGGAAGAATTCTCTGAATTGATTTGGAAGTTTGTTAGTTCCCAAGCTTCGGTGAAGGAAACTACTAATTTAGTAGTTCCCCTTTTCCGTGATCCGAGAAAGATTTGCCCCCGCGGTTTTGCAAATGTTAGAAAGTCCAATCCTTATCCATCTAAAGTTGTAAGAGGGCTCGAAAATCAGCTCCAAACTCTTCGCCAGGTAAATCATTCTATACACATCGCTTTCTTTTGTATGTAACCCATGAATTTAAATTTCTTTATGGTTTTTTTGATATGGCAGCATCAAAAAGAAAAGTCAATCCAACATCACCACCCATGACCCAAGATTTCATGCAAACTAATGATGATAAACAGGAGAAAGACAATGATGGTGATTCCCTTCTTGATGATATTGAGAAATTTTGGCCGTTGTCGCTCTAATTTTATAATATGAATAATTTTGTATCGTTGTACGACATGTTTGGAGTGCCTTGAATTGGAGAACTATTATAAAATTTTAAAAATGAATTAGTAGTCTTTATTTTGGTTATATATGATTGTCGTCTTTGATTGTTGATGTGTTCAATTTTTTTGCTGCATGTTAGAAAAAGAGACTGTATTGTAGTGATTAGTCTCTTTATTGTAGTGAGAAGTCTCTTTATTGCTGCTTAGTGCTAGAAAAAGAGACTGTATCGTTTAACTTTCATTCTTGTTACAAATTTTTACTACTTTTAAATTATAGTTGTTGAAAATAAATTAGATTGTTTCTTGCATAGTGCACATATCTCCTGTTATTGAAAGAGCTAGAGTTGAATACAGTAGGTTATAAAATTTTTAAACACATCAATTATCCTTGGTGTCCTAATATTTATTATTTCCTGATTAAACGCACATTAACCTTGGCATAACTTAATCTGAATAATTCATACCCTCCTCGTCACTTGATGGATTCAATGCTTCGTCGAATTCGGCATCGAAATCTCTCTCTTTAGGCGGTGTCCACTCCGTGAAAATACGGCTCAAGCACCACCAATTTTCCTCTCTTTCTTCAAGATAACACAGTAGATTTTGATTTTCCTACAACAATATTAATTTAACAAAAAATTAGTTTCGGAGTTTGAGTGAATTAAAGGAACATGATATTCTACATTACCGTTGCAATTCGACGCCATGTAGTTGCAGAGGCTTCCACTTTCGAGCCCACTCCATTTGAAATGAACTTCACGTCATGTCTTTCAATAAGACCCTTGAAGTTTTTGTAACGTTCTTCCCACTCTCCAACCTTACGACGTCATTTTTCGATGGGGATGACTTGCTCTTTATCATCAGTTATTTTTTCGCGTGATGGATCATTGCTTCTCGACAACAACCTCTCCGCCATTCCCATTCAAGCTTATGAAGGAAGACGCATTCTACTCGCCGTGTCCACACACCGGTGTAGAATGCCTCATCTTGCTTAATAGCTTTGAGGGGTGATATTTTTTTTATTTGGATAGTAGAAGGTATTCCATATACACAATTTATATAGCTTGGCATAAACTTCCAAAACGCTACACATAATTGATTCCCATCTCATACATAAACTTCCAAATACATGAGCTGTAAAATAGCATGGCCCAAATGGCACTTCATATTGAAAAGTACAGTAACATACACACGTGATATTTGCCTAATTAACCTATAAAATATTAAGGGCTCAATGATAGTCGTTGTAATAATACAATCCAACTACATGCTCAAAAGGGAAGATCAAGTATGGTACGGTTCACCCCACACACCGCTTGCATGAATCGAATATTCTAAATAAACACTTGCAAGATGTGGTGCAAACACGACTTGTATGCATTGCCCTCTTACGATCTGCACAGATTTTCGATTGTGGTCAACAATAGTTTTTTCTATAAAACTCATGAACAACTTTGTGTTTACGCAATTAGCCCAAGATAGGCCTAATGCCGCTGTTACATTTCTTCCTGACGTCATTAACCATTCTCCTATGCAGATTACGTCTGAATTTGGAATCGTGTCTGTGACTTGATTGGTAACAACTATTGCTAATTGAAATTTGTAAGCAGGTGCCTTAAGTTTCGCTGAAATCTTGAAGAATAAATTCATTCTTTTCTTCATATCCTTCGAGTTGTTGCCGAAAACTCATCTAAATAAGGAAGCCACAGAGTCAATTATAATTAGCTTTATATTCGATGTCGGAATATTACCTTCGAGTCGAGGCAAGATGTCCTCAACACACTCCATAGATGTTAGTGGTTGTACAAAATTCCTGTCAAACACCGTCTCCACATTATGGCCCCGTTCGCTGGCCATTTGTTTTACACGTCGGGATGGGAAAGATATTTCAGTGTGCATGTAAAGGGCTGAACCTGCTAGACCACCACGATGGACCGGTAGCTGAACATTGATTAACAATTGCAAGGCTAGTTGAGTCTTCCCCAAACCACTTTCGCCAACAATTTCTGTGATGTTTCCATACGGTATGCCTCCAGCAAATATTTCATCAAGTCGCGGACATCCCACGCTCAATGTAGGTGTTGGAGCATGAGGGATGGGGTTCGTACATAAGAAATTGCCTTCTATATTCTCTGTAGATTCATCCTCCATAATTTAAGGCAAAATTAAGTGTTGTTGGATAGAAGATGGCATGCCATTATATAATTTCCTTTAATTATATGAAGAAAGTTGTAGTACGAATGTTGAATTATTGGGAATAATAATTGATGCTTTGCCAAACACAAAATGCCAAACATAATTTGACATGATGAGATGGTTGAAAGCAACACGCCTACTGCAAGCTGCATTCCACACACTTGTCTATTTCTTGTAAGGTGCTTCCTAGTTGGCTAGGGGAATCTTCACTATTACGTACTATTTGAAATGCCATGCACCAAAACTTTTGTTCATTATATTTTGTAAGCAATGCTAATTATGCTTTGAAAACAAAGTGGAAGCAACAAAGAGATAGATAACATAATTAATGTCACTACATTACCATCTGAGCAAATATTGAAAATTAGATGATAATGCCGACAAGTTTAATACAAATTGTCCGATCTGGCTTTCTACACATACATAGTAATCCTAGAATTAACTACTCATCCATAGTAAACATAGATATGGTAATCTCAGAAATAACTAAACATCCAAACTAAACATAAATGTGGTAATCCCACAATTAACTACACATCCATAATTAACATAGATACTGATCACCCTAAATCGCATGTCCACAACCACCAAGGTTTTCATGCAGGGCCTGAATGAACAAACCATCTTCCTCGTCATCATCCACATTGTCAAATAAAGCATAATCCTCCTCCATTCCAACCTACAAAGGGCCAGGATCAGAGTATGAATGAACGGATTTTAAGAAATGGGAAAGTTTTGAAATATTGTAACAGGTTTTACTCTCACCTGGGCCGGAGTCTGGGACTCGGTCAGCTTTCTCCCATCGTACAAGAAGATGTAGTAATCAAGCGGCTTTCCAGTGACCCGAGAGTATTCGGTAAATAATCTCCTAAATTCTATGTTGCTCGTCATCTTGAAAAACCAGTCTTGTACGCGCTGTCTCAGAGTATAAGGTCAAACGAGTTATTTTGTGCATAAAATTGAAAGACTATCAGTATGATTTAGCAGATAGATTCAGAATGCGGCCTTCTACAATTACTAATTAAGGAGAACGCTGGAAACAACACATTTATAAACACTAGACAAAGCATTCTACACGCATAGAGGTATCCTAGATTGACTTAATTTCAAAAAGCTAGTACAAGCGGTAGATTCATAATTTCACATAATTATGACGTTGGGTTCGAACTCATTCGAACTTCAGTGAAAAAAAAAATAGCAAATTCCACACTTTTTCCAAGTCATTCGAACTGGAGTCCAAAAAAATATCAAATTCCTTCATAATTTAACAGTCAATTGAACTGAAAATGAATAAAAATAGCAAAATTCACAGTTTTTCATACTCATTCGAACTTGAGTCGAATAAACGAGCACATAATTTCGTACTCATTCCAACTTCAGTCGATTAAAATAGCACATACCCACATAATTTCAGACTCATGAGAAATTCAGTCGATTAAAATAGCAAATACCCACATTATTTCATACTCACAAGAATTTCAGTCGATTAGAATAACAAATACTCACTTTTGGAGGTTGGGAAAACTTGAGCATAGATAAAGATCGTGCGAAGACGGTAAATCACTCACGCATAGATATAGATTGAGCGAAGAAATTACCTGTGATTTCACTTTGATTATCAGAGATGGAGCGTCCACGTTAACTCCCGCCGCCGCCGCCATACCCTCTTGCCTCTTTTGTGTGTTTTTTTACCCTAATCGAGTGAGTAAGAGTTAGTAACCCCACTTTTTTATAGGCTTTATACTAGAAAAGGAAGGGTCAAATGTTTTTAATTTTAGTTATTCTCCATTTTGTTTTCTACAAAAAAAACCCCAAAATTAAGCAAATTTTAATTAAGCAAATGCTTGTACTATAATGAAGTTTATGTATGCAATAATTGTAATACTAATTCATAATAAAAGTTATAAGATGCGGCCTTTGATAAATTATTTTGTAATCTACCAAGGTCAATGTCATAGAACACTAATTATGCAAATAGAACGTGGCCAATGTCAATTCATACCCCAATCTCAATGGCGATTCATTTTATACATTCCTTTAGTTATTCTACTAAGCAATTGTAAATTAAGGCCATTATTCTACTAAGCATAAATGCAATTGTAAATTAAGGCCATTATTCTACTAAACATACCAACACGCATGCAACGTGGCCGTTTGTAGTTATGCCCCACATAAGAAAGGCGCTTTTTAGAATATTATTGTCTTACCATATGCAATGAAGAACTGTAATTGTGTGATCAATACTCAATTACAGTAGATGCAATTTTAAAAATAATGAATTCACATTTTTCAACAACCAAGCACAATTCTTTTTAAATTACCAAACCGGCAAAATTACATATGGTACTTACTTAATTAGAATTCACATTAGGTCATAGTTATGAGCCAATACCGCTGGAATTTGTTATAGCCAATAAGATTGAATGGTAAATTGAGAACGATACATTGGCCAATATGAATTGATAACGCATTCAAAATGGCTGCTGATTTTTTAGGTCCCTCGATTATAATTAAAGGTTATTATGCCTTCCGTTAAAGTTTTCAACAACAAACATGCAAACAACTATTCGAACATGACACTTTGCAGTGAAGTTAGATTAGTAGTGTTTCACCTCATTTTGTGCTTCATTTTGATGTATAATTATGTGTTAAGTGATCTTTCTCATCATTATTTTGTCCAATTTTATTGTTAAATTCATTGGTTTTAGTTAATCTCGCTAACATATTGGTTTTGCAAGAATTGCGCGAGAATAGACGAGAGATTGACAAAAATGAGAAATGATGTGACTAATATTTGAGGATTTGAACTTGATAGGATTGAAGTACGTCTCGATACGAGTTCGTAGGTGAAAACCGTGCGCAAATTAGAGTTTGGACGAGAGAGATATGATCGAAACAAAAATGGCGCGCGAGGAAGGGCCGACGATCGCCCACTTCTCCCGACGAGCGTCGGGCCTGTTTTTGCTTGACTTCACTAAGCTTCTGGGCGCTCGCCCATACCCGACGAGCGCCGGGCCTGACTTGGTTTCCTCGACGATCGTTGGTCTTCAACGTTCGTCCGACTTACGGGAAAGAGAACGAGCGAATAATAGGAAGTACTCTCCGACGATCGCCGGGCTTGGACGCTCGTCCGCTAGGCATGGTTTTGTGGGGGACTCGACGATCGTCCGTGTTCGACGATCGTTGGGTCAAGGCGGTGCTGTACCATATATATATATATATATATATATATATATATATATATATATATATATATATATATATATATATATATGCGAAATTGGAATTAAGAGGGTTACAGATTATTTTCTCTTTTCCTTCCAGGAACACGCGACCTTATTTTTTCTTTTCCAGTATTTTCTTCTTATTTTTCCAGTTCTAGATAGATTAATCGCTTTCAATTCGTACGGATTGTATGACAGACTTCCACCACGGATTCAATTTTAATTATTGTAAGTTTATTTCAGTTCTTCTCAATTCATGTCTATGGTTTATATTGTTCTTAGAATTAGGGTTTATAATTTTGTCTAGATTAATTTGTCTTTTAATTTCTTAGAGTTAGAACGACAAACCCCAATCAATCTTTATTGCTTTCTTTTTATTTTCTTTTATTTTTCGCAATACAAACATTGCCCTGCTAAGTCTTCCTCGAGAGATACGACTTGGGTTGATTAATTTATACTACTTTGACCTCGTTTAATTGCGGGCGACTTTAGGATAAATTTCAGTCGAACAAATTTGGCGCCGTTGCCGGGGAAGACTTTAGGCGATTTTTGTGTTGCACCTTTATTTTTATTTTTCTTGTTGATTTCTTTTCTCCGCCAGTTGCGTGTGATGTGTTTTCTTGTTTTTGTGTATGCAAGAACTATGGAAATAGTTTAGAGATACTGGGGGCATTCTTTGGGTTGCTGGGAACCGGAGAATATGCAAGGTTACCAGCCGTATTGGAATAATGAGTCGAGTTCTGCGTGGAATCAAAACCAATGGCAGAGTTTGGGTTCATCATATCAATTCGGGTCATCTTATGAGCAGCAATTGCCATACTCTCCTCAACAACAATACTTTCCTCCTCAGCAACAATACTTTCCTCCACAATACTCATCTCAACAACTGTCATACTCGGTGCAACAAGCTCAGTTCCAACCTCAACATGAACAATTCCAATATCTTCCTCCTCGACAATCCTCTTTGGAGGATGCAATGAATACTTTTATTCTAGAAAGTAAACAAGCGAGGGAGTTACAAGGAGAGGCAATTGAGCACATCACCACACAAATTGAGCAGACTGTTGAGAAGGTGAGTGAGATGCTGCAACAGAATTTAGCGGAGGAACTTCCATGGCAGCCTTATCATGATCATACCGACACTTATCTTAGTGACGGCGAGAGCGATGAATTGGATGCACATGAGGACACTACCTTTCAAAGGAGCATGAATTCTGATGATCATGATCAAGAGGAGTTGACCAGTCCAGAGGCATTGGATGAAGATGACTACCTCATGGAGCCGATAGTGTTGGAGGATGTAGAGGAGCTATGCGATCAAGAACTGAATGATGAGACTGAGCATCTGGTTGAGCCTGTTGTGGTGGAATGTGCAGATGAGCTATGCCTTCCGGATCTAACGGATGGGAAAGGGAATGGAGAAGAATATTTGCCGGTGTTCGGGTTTCCTGAGATTACTACAAATTTTTTCTCCTATTCTGATTTTTATTTCATTCCATCTAATTCATTTCTTCAGAATTGCTCTTTCTTTGATGGTACTGACACAGTGGCTGATGGTCATTTCTTGCAAGGAGATTATGAGGACTGTCTACTGGTAGGACTAGTAGAAGTGCGGGATGAAGATGAGCGAATCCAAGCGATGGAATGGCTCAAACTCGAGAAGGAATTTGGATAACACCGGTTCCCGTCGGCTGGCGACGTTAAAACTTAGCGCTGCGTGGGAGGCAACCCACAGTTTGGTAATCGTTATTTTTATTTTGTGGTGGATGCTATTTATTTTGTTTCTTCTTTAGTTCTTTTGTTTGTTTTTGGTTTTGTCTCGTGTTTTGGTTGTTTTCGTTGTGCAGGATGCGTGGATTTGGTGGTTGCAGTTGTCTTGTATCTTCTCTCTGGTTTGCAGTTCTTTATCGCTCTTTCTCCGTTTCTTTTGGCTTGTGTGAAACAATGGGGTCATTGTTTATTTCTGTCGGAGGGGGGTGTGTTTTCTTGATGATCTAAGCTTTGTTTGTCCTTGATCTAGTTTGTTTCATGATTGAATTGCGGAAGTATTTATTGAAGTTTATAGTTCATGTTTCAATTTGCTTGATTGATTGGGGTATTTTGTCATGATTTGACTGATATGGTTGTTGCTTTTCGATTGTGGGGCATTTCATGCTTGGATGATTGAAGTTTGATGTTTAATTGTGGGTGAAGGGTGAGAAAATTTTCAATTTTTAAAGAATTGTATCCCGAATATTGAGCTGTTAATTGTTAATTTTGTTAAGTTAAGTTGGGAGGCTTCTGCTCTTCTGGGAACCATGAGCATGGGAAACCACATGAGGATACTTTAGATGACCTCTAAATGTTCACACCTCATGAATTTTAGCCATATAACCCGACTTGACTTGAGAATTTTATTTATTTTCTCTGGTGACAATGGCAAACCAATTTCTACACGACGCGATGCCATTTAATCATTTCAATTCTATTTTGTTTGTAAGATTTATCATTATTTATTAACCCCTACGGATTCGATTGCATTTGTTCACTCGTCAGTGTTTTACTTAAAAATTAGAGATTATCCAATGTAATTTAGGTTGATTAACACATATCTAGGTGACATTTGAACCTCTTGTCAAATGGCCAACGTCCTTTGGTAGCTTAGTATTTGGGCCATCATAATATATGGCATTACAAAACAAATTAATTGGCTAGAGGCCATTGCTTTTCCGCGTACCATGGCAAGTAATAATTCAAACTAATTATAGATATAAAAGCCTTTTAACATCTTCAAACATAACATTATAGTCAGCGGTTTCATATCATCATTGGACTACCACACTTTGTCATAAAGCAAGAATAGTGAAGTTTGAAAATTTTACTCTTACGTTGACAAAATCGTCTACAATCATCAATATTGTTACAATTTGTTCACTAAATCATAATGGCACATCTATACTAATTTATGCACTTTATTACTTCATCAATACAATAGGACCATCAAAAGCTTCAACTTCATTTGCTAAAGCCATTGTTGACGTTTTCATGACATTCTTAATATCGTGGCCTTTATTAATTACGTGATCAATAATGAAGGATAACCAAAAAATTACACACTCACCCTTAAATCTCATCTAGTGATGACAGAAATTATTCGCCATTGTGACCGGATTATGAATTGACATGGGCCACGTTCTATTTCTTAAACTAGCTTTCGATGACATTGGCCTTGGTAGATTAAAGTAGTAATTAAGTATGGCTGCATCTTATAACCAAAAGTTATATTTTAATACAACATTATTTCCTATAAAAATAACATAATGTAAAAAAAAAGTGCAACCCATACACAATTGTGAAGATGTGAGACTGGTTTATTTTTTTGGAAAAAAATTGGTGCCTGACACGCACCCGTCGTATGGTACGATCAAAATACCTGTGTATGCCCCAGACGGACAGTACACGCTCCTATGCCCACTATCGGACTGGTTAGTCTTAGCGGCAAGCTAGGGTCGATCCCACGGAGAGTGATGAACCACCTTACTCTTCAGTATACAAATCGAGTTGTCACTATCTCCATCTGTGTATCTGCACAATAAAATAGACGGAAATCAAATATAAAAAAGGGGGTAAGATTTGGGGTAGGTCGTGATCATTGTTGACATGTAAATTCTGTCATGGGCACACTAAGAATCCGTCCATGCTTCGTATAAACTCAAGGCGTGGCCCAAAGACATTGGGGCGTTTCAAGAGTTCATACTCCACACTTGGGATGGTTGAATCCCTTGTTGTCGTCTTGGTCTGAAGGTCACGCTTCACCCCGGTCACAAGGCCGTGCTTCACTCCTCCTTAGATAATAGTCATACCCGATCTCTCCAAGTATGACCCTCATCAACCTTCTCTTCCAAACTTTCCATGTCCGCACCTACAGAGTAGACACCACTCGCGGGATACTCATTTCCGAGACCACGTCCAACCGGTCATTGCAATGCCTACGATACGCGAGATGAGTCCTTTGGTCGATAACCATGGCTTGATGCCTCGTCACAGTTGATGGGTGATTGTTAGAGAAGCCCAAAACTGAAGAAGGACGCAGTATCCCCTTGTCCAATCCTCACCATCCAGATCTACAGCACCATGCCAGGTGCTGCTTAGCTACTCGGTCCTGGCACCTCAAACGCTGCCGTTTGTCATGCCCTGCCTTTGCTTGACATGGTACAGCTCCAACCGAACGGAGATCACCCGTTAGATTGGAACTGCCCATGAGTTCTGCTCCGGTCCTTCCGGAACTACTGGACTTAACCGATGGCACAAGTGCCTCACGAATATTTCACATGTCAACAATCAATCATTTTCCATACCCAAATCTCACCAAGTAAACTACTCACACATAATTGAATATATAATGATAAGCGAAAAAGAACACATTAATAAAAGAAATGCGAAATACTCGAATTAAAAGTACCTAAGGCAACAACCTTGGATTTGTTCTTCACAGCGGAATGTAAATAAAAGCAAGTAAAGATTGTTTTGAGCAGAAAATATAAAAGTGTTTTTCTCCGAACTAGGAACTGTAGACTGATTAATTCTCCAACATTGTGCCAGCCGCCTTGGCTGGACTTTTATAGCATGCAGTGGTAGTGGCAAAACTCTAGGCGGGTGGATTGAAATGGCATGATTGGCAGTTTCCATGTTGAGCGAGATTTTGAATATTTGCGATTGGTTGGATGGATGATTGGCGATCTCCGATTGATTTGATTATTTAAGGTAGGGCGCTGACCTCCAAATCCTTCCTTTCATGAATGCTTGGCAGATATTGGCGAATCCTCTCCACGCGGCTTTCCTTCTTGAGCTTTGGCGACAGACTGGAAATCTTTGCAGTGGTCAAACTGGTTGCATGCTTCATGGTTGATTTCCTCGTAGGCAAGGCAGCTGCAAGATCTTCTTTGTTGTTGGGTGCATTGCGTTAATACCTCTAATGCGAATGATGAACAACAACTTAGCTTCAGGGTTCACATGGAATCCTCCTTTCAACCTCGTCTCTCGCTTCAATTTATCTCCTCCCTGCATACTCCTTTGCGCAGTTTTTGCAACCGACTGGATTCACTCCAGTTCTGCTCATTCTGACCACCTTTCCTCTGTTTGACCTGGACTGAGCTTCCTTCCTTCGAACAACGGTTTCCTTCCCCTGGATAGACTCTAACGACACAAAAAGACATGAAAAATAGGGCCAAACGGCCCAAAAGTCGAAGACGCATCAGTGCCACACTTGAAAAACTGAGCGGCAAAATTACATCTAAATATTTTCAAAAGGTCCATGTGCCAATATTTTGTTATTTATACTACAAAAAAGGCCCCAGTTGAAACTAGGCTCCTCAACTCTTAACCGAAAATCCACGATGTCTTCTTCTACTTCTCCCACGCGCTGTCGGAGCATCAATTCAGCTTCAAGAAGACCACAGACGAGGTGCATCACCCACGAGGTAGAACTCACAGTGAAAACGTCAAAAACAGCGAAAAATCCTTTTAGGCGGTATCTCGCTTGTCCGTTTTGTGGCTACAAAACATTCATAGAACCAGAAATGCATCCCTACCAGAGAAGATGCGTTGCTAATCTGATGAAGGAGCATGCTGATTTCGCAAAATTGTGCAAGAGGTTGAAGATGTGTGTGTATGTGCTTTTGGTTGTTGTTGTTGTCTTGGCTACAATTCTGTACTTCTCCAGACGAGACCACGTTTATGTACACCGTGCAATGGGAGTGGGCAAATTGATGTAGGTGCTGACCTCTATATGTACTATGTAAAACTAATCGAGGTGTTTTTTGATGGGTTCTTTCTTCAGATTTGCCTCTTTTTTTTCAAGCATGTGAGGTGTTTATGAAATGTCCTCTGGCGAATTAAAAAATCAGAGCTTCAGTTGTTTGTATGCAAGCTGTTTGTTGAAAGTCCCTGACTTTGGTATGTAATGTTTGTAAGTAAATTATCATGTATGTGAGGTGTTTGTGAAATGTCCTAACAATTTATCACAATTAAAGTTGACCTTCGATCTGTATATCCTTTGATTTGTCATAGGAGTATAGCTGAACAAATTAAGCTTCCTTCTAATCATCGTTTGTATGCATAATTTGAAGATCGACAGTTAACAAATCTAAAAGATTCACAAAGGAGTACAATATGCAATAACATACAATGATTATTTTCATATTCAGATTCAACCATTTTTATAACAATCCATAATATAATGAAACAAAAATACTCAATTCACATTTTCACCATTTTCAAACCTCGATACCATTTTACATTCTAAAGTCTACAGATTCTAAAGGCAGAGCAATTGTAATCGAATGAAACCTCGATACCAAACACTCGATGATTTTGAGAGAATAAATTCCACAGTCATGTCCGTTAGGCTGCTGCGGAGTTTGGACGCAGGGTATCACATCGCATTCATCTTTCACATCCTCTTTGAAGTGGCTAACCCCGGCATCGTGGCACAACCAACGCATCCTCAACGACATACGATAAAATTGCTTCTTCACATCCTCCCACCTTCGTAGGGTTTTGCACATAGAATCATAAACAATAATCTCATGTTCTGGGATGCATATCTGGTAAGCAATGAAGTGATTTTCGAAAATAATACCAATGCCGAATACATTATCGACTTCTCCCCACGGTTTGCCATAACTTTCAGGTAATGCTCCATTCGCATATCTCAACAGAAAACGCTTGTTGCTCGGTGTCAGCTGTTTCTCAAACATAACACACTGAAAAAAAATGTAGATTCTATTGGAATTTAGGATATAAGAGATTATTCAAAACCAAACAAACAGAAAGCTTTTGAAATTATACCCAAACCCAATTTTTCACCACAGTCCAACGCTTCAAGAATAAGTGTGGTTTCGAATTAGTTTTGAAGAGTAGCAAGTTCAAAATGGCATCACAATTCTGCAGAAAATTCAAATAAGTGTCGTTACTGAATAAGCCATGCAATAATATTTAGCATTTTCCTTAAATGATTCTAGGACATAAAATAAGTACCTGGGTGGACAACCATCTATTTTTCACAGTCATGTGTTCAAAGAACCACTGTCCAACTTTGTGAGGGCAATAACTACGCAGTTTGATTGCTCTAGGAAAATAATTTGTCAAAAATGTCAACACACAAAATCAATAATTAACTGAAATACAGAAAAACATACCTCTCATTCCATGGTGGATTTTTGTACCAAACATAAAATGGTTTCAAAAACCATTCTTCATAATGCTTCAGAGGATTAAACATCGTACTGCTACTATCCTTTTGCTCTGGTGCAGCAAAGCGGCTGGCCACAAATCCCATGACGCGTCGATTCCGAAGAAGCATGGGTGGCTTCAAAGATGTAGAAGCTTCACTGCTGGAGGACAAGATGACTGGGTTAGACCTAGTACTCTTAGGCTGCACTTGAACATTTCAAACTTGTCTTCACCCTCTTCTTCACCAGGAATCACTTGTTCATTCTCTCCAAATTCAACACTGAAACCAGTAACCTGCTCATCTCCTTTAGGCTCTTCACCACACACTGTCTCTTTCTTCCTTTCTGCTTCAGCGGCCGCCTCAACTTGTATATCAATGCCCAGATTATCCACAACAATACTATCCACTAAAATACCAAGCTTATCCATATCAATTTCAACCTCCTCCTCAACTTCTTCTTTTTCTTCCACAACCAAGTCATTCTTAGCCACAACACCCTCCTTTTCCACAACTTCACCATCCCATTGTTTAGATAAATCATCACCAACTTCATTCTTGGCGGCCAGATACCTGTTCAGAAAGCTCGTCTCAAACCCTTCAACCGAATATTCCATATCATCATTAAACAGATTCATGCTAAAAGGGTCTGAGGGATCAGCATGATGGACCATCCTAATCTGTCCATTTTCATCAAGACACTCCTCATCCAAATCATCACGAATATCAACACCAAATGAATTGCACAGATCATCCAAATCAAGAGGGTTGTTGGAATCTAGCTTCACAACTAGAATGTTTATGAGTGTATCTCCCTCTTCAGTTTCTCTAACAACTCTCTCAACATCATCATCTTTCTCAACATCAACATCTTCATGAATTTTCTTCTCTTGTGACATTTTTGCATTCATACTAAACGCATGAATGAACTCCAACACAACATCCAATTTTTCATTGATATGCTTCACATAAGAATTCGTCGAGGCCCATTTCTGATTCATCCCCGCTTCAAATTTTTCAATCTTCGACGTCAACATTTGCAAATATTGCCTTTCCTGTGCAGTATTTTCACAATGAGTCAAGAATGAGTTGTTGAATCAGTTAAATGATAAGAACAAGGTCACTTAAAGGAATGAGTCCAATAATCGGTCAGCATTCAGGAAACTAAATTACAACAAATTAAAAAACAATCTTACCTTGCAATCGGGTGTTGAAATAGATGGAAAAGATTGTTCGTAACCCTCCACACGATCTTCTTAGACTGGATCCTGAACTAAACATACTCCAATGTTTCCAGAACGCAAACCCGGACGACGCTTGGTCTCAGCCTTCATCGAACATTCCCCCATCTCTAAAATAAGTTTGCGCTTTGCTGAAAATTTGTGTGCAACATGAGGCTCTCGTTGTAGATTCTCCTCTTCCTCATGCTCTTGCACTTTCTCCTCCTCCTTCTCCTGCTCTTGCTCCTTCTCCTCCTCTTGGTCTTGCTCTTGCTCACCTCTGACCTCTAAATTTCCATCAAGTTATTCTTGAATCTCAGATAGTCTCAAATCTTCAAACTCAGTGGTAATAAGAGGGTGCTGCAACAAAAAATATGAACCCGATCATCGTAAAAACTTCAAAATATATTCATTCAAAAACAATACAATTGCAAGCATAATGAAGATATTACCACATCAGTAGCCCCTGCAAGCAAGCCCTTCAAGTGCTCGAAGCTCTTATGTCCCGGTGCCGTCCTCCATCGGAGAACTCTAGGGTATATATGCTCCTAGTTCGGTAGAATCTCACCACAATCCACACCAATAGAAGGAAAAATTTCATATAGCCAAGATTGAAACACAAATAAAAATCCAAAGATTTCATAATTAGCTTTGCCATTTTTCCTCTCTAATCGCTTCATCCTATCAGCAGTCTTAACAAACTCATCAACAAAGTAATTATAGCCAACCAATCCTCAAGGATAATTTATAATTTTGTCCATGCAGTCACAAACATGCAAATATTGAATATCCAATTTCTTCGACTCACTATTACGAGGAAACAAGACACCATATATAAACAACACGTGGGCAAGCTTTAAACATACTTCCCCACCCCAGCACCATTAGGACTAAAATTCTTAGCATTTTTGAAAGCTTCTTTTACCTTCCTCATGGTCAGAGTTTTCGTGGAACCAAAAGAATGTACCCACAACGACGAGGTGCCTAGACTTGCTTCTAAGTGACCGAATTTCAAACCTGACATCAAGTAGAAATCGCGACGACCAAAACACACCTCAGAATTGTTAAAGTTGAACACCAATCTTCCTTTCCAACGTTTGGATTGATTCAATAGCTTCATGCAGTGATAGAACAATTGGCATTGAAAATTTTGTGGTGCATGTTGTAAGCAAAGAAAATCACCAAACGGGTCATCCTTAAAAAGCTCGAGATTTTCCTCATCTAGCGTATCTGTTATCAGCTTAATTACGGTGTGTGAATGACACCTTGCTGAAACATTCACACCTATATATACAAAAAAATTTATACTCAATAATCCACATGCAAACACGACTATAACAGTAACACTTTCACCATGCATCACAGATTTACACGTGCTTCCACATTCAAGAACAACACAGATTAACAAAAATTCAAAATCATTAAGCTTCACCACAGATTTACAACAACAACACAAGTTTACACCATATCAAAACTAATTCACGAAATCTGTTAAATTCATTCCGAAACCCAACAACCTTCACCACAGATTTAGCAAACTCTCCACAAGAATACCACAGACTGACCTCAGATTCACCAAGAAGAGCACAGATTTAAATTTCTACAAAACCCTACCATCGATACAAACACAAATCAAACACCATTTCACCAAGTCATTTTCAAAAATAAAGAACAATGCCGAAAAAACTTAAATAACAGTAAATATTGCAACCAACCTAAAAAGGAAAAAACAAAGGCAAAAACAAACGAAGAAACGAACAAAATTTAGATAAAATGCAAAACTAAATAGACAAAATACCTTCCGAAGGCATGTCGTCGGCGTCGATGGAGGAAAACCCACAACTTCAAATCAAGTTTCTTTGCTTTCTACATAGCTTATTATCCTCGATTGTAAGATTGTCGTCGGCGGAGATGGAGGAAAACCCTTCTTCCTTCTTCTCCCCTGCGCTATCTCTCTCTCTATCTCAGAAAATTCGATTTCTCTCTCTACATTAATGATACGACTATTGCTTCACGTAAGGAGTAAATGAAGTACAAAAATATTGAATACTTTTGTTTTAAAAACGAAACTACTGCTTCAAAAGAGACTGTTTACTTTCTGCTGGATGAGACACGTCCATTAAAACAGTTGTGCATAAGAAAATAAAATATCACACTTTTAAATTGTACGAATACTACTTAAATTATATTTATAATTTATAAAACTACAAACATTTAGCCTTAATCACAATTGATTTAATGTAATATTACTAAGTCTATAAATTTATGGGCCATGATAAAATTGGGCCTTTTAATGTGTTTAATATTGAAGCCATTAATATATAGCCATGGTAATAAAAATTTAAATGGCTTCAAAAAATACAAAACCCACAAAATAACAAACTAATAACTTAGATAATTAACTTAATAGATATTAACAGTAGCCATGAAAATGCCATAATTAGCAATTAGTTGGATATTACAAAAACAAAGTTATTATTAACCAATAAACAAATTTACTAACAAAAAAAAGGATAATACAACATCCAAATAATAATTTATAATATATAATTAATATTATATTACAAACATACTTTAATGCCGTCATCAATAAATAATTAGACTACAAATAATCTGACACTAATGTCCTAATTATTAACGGATATAAATAAAGACAAATTAATGTTGTCATTATACACAAAATAATTAATTAATTAAGTTAAATAAAAAGAATACAAAAACCTTAAGTCAAACCCAATATGCAGATTTCAAATGGTCAAAATGGCCTCAATAATTGTGCAAACCATGGTTGGAAATATACAATAAAACAAAATAAAAAATCACTTTTTCTGCTTTAAATTTAAATCAAAATTGAAATCAAAATGCAATTGTCTTGACTAAATCCTAGCCGTCGATTTTAGCTGAAGCATTGCTTCTGTAGCACATTGGACGCTCCCTAAATCATACTAATAGACGCCTTGTGGGACACATGCACATTCCATGGAATGCATCAAATGCACCACACGGCGTGCGACCATCGTACCAATTTTTTTGTACTATTTATTCATTTTATTGAATCTATGTAGAAGTTTGTACATCCCACGCGAAAAATGTGTCTACCGTTAAGTTTGGGATGATAGCATGATTTCAAAATTATCTAAAGATAGACTAGAAGATTAATTCTCATGTATAACCTGTTAAGTTCATGTTATGAATTCCATTAGTAAGGTGTATATACTTTTGCAATGAACAAGGATCCAGTTATCATGTATCAAAGTACATTAATTTATTGTCACAGTACTGAAAAAAAAATCAAAACTATTGAAAACTTCAAAAATACTCCAAATGATGTACGGAGGATGAGAGTAATCCGTCCCTAGAGTGTCAATACCAACCTGATTTGATGAGATAGTCCGTCCTAACCATTTATGACTTGTAAAGAATTGAATATTGGGTCTAATTCCCCTTAAAAATGTCTTATTAAGAGAAGGGATACATCACCATTATAAAGAAGTTTATGTTTGTAGATCTTCAAGCACTGTGGGATATTGTAACATGATTGGAGTATAATTAGCATGGCCTGATTCATGGGCCAGACGAGCTCAAACGAAACCATGTTGTCCCAAATTATTGAATTTTTGGCCCATGGGCTAGCTCTCATGTTGGGCTTTTGATAGGAGGATTGCTGGTACGGAGAATTTGTAAGATCGGTCCAGTCGATTTTCCAACGTTTTTTTAGGGAATTGCAGTGAGATATATATTTATATAATTAAATAAATTGTATATAAGTGAAACCTCTATATCACAATGTAAGACTACTATACCATCATGTAAGGTGAGACAATTACTCTACCATAAGATGGGGAATAAACTACATTACTTGCAAGCGGGATTGAACCTAAGACCTCTCATTACAGAGAGATTTATGGTAACTCCGCCAATCAATTGAGCTAGGCCTCATCGGCATCGATTTTCCAACGTTGATTTTGCAAATTAGGAAATATTTTACTAATTCCACACCGTGCAACCCACCTCTACCGTTTCACTCCTCTCTTCTTGGTAGCTGTGGTGGATCCAGAATTTTAAATTTGAACATTGAAATGTTATGGAGCTTGAATAAATTTTTTTGAGCTGTTCAACAATAAAATTTACAAATGAGTTGGATATTTTGTCAAATAGATAGTGAGCACTACAGATTATACCTAATTTGAATGAAAAATGTTTAATAATTCACTTTAGAGTCGAATGGAAGAGCTCGAGCCGTCGAGGCAGAAATGGATGTGGATTGGATTGTAGTTCGGCACTTGATAAGGGCGTATGATTATTATGAAATAAAATCAAAAAGTAAGAGAAATTCTCTGCTATTGTTTTTATTATTCTTTCTGTTTCATATATTCTGTAACTTTTATTTCAATTCTACTTTTTGTTAATTGAGATTGAATATTAGTGGGCTTCGCTGTCTAGGCCTAAATTAAAAAAAAAATTAGTTCCAACATTCTTAATTTTTAAAGTTGCATAAGGGAGCTGAGCAGCCGAGCAGGGTACATTATGCAAATAAAGACAATTTTTTTTTTTATATATATATATATAGGAGTAACTAGCGTATAACCCGTCGAAAAATCGACGGAAATTTATTAGTATTTAAGAAGATTATTAAATCGATTAGATAATGGTGATAAAAAAAAATTGATTGTGAAAATATTTAGCATAATTTAAAAATAAAAATAAAAGTTGAATCATCGTTTGAAAACGGTCTATCAACCGTCACGATTCCAGGTCGGAATTGTCCCGTCGACCACGATTCTAATCCAAATTTGATTAGAAAGTAATTATATTATTCGCTTTGCGTCCTTCACCCCTATAATATTATTCGTTATCTATCTCTCTTCTCTCTCTTACCACCCCTCCTTCTCTTCCTAAAAAACTAAAAGATAATTTAAGGAGGTTCTACTGTATTTTAATAAAAGTTAACTAATTTCCGTAATTGTTGAGATTGATATTTTTTATAGAATATAAACAACCCTACTGACTTGACTCAAAATCCTCTCTCTCTCTCTCTCAATTACGCTAATTATGCATATTATATGATATAATTGACATTTTATTTTTTTGCTATATTTTATTGTTTAGTTATATTTTCTTAGTGCTTTTTGGTGTAACTCATTATGTTATTATATTTTTATATTATTGTTTTTATATAATTCATTATTTATGTGCATTTGCTAATTGTTGGGTGCATTTCATTGTTTTTTTTTGAATGGAAATTTCATTGATTAATATAACTATTTTTCTATAACTATATATAGAATATATTAACATATGATAGATATTAATTTTAAAGATTTGATCTTGTTAAGATTTTATTTCCATGTCATATATAATATAGAATATAAATATGATAAATATTGATTTTATTTCTCATTACTTTCGATAATTGTTAAAGCTCTGTTATTCTACAAAACCGATGTGGGTAAAAATATATTTCTCTCTAAAAGGAAAGCGACTCTTAAACTGAATTTTTTAACTTTTTATGAAGAAAAAGAGGCAAGAGAAGAAGCGGGTAGTGAGAGAGATAGAAGAGATATATAGATAGCGAATAATACTATAGATGTTAAGATTGTCTATAAGATGAAAGTGACCCTAAATACCCCACATTATGAATTCAACACAAGATTAAAAAATAATAATAATAATAAGTTAAACCACCGCTTCACAATCATCCCGTCTACCCCGACGGTTCCGACCTGGAACCGACCTATTGACTACAATACTGATTTTAAATTATATAAATATTCATCTTCCAAATATATTTACAAAAAAAATTAATGGTGACATTTGTTTTCTTTTTACCTGAAATTAATGTTTAATTATATAAATAACTATATTCCAAAATTATTCACACAATATTTAATAAATAAAATTGAATTATAAATTATAGTATTATATAAATAATCATCTTTCAAATGTATTCATAGAAAAATAAATGATGACATTCTTTTTTTTTACCAGCTTCGAGAATAATTTTTTTAACTGAGAATAGAACTTTAAGAATTGTTCACTATGTACTTGGTAGTTTTTCCTTTTTACAAAATTTTATGTGGAAAGATTGTGATTCATAAAATTACATAGTCAATGATATAAGATAAAAGTTGACCGTAAATATTCTTAATTTTATAAGTTCAAAATTATATAATATATTAAAAAAAAAGTTGTCCCGCAAGTACCGAATTGGCCCATCTACGCGCACGATTATTGGTCAGAATTGAAAAGTTGATATAAATCGTTAGTAATTTTTTTGCCAATTTTCCTACATATTCTACGTTGAACGGAGACGATTAATCAAATAATTTGAGATGATGTGTTTAGGATTATTCAAACTTGTTTGAAATTTATATACTCGTAATTGTTTAAAATTTGATTAAAAAATTAGTCATTTGTGTTCCTTTCTGAAAAAAAATCCGCATATTAGTCTACCGCCACAGTTCTACGTCGGAACTGGCCCGTTGACCACGACTCTGATTTATAAGTGCGTAATTTATAAAATTTATTTAGAATTTATATAGATCCAAAAATTTAATAAAAATAATGATTGTACTATTCGTTATCGTCCTTAATCGTATAGTAATATTCGTTAATTAAAATTATAAATTATGCAAAGCTGGAAACCCAACTACAAATAACATAAAAATTATTTCATGAATGACGATTATAGATTTTAGAAAATACATGGGAAAAAAGTATAAAATGAAAAATATTTCGAGTGTCGGTTGGAAATTGGCTCGTCTACCGCTATGGTTCCGGGTCAGAATTGATCCGTTGACCATAATTTTGAATTTATAAATGCACAATTTATGACGATTCTAGATTTTAGAAAATACATGAAAAAACGAATAAAATGCAAATTTTAAAATTAATAAGAATAAAGAATGAAAATGTGTCACGTGGTTTCCCGAGTTGAGGTACCCGTCAGTTGGGAATTGGCCCATCTACCTAATTAATTGACAAATTAGAAATTACTTATTTTTATCACATTAAATAAAAAATATTAGACTATTTTCAAATTTAATTTGGTCAACCAATAAATTATCCAAACTATTTTGGAACCATTTATTCTGTCAACTAATAAATTGGTTCCCTAATAAAAATAATTATCTATTCAGCCAATTAATAAATTGACCAAATTAAATTAAATTAAACTATAAAATATAGTTATTTATTTGGCCGATTAATAAATAAATTGACCAAATAAAACTGGTGGAGTAAAAAATTGAGAAAATACACATTGATTCTAGGTATTTATAGGCTTTTCAATAGGTGAAGTTTCATTGAAAAACCGATGTGGGACACAAGATTTTAGTGTAAATATTTAAAATCTATTATTTCACATTTAACTATTTTGGAACCATTTACTCTGTCAACTAATAAATTGGTTCTCTAAGAAAAATAATTATCTATTCGGCCAATTAATAAATAGACCAAATTAAATTAAATTAAACTATAAAAAATATAGCAGTTATTTATTCTATCGATTAATAAATAAATTGGTCACATAAAACTCCTACAAAAAATAATTATCTATTCGGCCAATTAATAAATTGATCAAATTAAATTAAATTAAACTATAAAATATAGTTATTGATGGTCCCGATACGAGTTACTGGTGTATGGGGGGGGGATACACCAGTTATGATTTTTCAACTTTTGAAAAACTTAACACTTGAAATCAACTTCAACTGAGTAAAAGGACTCAGTTGGGATCTCACAGCAGAGTAAGCAACCTCAGCTGGAAGAGTGGTGCTGTGCGGAATGTGGTGGAAAATGTACTCGTAAAATCAAACTCACGCTTTTATGCACGGTTGGTCAAAACCAAAACTGTTGATGTGAACGTATGCAGATTGTATGCGGTTAGTTTGTCAGTTGAGATATGCAAATAAACACTGAACACAAAAAAAACACGACACATAAGATTTACGTGGTTCGGAGAGAACTCCTACGTCCACGGGGAGATGTGAGTCCACACACCTCAGTCCAAGTTCTTCTGGACAGTTCCACTCAGCTTACGCGGGCTGAGCAACCGTTACAGTTTAGTTTCCGGGCACTAAACAGCCTAAGTCAAGTTTGCGGGTACTTGACGACCTGACTACTCAATTACAGGAAGAGTAATGTCCTAGCACACTTTTTAGGGTGTGAGAAAGGGTAACATTTCCAACTACAGCTCGATCACGAATGAGAGCTGGATCTAAGGTTTGAACGAATAAACACTCAACCTAAGATCAAAAACAGTTTTGATCTCTAGGAACCCTCAGCTACTAATGTTCTCTCAAATTGGAACTCTCAGCTGCTGATGCTCTTAGATGATGATTTTGCAGATTTGCTTTTTGCTTTGATTTCTCTCGAGAAAGCTCTTGAATTTTCCGTCGTCCCTCTTCTGCCTCTTCTCGAATGAGAGAATGCCTCTATTTATAGGCGGAGAGAATCAACTAGCCGTTGGAGGAGCAGTTGATCTCTGATCGGTTGAAAGCGATGGCTTGTCTCTCATCTCTGCAGACTTTCCCGATATGGCATCTGTGCTCTTCTGCTTTCCATCTGAGACAGCCTTGTGTTGGGCCAGATGGGGTAATGACTGAACGGTCAAACCCTCATGTGACTTCCTTTTGAAATTCAAATCTTTGACAGTCAACTTCGGTTTGTAAGTTGAAAGTCTTGACCTTCGTCTGAGTGATCTTCAGCTGATGTTCCGATCTGTCAAGCTCTCAGCTGACTTTGAACTTCAAACAGTTGAACTCCTTGTTCGGATTCTATAACTGAGGTTCTGAAACTGAACCCTCAATTGTCTTCCACTTCTTTACTCAGTTGGGATTGAACCCTCAGATGATTTCCTTTTCATCTGATGTTCTCTTCCTCTCAACTGTTTCTCATCTGATGAACGCTCAGTTGGTTTCCTTCTCAACTGATGTTCTGAAGACTTTCCCTTGTTTGCATCTGAACAAATGAACTCTCAGTTGTCTTTCTTCACAACTGATGTTCTGTCTGAGTGACGCCTTGTTGCCATCTTCAGCTGGAGACCTGTAAAGATAAAATCTTAACTTTGCTCAAACAGCGAGCCTAAATTCTAACATTAGGTTCTGGCAACATCTACTCGGTTGGGGTCAGCCGGTTTTGGAATTCATCAAAACTTATACTAATAAATTTCCCAACAATTTCCCCCTTTTTGATGATGCCAAAACCACTTACAACTTTAAACCACTATTGATCTAATCCTCTCTAACTGACCTAAAATCTCAGCTGAAATTCTAGACAGTCTATAAGATAAAACATCTACGGGTTAGAACAGTTATAACATGGTATTTAAAAGACTTTGTGATTCAGAGCTTGAACAATGAGGAATTGTTCATCAAGGTGAATCGTATTATATACTTTGAAGTTTTTGTTACAATTGAAGGTTACAAGGTTAAGCACAAAACATAGAAAGATACAACAGTTGCTCCAAAAACTACAACATCCAAAAACATTATCAGCTCAGAAATACTGTTGACCGTACTTGCTGAAGATACGGTTGAAGATCTCCTTCTTCGCTTCCGACTCAATCCCAGTGTTGACGCCGTGTTCCTTGCAGACTTGCCTCACCTCAGCCAAGATCGCATTTCTATTTGGCGTGCTCGTGCCTTTGATCATCGGAGGGCGGTATATGCACTTCTTTGGAACTGGAACAGTGTTGGGATCAAGCTGAGCATTCAGCATAGCTCGCTTGAACTGACTAAACATTCCAGGGTCTCCAGATCTGAGTTCCCACAGGGCTTCCTTGAATGCTAGCCTTGGGTCTTCAGTCGAGTAGACTTTCCTGTAATAGAAGTCATTGACGAACTCATGCTTGAACTGTTCCCAGTCATTGTTCCACTCAGCATTCATCCACTTGTCAACATGTGGGTACCGAGACGGGAGCGGAGCGTTCTTCTGCAGCTGATGCGTCGACTTTCTAGCCTCAGCCTTCATCTGGTGCTTGTTGATTCTTCGCACACTCCGGCTGGCTTTGTTTCTGTCGACGTTCTTCTCCACCTTGGCGAGCTCCTTCTCGAACTTGGCCACCTTTTTGGCCTGATCGGCAGCGAACTTCTTGATCCAAGAGGGATTCAAGTACTTCTCCTTTGACTCCCCCATAGCTTTGGCAGCTTCAATGCAGTCTTCAACAGATATCCCGTCAAGTTCTGCATCAAGCTCGGCTGTGAGCTCGGCTACGAGGTCGTGGGAGACTTCCAGTTCGGGCTGCGACCCTTCAGCTTCAGTTGGCACTCCTTCTCCTTGCTGGAGAGCAGCTTTCCCTCGTCCATCCCCAGCTGCTGGCTCCTTGTCTTCCCCAGCTGCTGGCTCCTTGTCTTCCCCCTTTTTGGCATCATCCAAAAGGGTGGCAACAGTGCCATCCAGAGAGGTCAACTTGGCTTCAGCTTGTTGAATACGGGAAAACAGCTCTTCAACATCGTCCTTCTCTTCCACCTTCTTCGCCAATTCCAGGTCTTGGCGCTCCTGTTCAGCTCGCTGCACAGCTGTAAAAGTCGCAGAGACCTCTTTGTGGAGGGAGACGAACTCAGCTCGGAAAGAGGCGAACTGAGCCATCCACTCCTGGTCCTGAGTCTGCTGGGACTTTGCGAGGTCAGATTCAGCAACGGTCTTGAACACGTTGAAATCCGAGCTGAGGCTCTGAACAGCCTTCCTTAGAGCCGAGACCTCTGAGCTGGAAGAAGTGGAGAAATCTTCGAACTTGTGCTGCAGAGAAGAGGAGAGGTGTTCTAGCTGATTCTTCAGGCTGGCATTTTCTGCCATCAGCTGCTGCATCCTGTCAGCTTCTTCCTCCTTGCCCAGCTGGATCTTGGACAGCATCTCCGTCCTCAGCTGGTTGACCCTCTCTGAGATCAGCTCGCAGATGGCGTCGGTTGAGAGAGCTGGCTGATCGGAGGGTCCGTGCAGAAGCTGTGGTTGTGGCTGGTCAGCAGACTCTGCGACAACTATGGCAGATCGGCTGGCGAGGTAGGCCTTGAGTTTGTCTTCTTCTCTCTTGGCCGCCTCATCAGCTGCGTCGACGTCGTCCATGCAGGAGGCATTTTTGGCGAGCATGTCATCAAGAAAGTGAACAGCTTCAGGGTTGTTGCACAGCTCCCTGGTGTCTGTCCCTTCTTGGATGCTTTTGTCCAGACGTCGTCGGAGCACAGCCACCTTTTGGTTGTAAGCCACCTCCAGGCTCTGGTAGTCGAAGTACTCCCTCAGGTTGGACTCTTTGACCTTTAACTTGTCCCAACCATGAATCCTGAGGGTCTCCTCCTTTACGTACTAGTAGCTGAATATGACACTGAACTGGTATAGAAGTTCCGTCTCGAGAACAGAGAAAATGGGCATCGATGTTGCCTCGGGGAACATACCAATCAGCTTGCGGAAGCAGTAGCTGAGTCTTCCTTCATACTCAGCCAGGATCGCCTGGCGGTTGGCTTCTTCATCGATCTGAGGGGGGTCGATATCGAAGGTTAAGGGTTCGATGGTTTCATCAACATTGGCCGAAGAAGTGGTCACAACGTTGGCATCGAGCGAGAGGCTCGGAATATCTGACTGAGGACCAGTTGAGAGAACCGGATCCTCTTTGGATGGAGAGTTGGCTGGCTGGAGGATTTCTTCAGTCACAGGTGGGTTAACATGGCTGGCATCAGCTCTAGACCGACTGTCATGGGACTCCTCAGATGAAGAAGAGTCATCTGAAGAGGAGCTGGCATCCACCACTTGGATCTCCACGTCTCCACCTGCCTCCTCAGCCACGTCCTCCTGGCGAGGTTGAAGAATAAACCCAGCTGGGTCAACCGATTGACTGGATTCGGTTGACTCCTTCGCCTCAGCCGGCTTGACCACCACTGGACTTGTTGTGGATGGTTGAGCCGCTGGCTGGATGATCCTTATCCTTGGCCTCTTCTGCAGAGGTTCCTCCTCTTCCTCCTCTTCGTCTTCTTCCTCCTCAGCTACCTCTTCCAGTTGGCGCTTCGCCGGCTTAGTCCTTGAAGGGCGGCGAGCAGCTGGCTCCATAGCTGGCTTGGGGACACCCTTGGGGGTGTAGACAGCTTCTACAACATCCCTGGCCTTCTTGGCTGAGGGGAACAGCGACAGCTTGCTGACTGGAGTGTCCTCACTTCCTTCCCATGTCAGCGGCAGACCCTTTGTAGCTTGGAGGATGAGGGCTGATATCTTTGTCCCGAAGTTGAGAGTCCCCTTGACACTCAACAGAAGTTCTCCGGACTCAGCTGTCGTCTCGGATATCTTCTGCTTCTCCGACAACAGCTGGCTCTCTATATATCCCAACCAGTCGACCTGGTGCATCTCTTCCAGGGCCTTCTGCTGCTTGAGCTTAGGACGGCTTATGTCCCCGAAGGCTCCACCATATGCGAAGATGCATTTGGAAATTACATCGAAAAGAAGTCGGTGCTCCGGCTTCAACTTTGTCCTTTGCATGCTCCCCTTCAATGGTTCAGGAACAAGAAGAATGGTTTGAAGGAAGGCATCAGCTTCCTTGTCAGAAAAGTTCCCCACCACATCTGTGGCTTCACGGTTTCTGGGGATGAGCTTCTCCAGCTCCTTTGACACCTTTATCTCCACAACGGAGTCTTCTACTGTCCGGGAGGTTCTGTGGCGTTGCTTGCACGGGATGATCGTGACAAGCCCGTCATTTGCAACTTGTTGCAGATTCCGGTAGAAATGTACTATCTGCTTCCTGAGCAACAAGGCCGGAGTGAGGGTAGCCCAATCAAGCAGATGGTGGTCAGAGAGGATGGCGGCGATTGGAGCGAGCTCAGGCGATGAGAGAGCCGCTCTGGATAATATCTGTTCGAAATGAATCTTCGACATCACCATGTCGAACGATTCCTGGAACGTTGCAGGCTCTGAGGAAACCATCTTCTTGGAAGTTTTTGACTTGGGCGCCATCTCGAGGAGATATATATGCAGAGAAAGAGCGAAAGACTTTACTGAAAATGGCGAAACAAGATTTGAGAAGATGATGAATAGTGAGTAAAGATATGCCCGAAAAGAGAAGGTAAGGATCACTTCCTGATTTCCCGTATTATATAATCTTTGACTCGGATAAAATCAACGGCTGGGGTTAAATCGCGCGTATTTATCAACGGCTGTGATTTCGCGACTGTTGAGTAATTTTGACTGATATGCCACGCGCGCGAGTGAGAAGGTGAATAGTTTGAGGTGTCAGCCCAGTTGCACTATAAAGTAAGGCTATAGATGTTCAGCCAGACTTTACATTAAATGCGATATGATGGCTTGTTTAGTCTAGCTGACATGTTCAGGAATGTTTGAATTTATTTCAAACATTCTCATTTAATATCATAACACCTTCAGTCATAAATGATACCTACCAGCTGATGTTTGAATCAGCTGTGTTCATTAGTTGAATTCCTCAGTTGCCGCATACCATCAGCTGACTCGAGTTCGTCTGTTCAGTTGACGTCTGTTCCATTGTTGCAGCATACCATCAGCTGACTCAAGTTCATCTGTTCAGCTGACGTTTGATGTCTTCAGTTGGCAATTCGTATCTGAGATTCCCCCTTCATCTGAGCTTCCCCCTTAATTCGATATCCGATTCATCAGCTCGGATGAATCCTTATCAGCTCGGATGACTCTTCTGCTCGGATGAGTTTTTAGCTCGGATGAGTTTTTAGCTCGGATCCAAAAGTCCTAGAAGATCACACAGCATCTTGAACCGGGCTTCAGGAAGAGGTTTGGTGAAGATGTCAGCTCTCTGAATCTCAGTTGGGATCTTCTCCATGGACACATCCTTCTTCTCAATATGGTCTCGAATGAAATGATGACGAATATCGATATGCTTAGTCCGAGAGTGGTGAACAGGGTTTAGAGAGATAGCTATGGCACTCGTGCTATCACAATGAATGGGAACCTGTCCAGTTGAGACTTCATAATCTCTCAGCTGTTGCTTCAGCCATAATACTTGCATGCAACAGCTTCCAGCAGCCATGTACTCTGACTCGGTTGTCGAAGTAGCCACACACGCTTGTTTCTTGGAGAACCATGAAACTAGCTTGCTTCCCATGAATTGACAGTGTCCAGAAGTAGACTTCCTATCCAACCGATCTCCTGCTAGGTCGGCATCTGAGTATCCAGTCAGCTGTATATTGTCATCAGTTGGGTACCACAACCCAACATTGACAGTTCCCTTCAGATATTTAATGATGTTCTTTGCTGCCAACTTGTGTGCTTCTCTTGGTTGGACTTGAAAACGAGCACACACTCCAACTGCGTATGAAATGTCTGGTCGGCTGGCAGTCAGGTATAGCAGCGAACTGATGATCCCCCTATACTGGCTGACATCAATGAGCTTTCCCTCAGCTCCTGGTTCGATCTTCCAGTTCGTGTTCATAGGGATCTTCGTTGTCTTACTTGTCTGCAATCCGAACTTGGTGATGAGCTCCTTTGTATATTTGGACTGGTTGATGAAAATCCCTTCAGGTGACTGCTTCACTTGCAATCCAAGGAAATAATTCATCTCGCCCATCATTGACATCTCGAACTTTTCCTTCATAAGATCGGAGAATTTCTTGCACAGCTCATCCGACTTGGACCCGAAAATGATGTCATCGACATAAATTTGCACGACAAGTATATCTTCTCCAACTTTGATGGTGAACAGTGTTTTATCAACTGAACCTCGTTTGAACCCCGAGTCCAGAAGAAATCCACAAAGAGTGTCATACCATGCTCTTGGTGCTTGCTTTAGACCATAGATAGCTTTCTTCAGTTTGTACACTCTTCCATCTCCAGTCTCAAAACCAGGAGGCTGTTCAACATATACATCTTCTTTGATATCTCCATTGAGGAATGCACATTTCACATCCATCTGATATACTTTGAACTTGTGATGTGCGGCATAAGCTAGAAAGATCCGGATGGCTTCCAGCCTTGCAACTGGTGCAAAGGAATCTTCAAAGTCAACTCCTTCTTGTTGGCAGTATCCTTGAGCTACCAACCTTGCTTTATTTCTCACAATGAATCCAATGACGTCTCTCTTGTTTTTGAAAATCCACTTTAATCCAATCACCTTGACACCATTTGGTCTTTCTACCAACTCCCATACACAGTTGCGTAGAAACTCATTCAATTCTTCTTGCATGGCTGTTGTCCAGTGGACACAGTTGAGAGCTTCTCCAACATTCTTTGGTTCTGGAACATCAGCTACAAAGCAAGAAATCATGGCAACATCTCTAGCTTGCTCGAACTCTTCTAGAACTGCCAATTCCTCAGCATATTGGGCATAAGTGTTGGATTCTTCCTCGGTTGATTCTGGATTTGCAACTCTGCTCCGTGTGCGCACACCCTTGGTTGGATCTCCAATGATGTCGTCAGTGGAATGAACTTCATACCATCTTCGGTTGCGTCTTCCTTCTTCTTCCAACTGTGGCTGTTCAGAAATCTGAGTTGGAGTCTTCAGAGCTGGTGATTGATCAGCTGTTGAGTCTGGATCCTCAACATTTACAATAGTTTGAACTGAGCTCGGTTGGGCATCGGATGCTGATGCAGTTGGAGGGGCATCAGCTGAAGTTCCCCCTTGGGACGAGCTGAGGTCTTCGCATTCATCTTCAGAGGAGTATGGATCCTCATCCTCAGTTGCCCATATTAGAGGTTCAGCTTGGTTCTTTTCCCGAAGTGCTTGCGATCTGGTGAGAACTGGTAGAACAGCTGGATCCGCGTGTTGTTCCTTTACCTGTTCCCTGCACTCAAAGGTAGATTCATCAAAACTAACATGAGGTGTTATTTCCACAACAGGAGAGCTGTTGTTGAAAACTCTATATGCCTTGATCCGAGCTGCATATCCAAGAAATATGCCCTTCGAAGCTTTGGCATCAAAAGTTTTCAACTGAGTCTTCCCATTGTTGTGAATATAACATTTAGATCCAAAAACACGAAAATAGGAAATATCTGGCTTTCTGCGTCTCCACAGCTCGTAGGGCGTCTTTCCCAACCGCTTGGTGAGAAGAGATCGATTCTATGTGTAGCATGCTGTGTTGATCGCTTCAGCCCAAAATCTCTTAGGCAGTGCTGAGCTCGCTAACATGGATGTGGCTGCATCCTTCAGAGTTCTATTTCTTCGCTCAGCTACGCCATTCTGTTGTGGAGTACGTGCGGCTGATGTCTGATGGGTTATGCCATTCTTTTCTCAATACTCAATGATGGTTTCATTTAGAAACTCCGTTCCACGATCTGATCGGATAAATATGATCTTCATTTCTTGTTGGTTTGATATCCGATCCATCAGCTTAGGCAGCTCATCTCGGGTCTCACTTTTGTGGCGCAAGAAGATGGTCCACGTATATCTTGAGTAGTCATCAGTTACAACCAAAGTATATTCGTTTCCATTAATGCTTTTTGGTGTAACTGGCCCGAAGAGATCCATGTGGATCAGCTGTAACACTCGGTCAGTTGAGGGAGTTGTCTTCAACCAGAAGGAGGACCTAGCGAGCTTTCCCAGCTGGCATGCACTGCATATGTGTGTTGTTGAAAACACCCGGTTAGGTATGC
The DNA here is from genome assembly GCA_029490685.1 of Schizonepeta tenuifolia. Lineage (NCBI taxonomy): Eukaryota > Viridiplantae > Streptophyta > Magnoliopsida > Lamiales > Lamiaceae > Schizonepeta > Schizonepeta tenuifolia. The sequence continues at coordinate 6,420,578 of CM055957.1, forward strand.
CTCTTGCATGTTCTTGTCTGGCGAGTCGGTTCATCGTCTTGAAATTCAGATGGTTGAGCCTTTTGTGCCACAGCCAGCTCACATCCGAACTGCTCTTTGACAACAGGCAAGTGTCAGGGAGGCTGCTGTTCCAGTCAGCGTAGTATACATTCCTGTTGGAGATCGATTTCCCAACAATATCACCTGCTTTGATCCGACATCTTTAACTCTGCAACCCTGTGCATCAAACTTGACAGAGAAACCATTATCACAGAATTGGCTGATGGAGAGCAGGTTATGCTTCAATCCATCAACATAAGAGACATTAGAAATTGAAACATGATGGGTTTCAAGGGTACCGTAACCTTTGGTATAACCTATTGAGTTATCACCAAAAGTAACTGATGGACCTTCTTTCTCCACGAAACTTCCAAGCAAATCCTTCAGATTTGTCATGTGTTTCGAGCATCCACTATCCATCACCCACATTGTTGTAGACGCCTTCTTCTTCCTCAGCTGTTTCTCCTGTACCTGCAAGAAGAAACTCGCTTAGGTCCCCAATTTCAGTTGGGTCCTGGAGGGTTAGAACCAGTTCCCGCTGGAACTGTGCGTCGCTTTTCCCTGTAAACTCGGATGGATTTATCATTCCAAATTACTTTTCCTTCATCATCAACTATAACAACACCTCGGTTATCCTTAGGCTTGTTGTTAGTAGTGATGTTCTGTTTCTTGGGAGGAGTTGGATTTCTCCCATGTTGGGCTTTAGGAGGTGAGGCTTTCCCCCTGTTTTGATGGCGATTCTTATCCTGTTGAGTTTGTCTGTGAGGTCAGACGCCATCGTTGAATCTTCTTGGCTGATTCTGATTCCATTGCCCTGGCTGTTGGCGATAGCTGTTCATGCCCGGATGTTGATTCATGTTGTGGCATGAGTAACCATAGTTGTCGTAACTGTTCCACATAGGTTGACTCTGTTGGAATCTCTGGTTGTTGTGGTGATGGAACCGTTGTTGATTATGTCGGTTGAAGCTCGGTCGGTTCTGTTGGTTCCATCTCTGCTGTGGTTGGTTTGTTGGACGGTTATCACGTCGGTTCTGAGCTTGGTTATGTTGTCGATTTTGAGCTCGGTTCTGATTGCGACTCCGACGTCTCCGGTTCCTCTGTTGAGTCTTGGAACATTCCCCATCGGTTGTAGACTTAACCGACTGTTTCATTGGTGCTCCCTCTGCAGCTCCTTTGCCTTTCTCAGCCGCAGTTGCCTTTGTCGGTCGTGAGGGTGTTTGTTCAGTTGCAGACTCAACTGTGTTAGGTTTGGCGACCATGACTTCCTCAGCCTTGGTGAAGGTAGCTGGTGGAATTCCAGTGTCCTTTGCCACGTCGTATCCGAGTCCAGACACATCATCCGTTTGCCGTCTGTATCTGATGAGATTCTCGATGATCTCGGATGACTGATATAGCTTTGTCAGGTTGTCCTTCTCAGTTTGAAGATCCTTGAGAAGAACGGCTATATGCTCTATCTGGGCATCTGATGTCTTCATCAGCGGGTCGATCTGAGCCTCTTGCTTGTTCAACTGTTCGTTCTGTGCCTTGATCTGTTCCTTCAACTGTTCATCGGTTGAAGCCTCAGTTTGGTTGGCTGTACTCAGTTGACTTTTCAGCTGGTCAATTTCTTCAGCTTGTCTCTTGATCAGATCGTCCTTTTCGGTTAAGGAATCTTCAAGCTTGGCGAACTGGGCTTGAAGACTCTTAAACTCAACCGACTGCTGATGTAGTTCCTCATTGAGTTCTTGAAAATCATTCCATGAGGGTTCCAACTCATCGCTCAGAGATTCCTGCAGGTTAGAAGAATTGGAAGATTTTAAGCGAGCAGGATTAGATTGTACCTCAATATCATCTTGGTCGGTTCCAAGTGCCATGAGGCATTGATCCGGACTGATGACTTTGTTGGTAGAGGTCAGATCATCCTCATCTTCAGTGTCTGTGAAGATGTCCATATCGTCAGCTGCCTCTTCAGCTACCATGGCCTTATTCTTTGCAGTTTGCTTGGCCCTTAGTGCTTCTCTTTCCTTCTTTGAGAGGTCTGGGTAGTCAGCTTTGAAGTGTCCTTCCTTGCCGCATTCGAAGCAACCATTGGTGACTGGCTTCGAATTGTCTCGAGTTCGGTTTGATTTATAGAAACGTTTATATTTGCCGAACCGAGTATCCATATCGGCTAACTTCTTTGACAACGCTGCAATGTTCTGTTGCAGTTCCTCTCTGCTCGGCTCCTTTGCAGTCGTGTCAGCCGATCTGGTTGGCCTTGACGATCTCGACTTTGAGTGGTCAGCTCGGAGGGCCACTGACTTTGATGCTGAGCCGACATCCTCAATTCTATTTGTCTGACTTGAGGGCTGCGACCTCCTTCTGTTGACTTTATACTCATTCCCTTTCAAGATTGAGAACAATCTTTCAGTTCCCATTTCACCAAGGTCAGCTCGGCTCTCGTGGATATTTGTGAAAGTATCCCACTCGGCCGGTAGAGCTTGCAACACTTTGAGATTTATTTCTCTTAGAGTGTATTTTCCTTTCCGGATGGACTGGATTCTTCTGATGATGTCCATAAACCGGAGCTCTAGCTGATCGATAGTCTCATCAGGTCGCAGACTGAAATTGTCGAAATCTTGACATGCATGCGAGAACTTGTTTTCCTTTTTCTCGTCGCTTCCTTCACTTAGCGAGGCCAGGATGTCCCACATCTCTTTTGCAGTCTCACACTCCTCTATCCATGGCAGATAATCTTGTCCAACCGTGGACATTATTGTGCTCTGAGCCCAGATATCCAGCTGGCTCACTTTGGCCTCTTCCGGAGTGTAGTTTTCTGGCTGTTTCTCCACATACTCTACCACTGCATCTCCATCGTTGGGATTTGTGGGAGTGCGAAGTATTCTGTCTCGTATGACGATTGGTCCAGATGTGAGAACTTGTTGCATCCTATGATGCTTTGACAGAAGTATCTTCTTCATTCGAGTTCTCCATGATGTATAGTTGACAACAGAGAACATGACTACAATCTTGTCCTTGACGTCCATCTGCACAAACAAAAACAGGACAAAAAAAAAGAGCAAGAATGCACTAGCGTGAAAAGATCTGTTCAGTTGACCACTGAAATAAAATTCTCGAATTCACACCTCGTGAAACAGAGTCAGCAGTCTTTTGAACCACTGCTCTGATACCACTTGATGGTCCCGATATGAGTTACTGGTGTATGGGGGGGGGGGGGAGGAATACACCAGTTAGGATTTTTCAACTTTTGAAAAACTTAACACTTGAAATCAACTTCAACTGAGTAAAAGGACTCAGTTGGGATCTCACAGCAGAGTAAGCAACCTCAGCTGGAAGAGTGGTGCTGTGCGGAATGTGGTGGAAAATGTACTCGTAAAATCAAACTCACGCTTTTATGCACGGTTGGTCAAAACCAAAACTGTTGATATGAAAGTATGCAGATTGTATGCGGTTAGTTTGTCAGTTGAGATATGCAAATAAACACTGAACACAAAAAAAACACGACACACAAGATTTACGTGGTTCGGAGAGAACTCCTACGTCCACGGGGAGATGTGAGTCCACACACCTCAGTCCAAGTTCTTCTGGACAGTTCCACTCAGCTTACGCGGGCTGAGCAACCGTTACAGTTTAGTTTCCGGACACTAAACAGCCTAAGTCAAGTTTGCGGGTACTTGACGACCTGACTACTCAATTACAGGAAGAGTAATGTCCTAGCACACTTTTTAGGGTGTGAGAAAGGGTAAGATTTCCAACTACAGCTCGATCACGAATGAGAGCTGGATCTAAGGTTTGAACGAATAAACACTCAAGCTAAGATCAAAAACAGTTTTGATCTCTAGGAACCCTCAACTACTAATGTTCTCTCAAATTGGAACTCTCAGCTGCTGATGCTCTTAGATGATGATTTTGCAGATTTGCTTTTTGCTTTGATTTCTCTCGAGAAAGCTCTTGAATTTTTCGTCGTCCCTCTTCTGCCTCTTCTCGAATGAGAGAATGCCTCTATTTATAGGCGGAGAGAATCAACTAGCCGTTGGAGGAGCAGTTGATCTCTGATCGGTTGAAAGCGATGGCTTATCTCTCATCTCTGCAGACTTTCCGATATGGCATCTGTGCTCTTCTGCTTTCCATCTGAGACAGCCTTGTGTTGGGCCAGATGGGGTAATGACTGAACGGTCAAACCCTCATGTGACTTCCTTTTGAAATTCAAATCTTTGACAGTCAACTTCGGTTTGTCGGTTGAAAGTCTTGACCTTCGTCTGAGTGATCTTCAGCTGATGTTCCGATCTGTCGAGCTCTCAGCTGACTTTGAACTTCAAACAGTTGAACTCCTTGTTCGGATTCTATAACTGAGGTTCTGAAACTGAACCCTCAGTTGTCTTCCACTTCTTTACTCAGTTGGGATTGAACCCTCAGATGATTTCCTTTTCATCTGATGTTCTCTTCCTCTCAACTGTTTCTCATCTGATGAACGCTCAGTTGGTTTCCTTCTCAACTGATATTCTGAAGACTTTCCCTTGTTTGCATCTGAACAAATGAACTCTCAGTTGTCTTTCTTCACAACTGATGTTCTGTCTGAGTGACGCCTTGTTGCCATCTTCAGCTGGAGACCTGTAAAGATAAAATCTTAACTTTGCTCAAACAGCGAGCCTAAATTCTAACATTAGGTTCTGGCAACATCTACTCGGTTGGGGTCAGCCGGTTTTGGAATTCATCAAAACTTATACTAATAAATTTCCCAACAGTTATTTATTCGGTCGATTAATAAATAAATTGGCTAAATAAATCTGGTGGAGCAAAATATGAGAAAATACAATTGATTCTAGGTATTTATAGGCTTTTTAATAGGTGAAGTTTCATTGAGAAACCGATGTGGGACACAAGATTTTAGTATAGATATTTAAAATTTATTATTTTATATTTAAAAATTTAAAAAATTGAGAATTTAGATAAATATGAATGGAGGAATATAAGGGGTGCCACGTATAATTTTTTCAAAGAAAGAATCATTTTCCTTTTAGTAGTGTAATGATTTCCATGAGAAAGCCCCTTAAAGTGAAAAATAGGAATTAATCTCCACCATTGATTATATATTTACATGGAGGGTCAAGATTTGGCCTGGTCAAAGCGGGTCAATCCCGAGTCAACCCGGTCAACCCGTTGACTTTTTTCTTCGAATTTTTTTTGGGTCAGCTTATATGCACCACTTCACATATTCGGATGCACCACACTATATAACGAGATGCACCACTAAGTGCATTGAGATGCACCAGATTTTTATTACGGTCAGGTCATATGTACCACATCATGTATTCATATGCACCACACTATATAACGAGATGCACCACTAAGTGCATTAAGATGCACTAGTTTTTTTTTTCGTTTTTTTTTTTTTATTTTTCTTAAAACACTGTGCATCTAGTTACACTGTGTTGTGCATCTAGTTACACTATGTGGTGCATCTGGTTACACATTGTGGTGAATGTCCAATTTTCTTTTTTCAGTTTTTTTTCTTACAGATTTTTTTTCAGTTTTTTTACAGATATTTTTTCCCGACGTCGCCTTCGGCTCCGCCTTCGCTCCGATTACTAATATAAGGATAATCGCCGGGCAATAATTTGAACTTTTTTGGCTCGCTCCAAGGCCTTCGGCTCCCTTTGCTCGAATCTTGACCAAAGAAAAAGCGGCAAACTAAAAAACAAAGAGGCAAACAAAAAGATGGGGGAAAATAAATCTGTAAATTTAAAAAAAATATCGAAAAAAGAAATAAAAAATCTAAAAATCTAGTGCATCTCAATGCACTAATTGATATATCTCGTTATATAATGTGGTGTATCCGAATATGTGAAATGGTGCATATGAGCTGACCCTAAAAAAATCAAAAATTGCAAAAAAAAAGTCACCGAGTTGACCCAGGTTTGACCCGCTTTGATCAAGCCAAATCTTAACCCTCCATCACCCATAGATATATGGTGGAGATTCATTCTCATTTCTTAGGATAATATCTATTCTCATATGATATCTCTCCTATATATATATATATATATATATATATATATATATATATATAGGAAGAGGATCATGTGAGAATGCTATCTTAGGTGAGAAATGAGAATAAATTTGGAAACTTGATTTTTGTTGATCAATGGCTCAAATTTAACTATGCATTATGTTGTGGTAATTTATGCATTACAATGTTTATGCATTAGGTTTCTGCAGTATATGCATTAGGATGTGTATGCATTACATTTCTGCAATATATGCATTACCGATGTGATAAAAATGCATTAAAATGTACCATTTTCACGTTTTCATATAAAATTCATTCTCACCAGATCCTTACCCTATATATATATATATATAGCCAACTTATGAAATACCCATAATGAGGATTAAAACCCAATATATAGCCATTTTTTTAAAAAAATACAAATTTTAGTCACTTTTTTTCAATTGGGACAAAAATATCCTTAATGAAGGGTGCGCTGGTTGGGTCAGGGCGCGGGTCGAATCGGATTCGGGTATAAGAAGTCGGGTACTTTTGACACTAATTAGTACCAACGTACCAAATTTACTTTTTTTTTTGTTTTTTTTGTGTTTTCAGTTTACACTTTGGCACTAATATGGTCAGTAGTGCCAAAGTATCAAAGTACCAAATTACTCAGTATTTTTTTTGTGCTTTCTATTGATACTTTTGGCACTAATATGGTCATTAGTGCCAAAGTATCAAGTTACGTAGTTTTTTTTTGTGCTTTTTGTTGGTACTTTGGCACTTATATGGTCATTAGTGCTAAAGTACCAAGTTACGTAGCTTTTTTTTGTGCTTTCTGTTGGTACTTTGGCACTAATATGGTCATTAGTGCCAAAGCACCAAGTTACGCAGACTTTTTTTTTTGCTTTATGTTGATACTTTGGCACTAATATGACCATTAGTGCCAAAGTACCAAGTTACATAGTTTTTTTTGTGTTTTCTGTTGGTACTTTGGCACTAATATGGTCATTAGTGCCAAAGTACCAAAGTTACGTAGTTTTTTTTGTGTGTTTTCTGTTAGTACTTTGGCACTTATTAGTGCCAAAGTACCAAGTTACGTAGTTTTGTTTTTGTACTTTCTGTTGGGAAATTTATTAGTATGAGTTTTGATGAATTCCAAAACCGACTGACCCCAACCGAGTAGATGTTGCCAGAACCTAATGTTAGAATTTAGGCTCGCTGTTTGAGCAAAGTTGAGATTTTATCTTTACAGGTCTCTAGCTAAAGATGGCAACAAGGCATCACTCAGACAGAACATCAGTTATGATGAAGGACAACTGAGAGTTCATATGTTCAGATGGAATGAGGGGGAAGTCTTCAGAACATCAGTTGTGAAGGAAACCAACTGAGCGTTCATCAGATGAGAAACAGTAGAAAGGAAGAGAACATCAGATGAAAAGGAAAGTCATCTGAGGGTTCAAACCCATCTGAGTAAATACAAGGAAGACAACTGAGTGTTCAGTTTCAGAACCTCAGTTGTAGAACTCGAACAAGAAGATTAACTGCTTGAAGTTCAAAGTCAGCTGAGAGTCCAACAGTTCAGAACATCAGCTAAAGACCACTCAGATGAAGATCAAGACTTTCAACCGACGAACCGAAGTTGACTGTCAGAAAGGTTAAGATTTGAATTTCAAAAGGAAGTCACATGAGGGTTTGACCGTTCAGTCATTACCCCATCTGGCCCAACACAAGGCTGTCTCAGATGGAATGCAGAAGAGCACAAATGCCATATCGGGAAAGTCTGCAGAGATGAGAGACAAGCTATCGCTATCAAACGATCAGAGATCAACTGCTTTTCCAATGGCTAGTTGATTCTCTCCGCCTATAAATAGAGGCATTCTCTCATTCGAGAGATACACACACGAGACAGACTGAAGCAAGAGAGAAAAGTGCAATCACAAGAGAATCAAGCTAAACTCCTATTCTAAGAACATCAGCAACTGAGAGTTCAAGAGTGATAGAACATTAGTAGCTGAGGGTTCATAGAGTGAAAATCTGTCTTAGATCTTAGTTTGAGTGTTTATTCGTTCAAGCCTTAGATCCAGCTCTCATTCGTGATCGAGCTGTAGTTGGAAATCCCACCCTTTCTCACACCCTAAAAAGTGTGCTAGGACCTTACTCTTCCTGTAATTGAGTAGTCAGGTCGTCAAGTACCCGCAAACTTGACATAGGCTATTTAGTGCCCGGAAACTAAGCTGTAAGGTCGATAAGTACCCGCAAACTTATCCTTAACGGTTGCTCAGCCCGCGTAAGCTGAGTGGTTCTGTCCAGAAGAACTTGGACTGAGGTGTGAGGATTCACATCTCCCCGTGGACGTAGGAGGGTTATCTCCGAACCACGTTAAATCCTGTGTGTCCGTGTTTGTTTTTATTCAGTTGCATTTGCATTGTTTTTTATCTGATCAATCTAACCGACATACAAACATCATTTGCATCTTTTTCAACCGAGCTGTTTTGGTTCTTGATCAACCGAGCTGTTTTGCGTGAGTTGTTTTTAACGAGTTTATTTTTTCCACCACATTCCGCACAGCCTCACTCTTCCAGCTGAGGTCGCTTACTCAGCTGTGAGATTCCAACTGAGTCATCTTTTACTCAGTTGAAGTGATTTTTCAGGTTTAAGTTTTTAAATCCTAACTGGTGTATTCCCCCCCTCCCATACACCAGTAACTCGTTTCGGGACCATCACTTTCTGTTGGTACTATGGTACTAATATGGTCATTAGTGCCAAAAGTACCAACTAAAAACAGATCTGGAGATCAAAAAATAAAAAATCCACCAGAATTACAAGAGATCAAATTGTACACTCAACTACAACTCAAAATGAAAAATGCAGCAGCAATAGACACTTTGTGCATAGTTGAAGCATTAAACGTATCAATGTTAGAAAAATCTGCTTACATAAATACTTCTCACTTGAGAAAAGACCACAAAAAACTACTTTCACTGCTTGAATCCACTTCTTCATATTTCAGCATAACTTTAAATACTTCTTCGGCTTCATGTATCCTTTTGGGCATTATCAAAGTTTCCCACCTTAAAGTTTGTATCAACCATATAAGTATTATTCATTAGTAACCAGACCATCTGTCCTCAGCAAAAAACTTAATAGCATGCTACAACATCTGATACTAAATAAGAGTACAGAAGGAGAGAGTAAATTCTATAGCCTTAGTTTTATTCATTGTTGCAACTAAAAAGTGCAAGTAAACAACACCAAATAATAAAACCTACTACTAATTATACCACAATTACTAAATTAAAACCTTAATTACTAACCTAAATCCATCATCAACCACTCATCACAAAAAAGTGAGTTGTTGATCGCCGTAGCTGATGTTGGAGCTCCAGAACTGCAGCCGCTAATCGTATTAAGCCAACGGCAGAGCCTTCCGCAACACACCAATTCCGCCGCTCCGCCGCTCCGAATCCCCACACTCAAATCCCCAACCATATTGCGACAACTCATAGAAATTATCCACCAGAAAACTCGTCGACGTGATTCCGACAGATAACTACAATTCGCTGTTGTTGCTCGTCACCTCGATTATATTGATCCAGAAGAAGAGAATTTTGACCTGAATATCATCCAAATCGGAGATCTTATCCTTGATGATGGTGTCGGTGATGGTGCTCTTGTATTTGAGATCGTAGCCGCTGATGGAGAAGCTATAACTACTACTGTTGAGAGACATTGAGAATTTACCGGTGGCGGGGTCAAGCACGTAGCTCGTGATGCCTTGCGGAAGGAGGCCAGCTAGATCCAAGTCCATAATTGACGGATGCGCAGAGAGAGAGAGAGAGAGAGAGAGAGAGAGAGAGTTGAGATTTGTAGGTTGAGTCAGCCGGGTCGAGTTGGAGGAATATATCCGGGTGGGAGAGAAGGAAGGTAGTTAAGTCATAAAATACAAATAATGGCTATAATTTGTGTAAATTAAAAAGATGGACTATATATTGGGTTCTAATCCCCATTGTGGCTATTTCACTATATATTCTCTCTCTCTCTCTCTCTCTCTCTCTCTCTATCTCTCTCTCTCTCTCCTCTCTCTCTCTCTCTCTCTATATATATATATATATATATATATATATTGGGGATACTAATAAAATAAATTTAAAATTGGGACTATAGTTTGTGCCTCCATAACTCCATTGCCCCACTCGTTTATAATCGAGTCAAATCTTGACCTTTGTTTATCGGATATTTCAAGGCTCGTGAGCTTAATCGAGCCAAAACAAACTTTCTAAATTTAGCTTTATGTTTTAAGTATTCATTATTTTTATTCAAAATTAATTTTATTCGCAATAACATAATATATTAACTATTTTTTTTTATAACAAATAAAGTTAGTGATGGTCCCGGTAACGGGTATCTTGTGTATGTGGAGGAATACACTAGTAGCAATTTTTACTTTCGAAATCTTTTCACTGAGTTAACTACTCAGGTCAGTTGGCTCAACAACTTAGAAAGTTAGTTAGAGCTGCTCAACAACTGAGATGGCCAGTTGGGGCTGATCACATAGTTGGGTGCACAACTGACTTATTTGACTGACGGTCAATTGTGTAGACCACTGAGGTTTTAAACAGTTTAGCATTGCGAACGTTAGTGGAATTTAAAGCTCGTTACATAAATTGAAACCTTTGTAAAAACGGGGAAGATCAAGTTTCCAAAGTTAGTGCGGTTGTGTTTAAGTGCAGTTTGTATGCATTTTGTATGCTGGGTCAGTTGGTTAGGAAACTGAATGTAAAATATCGAATGTAAATACAGAAAGTAAAGGACACAATATTTTAACATGGTTCAGAGATTAACCTCCTACCTCCATGACTTCCTTTTCGGGGAAGTAATTCACTAGATAAGATTAGGTATGCTTACCAAACATTTTACTTGATTTCCGGGTACCAAACAACCTTATCGGTTCGATTACGGGTTCGAATAAGACCTTATAACACTTTTATGGGCAAGTTTACAGTCTAGGCTTAGATTACGAGTTCTAAGGGACCTAGTCTTAGATTGCGAGTTATAAGGGACCTATTCTTTGATTACGGGTTCAAAGGGACCTGGTCTTTGATTACAGGTTCAAAGTCAGACCTGAGATTTGGGTGGAGATTTTTTCAACTATGAAGCCTTCTACAGAGAGAGAAATGGAAGCTTCGTTCTAAGGCTTAGAGACTCAATCTTTTGGGAGAGAGTCTACTTGGACACAAATTGAGCAAGAACCTATACTCTAGACTCGATTAAAGAAGGGGCTTTTTGAGAGGCTAGATGGAAGAATAGGAGGAGGGGTGGACACTAGACTTATATTGGTCTTCAACTGAGGTCTTCTTGCTTGAGAGAGTGGTGGTCTGCTGCTGCTTCTTCACTCTTGATTTTCTCTCTTCTCTCTCGTGGCTTTCTCACCAGTGTGTCGACGAGCTTCGATGTGGAGACCTCTATTTATAGAGGAAGATCTAACTAGCCGTTGGAAAGAGTCGTTTGATCTCTGCCAAAAGCATGACACTCTACCTGCTTTTCTGAAAACATTTATTGAAATGGCAACTGTGACCTTAGCTTTATGCGCGTCTCTGTTTTCGGTCCATTTATAGTAAGTTCTCCAACTGACTTGTACTTTCGAGTAGATTTGAATTTGGACTTCAACTCTTCTGCCTTCAACGTCTTCAAAGTCTTCTCTTCGCAGCTTTGCAACGTCTGAGTTCGACACAACTTCTCTTCACGCTTTGAGCTGCATTGGTCAGTTGAGAAGTCAACTGAGTTTGAGGGTCAGCTGAGCTTGGGTCTCAATTGAGTTCTTCACGAACTTCCTTCTTCGGTCTGACTGACTTCTTCTGTTTGAAACCTGTAAAGATAAAATTCCTACGCTCAAATAGTAAGCTCTAGCTAAGTTCAGACTGATGACTTTCATCTACTCAGTTGGGGTCAATTGGGTTTTGGTATCAATCGGAACCTTTACTAATTTTCCAAACAATTTCGCCCTTTTTGATGATGCCAAAACTCTTAATTGACACCACCTAACTTTCCTAACTGATACCATATAACTGATACCAAAAAGACTAAAAGATAAAATTAATTCTAGTCTATAAGAGGAAAGGGTTAGCACAAGAAAAATATAAAAACTAACCTCAAACTTGGAAAACGAGATAGTGGTCATCAAGTGAAGTTAATGATTCAAGAATATCGTCAAAAACCACAACTTATTATCAATGATAATAAGAAGGGGAGATTACATTACAACTGAATCTATAAAAATTAGAAGCAACAAAAACTAAATGCATCAGTTGCATTGTCTTCTCTTTGCAGCATCATTGACCTTGATATTCTTTGAGCTTCAAATCATACTTCTCGTAGAAGTGCCTCGTGATCTTCAGAAAGTTCTCGGGATCTTGGACTGAGTCAATGTTTAGCTTGATAGCAAGCCTGATACGATCCTCACCGGAGTTGCAGATGCCGACGTGAATAGTACACACCCAAGACCAAATCTGAACCGAACCGGATAAATATGGAGTATTCCAAAACCTCTGTATCAGTTTCTCCAAGTGAATTAGGCGTACGGATGTTTCCTAAAACCCAACGATAGGACGATACAGCAACTCGGGAACGATGATATCCCAAAACCTCTGTATCTGTTTCTCACAAGTGAATTAGGCGAATAAATCCCTAAAAACCAATGATAGGACGACACAGCAACTCGGGGACGATGAATGATGGATAAGATGGAATATCCCAAAACCTCTGTATCTGTTTCTCACAAGTGAATTAGGCGAATAATCCCTAAAACCCAACGATAGGACGATACAGCAACTCGGGGAAGATGAATGACACAACAAATGGGATGGTGAACCGTTTGATAAAGTCGATAAGAACATCACGGTGGCATGCCGTCAATTCGCTAGTTCGGTGAACGAACTGAAGGAGATAAACTCACAAAATATTATTCATCAAATCATTATTTAATCCATGCCCTACTAGACCTATTTATAGGGGTGGAATACAATAGAGTTCTATTCTAATAAGGAAAATAATTCTTTGAATAAAAAGAAAACATAATCCTAATCTAGTAAGGAAATAATTCCTTGAATAATAAGGAAACAAATCCTAATCTAATAAGGAAACTAATCCTTGAATAATAAGGAAACAAATCCTAAACTAATAAGGAAATAAATCCTTAACCTAATAAAATATAAAACTACCAAAATAACTAAAATAAAGCCTTATTTTTGGCCTACAATAAATAAAATCGAAAATTAAAATAAAATAAAATAAATCTACAGATCTTCAATCTTGGATTGCATCAAAGCCTCTCAGCTTCCATCTCAATCAGTCTATGAGCAATCTGATTGGTTCCCGGAGTTATGAGAGGAGGAAACGTCTTTTTAGCTGGTGCTTTTGGCAAGTTTTGTTTTGTCTTTTTCAGGATATCCAAAATTCGTTTACCAGCAACGTCTTCTGCTGCAAATAACTCTAGGTGAATCAGCTAGGCTTTGTCAGCTTGAATCCCTCTGTACTTCAGCTCGTCGTAGAAGTCTAGGATGAATTCCTCCTTCAATGCTTCCCAAATATTGTTCAATTCTTTAGGAATCCACGAGTCACTTCGAGGCAAGGCTGCCTGAATGGACTGTGTCATTCTAACTTGACACGACTGTTTCCTTTCATCAGCCAGATGAATTCTGTGTTGTTGTCCATGTCATCAGCTGTTTTCTGAATGCGATCTTGAAGGCTAATCTTGATCTCTTCCAGTATTTGAGTTAACCTCTTCAGTTCAGCGAACTTTTCTGAGAAATCCTTCTGAATCTCTGCCTGGTTAGAGAGAAGTTCTTCCTTGATTGAAGATGATTGGCTTGCCAAATGCTCGACAAACTTGTTGAGGTGAATAACTTCTTCGCACAAAGTCTGGAGCTCTGCGGATGCACAATCAGCTGGTTGAATCACAGTTGTTGTATTGACTGTGAAATCTTCTCCAGGGATCAATGGTTGAAAGACAACGTTCAGTGGAGGATCTTGAAGATGAGGTTTCCATCCACATTTTTCAATATTCTCATGAAGAGTTTTGAGATTGCTGTAGGAGACAATTTACAAAGATGGATTAGCTGCTCTTTTGCTTGCTTGATCTTTAAGGAATGCTCTAATGAGCTCATCTTGGCGTTGAATCAACTCCATCTTGGTATCAAATTTGAACAAGCTTTTCAGAATTCCTTCTGAGGTTTGCAGCTCAGAGATCTTGTGCAGCTTTAAGAAGTCTGTCAATACATAATAGTCACCAAGACTGACTGAAATGTACATAAAAAGATCTACGATCTTGGTAAGAGTGTTTGGAAGATCTTTCAGGTCAGGAAACTTCGTTAATCCCTGTTATAGAGACAAAAGATACACTCTCTCGAAGGAGGCAGTGATTGCCTTGAGTTCAATCTGTTCAGCAGAGAAAACTAGACCTGCTTCTTCCAGACTTTCAAAGAGCGTGAAGATAAATTCTAATCCATCAACTTGAGGTGCCTCCTTAGTTGGATCATGACTCTCTATCTCCTAAATTTTTTCTTGATCTGATGATTGATCATGGAGATTCTCTTCATTTGCGAGCTGAATATTCATTTTCTTCAATGATGACTCTTTCTCCGGAGCTCTGACGGGTTGATCTTCTTCGTTGTCATCTTAAAATTCTCTGTAATCTTCAATGATAGGTGCATTCGGATCAACATCGTGAACTTTGTCTTCACCATACACACAGGTGGTTCTTCTTTTTGTGCTGAACCCATCTTTGTTACCTTCTTCACCTTGAGAGGAAGTTGCGGCTATACTTTCCTTGGGAGGGTTTGAGATATCCTTATAGTATGAAAGGATAGGGACTTGAGGTGGAGACGTCACCTTGTGAAGCTTTGACTGTGGTGATGGCTGGGTCGTCTGTGCCAGCTCCTCTGTGAGTGACTTTGAAACATAAGATGGCGAACTAGATAAAACTACTCCTCGTCTCCCTGCAGCTACATTGTTTGCCTCAGCTTGAATCGTCTTGCTTGAGGTTAAGAGCCCCGTACTGGTTGAATTCAACAATTGTAGGCTGAGTTTTTCCAGACTTGACGAGTTTCTGCCTCTTTGCTTCCTATTTTTGCTTCTCTTTCTGATGGGAGGTCGTCATCTCCGTGACTGAATCAGTCTCTGCTGGGGTCTCAATTCTTCTAAGTCCGCACTCCAGCTTCATTTCTTCAGAATGATTTGTCCAATTCCTCTTCACGCATTTCTTTGATTGTGATTCTCCCTTGTCATTTAGAGAGAAAATTTCCTTGATGTCGTATTGCGAGCTGAATAGTTTATTCGTTTCAGTCATTACTTCCTTGTCTATGCGTCTCCAGTTCACCTTCATTCTTTGTTTGTGAACTAAGAAAAGAATGACTGAGCTGATCTTGGTACCAAAGGACAAATTTTTAGTGCACATGAAAACAAGACCTTCGAACTAAATCTTGGGGACATCTGCCCAGAGAAGATTCTTCATGTAGTTGAACCAGTTTCAACATTCTTGAGAATTGCCATAATATGCTTCATTCTTGATACACCGATGTTGGCTAGGGATTCAGAGATTGGATGAACACAGTTAGAGATAATGTCGACAACAGTCTTGACTCTGGCTCCAGTTGAGTGTGTTGCATCTTTTTTCTGTATTCTTGTCTATCAATGGTGACTGAGGAGATATATATCTTTACTTTCGAATCTTCCTTCAAAGATGGATCCCCTCCAGGTGATGGAAGATAAAATAATTCCTTCAGGCATTCATCGACATTGATATCCAAATTTTCCATTTGATGGCTTCCATCACCTCCAGACGAAATAGGTAGATTGACATAGGAAATGAGTGTTTCAGTCTTGTTCTTTCTCAGATGAGCGTAGAATTCTGTGATGCTTGAAGGAAGGAGATACTTAGGCTCATGGCATACCCAATTTCTTAGAGCAGAATGATCGAGAAGATTGAGTAATTTCTTCATAGCATCCATCTCTTGATGAGAAAGAGAAAGAAATTGTTCGAATGAAATCCTTGACCTGATTTCTACTAATCTAGCATCAATTAGCATGAAGGATGAGGACAATCTTCTTGCAACATGGATAGCCATAGTGATGATGAATTCTGAGATTTTGAGATCTTGAATGAAAGAATGAAACTTAAACTTTAGCTATGAACTTAGTGAGAAATTTCTCGTGCGGAGGAGAATTGCACACTTAGAGATTGTACTGGGATTAAGGGTGGTTGTGAGATCCCTTAATGAATTTGAGAAGACGATACATGGAATCAATGGAAAAGAATGATTCCTGGCTCTTCGTGATCGACGGCTTGGATTTGAGACAGTTCGCCTATTGGGAACGTGGCACGGGATGTAGGTTCAGCGGTGATGGGGACTCGTGCTTGAGCCATGTAACAGCTTCCATGTCAGCCAACTCGCAGTCTCAAAAGCTTAACCTATTGATTAGGGATAGCTTTGCATTGAATACGACTGCGGATCTTAACTCAAAGTGATCATTATCATCAGAGGATGTTTGAATTTATTTCAAAGCACCTGCCTTAATTACTAAGGGACAAAAATGATTTTTGGATCTTCTCAGTCGGTGTGAATCCCAACTGAATCAACATACACTCAAGTGACTCAAATTTATCTGTTCAGTTAAGGTTTGATCTTCACGTCCTCTATCGAACTATAACGTCTTCGACTGACTCAGTTCCCCCTCAACTTGTAATCTTCATCTTCTTCACATCTTTGAGATCAACATAAATTTTCCAAACAATGCATATTGACCCTGCAAAATAGCCTGCTCTCAGTTCATCCTGTTTCTGCAGCCTACAAGACAAACTACTGTTCCAACTCAGTTGCATTCAGGTTGAAAGCAACTGGGGCTTTCTGAAAGACTCTAATTGAGTCATCAGTTAGGATCACCTTTCCTGCATTATCCACATAGACTGATGACTGAAATTCCTTGAGTGCGCGTGCAGTCCAGTTGAGTGGTGGATAACCTTGTCTCTGAGGAGCTTGATTTCAACTCAGCTGAGGTGGTCGATTCTTCTGTGGTGAGAACTTTCTGGGAGTCAACCCAAACTGTCTTGCTCCTTGAATATACCCAAACTGTGGATAACTAGGACCATTGAACTATTTACCATAGTTTTGATGAACCCAAATATGTGTTCATTTTTCTTGTGTTTTTGCCTTGTGTTTTGAGTCTTTTCAAGTCAATATGTGTTTGGAAGGACACAAAGTCGAGAAAGTATGTGCAGGGCATTACAGGATAGATGTTGGGCAAAAACCTACAGAAAACTTGTTTATACGATGTTGGGCAAGAAACACATCACAGTGGATCGTGGGCAAGACAGGCGTAGCAGGCACAGAGCGGAAGCTGTTGGGCAACATGCGTAACAGTAGCAGATTTCTTTCGCTACAAGAAAGACGATGAGGATGGAAATTTTTTTTTCCTTATCCTAGTTGAACGTGATTTAGGAGATACTTATCATGAGAAGGAAATAAATCCCCATCAATCCATACAAGGAAGGAGGCGATAAGGATGGAAAGAGCCCTTATCCAACAAGGAATCTAACCAAATCCTAATTCCATAGCCTATATATATGTGTGGAAGACTTTGGACGACCACAACTCGGGGGATACCACCAATACCACTTTCATATTGTCTTTTATTAGTTCTTAGTTAGTTTGCATTTAAGTTTCGAGAATTCTTAGATTAGATTCATTTTTAGTATTTTACTTTAGATTTCTGTTGTTGGCTGTTGACCAAGACCTACGTTGTTGACCTCGATGTTGATCAGTTTTATTTTCAGAATTTATTCAAGTATGTTTACTTTAATTTCCTTTGTGCTTTATTTTATTGTTATGTCTAGCTAAATTCCTTTGCTTGGATTGGAGTAGATGATTTGAATCTAATTACTTTGTTTGAACTCATGAGGTCTAATCGGTTTAGTTCGTTGCATGACTTTTATTCCCGAAACACTTAGGTCTAATAATTAGTTCTTGATCAAAATTGATAATTGCTTGTACACCAATTAGATATTGAGATTAAGGCAATAACAGGAATTGGGATAAAATTCGAGAGTGTCTTTCGTGCCCAAGAAGGTAATTAGTGTTGGAGAGCAGTCGGTATTGACTTACCTCTTGGCTGTCTTGGGTCTGATTTGTTTAATGCATGTTGGGCAATACAGTTGTTGAAGTGTCTTCGTGACTGTGTTGATCAACAGAAGGGATCTTGCCTTCTGGTTAAGATCTATTTAATCTGTTAGATAAAGGCTTAGAGTATTCATGTTGTGACTTCGTGACCATTAGGGCATGAATTAATCTTTGCTTAAAACCAAGTGATAAAATATTGTAATTGGATATTCTTGCACCAATGAACGAGTGAAGTAATTAGGATCAATGATTCAAATCCAATCCAAGTACTTTTATAATTTGATAAGTTTCTTGTTTAGATTTCAGTTTTGAGTTACAGTTACTTTAGTGACACCGAAGAGAAGACTACACCAGTTCCTCATGGGATCGACCTCTACTTGCTACTGGCTACTTGCCTGTTGGGCAAAAGGAGAAAATAAATATTATTTGCATAAGGCTAAACGATGGCTTCGTCAAGTTTCCATGTCCTTGATATGTTTGCTGGTGATGATAAGGCACTGGGAATGTCTGTTGGTAGAATTGAGGATTATACCAGTTCTGATGCCTTTGCTCACGATCCTGAGCTGAGTAGTTTGGCCTGCGCCTGGGTTGATTCTGCCTTGGCTGCGAAGGTCCACTTCGTCAGTTCCCGCTCGCTCTACGACCTTGGGGTCTGGACTTCCTTGAGGATCTCTCAACATCCTTTGATGTACCAGCTTCATGCTCCTTAGGTTCTTCAATTAGAACCTTCTTTCCTTTATCCTTTATAGGAGTCTCGACAGTCTGAGGGATGACTGAAGTCTCTTGAACTGTGACTTCAACTGAGTTTAATTGAACTTGAGGTGCCTCAGTCGGTGATCCAGTTGCCTTGACGAATTGAGCTGACTGAGCTTCAATGTCCGTCTCTGGATTGTATCCAAAACTTTCAACGCATTTGGAAGGTCTTTGGTGGCTTATCCTGCTCTCTAGAGCTGAGCTCGAGGCATGAAGGGATACTAACTTCTCATTTGCAAACTTCAGCTCCATTTGCAACTGAGAGATGTATTCCGCCTAAGTCCTGGTCATGTTGATCAAGTTGACTGAGTAACTTCTTCATGAAATCTTCAGCTTTCCTCCACGAGCTTCTCTATGTCGTGATTTTTCATGATCAACTCATTGCTCATGATGTCAAACTTAGCTTGAAGCTCTTTGCACTGTGCAACTTGTTCAACGCACAATCTGCTTAGGTGTTCGATCTCATCCCAAGACGGCTCGACATCTTCATCTAATTCTCCTATACATTGATTGACAAAAGAAATAATATGACAGGGATGGAAAGAAGATTTTACCTCATCAGTTGACTCTTCCGGCAATGCCATGAAGCACTAGTCTTTTCCTATTGAGCTTGATGGCGAGTCAGTTTCTTCTCCTTCTGACTCAGTGAATACGTCGGTGTCTGACACGCACCCGTCGTGTGGTACGATCAAAATACCTGTGTATGCCTCAGATGGACAGTACACGCTCCTATGCCCACTACTGGACTGGCTAATCTTAGTGATAAGCTAGGGTCGATCCCACGGAGAGTGAGGAACTAGTTTACTCTTCAGGTGCACAAGTTTGGTTGTCACAGTCCAATCCTATTTATCTGCACAAAATAACTTGGAAACAATCATATATAAAAGGGGTAAGATTTGGGATAGGTCATGATCATTGTTGATATGTTTATTCGGTCATGGGCATACTGAAGATCCATCCATGTTTTGTATAAACTCAAAGCGTGGCCCAAAGACATTGGGGTGTTTCAGGAGTTTACACTCCACACTTAGGATGGTTGAATTCCTTGTAGTCACTTGGTCCGAAGGTCACGCTTCACTCCGGTCACAAGGCCGTGCTTCACTCCTCCTTAGATAGTAGTCATACCTGATCCCTCCAAGTATGACCCTCACCAACCTTCTCTTTCAAGCTTCCCGGCTCCGCACCTACAGAATAGACATAACTCGCGGGATATACATTTCCGGTAACACGTTCAACCGGTCATCGATATATCTACGATGAGCAAGATGAGTCCCTTGGTCAATAACCATGGCTTGATGCTTCGTCACAGTTGGGGGATGATTGTTAGAGAAGCCCAAGACCGAGGAAGGAAGCAGTATCCCCTTGCCCGTTCCTCGCCATCCAAATCTACAACACCATTGAAGGTGCTGCTCAGCCACTCGGTCATAGGCATACTGAACATTGCTGTCTGTCATGCCCTGCCCTTTGCTTGGCATGGAACAGCCCTAACCAAACGAAGATCACCCGTTAGGTCAGGACAACCCATGAAATCTGCTCAGATTTTTTCGGAACCACTAAATCCAACCGAAGGTACAAATGCCTCACGAATATTTCACATATTAACAAGTAATCATTTCCCCCACCCAAATCTCACCAGGGGAAACTACTCACACATAATTAAAGACATAAGCACGAAGTAGAATAAATACATGAATAGCATAAAACACGAAATGCTGAATGAAGACAATACCTAAGGCAACTGCCTTGGATTTGTTCTTCACAACGGAATGTAAAAATAAAAGTTGATAAATTGTTTTATGCGTGAACTGTAAAAGAACTGAAAGTAAAATGTGTTTCTTGGACTGAAGACTATTGAATGGTAGGGGTAACCAACGTTGTGCCAGCCACACTTGCTGGACTTTTATAGCTGAGATGACGGCAATTGAAACCCTCCGCTGGTAGACTGAATCGACATCATTGATTATTTCCATGTTTAGCTTGATCTTGATTTATCCGTGATTGAGCAGATTGATGATTGGCAATCTCCGATTGATTGATTGAGGGTGATTAACTGGCTTCCAGATCCTTTTGCACATGGACGCTCTGCAGGATATTGTGCAAATCTTTCCCACGTGTCTTTTCTTCTTTAGCTTCGGTGGCTGACTGTTCGGTAATGGTCATACAGTTGCATGCTTTGGTTAGTCTCGTACCAAGGTTCTGTCCGTAGACGCAGCAGCTGCAAGATCTTCTTTGTTGTTGGGTGCATTGCGTTAATACCACGAATGCGAATGATGAACAACAACTTAGCTTCAGGGTTCACATGGAATTCTCCTTTCAACCTCGCCTCATGCTTTAGCTGCGCTCCCTCTCCTATGCTGCATACTCCTTGGTGTAGTCATATTCCTGCAACTGATTGAAAATACTCCAATGCTGCTCATTCTGACCATCTTTCATTTGTTTGCCTTGGACGGAGCTTCCATCCCACAAACAACAACTTTCTTCCCTATACAGACACTAAAGACACAAAAAGACAGGAAAAATAAGGCCAACTGGCCCAAAAGTCGAAGACGCATCAGTGTCGTCGACATTATTCTCAACGATCATGGCCTTAGTCTTCTCCTTGGCCTTTTCTCGGAGGGCTTCTTTCTCCTTCTTGGAGAGATCATGACAGTCATCTTTGAAGTGTCCTGGTTTCCCGTATTCAAAACATCCTTTGCTTTGATTCCTTGAGAAAGGGTTTAGTTAAGCTCCGCCTGCTTTTGTTGATCCTTCTGTACTTCTCGATCTTGGAGTTCATTTCCTCGAGTTGTTTGGTCATTTCTTCAACCTTAATCTGAAGTTCGAACTTGCTCGGTCGATCCCTAGCTGAGGAGTCAGCGGACCGTGAGGGTCTGACGAACTTGGATCTGCCCGATTCAGCTTGAAGCGCCACTGACTTGGCAGCTGAGCTCTGCTCTGTCTATTCTAGTTTCTGAAGCTTGCTCTGCCTCAGTCGGAGGATATCATACTCATTTGCCTTGAGCATGGAGAACAACTACTCATTTGTCATCGAACTGAGGTCACTCTGATTTTGATGGACGACTATGTAGACCGTCCAGTCTTCGCCTAGTGCATAGAGAACTTTCAAGTTCATCTCACATTGAGAGTATTTTTCCTTCCTAATACTCTCAATGTCCATTAAGACCTCTGTGAATCTCAGCTCCATCTTGTCAATGGACTCCCCGGTTAGCTGAGAGAAGTTCTCGCACTTCTGACAGGCTAAGGTGAACTTGTTCTCATTTATCTCGTTAGAGCCTTCACAGAGTGCAGCTAAGGCTTCCCACATATCTTTTGCTATGGAGCAATTGATAATCTTCGACAGGTAGGCTTTGCCAACGGTGGAAGAGATGACGCTCTTGGCAATGTCATCTAGCTGCGCGATGTCTCATTCTTCTTTGGTGTACTCCTCCTCGATTTTGGTTCAACCTTCAGGGTTAGCTCTCCTTCTCCTAGACTGAGCGAAGGGACCAATACCGTCTGAGTAACATGGATGAGACCATTTTCAATAGATTCCCACATCCGGTGATGTCTGACAGTCAGTGCCATCTTCAAGCGAAACTTCCACGTGGGATATTCATCCACGGAGAACTCCGGTAAGCTTCCTAGCAACGTTGGGGTCATGTTTCCTGCACACCACAAGAGATAAACAAGAAAATATGCAGCAGAATGCACTAAAGGTTTTCAGAAAAGATTTCTTCATTTGACCACTGAAAAATCTACTCGACTCACACCTTGTGAACCAGAGTAAGCAGTCTTTTGAACCACTACTCTGATACCACTTGATGGTCCCGATAACGATTATCAGGTGTATGGGGGGAGGAAGGGAAATACACCGGTAGCAATTTTTGCTTTCGAAATCTTTTCACTGAGTTAACTACTCAGGTGAGTTGGCTCAACAACTGTGAAAGTCAGTTGGAGCTGCTCTACAACTGAGATGGTTAGTTGGAGCTAATCACACAGTTAGGTGCACAACTGACTTCTTTGACTGAGGGTCAGCTGTGTAGACCACTGAGGTTTTAAACAGTTTAGTATTGCGGAAGTTAGTGGAATTTAAAGCTTGTTACATAAACTGAAACCTTTGTGAAAATGGGGAAGGTCAAGTTCCCAAAGTTAGTGCGGTTGTGTGCAAGTGCAATTTGTATGCATTTTGTATGTTGGGTCAGTTGGTTAGGAAACTAAATGTAAAATACTGAATGTAAATATAGAAAGTAAAGGACACAATATTTTAACGTGGTTCAGAGATTGACCTCCTACGTCCACGACTTCCTTTTTGGAAAGTAATCCACTAGATAAGCTTAGGCGTACTTACCAAACGTTCCACTTTGTTTCCGAGTACCAAGCAACCTTACCAGTTCGATTACGGGTTCGAACAAGACCTTACAATGTAGCTGAGATTACAGTTTGATTACGGGTTCAAAAGGACCTAGTGACTTTGATTATAGGTTCAAAGTCAGACATGAGATTTGGGGATTGTGGATTTTTCCAACTATGAAGCCTTCTACACAGAGAGAAGTGGAGGCTTCGTCCTAAGGCTTAGAGACTCGATCTTTTATGAGAGAGTTTGCTTGGATACAAATTGAGCAAGAACCTATACTCTAGACTCAATCAAAGAAGGGGCTTTTTGAGAAGCTAGATGGAAAAAAAGGAGGAGGGGTGGATACTCAACTTCTACTGGTCTTCAACTGAGGTCTTCTTGCTGAAGAAAGTGGTGGTCTGATGCTATTTCTTCACTCTTTATTTTCTCTCTTCTCTCTCGTAGCTTTATCGCCAGTGTGCCCATGAGCTTTGATGTAGAGACCTCTATTTATAGAGTAAAATCTAATTAGCCGTTGGAAAGAGCCGTTTGATATCTGCCAAAAGCATGGCACTCCACCTGCTTTTCTGGAAACTTTCCTAAACTGCAACTGTGACCGTCGCTTTATGCGCGTCTCTGTTGTCGGTCCATTTATAGTAAGTTCTTCAGCTAACTTGTGCTTCCGAGTAGATTTGAATTTGGACTTCAACTCTTCTGCCTTCAACGTCTTCAAAGTCTTCTTTTCTCAGCTTTGCGACGTCTGACTTCAACACAACTTCTCTTCACACTTTGAGCTACATAGGTCAGTTGAGGAGTCAATTGAGTTACTATCCAACCGAGTCCGTGCTTCAGCGAGCTTTGGGCCTCAACTGAGTTTGAGGGTCAGCTGAGCTTGGGTCTCAACTGAGTTCTTCACGAACTGCCTTCTTCGGTCCGGCTGTCTTCTTCAGTTTGAAACCTGTAAAGATAAAATCCCTACGCTCAAACATTAATCTCTAGCTAATTTCACACTGATGGCTTTCATCTACTCGGTTGGGGTCAGTTGGGTTTTGGTATCGATCGAGACCTTTACTAATCCCAACAGTTAATTAAATATTAATACAATTATTACTGATTAGAGTATAACAACATAAGACACGACTAGATAATAATTTATATTTTGAATCTTAATCACTAAATGAGCTTGTTCATGAGCTTACGAGTTGAATACAGTCATACTCAAGCTCGACTCGTTTAAGAAACGAGCTTCTCTAAACAAACTCGAACTAGAGTCGAGTTCTGAATAGGTCACGAATAGTTTAACTCGTTTACAACCCAATTTCTTGGTAATGCAAATAGGCAAACTCGTGTACCGGATTTTAAATTATTGAATATTTAATTAACTGTAATTGGGGCTAAATAAACTTTATTTAGATTTAATATTAATAAATATTAACTATTATTAATAAACTTCAATTAATTATTAATAAATTGTAACGAAAACTTATAAATTTCAATTGGATTAATAAGTTTCGACAATGTAACTAAAATTAATAAATTTTAACACTGTAGATAAAATTCTTAAATTTCAACTGGGATCGCGTATGAGCTTCACCATTTTTTTTTTATCTTTTTTATCTTTAATGACTCTTCTTTTTAATTTTTGTACTGAAAAAAATGAAACACTTATATTGGGAACCTAGGGAGAGTATTTGCTAATTGTTACAAAAATTACAATTTGCTAACCACAACAAAACTTAAGAAGTGTTTTGGGCATTGAAAAACATTACTAGAGTAATATGTTAATGAATGTTAATAAATGGATCGGGCTCACGGATCCTTTAAACTATTTGTATTGGATAATGAAAATCGATGAGCCTAATCCGACTTGGTGTACATAAGCCTAATTCTTTTTTTTTTATTTTTTGCCACTCTTATGTGGGTAGCCACATTTTGTGACCGAATCCGAATCAGGTCTTATTTGATCAATATCCTATATTAAAAATTAATTTTACAGTATCTAGCGTATAACCGTCGAAAATCTACGGAGAATTATATTTAATAAAAATTTTAAAGAGTAAAATATAATATATTAAGAAAAAAATATTTATTAATTATTTTAGAATTTAATCATTCGATTATACAATCTACTAAATTCGTGTAGAATTTATATGTCTGCGATTTCGGGTCGTAATCGGCTTGTTGACCATGGTTTTGATTTATAATTGCATAATTTATGAAACTCGTAAGAATTTATATATCCCTTAATAAAAAAATTGATTGTACTATATGTTCTCTTCGTTAACTGTACAGTAATATTCGCAAGAAAAAAGAAAGCTGAACCAACACTTCGCAATCATCCAGTCTACCCCAATGATTCCGACCTGGAACCGAACCGGCCAATTGATTACAATACTGATTTTGTATTATATAAATAATCATCTTCCAAATATATCAA
Source organism: Schizonepeta tenuifolia (assembly GCA_029490685.1). Lineage (NCBI taxonomy): Eukaryota > Viridiplantae > Streptophyta > Magnoliopsida > Lamiales > Lamiaceae > Schizonepeta > Schizonepeta tenuifolia. The sequence goes on from CM055957.1 coordinate 6,446,260, forward strand.
AAGAAAAATTAATGTTGACATTTGTTTTCTTCTCTACCTGAAATTATATATATAATTAACTAAAAATTCATATTATAAATTATAGTATTATATAAATAATCATCTTCCAAATATATTCACAGAGAAATAACGATAACGTTCGTTTTCTTTTTTACCAGCTTCAAGAAGAATTTTGATTTATATAAGAATAAAACTTCAAGAATTGGTTTAACTATGCACTTGATAGTTTTGCCTTTTTACAAAACTTTACGTAGAATGATATATAGGATTTGAAAAATAACTTAGCCAATGATATAAAATAAAAGTTGACCATAAATATTCTTACTTTTAGAGTTCAACATAAAATTATTAAATTAAAAGTTGTCTTGCCGGTAACCACACAATTCAGGATTGGAACCGACTCATTGACAAATTGTTAGTAATTTTTCTACCAATTTTCCTATACATTCGATGTTTTCCAACGGAGACAATTAATCAAACAATTCGAGACAGTTTGTTCAGGGTTATTCAAACCCATTTAAAATTTATATACTCGTACTTGTTTCAAACCCGATTAAAAAAAATAGTCATCTGTTCCTAAAAAAAAAATCGTATAGCAACACCCGTTGGTTCAGAATTGACCCGTCTACCGCCACAATTCGCAGTCGGGATTGGCCTTTTTGACCATGACTCTGATTTATAAGTGCCTAATTTAGGACTTATTTCAAATTTATATAGACCTAAAATTTAATAAAAAAAAATTGATTGGGAAATTATCTTTAATAAAATTATTAGATAGTACTAATATGTTAGAGATTAAGAAAAATATAACTTGTTAATTATTTTTGGGTTAAATCGTTTGATTATGCAATCTACTAAACAAGTTTAGAATTTATATGTCCTTTAACATATCTCAAATTCAATTTAAAAGTAATTTTACCACATGTTTACATCTCAAACTCATATAATTATGTCTATTAAAAATTTTAACTTAGCCAATATTATACGATAAAAGTTGACCCTAAATATCCTTAATTTTATGAGTTCAAAATTATATAAAAAATAAAAATTGTCTGGCCAGTACTGAATTGGATCCTTTATGCGCGCAATTCTTGGTTGGAATTGGATCGTTGACACATCGTTAGTAATTTTTCTACCAATTTTCCTACATATTTATGTTTTCCAACAGATACGATTAACTAAATAATTTGAGATGGTGTGTTTAGAATTATTCAAATGTGTTTGAAATTTATATACTCGTACTTGTTTCAAACCCAATTAAAAAATTAGTCATGTGTGTTCCTTTTAAAAAAAAATTTGTATATCAATATCCTTTGGTTGGGAATTGGCCCGTCTATCGCCACGGTTCCGAGTCGGAATCTGGTCGTTGACCTCGATTTTGATTTATAAGTGTAGTTTATAGTACTCGTTTAGAATTTATATATACCTAAAACTTAATAAAACATAATTGATTGTACTATTTATTCTTGTATTAACTGTATAGTAATATTCACTAATTACGATTATAAATTATGCAAAGTTGGAAATTCAACTACAAATAACGTTAAAATCAATTCCTAGATGACGATTGTAGATTTTAGAAAATACATGTCACATCCCCAAATCCCGAGGGACGGCAGAAGCCGGGGTGCGACTGGGGTTGGATTAAAGAAGCGGGAAAGAAGGGGACTAACTGAACTAAACATACATAGGAGACATCATACATTCTATGAACATGACTTCATTTACAAAAAGAAGAGTTAATCTCAAGGATTACTCGACGAAGTTTCCAAAAGGTAAACTAAGTTATATTACAGAACTTATACCACAATGTCTTACTAATATACATAACATCATAAGTTTAGAGTTTTACAGCGGAAAAGTGATTCATACTAACTAAAGTCTTCCTAAGACAACTTAATTCAAGCCTCGCCGCTTCCATCGCTTCAACCTGCACATTTAGAAAACATATGCAGGGCTAAGTACAAAAGTACTTAGTGGGCACGATGCCGAAAAACATATTCATAAGTATAAATAATCAGGCATCTCATAATCGTAGCACATCGGGGTTTTATTGAAAATGGCCCGTGTCTACTAAACATTTTCTGACTCATTTATATAAATTAGCTTGTACAAGCATTTTTCTGGTATGTTACGTTCAAATCTTGACCAATTTCTCATTCACCGTGGCTGGTTACCCCTCAACAGGATACCACATACACCACAGGTTATAAAGTGCACTAACTCTAGAAAACACTTAATAGCTAACTCAGAGCCGATCGATAGTTAACTAATAAATCTGGAAAATACGAAGGTTAACTCAGATAGGTACAAGAGAACTCACATAAAATATTTAAACAGTTTATGCCATGATTATCACTTTGAAAACACGATTATCAAAGCGATAAAGAAAGGGTTTTCGAGCATTGCTCGTTTTATTTTATATATAAAAGCCCACCTTAGCGTTTACAGAACTAAGTACGAACTCCGTTCTCCTGATCTTCCGTCCTTTCCTTACTGCTGGCTTCCTCCTTCATCGTAAAATAATAACACTTCAAAATCGGTCGTAAAAGACAATCGAATATGGAAATTCGTATTAGGTTTTAGTCGTTTCATTTCTTTAGGCATTTGCACGCTACTAGTTTCATTTTAATTAAACGGGAACGAGACTTGAAAAAATCTCGTTTAGAACTCAAAAGGTCTCATACTCGACTCTTAGGTCAGTAGAGAAGGTAGTCGTTAACTTATTACGGCTTAAAAGATCGAAAGAAACTAAGTTGCGAAGAAAACAACTTAGGTAAACAAATCCTGAATTTTCACTGCGCAATGCAGTAGTTCTGGGGATTGCTCAGAACAGAAGAATTGGAAACAGGGGATTAGCCCTGTACCGTTAGAAAGCTTGGAAAGTCTAGTTTATGCTCCAATTTACGAATCTCAAATCCGATAAACGAGCTAAGAGATATTACAGTTTCCGTGAAGGGTCGCAAAACTGCCACGGCTAACCCTAGTTGCTCGATAGAATTGACGTATAACTTCCTAAGTTCGTTCTAAGTTCTCGTACTCGATTTCTCACGAAATTTGACTCTCAAGGCAGTCAACACGTACTCCCATACGTGAAGGACTCCTTTTCAAAACTCGTTTATAACCACGACGATCAAACCTCGTCGTTTCAACTACCATTTACTATACCAAAATCAAGTTAACAAATTCTCGTTTCTAGTTCTCGACTATAACTACAACTCATATTATAATAATCCGAAAGCTCATGTTGTCAACTACAAAGTCGTGCATTAGTCCATAATAATCATTATTATCTAATTAGATTCCTTATTCGACTTCTCGATTATTAATTACGTCCACTTGTTCGTCTCTTACGAGATTTCAAAAGTTATCGGAATTCGCTCAAATTCTACGTCATCAATCATCATCTAACGAGATTCATTATTATATACATCATCACCTCATATCATTACTTAAACTCAACTTAAATCTAATTCTTTGTCTCTTACAATTTTCATTAACATTTTTAGAATAATTCCAATTAATTCCTAATATCAACTAATATCATTAGCGACATTAATTCATCAACAAATCATCAACTAAATCAAGCTACATGAAAACCCCCAAATTTCTACAAAATTTCAGTACTAACATAAATTAGGGGGGGGGGGGTTGATTTTCTTCATCGATTAACCTCATTACTCCATTTATCATACTACTATATCATCAATCAAACAATTACAAGTCTCATTACATCACTAATTTGAAAACCCCCAATTCAAACCCTAGCCTAAAACTCGGTTCTCTTCAAATTCATAGGGGTTTCGATTTCTTTTTATTTTAATCATCAATTAGACATCTCCTAAGATCAATTATACAACTAATTGAAGAATTCAATCATCCTACTCCAAGGCCCCAAATTTTCGGTATTAATAGGTAATTAGGGTTCTTGGATTTCCTCAAATTCTAACCATAGAACTCATATCTAAACCATCTAATTACACTAATTAAAGATCAAAACATCTCCTACATCAATCCCTAAATATCGATCCAACTTGAAAATAGAAAGAAATGAATTTGGAATGGATAGAAGTGAAGAGGAGACAAATACCTTGACAATTAATAAAAGAAGTATGAAAGTTGATGAAGGGTGATTGATCTTGTGAAGAAATCCTTGCTAGAACTTGAAGCTTTCTTCAATGGAGTTTTGGGAGAAAAATGAGAGAGAGGGAGAGTGAGAGGGGCGACAATGAGGTGGTGTTGGGGAGGTGATGGTGATGACTAACAAGATGAAATAATATCTAACACTTAGGTGTAAAGTTAAATAAAAATCTAAGTAGTGAGTCATTATGTTAAATACTATATAGTAATGAAATATCTAGCTTAGTGAGAGAGGGAGAAGTCGGTCAAGAGGGGAAGGAAAAGAGAAATTACGCGATTTTCCGGCGCGATACGACGTTACGGAAATCGAAAGACGAAAAACGTAGCTCGGCACAAAATCGTCAAAATCCGATTCGACCAATAATTCTAACTTATTTAACTTTTTCGGAAAGTAATATTTAAAAACTTAATTCTGACAAAAACTCGGAACGTCACAGTCCGAGTTTCGTCCGGAAAATCATAAAAACGAACTTTCTCGGACGAGTTCGTATCGCGATTTCGTGAATGTAAAAATCAGACGGTTTTCCGTTCTGAGTTCAAGAACTAAAAAGTTTTCGTACGCGATATCCCTAAATACAGTAGTCATCTAACTGACTTCCGTAATTTATTTTCGGAAACGGATTTCACCGTTGGTTTTAGAATTCAGAATCGTAAACTTAGGCGTGCAAAGCCATTTTTATTATTAACTTTAAAATTTTAAGACTGTAGGGTATTACAATACATGAACAAAATGAATAAAATGAAAACTTTAAAATAAATAAGAATAAAGAATGGAGATGTGCCACATGGGATCTCGAGTTGAGGTATCCGTCAGTTAAGAATTGGTCTACCCAATTAATTGGCAAATTAAAAATTAATAATTCTTTTACAAATTAAATAAAAATTATTAGACTATTTCAAATTTTAAATTCCCAACCAATAAATTAGCCAAATAATTTTATTTTTTTTATTCGGCCAACTAATAAATTGACCAAAATAAATAAATTATAAAAATATACTCCATCCGTCCACGAAATGGTTGCCACTTTTGCTACTTAAGTTTGTCCACGAAATGGTTGCCACTTTTGCTACTCCACTCACATTTATTGTGGGACCCTTACTCCACTCACAACAATACTCATTATAATTCACTACTACTGTAATACCCCGGAAAATTTCTACTATGTTAAAAATTCAAAGTTAATAATAATTACGGCTTTGCACGCCTAAGTTCATAAAATTAAATTCTAAGAGTAACGGTGAAATCCGTTACCAAAAATAAATTACGGAAGTCAGTTAGATGACTACTGTATTAGGGTTATCGCATACGATAACTTTTTAGTTCGAGAACTCAGATCGGGAAACCGTCTGATTTTTACATTCACGAAATTGCGATACGAGTTCGCCCGAGAAAATCGTTTTTATTATTTTTCCGGACAAAATCTGGACTGTGATGTCCCGAGATTCTGTCGGAATTTAGAATTTTAATATTATTTTTCGAGTAAGTTAAATATATTGGATTTAATGGTCGAATCGGATTTCGACGAAAACGTGCCGAATACATTTTTATTTTCCCGATTTTTGTAACGTCGTAACGGGCCGGAAAAATGCGTATTTTTCCCCAATATTTTGTGCTATGGCCGACATACCCTATACACACACATAGATATTTCCTTTGTTTATAGTATTAATGTCATGACTCATTTCTTATTAACTTTCTAATACTTTACACCTATTGTACTTTGTTAGATTTTTTTTTATTACCTTAGTCATCACCATCCTCACATCTCTCTCTCTTGCGCCACACACACACATACTTACACTCTCATTTCTTCTTCATTCCACCATAGAAGCATCATCAAGTTCTTCAAGCTCCAAGTTCACAAGTTCTTCATCTTCCATCAAATTCCATCACTAACTTCATAAATATTCAAGGTAAATTCATAAGCTACACTCCTATCCAATTAAAATTTTATTCCTTTCATTTTCTCTTATGACCGAAAATTAGGGTCTTTTAATAGGAAGTTTTAATTCTTAAATTGGTTGGATAATTGATCTTAGGAGTAGCTTAATTAATGATAGAAACAAAAAGAAATCAATTCCCCTAAGATTTGAAGTGGTGACCGATTTTAGGGCTAGGGTTTCAACTTGGTTTTCTAATTAATGATCTGGGATTGTTAATTCTTGAATAATACTTGATGTTGTAGGTTTAAAATTGGATTAATAGATGAAATTAATGAATAAAATCACTTTCCCTAATTAATTACCAATACCAAAAATTTAAGGGATTTAGGGGTTTTGATATAGCTTAATTCTATTAAGGAAATGATGATGGATTAATGTTATAATTGATGTTAGATGATTATATGAATTATTTGGAATTATTCTAAAAATATTAGGTAAAGTATAAGAGACGAAAATCCATAAATAAACCGAGTTTGGTTAATGAGTTAAGGATATGGATCACTTACTAATGAGTTTTGATAGATGTCGGATAATGTTGTAGAATTTAATCGGATTCTATTAACGTTGAAATTTTGGTAAGAAACGAAGCAACGAGCCTAAGTATCGATAGAAAAGTCGAACCAAGAAAATAATTGGATATTAATGAATCTTATCGTTAAGTGAACAAGTTCGTAGTTGACGACATGTTAATCCGAATTATGAAATGATAGGTTATAATTGAAACCGAGAAATTAGGAATTAAATTAGGAACTTGAATTGGTTTAGTAATTGTATAGTTTGAACGACGCGTTTTGATCGTCGTGTTTATAATCGAGAAATGGAAAGGGGTTTATCACGTATAATAATACGAGGTGACTGCCGTGGGTCATTTTTTGTACGAAAATAAAATTGTTTAGCTTTAATCGAACCTAGAAAAGCGTGCGTCGATTTTATCAAGCATTAGGGTTAACTCGGCAGTTTTTGCGACGTTCCACGGAAACTGCGATATCTCCTGGCTCGTTAATCGGAATCGAGATCCGCGAATTGGAGAGTAAATTAGACACCCGTACCTTTCTTTTAATATAAGATTCGACCCCTGCTTCGCAATCCCCTGTTCTGGACAGACTTACTGACCTCGTGCAGTGCATGTTTAAAATGTAGTTTCTTAAGTTGAATTCTTCTCAACTTGAACTCTTTCGATCTTTTTAGTCGTTTCAAGTTATCGACTACCTTCTTTCTACCGACCTAAAGTGTCGAGTACAGAACCGAGTGAGCGTCAAACGAGATGCGTTCGTATCTCGTTTCTTTTTTTTAAACTAAAAGAGTTTAGTTAGCGTGCAAATGCCTAAAACGTCTAAAGAACAAAAACTTAATCCGATTCTTTTCGTATTCGTTTATCGTTTGCGACCGAGCTTTAAAGTATGATTTTTTTTACGATAAAGGAGGAAGTCGACACCAAGGTTAGGACGCAGACCAGAAGACGGAAGCACGTGTCTTGTTCTGTAATCCATAAGGTGGGCTTTCCTATATATATGAAACAAAACGAGCAATGCTCGAAAACCTTTTCTTTATCGCTTTGATAATCATGTTTTCAAAGTGATAATCATGGCATGAACTGTTTTGTGTTTTATGTGAGTTCTCTTGTACCTTATGAGTTAATCAAAAGGGGTTAACTAACGATCGGCTTTGAGTTAGTCAAAAGGAGCTTTCCAAAGTTAGTGCACTTGTAGCCTGTGGTGTATGTGGTATCCTGTTGAGGGGTAGCCAGCCACGGTGAATTATGACTGGTCAAGATTTGAACGTAACATCTATGAAAAAAAATGCTTCGAAGCTATTTTATGAATGAAATGCAAATGTTTAATAGGCACGGACTCTTTTAAATGAAAACCCCGATGCGCTATAAAATGAGATTCCTGTTTATCTATACTTATGATTACATTTTTGGCAACGTGCCCACTAAGTACTTTTGTACTTAGCCCTGCATATGTTTTCTAAATGTGCAGGTTTTCTATACTTATGGTTGAGTTAGGGTTGAATAGAGATAGGAAAGACTTGTATTCATATCTCACTTTTCCGCTGCTAAACTCTAAGACTTTTGTTGTATATATTTAAATCACTGTAGCCTGTGATGGTCCCGATACGAGTTCTGGTGTATGGGGGGGATACACCAGATAAGACTTTTTAAAACAACCCCCTAAAAATTAACTCAATCGAGTAGAGAAGCTCAGTTGGAATCACAACCGAGTAAGAACCACTCGGTTGGAAGTGATGTGCTGTGCGGAATGTGGTGGAAATAAACTCGTAAAAATTAACTCACGCTTTTATGCACGGTTGGTCAAGAACCAAGACAGTTGAGAAAGCTCAGATGCAGTTTGTATGCAGGTTAGAAGGGCAGTTGAATATGCAATAAAAAACTGAACAAAAAAAAAAAACTCAACACACGAAGATTTACGTGGTTCGAAGAAAACTCCTACGTCCACGGGGAGTTGTGAGTCCACACAACTCAGTCCAAGTTCTTCTGGACAAACTACAAAGCTTACACGGGCTTTGCAACCGTTAAGGATAAGTTTGCGGGTACTTATCAATCTTACAGTTTAGTTTTCGGGTACTAAACAACCTATCTACTCAATTCCGGGAAGAGTAGGGTCCTAACACTCCTTTTGAGAGGAAGTGTGAAAAAGATGGGTTCCAACTAAAAGCTCGAACACGAAGTGAGCTTTGATCTAACACTCTACGAACTCTCACAAAGTGATGTTCTCAAGGTTGGATTTAAAGACACATAAACTAATTCTAACACTCTAGAACTCTCAACAAGTGATGTTCTAAGAGGATAACTAGTTAAGCTTGAATGCAGAATGAAGTTGTTCTTTGCTTGAATATTTCTACTCGCACTTGTTCGTCTCGTGTGTGTCTTATATCTTGTGAGTGAATGAATGCCTCTATTTATAGGCGAAGAGAATCAACTAGCCGTTGGAAGAGCTATTGATCTCTATTCTTTGATAGCGATGGCTTGTCTCTCATCTCTGCAGACTTTCCGGATTTGGCAACTGCGTGCTCTGAGACAACCTTGTGTTGGGCCAAATGAGGTAATGACAGAGAGTCAAACCTTCACGTGACTTCCTTATTTGAAATTCAAATCTCAACGTCAGACTTTCATCAAGGAGAGGTTGGTTGAGATTTTTCGATCTACATCTGACTGGTTCTTCAACTGATGTTCTGTCTGAATGCGAACAGTTGAACTCTCAGCTGATCTGAACTTCATGCTGTTGATCTTCTTGGTTTGAGGTCCTACAACTGATGTTCTGAAACTGAACACTCAGTTGTCTTCCTTGTATCTGATCAGTTGGGTTTGAACGCTCGGATGACTTTCTTTCATCCGATGTTCTCTTCCCTCTTTCTACTTCTTATCTGATGAACGCTCGGTTGTTTTCCTTATAACTGATGTTCTGTCGCTTGAGTGTAACTTCCCCCTTTCTCAATGCTTCATCTGATGAACGCTCAGTTGTCTTCCTCACAACTGATGTTCTATCCGAGTGAAGCCTTGTTGCCGTCTTCAGCTGGAGTCCTGTAAAGATAAAATCTTAACAAAGCTCAAACAACGAGCCTAACTACTAACATTAGGATCTGGCAACATCTACTCTGTTGGGGTCAGTTGGTTTTGGAATCAATCAAAACTTTAATAAATTTCCCAACAGCCTGAGTCCTGTTTATAACTTAGAATCTTTCGAGATCTTGTCCGAGTGATCCTTCGAGATCAACTCCTTCTTTTGTTATAAAGTCTTGTTCATTGAAATTGTGTTGTCTTCTATGTATGTTTATTCAGTCATCCCCTTTCTTCCCCGTCTCTTTAATCCAATCTCAGTCGCACCCCGGCTTCTGCCGTCCCTCGGGATTTGGGGTTGTGACAACTACCTACCATTTTCTTAAAACCCGTGTCGTTCACAATGTGGTAACTATTTCGTGGACGGAGGGAGTATATAGTTATTTATTCGCTCGTCTAATAAATAAATTGGTCAAATAAAACTGGTAGAGCAAAAGATGAGGAAATACAAATTGAATCTAGGTATTTATAGATTTTTTAATCGGTGAAGTTTCATTGAAAAATCGATGTGGGACACAAGATTTGAATTGATATTTAAAATTTATTATTTTACATTTAAAAATTCAAAAATTATAATACATGATTAATGATAATATTGAACATTATGTTTAACGTTGGTTGACTTAGTTATGATTTACATTTGAGATTCCAATCAATTCATGCAACTATTAAGTTCAGAAAATATTGATTTGATATAATAATATTCTGAATTCAATTATGTATATGAGCATGCATGTGTTTTAGTTACATTTTTCAGAAAAATAATACTGATAGGTTTACAATAGAATAACCTTACGACTCGTTGTTGACCAAACATCAAATTGTGTTTGTGTACGTATTTTTGTACTGTAAAATTGGCCAATCTGAAACGCATATATCAATAAATTAGCTAAATTATTTTGTAACTATTTATTCGGCCAAATAATAAATTAGTTCCCTACAAAAATTAATTATCCATTCGGCCAACTAATAAATTGGTCAAATTAAATTAAAAATTATAAAAAGATAGTTATTTATTCGGCCGACTAATATATAAATTGGCCAATAAATCTGGTGGAGCAAAAGATAAGATAATGTACATTGATGCAACGTATTTATAAGCTTTTCAATAGGTGAAGTTTTATTGAAAAACCGATGCGGGACACAAGATTTTAGTAGATATTTAAAATCTATTTTTTTACATTTAAAAATTCAAAACTTTGAGAATTTAGATAAATAGGAATGGAGGATTAAGAAGGGTGCCACGTAGAATTTTTTTCAAAGCAAGAATCGTTTTCCTTTTAGTAATATAATGATAGATTGCTTATTACAAAATTAGAATTTTTTATTAAATAAATTCAGAAAATTACATTAATAAAAATAAAATAAGACATTACATTAATTCAAATAAAATAAAATATTACATTAATTGAAATAAATAAAAACAAATTAATTAAAATAAAATAAAATATTACATAATTTAAATAAAAAAATATATTAATTAAAATAAAGGACTACTCTTGTAGAGGTCCAAATCGGTGCCAAAGGTGTTCGATGAGATCATTGGTAAGTCGTGGTGCTTTCGTTGATCTCTCAAGTCGGCTTCCCATTTTAGATAATCCCGAAAGGCGAGCGGAGTGGGCCTCTGGGATACACCGTTAGTGGACTCCGATTCGGTGTCGTCTCTCCAATTCTCCACATCCTCTCGATCGTGTTCGCTAATTTATTTCACACCGCAAGTGCATGGGTGTAATTGAGCACATGGAAGCAAGATCGTATTCCACAGGGATTGTATTAATTCTAGAAAGTACTGCTTTCAATCGTTTTTTCCCTATTTAGACTTCCGAACTTTAATGATTTAATTAAACTAATGCTGCAAATAATTAAATAAAAATAACAAAAGCAAAAACTAAAGTAAGGAAAAGTAATTTCGATTAGAATAAGAGAAAGGTTATCCCAAGGCTTCAATTTCAATAAACACTTGAATTTAAATTCAATTTAATAAATTAATTGGTTTGTCAGACTCGACTCTTACTAAGACACTCACAAATTTAGTTTAAACCTATTCTCGTAGTGCCTAAACCGTAGATTACTCACTAGAATTTTCGTCTCTGATAAATATCATAAGCAAGTAGCTCCAAAAAGATCCTAATATTGAAGCCCTCACACAAAGCCTTTTCCTCTCGATGATTATGTAGTGTGTATCCTATATTTCAGTTCACATGTCAATCCTTATCTCTCGAATCTCGAACTAACACAGTTATAACATGGTATTGAAATTACTTTGCGATTTAGAGCTTGGACAATGAGAGATTGTTCATCAAGGTGAATCTTATAACTGGATAGTTTTCATTACAACTGATTGTTACAAGGATAAGCACAAAAACCAAAAATTACATCAGTTGCTTCAAAAACTATCTGAGCTAAAATTGTAGCCCATACTTACTGAAAATTCTTACAAAAATTTCTCTCTTCTCAGCTGACTCCTTTGAGATGTCCACCCCATGCTCTTTGCAAACCTGCATTGCCTCGGCTGCAATCTTCGTCCGGTTGGGGGTGCGGGAGTCTGGGAGGAAAGGAGGCTTGTAAGTGACCTTCTGAGGTACCGGGACAGTGTTCAGATCGAGTTTTGCATCTATCATTGCACGTCTGAACTGACTGAACATGCCCGGATCCCCAGTGTACAGTTCGGTTAACGCTTCTTTGAAAGCTTTCCTGGGGTCGTCAGTTGCGTAAACCTTCCTGTAGTAGAAGGCGTTTATGAACTCCTGCTTGAACAACTCCCATTCCTCGTTCCATTCAATCGGCATCCACTTATCAACATGCCTGAATCGACTCTGGACCTTGGACTTCCCTGGAAACCTCTGTTGCTTCAACCGAGCTTCAGCCTTTGATTGATGTTTGTTGATGCAGCGTCGACTGCGGGAGGCAACGTTGTGGTCCAAGTTCTGGGTTATCTTTTTCAGCTCCTCTTCGAACTGGTTCACCCTTTTGGCCTGGCTGGTGGCAAATTTCCTGATCCAGCTCGGGTTCATATAGTCTTTCTCCTCAACACCCATAGCCTTGGCAGCTGCAATACACTCTTCGGTTGTGATACCGTCGAGTTTCGAATCTAGCTCGGCTGCGATCTCGGCTATGGAGTTGTACGACACTCCAAACTTCTCTGTCAGCTCCAAGTCTTTTGTCATTTCAGCTCCACCGACTTCGGTTGACTTGGGAGCGGCCTTCTTCGTCTTCTTCCTCAGCTGAGATTTTCCTGCAGCTGGCACTTCTTCCTCGGCTTGGGTCTCTTCTTCTTCCTGCACTTCAACATCCGCCTCCTTCTCTTCCCCCTTTTTGGCATCAGCAACAAGGCTTGCTACTGAACCATCCAGAGAGGTGAGTTGTTGTTCGGCTAGTTGAATGCGGTTGAAGAGTTCATCGACCGCGCACTCGAGCTCAACCTTCTTCGCCAATGCAGAGTCCTGGCGCTCTTGTTCGGCTTTCTTCAAGGAAGAGAGGTTCTCGATGACCTCAGTTTGAAAAGCCACGAACTCAGCCCATCGCGACTCGAAGTGAGACTTCCATTCAACATCTTGAGTTTGTTGGGACTTGGCGAGATTGAAGTCGGCCAAGGATTTGAAGACGTTCAGCTCAGACTTCATTCCTATAAGAGTGGACTTCAGCTTCGACATATCTTGGCTGGTGGAGGAGGATAATTCTTCCAGCTTGGTCTTCATCGCAACATTCTCCTCCACCAGTTGCTGGTTCTTCACTTCTTGTGCTTCCAACACCCTCAACTGATCTTCTTTGTATTGTTGGAGGTTGGCAAGCAATTCGGTTCTCAACTGGTTCACCCTCTCAGCTACCAGCTCACATATTTCTTCAGATGTGGGAGCATGCTGATCAGCTGGAGGGGCTTGTGCAATCAGAGCTAGAGGCTCAACGGTGACTATGGCTTGTCGGTTGGCCAGGTACAGCTTCAGCTCTTCTTCTTCTTCCTTCGCTGCGGCGGCAACTGCATCCAGATCCTCGAGGAAGTCAGCTGACTTGATTAGCATACTGTCGAGAAAGTCAATGCAATCATGTCCAGCTGCCTCCCTGGTGTCTGTCCCTTCAGCTCTGCTCTGGTCCAGCCGACGAGTGAGCAGCGCAATCCTGTTGTTGTAAGCCACCTCCAGGTTGGAGTAGTTGAAGTAGGCTCGGATGCGAGACTCGTCTGACTTCAGCCTGTCCCAGCTCTGCACCCAGATCATGTCTTCCTTTACGTACCAATGACTGAAGATCAGGTGGAACTGGTACAATAGCTCGGTTCCCAGAGTGGCGAAGATCGGCATGTTGCGAGCTTCAGGGAACATGCCTAATAGCTTCTGGAAGCAGTAGGCCACCTTGCCTTCGTGCTCCAGTGCAACTGCCTGAAGGTCATCTTCTTCATTTATTGGGGAGGGGGAAAGATCATATGGCAAAGGTTCAAAAGGTTCATCAATGTTGGCCAAAGAGTCGGTCGCAACATCGGCATCGAGCTGGGAGCTCGAAATATTGGATTCTGTTGGGAGGGGGGTTTCAATTATTTCCTCAACATTGGCTGAGGGAGCGGTCACAATGTTGGCATCGAGCAATGTGCTCGGAACATTTGGCTGTGATTGTTCGGTTGATTGAGCAAGAGGCTCTTTAGGAGGTACGACATCAACTCCTGCCGTGGAGGAGGCGGGAACGTCTTCAACGTCCTCAGATGAGGAGGATGCATCCGACGTCACGTCTGTTTCCATCATGTCCGCCTTATCAGCTCAAGTGGCGCGAGGGACGATCTCGAAAGTGGCGGCCTTAGCTGAGCGGCTCGACTCAGATGGCTCCTCAGCTGGTATCGCTTCCTCAGCTAGTGCATCCATAGCTGGTAGCTCCTCGTCAGCTGGTGCATCCACATCTCTCTCGTCAGCTGGCTCCTCAGCTGGAATTTCCTCACCCTGCTCCTCAGCCGGCTCCTCAGCTAACATCTCCTCAGCTGGAATAACCTCGGCTGGCTTCACAACTGTCTTCTTGAACTGTACCCTTAGCTTTTTCTGGGCAGGCTCCTCAGCTGTTTTCTTCTCCGACTCAGCTCGTCGGCGTGCAGCTTTGGATTTGGTGGGTCGGCTGACTGTTGGTTCCCCCTCAGCTGTTTCCCTTTCCTCAGCTGGCTTCCCAGCCTTCTTCTTCTCCTTCGGAGTGTACACACTCCTGAGCACCTCTTGTGCCTTCTTAGCTGTTGGGAACAGCAACAACTTCTTGACCGGCGTCTCCTCATAGTCATTCCAGACCATGTTGCGATCCTTGGTCGCAAGCAAGATCAGGGCTGAAATCTTGCAGCCGAAGTTGAGTGTCCCTTTCACATTCAACAATTTCTCTCCCGAGTCTGTTGTTGTCTCGGAGATCTTCGACTTCTCCACCATCAGCTGGTTCAAAAAGTATTGACACCAGTCAATCTCATGCTTGTGCTCCAAAGCCACCAACTACTTCAACTTTGGTCGGCTGATGTTGCCGAAGGCACCACTGTAGCCGAACACCACTTTGGACACAACATCGAATAGGAGTCGATGTTCTGGCTTCAGCTTCGTTCTTTGCATATTACTCCTCAACTTCTCCGGAGTGATCAGAGCACTCTCCAGAAACTCATCTGCGTGCTCGTCGGTTATGTTCTCCAGAAGTTCCGTGGCGGTGTGGTTGACGGGGATGACGTGGCGGAGGACGTCGGAAACTGCTATGGGAAACGTGACACGGCGAATGGTCCTTGCCGGAACGTCGCGTTGGCGGCAGGAAACCTCTGTAGTCACTCCTTCCCTGCTGTCGATGGATGCTTGCAGGTTGACGTAGAACTCCCCGACCTGTCGCCTGTGCAAGTGGGAGGGGTAAAGCTTGGCCCATTCGAGGAGGCCATTCTCTCTGAGTATATTGGCGAGGGGGGCCAACACCGGCGATTCCAATTCCTCGTCGGAGAGGATCTGTTCGAAGTGAATCTTCGAAACTAACATGTCAAACGATTCTTCATAAGAGGTGGGGACAAGAGAAGATCTGGAAGAAGCCATTTTCTTGCTTTTGGGGGCCATTTATGATCACTGCAAAGGTATTTATAGGAAGAAGTAAGGGAAATCTTTTGCAGAAAATAGTTAGACAATTTCTGAGAAGACGATGAACAGTTATTGCAGATAGATACGAGTGAGGAAGGTAAGAGATCACTTTCTGATTTTCCGCTATATATAGGTTTTTGACTCGGTAAAGATCGACGGCTGGGGTTAAATGGCGCGAATCCATCAACGGCTGAGATCACGCGACTGTTGACTATCTTTGACTTGACGTCATGCACCGAGTTCCAACCCGCGCGTGAGAAGGTGTACAGTTTTTCTTGTCAGCCCAGTCGCACTATAAAGTAGGCTATAGATGTTCAGCCGTACTTTACATTTAATGCGACATGATGGCTATTTTAATGTAACTGAGTTGCTCAGGAATATTTGAATTTATTTCAAACATTCTCATTTAAGAACATAACACCTTCAGCCTTAAATGTTACCTGCCAGCTGATGTCGGAATCAACTGTGTTCTCTTGTTGTGGCATACCATCAGCTGACTCGAGTTCATCTGTTCAGCTGACGTCTGATCCAACGTTGCAGCATACCATCAGCTGACTCGAATTCATCTGTTCAGCTGACGTCTGATGTCTTCGGTTGGCAATCCGCATCTGAGATTCCCTCTTCATCTGAGCTTCCCCCTCAGATGGATATCTATCTCTTCACCTCAGCTGGTTCCTCATCTGATGGATCCAGCAATCCGAGTAAATCACATAACATCTTGAATAGTGCTTCAGCTAGAGGTTTGGTGAAGATATCTGCTCTCTGAATCTCAGTTGGAATCTTCTCCATGGATACGTCCTTCTTCTCAATATGGTCTCGGATGAAATGATGTCGGATGTCAATGTGCTTCGTCCGAGAGTGATGAACAGGATTCAAAGAGATAGCAATGGCACTGGAGCTATCACAATGAATGGGAACCTGTCCAGTTGCAACTTCATAGTCTCTCAGTTGTTGCTTGAGTCACAACACTTGCATGCAGCAGCTACCGGCAGCCATATACTCTGACTCGGTTGTAGAAGTAGCAACACATGCTTGTTTTTTGGAGAACCACGAAACTAGCTTGCTTCCCATGAACTGACAGTGTCCAGATGTGGACTTCCTGTCCAAGCGATCTTCGGCTAAATCTGCATTTGAGTATCCAGTCAGTTGGATGTTGTCGTCGGTTGGATACCACAACCCAACATTTACAGTTCCCTTCAGATACTTGATGATGTTCTTTGCTGCCAACATGTGAGCTTCCCTTGGTTGAACTTGAAACCGTGCACACACTCCAACCGCGTAAGATATGTCTGGCTGACTGGCGGTTAGATATAGCAAAGAACCGATGATCCCTCTATACTTACTGGCATCCACAAGCTTTCCCTCGGTTCCAGGTTCAATTTTCCAGTTAGTATTCATTGGGATCCTTGTAGTCTTACTTGTCTGCAATCCGAACTTGGTGATGAGCTCCTTAGTATATTTGGACTGATTGATGAAATCCCTTCTGGTGACTGCTTCACTTGAAGTCCAAGAAAATAGTTCATCTCGCCCATCATCGACATCTCGAACTTCTCCTTCATGAGATTTGAAAATTTTTCACACAGTTCCTCCGACTTAGAACCGAATATGATGTCGTCGACGTAGATTTGTACAACAAGTATATCTTCTCCAACTTTGATGGTGAACAGGGTTTTGTCAACTGATCCTCGTTTGAATCCCGAGTTCAGAAGAAAACCACAAAGAGTGTCATACCAAGCCCTGGGTGCTTGTTTCAAACCATAGATTGCTTTCTTCAACTTGTACACTCTTCCATCTCCAGTTTCAAAACCGGGAGGCTGTTCAACATATACATCTTCCTTGATATCACCGTTGAGGAAGGCACACTTCACATCCATCTGATAGACCTTGAACTTGTGAAATGCAGCATAGGCTACAAAGATTCGGATGGCTTCCAGCCTTGCAACCGGCGCGAATGAGTCTTCGAAATCGATTCCTTCTTGTTGGCAATATCCCTGAGCTACCAACCTTGCCTTATTCCTCACGATGAATCCAATGGCGTCTCTCTTGTTCTTGAAAATCCATTTTAATCCAATGACTTTGACACCATTTGGTCTTTCTACCAACTCCCATACACAGTTGCGTTGAAATTCATTCAGTTCCTCTTGCATGGCTGTTGTCCAGTAAACACAGTTGAGAGCTTCCACAACATTCTTTGGTTCTGGTACATCAGCTACGAAGTAAGAAATCATGGCAACATCTCCAGCTTGCTCGAATTCCTCAAGAACTGCCAACTCCTCAGCATATTGGGCATAAGTGTTGGAGTCTTCCTCAGTTGAATCTGGAATCGCAACTCTGCTCCTTGTACGCACACCTTCGGTTGGATCTCCGATGATGTTGTCAGTGGAATGATTTTCATACCATCTTCTGTTGCGTCTTCCTTCTTCTTCCAACTGTGGTTGTTCCGTGATCTGAGCTGGAGTCTTCAGAACTGATGATTGATCAGCTGTTGAGTCTGGATCCTCAACATTGATAACATTTTGAACCGGGCTTGGTTGGGCTTCGGATGCTGATGCAGTTGGAGAGGCATCAGCTGTAGTTCCCCCTTGAGATGAGCTGGGGTCTTCACATTCATCTTCAGAGGAATATGGATCATCATCCTCAGTTGCCCATACCAGTGGTTTAGCTAAATTCTTTTCCCTTAGGGCTTGTGATCTGGTGAGAGTAGGTGGAACTTGTGGATCAGCCTGTTGTCCTTTAGCCTATTCCCTGCACTCAAAAGTAGATTCATCAAAACAAACATGAGGTGTTATCTCCACAACACGAGAGCTATTGTTGAAAACTCTATAGGCCTTGATCCGAGCAGCATATCTAAAGAATATGCCTTTCGAAGCCTTGGCATCAACAGTTTTCAACTGAGTCTTCCCATTGTTGTGAATATAACACTTAGAACTAAAAACGCGAAAATATGAAATATCTGGCTTCCTGCGTCTCCATAGCTCATATGGTGTCTTTCCCAACTGCTTGGTTAGAAGAGACCGGTTATGGGTGTAGCATGCTGTGTTGATGGCCTCAGCCTAAAATCTCTTTAGCAGAGATGAGCTTGTCAGTATGGATGTAGCTACATCTTTCAGTGTTCGGTTTCTTCGCTCAGCTACTCCATTCTGTTGCGGAGTACGCGCAGCTGATGTCTGATGAGTAATTCCATGCTTCTCGCAGTACTCGATGATGGTTTCATTTAGAAACTCGGTTCCACGATCTGATCGGATGGAAATAATTTTCATGTCTTGTTGGTTTGATATCCGATCCATCAACTTGGGCAGCTCATCTCGGGTTTCACTCTTGTGCCGCATGAAAATGGTCCATGTATATCTGGAGAAATCATCAGTTACAACAAGGGTAAACTCGTTGCCATTCATGCTTTTTGGTGTGACTGGCCCAAAGAGATCCATGTGGATCAGCTATAACACTCGGTCGGTTGAAGGAGTTGTCTTCAACCGGAAGGAGGATCTAGCGAGCTTTCCCAACTGGCATGCACTGCAAATATGTGTTGTTGAAAACACTCGGTTTGGTATGCCTTTTGCATGTTCTTGTCTGGCGAGTCGGTTCATAGTCTTGAAATTCAGATGGTTGAGCCTTTTGTGCCACAGCTAGCTCACATCTGAACTGCTCTTTGATAACAAGCAGGTGTCAGGAAGACTACTATTCCAGTCAGTATAGTAGACATTTCCGGTTGGCGATCGATTTCCCAACAATATGACCTGCTTTGATCCGACATTTTTAACCCTGCAACCCTGTGCATTAAACTTGACAGAGAATTGGCTGATGGAGAGCAAGTTATACTTCAATTCATCAACATAAGAAACATTAGAAATCGAAACATGATTGGTTTCAAGGGTACCGTAACCTCTGGTGTAACCTTTTGAGTTGTCACCAAAAGTAACTGATGGACCTTCTTTCTCCACGAAACTTCCAAGATCACTTTTCCTTCATCATCCACTATAACAACACCTCGGTTATCCTTAGGCTTGTTGTTAGTAGTGATGTTCTATTTCTTGGGAGGAGTTGGATTTCTCCCATTCTGAGCTTTCGGAGGAGAGACTTTCCCCCTGTTTTGATGGCGATTCTTATCCTGTTGAATTTGTCTGTGAGGTCGGACGCCATGTTGGAATCTTTGTGACTGATTCTGATTCCAACTCCCTGAATGTTGTCTGTAGCTGTTCATGCCCTGTTGGTGGTTCATGTTGTGGCATGTGTATCTCCAGCTGTTCGACCTGTTCCTTATCGGTTGACTCGGTTGAAACCTTTGGTTGAACTGATGATGGAACCGCTGTTGATTCAGATGATTGAGCTCTTGTTGGTTCTGCGGTCGGTTCCATTCTTTCTGATGTTGACTCTGAGGTTGATGCAGAGGTCGGTTCTGATTCTGAGTTCGGTTGCGATTATGTCTTCGACGCCTCTGATTCCTCTTCTGACTTTTGGAACATTCCCCCTCGGTTGATGTCCCAACCGATGGAACATTCTGTCCTCCATCTACTACTCTTTTTCCCTTCTCAGTTGTAGTTCCCTTGGTCGGTTGAGCTTGCTGAGAGGTGGAGGTTGAATTACTTTGTGGTGACTCAGGTTCCACTGTGTTAGGTTCGACAACCTTGACCTCAACAGCTTTGATGAAGGTTGCTGGAGGAATTCCACTATCTTTAATCACATCATAACCGAGTCCTGACACGTCATCCATCTGTCTACTGTAACTGATAAGATTCTCGATGATCTTGGATGACTGATACAACTTGATTAGATTGTCCTTCTCAGTTTGCAACTTCTTGAGGAGGACAGCTATATGCTCGATTTATCCATCTGACTTCATTTTTAGCTGGTCGATCTGAGCCTCTTGGTTCTTCAACTGATCATGCTGCTTCTTGATCTGCTTCGTCAACTCCTCATCAGTTGGAGCATTAGTTCGGTTGACTGCATTCAGTTGACTCTTGAGATTCTCAATCCCCTCTGTTTGACTCTTGATTAGATCGTCCTTCACGGTTAAGGATTCTTCAAGTTTTGAGAACTGTTCTTGAAGACTCTTAAACTCAACCGATTGCTGATGTAGTTCCTCACTGAGTTCTTGAAAGTCACTCCAGGAGGGTTCCAACTCTTCGACCAGTGATTCCTGCATGTTAGAAACATTGGAAGAATTTAACTTAGCAGGATTAGAGTGTACCTCGGTATCATCTTGATCGGTTCCAAGTGCCATGAGGCATTGATCCTGACTGATGACGTTGTTGGTGGAAGTCAGCTCATCCTCATCTTCAGTGTCAGTGAAGATGTCCATGTCGTCAGCTGCTTCTTCTGCAACCATGGCCTTGTTCTTTCCAGCTTGCTTGGCCCTCAACGCTTCTCTCTCTTTCTTCGAGAGGTCTGGACAATCTGCTTTGAAATGTCCTTCCTTGCCGCATTCAAAGCAACCGTTGTTCACAGGCTTTGAATTGTCTCTAGTTCGGTTAGACTTGTAGAACCTCTTGTATTTGCCGAACCGAGTGTCCATGTCAGCTAGCTTCTTTGACAGGGCGGCTATGTTCTGTTGCAGTTCCTCTCTGCTTGGCTCCTTTGCAGCTGTGTCTGCATATCTTGTTGGCCTCGATGTTCTCGATTTGGAGTAGTCAGCTCGAAGTGCAACTGACTTTGAGGCTGAACCAACATCCTCAAATCGATTCGTCTGAACCGAGGACTGAGATTTTCGTCGGTTTACCTTGTACTCATTTCCCTTTAGTATTGAGAACAGTCTTTCAGTTCCCATCTCACCAAGGTCAGCTCGGCTCTCGTGGATATTAGTGAAGGTATCCCACTCAGCCGGTAGAACTTGTAACACTTTGAGATTGATTTCTCTCAAGGTGTATTTTCCTCTTCGGATGGACTGGATTCTTCTGATGATGTCCATAAACCGGAGCTCTAGCTGATCAATTGTTTCATCAGTTCTCAGACAAAAGTTGTCGAAGTCTTGGCATGCATGTGAGAACTTGTTCTCCTTCGTCTCGTCGCTTCCTTCACTCAGCGATGCCAAGATATCCCACATCTCTTTGGCAGTTTCGCACTCTTCTATCCAAGGGAGGTAATCTTGTCCAACAGTTGACATGATCGTGCTCTGAGCCCAGATGTCCAACTAGCTCACCTAGGCTTCCTCTGGAGTGTAGTCTTCCGGATTTTTCTCCACCCACTGTTGCATCCCCATCGTTGGGATTTGTAGGAGTGCGAGTGATTCTTTCTCTGATGATGATTGGTCCGGATGTCAGTAATTGTTGCATCCTATGATGCTTCGACAGTAAGATCTTCTTCATCCGTGTCCTCCAGGATGTATAATTTACTACCGAGAACATGACCACGATCTTGTCCTTGACGTCCATCTGCACACAACAACAGAACAAATATGCGAGCAAATATGCACTAGCGTGATAAAAAGATCTGTTCAGTTGACCACTGAAGAAAACACCTCGAATTCACACCTTGTGAAACAGAGTCAGTAGTCTTTTGAACCACTGCTCTGATACAACTTGATGGGTCTCGATACGAGTTCTGGTGTATGGGGGGATACACCAGATAAGACTTTTTAAAACAACCCCCTGAAAATTAACTCAACCGAGTAGAGAAGCTTAGTTGGAATCACAACCGAGTAAGAACCACTCGGTTGAAAGTGATGTGCTGTGCGGAATGTGGTGGAAATAAACTCGTAAAAATTAACTCACGCTTTTATGTACGGTTGGTCAAGAACCAAGACAGTTGAGAAAGCTCAGATGCAGTTTGTATGCAGGTTAGAAGGTCAGTTGAATATGCAATAAAAAACTGAACAAAAAAAAAACTCAACATACGAAGATTTACGTGGTTCGGAGAAAACTCCTACGTCCACGGAGAGTTGTGAGTCCACACAACTCAGTCCAAGTTCTTCTGGACAAACTACAAAGCTTACGCGGGATTTG
The DNA here is from genome assembly GCA_029490685.1 of Schizonepeta tenuifolia. Classification (NCBI taxonomy): domain Eukaryota; kingdom Viridiplantae; phylum Streptophyta; class Magnoliopsida; order Lamiales; family Lamiaceae; genus Schizonepeta; species Schizonepeta tenuifolia. The sequence goes on from CM055957.1 coordinate 6,468,924, forward strand.
CAACCGTTAAGGATAAGTTTGCGGGTACTTATCAACCTTACACTTTAGTTTTCGGGTACTAAACAACCTATCTACTCAATTCCGGGAAGAGTAGGGTCCTAACACTCCTTTTGAGAGGAATTGTGAAAAAGATGGGTTCCAACTAAAAGCTCGAACACGAAGTGAGCTTTGATCTAACACTCTACGAACTCTCACAAAGTGATGTTCTCAAGGTTGGATCTAAAGACACAGAAACTAATTCTAACACTCTAGAACTCTCAACAAGTGATGTTCTAAGAGGATAACTAGTTAAGCTTGAATGCAGAATGAAGTTGTTCTTTGCTTGAATATTTCTACTCGCACTTGTTCATCTCGTGTGTGTCTTATATCTTGTGAGTGAATGAATGCCTCTATTTATAGGCGGAGAAAATCAACTAGCCGTTGGAAGAGCTGTTGATCTCTGTTCTTTGATAGCGATGGCTTGTCTCTCATCTCTGCAGACTTTCCGGATTTGGCAACTGCGTGCTTCTGCTTTCCATCTGAGACAACCTTGTGTTGGGCCAAATGAGGTAATGACAGAGAGTCAAACCTTCACGTGACTTCCTTATTTGAAATTCAAATTTTCAACGTCAGACTTTCATCAAGGAGAGGTTGGTTGAGATTATACGATCTACATCTGACTGGTTCTTCAACTGATGTTCTGTCTGAATGCGAACAGTTGAACTCTCAGCTGATCTGAACTTCATGCTGTTGATCTTCTTGGTTTGAGGTCCTACAACTGATGTTCTGAAACTGAACACTCAGTTGTCTTCCTTGTATCTGATCAGTTGGGTTTGAACGCTCGGATGACTTTCTTTCATCTGATGTTCTCTTCCCTCTTTCTACTTCTCATCTGATGAACGCTCGGTTGTTTTCCTTACAACTAATGTTCTGTCGCTTGAGTGTAACTTCTCCCTTTCTCAATGCTTCATCTGATGAACGCTTAGTTGTCTTCCTCACAACTGATGTTCTATCCGAGTGAAGCCTTGTTGCCGTCTTCAGCTGGAGTCCTGTAAAGATAAAATCTTAACAAAGCTCAAACAGCGAGCCTAACTACTAACATTAGGATCTGGCAACATCTACTCTGTTGGGGTCAGTTGGTTTTGGAATCAATCAAAACTTTAATAAATTTCCCAACAGCCTGAGTCCTGTTTATAACTTAGAATCTTTCGAGATCTTGTCCGAGTGATCCTTCGAGATCAACTCCTTCTTTTGTTATAAAGTCTTGTTCATTGAAATTGTGTTGTCTTCTATGTATGTTTATTCAGTCATCCCCTTTCTTCCCCGTCTCTTTAATCCAATCTCAGTCGCACCCCGGCTTCTGCCGTCCCTCGGGATTTGGGGTTGTGACAACTACCTACCATTTTCTTAAAACCCGTGTCGTTCACAATGTGGTAACTATTTCGTGGACGGAGGGAGTATATAGTTATTTATTCGCTCGTCTAATAAATAAATTGGTCAAATAAAACTGGTAGAGCAAAAGATGAGGAAATACAAATTGAATCTAGGTATTTATAGATTTTTTAATCGGTGAAGTTTCATTGAAAAATCGATGTGGGACACAAGATTTGAATTGATATTTAAAATTTATTATTTTACATTTAAAAATTCAAAAATTATAATACATGATTAATGATAATATTGAACATTATGTTTAACGTTGGTTGACTTAGTTATGATTTACATTTGAGATTCCAATCAATTCATGCAACTATTAAGTTCAGAAAATATTGATTTGATATAATAATATTCTGAATTCAATTATGTATATGAGCATGCATGTGTTTTAGTTACATTTTTCAGAAAAATAATACTGATAGGTTTACAATAGAATAACCTTACGACTCGTTGTTGACCAAACATCAAATTGTGTTTGTGTACGTATTTTTGTACTGTAAAATTGGCCAATCTGAAACGCATATATCAATAAATTAGCTAAATTATTTTGTAACTATTTATTCGGCCAAATAATAAATTAGTTCCCTACAAAAATTAATTATCCATTCGGCCAACTAATAAATTGGTCAAATTAAATTAAAAATTATAAAAAGATAGTTATTTATTCGGCCGACTAATATATAAATTGGCCAATAAATCTGGTGGAGCAAAAGATAAGATAATGTACATTGATGCAACGTATTTATAAGCTTTTCAATAGGTGAAGTTTTATTGAAAAACCAATGCGGGACACAAGATTTTAGTAGATATTTAAAATCTATTTTTTTACATTTAAAAATTCAAAACTTTGAGAATTTAGATAAATAGGAATGGAGGATTAAGAAGGGTGCCACATAGAATTTTTTTCAAAGCAAGAATCGTTTTTCTTTTAGTAATATAATGATAGATTGCTTATTACAAAATTAGAATTTTTTATTAAATAAATTCAGGAAATTACATTAATAAAAATAAAATAAGACATTACATTAATTCAAATAAAATAAAATATTACATTAGTTGAAATAAATTAATTAAAATAATATAAAATATTACATAATTTAAATAAAAAATTATATTAATTAAAATAAAGGACTACTCTTGTAGCGGTCCAAATCGGTGCCACAGGTGTTTGATGAGATCATTGGTAAGTCGTGGTGCTTTCGTTGATCTCTCAAGTCGGCTTCCCATTTTAGATAATCCCGAAAGGCGAGCGGAGTGGGCCTCTGGGATACACCGTTAGTGGACGCCGATTCGATGTCATCTCTCCAATTCTCCACATCCTCTCGATCGTGTTCGCTAATTTATTTCACACTGCAAGTACACGGGTGTAATTGAGCACATGGAAGCAAGATCGTATTCCACAGGGATTGTATTAATTCTAGCAAGTACTACTTTCAATCATTTTTTCTCTATTTAGACTTCTGAACTTTAATGATTTAATTAAACTAATGCTGCAAATAATTAAATAAAAATAACAAAAGCAAAAACTAAAGTAAGGAAAAGTAATTTCGATTAGAATAAGAGAAAGGTTATTCCAAGGCTTCAATTTCAATGAACACTTGAATTTAAATTCAATTTAATAAATTAATTGGTTTGTCAGACTCGACTCTTACTAAGACAATCACAAATTTAGTTTAAACTTATTCTCGTAGTGCCTAAACCGTAGATTACTCACTAGAATTTTCGTCTCTGATAAATATCATAAGCAAGTAGCTCCAAAAAGATCCTAATATTGAAGCCCTCACACAAAGCCTTTTCCTCTCGATGATTATGTAGTGTGTATCCTATATTTCAGTTCACATGTTAATTCTCATCTCTCGAATCTCGAACTAACACAACAAATATGCATAATTGGTGGCCAATCAATCAAGCATGAATAAACACAATAATATAGAAAGTAAGAGAAGGTCTCAATCAATTAATTAAACCAAAATTCAAATCCAAGTATTTATCTACTCTCTAACCTTAGGATAAAAGAAAATTAGTTACTCATAGACATCATAGACAATATTCAATAAATAACATAAAAACCGTAAGCGAATCCTTAGTTCTTGAGTGTCTCTTCTTCTCTTCTTCCAATCTTCAAAACTCCTCCAAGAAAATAAATTTAAACTAATCTCATCTAAATATGATAAAATATGTATAAAAATAAGAGATGAAAAGGATGTAAAAAATGTCTCTTCTATGCTATAGAGAAGTATATATAGATGGAAAAACTACCACAATTCGTCTACGAAGTAAAATTAAATTAGGAAAAGAGTTTAAGTTGAAAAAGGAAAGAATTTGGGGTAAAACCGCCCTTCCAAGCGGTCGCATGCAGGACCGCATGGCGGACCGCATGCAAAACGCAAAGAAAATTCGAAAACGGGAAGCTCCATGCGGTCACATGCCGGACCGCATGGAATTGTGCCTGCGCGCAATAATTTTCAATCGGCTCGTTCTCCCTCGTTTGAACTCCGATTTTGGATCCGTTTTCGCCTACGAACTCCTATCGACCTTTAATGTCATCTTATCATGCTTAATTTGCACAAGATTAACTCTAATTTTCTGAAAAATCAAACAAAGTACGAACGGGAATCATATTTCACAAATTAATAATACTTAAGCACAAAACTCAATGTAAACATGATTTCTCAATACAAATTGACATCAATTACTCTTATAAAGATGAGAAAATCCATGTTTATCAATCCCCCAAACTTAAAGGGTTGGTTGTCCTCAAACAACGAGAAGAAAAGTATAACAAATATGGATTAAGGCACAATGGTAACTTCAATGACTTCAGAAATTTTTAACAAAACAACAATGATGCGAGAATCCCAATCAAAACAAGTAAAAATCAATAAATCAATCATTATAGCCTCAATAAACTTTTGAGTCCTCACGGCATAGGAAATATTTAAGTAAACTCTCAACTCTCAAGTGTATAATGTGGAAAGTATATACGCTCAAATCAAAACATAACATGTAACCTACCATAAGCTTGCCAATTATCTTACCTTGTCATCGTTCAAGTGTGTGATTCAAATTAAGATAAAAAAGAAATTTATTTTGGTTGTAATGTTGGCTCCTTTAGGTATGAAAATTAGGCTAAGTGACTCAAATTAAACAAAACCCCAACTTTCAAAGATAACACAAGCCTTTCTTCAACTTTTTACAACTTCTACCCTTTTTCACATCATCAACACAACATTCTTTTCTAGCACCATTCTTTTCTAGCACCATTCTTTGTTTCAAAATAGGGATAATAGTCTGTAAAATCCCAACCTTTTCTCAAATTCGGAAATTGTACACGAGTTTTTTTTTTCGCACATATAACCCTAATCGGCCATTTTCTTCTGATTTTGCACCTCCGATCGATTTCCCCCAAATTATAATTGACGTGGCGCCTAGCTGAATCTCGAAAATACACTGTGGACATATCGGCGGCGAAATAAAAACAAAGTCGTTTTAATTAACCCTAAACGACATCGTTTTGTGTCGAAAAAATTTCAGAAAAAAAAGGAAAATAAACCTAATGCCATCTCATTTTTTATCAAAATTAAAACTTAAAAATTAAAAAAAAAGTTTTACTCTCTTACCCAACTCTCTCTCTTTCTCTCGTATATCTCTCTCCCCCAACCCTCATCTCCGACGGCCACCACCTGGTTCGGCGGCGGCGGCAGCTATGTCCACCGCTTACTCATTTCCTCCCTCTTCCTCAAACCATCACCACACCGCCTCTCCCACTCACCCACTCCACCATCTCCGACCGAACATATCGAAATCCAACACGGCCACTTCCTTCTTCGCCCCAAACTTCTTCTCCTCCTCTTCCGCCGCCGCCGCCGCCTGTTCAACGCCTCTCCTCTCCAGCTCCTTTCGTCTATGCCGGCCATCTATTGACAGATTATGCAGAGAATCTCGAGAAATGTGAATTAATTAATTCGATGGAGTTCTTGCTTTTTGATGTAGACAGAGTGTTGAGAGGCTGGGGTACTTGTTGTAGGAGTCGGAGATGGTGGAGGGGCCGAGTGAGAGAGGGGTGAGAGGAGAGGCGGCGCTGGTGGTCATTGAGAGGGAGAGAGGGATAGAGAGAGAAGGAGAGATTGTTTGTTGGAACTGTGCGGCTGTCCGGTCAGCGAGCTCGACTCGGACGAGTGGACAAAGAGATTGAAGGGAGTCGCTGCTGCAGATGGTCGGGGGGAGAAGATGATGAACTAGGTGTTTGCTTGCTTTAAGTGCAAGTAGAGAAGTAGGGAAGAGCGAAGGTGACGGAGACGGCGGTGAGTAAAGGAGGCGATGATGGCTGAAGTCGGATGCAATTTCAAGGAGGTGGAAGAGAGTCGGCGGCGATGGCGGAGAAAATAAAGAAAGGGGGATGCAATTTTCTAGAATTTTATTTTTTTTATGTTTTTATAAAATAAGTTGGATATGATGTGATTTTTATTTTTATTTTTCAAGTTTAATTTTATCAAAACGATGTTGTTTTGGGTATTCCGGCATCCAAATGTCATTTCCGGCCTCCATGTAGGATTTAATTTGGGGAAAACCGGTGATCGGGAGCAAAATCAGAAGAAAATGGCCGGTTAGGGTTATCTGTGTGAAAAAAAAGCTCGTGTACAATTCCCGAATTTGAAAAAAGGTTGGAGTTTTACAGACTATTATCCCTTCAAAAAAACACCCTTTTATGCTCTTATTTTACTCTCTCTCTCTCTCTCTCTCTCTCTCTCTCTCTCTCTCTCTCTCTCTCTCTCTCTCTCTTTTCTTTTCAAACAATCACTTTTCTATTCTTGAGCTTATAAGGGCTAAAAAATCAAACTTTCAACTCAAGGTGCTCTTTCAATTCAACTCAACCAATTTTCCACAAGATTCTAATAGGAAAAACTACCCCATTTACCTCTTAGGTTTATCAAAGAAAGGACTCAAAAGCTTAAAGTGGCAAACTATGATAAAATTAACAATTTGGACAAAAAAGAGGAAAAAAGTGGCTAACAAGGATCTTAAATCATCAGCTAATTCTTAGCACACTAACGCAACCTGGAAGAAGATTAATGACAAGTTCTAGAGATTTTAACATGCATGTTTGACAAACTATACAAGAATAAAATAGACTATGAAAATATAATAGTCAAGTCTCAAATCTCACATAGGTTATTTTTAAGTTAAAGAGGCCAAAACAATCAATCTATCAATTCATGCTCAATCCATCACGAAAAACTCACAATCGTCAATTTTCAATTCAACCAAAATTCTCAATTTCATCACAAGCCAAGCCACACAAATCACCGTAATCATGCTTATTTCAAAACAACTTTAAGCACTTTAAAAACGAGGCAACTCAAGACTTCATCAAAATTAAAAAAAAAAAGCTAAAACAAATAAAACTAAAAATAAAAAACTACCTAGAAAGCAATGTAAAGATAGTTACAACCCCTATCTTTTTCCCCCAAATTTATTCAACGGTTAGGAAGAATAAGTTTGAAAGTAGAAGATGAGGTTGATTGAAACAAACTCACCAAATCATTGGTGGAGGCGTAGGTGGTGGCCACTTTTCATCAAATTTAAGTATTCCATTAGTTGCATCCCAATGATATGGTGGCATCACATCCTTGATGAAATCGAAATCATCATAAACCTGTGCATGATCTAAAATACTACCAAACTCAAACAATTCCACATTAGAAAATCCAGTCATAAAATCAAAAGAGGGAGTTAAATAAAAGTGGAAGAAGCAAGCTTCGAAATATCACCCATGTTGGGGTAAGGATCGATCGTATTTAAGACTTTACATTCTATTCATCCTCATGGAATTGTAGAGGTTGGTGGATGGAAAAAATTTGACTCTTTGACTCTAATCTTGACGAAATTTGAAGACTTGATCATCCATGCACTCCTCTTGTTCTTCATCAACAACTTTGAGGAAGTGGAAGAGGAGTGGGAGAAGAAGAACAAGGAGGAAGCAATATAGAATATGAAATTTCACTATCCTTTCCTATTTCAATTTCTTGTTCTTCATCAACAGCTTGAGGCTCTTTACTTGAAATTGGTGGCTCTTCATACCCAAATTCACTTTCAATTTTTTAGAGCATTGCATCAACCTGTTTTATTAAGGAATATATTCCACTCAACACATCATATTTTTGGGTTAGTAGTGGATTGTCAAATCTTCTCTCTTGTTTATGGAGATATGCAATTTCCTCTAACACTTTGTCTTTCATAACCTCACAATGCCACCTAAGTTCCATGCATTGTTCCCATTGAGAAGCCATGATAACACCTCATTGCAAAAAAAAAAAAATTAAAATAACAATAGAACAAGAAAACTAAACAATACATATGTCTAAACTAGTATCAAACAACCTAATTGTAATATCACTAGAAATAAAAATAATCCCTGGCAACGACGCCAAAAATTTGTTCGCTAATTTCTTTCACACTGCAAGTGCATGGGTGTAATTGAGCACAGGAAAGCAAGGTCTTATTGCCATTGGAATTGTATTAATTCTAGCAAGGACTACTTTCAATCATTTTTCTTCTATTTAAACTTCCGAGATTTAATGATTTAATTAAACTAATGCTGCAAATAATTAAATAAAAATAACAAAAGAAAAAACTAAAGTAAGGAAAAGTAATTTGGATTAGAATAAGAGAAAGGTTATTTCAAGGCTTCGATTTCAATGAACATTTGAATTGAAATTCAATTCAATCAATCAATTAGTTTGTCAGACTTGACTCTTACTAAGACAATCACAAATTTAGCTTAAACCTACTCTCGTAGTGTCTAAATCGTGGATTACTCACTAGGATTTTCGTCGCTGATAAACATCATAAGCAGTAACTCTAAAAAGATCATAAGATTAAAGCCCTCACACAAAGTCTTTTCCTCTCAGTGATTATGTAGTGTGCGTCCTATATTTTAGTTCACATGTTAATCCTCATCTCTCGGATCTCAAACTAACACAACAAATATGCATAATCGGTGACCAATCAATCAAGCATGAATAAGCACAAGAATATAGAAAGCAAGAGAAGGTCCAGATCAATTAATTAAACCAAAATTCAAATCCAAATATTCATCTACTCTCTAACCTTAGGATAAAAGAAAATTAGTTAATCATAGACATCATAGATAATATTCAATAAATAACATAAAAACCGTAAGCGAATCCTTTGTTCTTGAGTGTCTCTTCTTCTCTTCTTCCAATCTTCAAAACTCCTCCAGGAAAATAAATTTAAACTAACCTCATCTAAATATGATAAAAGATGTGTAAAAATAAGAGATGAAAAGGATGTAAAAAATGTGTCTTCTATGCTATAGAGAAGTATATATAGATGGAAAAACTACCACAATTCGTCTACGAAGTAAAATTAAATTAGGAAAAGAGTTTAAGTTGAAAAAGGAAAGAATTTGGTGTAAAACCGCCCTTCCATACGGTCGCATGGCGGACTGCATGCAAAACACGAAGAAAATTCGTAAACGGGAAGCTCCATGCGGTTGTCCATGCGGCCGCTTTTCGGACCGTATGGAACTGTGCCCACTACAAAAAAACAGTCATTTACTGACAAAATTACTGACGGAAACCAATTCCGTCAGTAATTACTGACGGAAAAAAGGCGGGTCGGATTTTTAAAGATTACTGACGAATTACTGACGGAAAATCAAAATCCCTCAGTAATTACTGACGAAAATTAAATTCCCGTTCCCTCATAAATTCTGACGGAAATTTGTTTCCCTCAGTAATTACTGAGGGATTTTGATTTTCCGTCAGTATTTACTGAGGGAAACAAATTTCCGTCAGTAATTACTGAGGGAAACAAATTTCCATCAGTAATTACTGAGGGAAATAAAATTCCGTCAGTAATTATTGAGGGATTTTAATTTCCGTCAGTAATTGCTGAGGGATTTTAGTTTCCGTCAGTAATTTGGCTTGATGTGTTTTCTTTAACGATGCATGTTATCATAACTACGTTAAAGAGTTTCGAGGGTTTATGGTCTGAAAACTCAATTTTTTTTATTATGACGACACGTGTATAGTATAACATGAGAATCGATCAATTAATATAAAATTAGATCGATCGATCAATCACCCAATTTAATCGATCGATCTAATTGTTACTTGATCGATGGATGGTCAATTATCGAATAGTTAGTTTATAACTTTTGTGAGAATAGAAGAAAATAAAGTCAAATGTTGACTAATCAATTGTCCCGATTCATAAATTTATGAAGAATGATGTACTCCCTAGCTCCGACCCACTGATCATCAATAAGGAATATAAATTTTAATCCTTCAAATAAAATCCTTCAAAATTGATAAGACCTACCCAATTTCTATTTTTTTTACCCTTATTCTTAATCTTCGTGACGAACAGTAACATAACAATATCAATGGATCGGAGGGAGTTGATTAAGTTATATTACCAACGACGTCGTCATCGTCGATCTATGAGGAGCTAGAGACATGCAAATATAATATCGATCGACTAAGAGATGAATTATATATCTTGAGTCAATGTACGCTTGTATTTGAATGATGATGATGTTAATGTAACCAACGTTCATTTTGAGTCGAGTAAAATCAAGAGATTGAGTGATATATATAAATATATATATATATCATTATGATCAGTAGTATTAATCTAGTATTAATCTATATAAGAGACTCGACAATTTTGGATTAATTTTTTTAAATTTTCAATTTATCAACGTTCATTGTATCGAAGAAAAATGAAGAGATCAAGTTAAATGTTGACTACTCGACACAACTATAAGCTAGAATTTTTTTTTAATTTTGGACATTACTGACGGAATTTCCCTCAGTAATTACTGAGGGAACTGAGGGAAATTCCGTCAGTAAATTCCCTTAGTAATTTTCAAGGCATACATACGTATTCCCCCCATTTCTCTCCTTCTTTACCCTAACTCTCTTCCTTACACTTTTCACTCTCACTGTTGTGGTCCACCGCGACGCCGCCCATCTCCGCCGCCATCGCGCCTCTCCCTCCCCGGTAAGTCCCATGTTCTCTCTTTCTCTTTTTCTCTCTCTTTCTCCTTTCTTTCTCTCACCATTTTCTCCTCCAAATTTCTGCAGTCCGCCGCCCATCTCCGCCGCCACCGCCTCCGTCATGGAACATGAAGCTTTGGGTCCAGCTAGCTCAGTGGGGGCACCTCTACTCGGAGCACGGGCTCGACGTCTGTTGTGATAGAATTAATGTTTCAAACCCGCATCGGAACATTGGAGGAGTAGCTTACTGAAGAAAGGGAGACACGTGCACGCCTCGAGCAGCAGGCCGAGGAGGAGCGACATGCACGTGTACGACTCGAGTCACAGGCCGAGGAAGAGCGACTGGCACGTGAATGACTCGAGTCACAGTTTGCGGAGTTCCGAGAGATGTTCGCATCAGGCCAGTTTCGTCCTCGTCTCCCTCCACCTACATGATTTACTTGTTGGTTTTTTGTTGAACTTGATTCAGACTATTTAGTATTTAGGATTTTCGAATGTTGAAATTATTTGTGTTGGAACTTGACGATATTGTACTTGTTTTTTGTTGGTTCTTTGTTAAACTTAATGTTGTTAAATGAGATGTGATATTTATGTTTATATGTATTGGTCTTGATGTCGTATTTACTTGTTTTAGTGTCGATTTGGTATATTGTTACTGATATTTGAGTCGAGACATGGCACAAAAAAAATAAATAAAATAAAAATAAATAAAATTTTAATATTATAAATTACTGACGGAAATTATCCGTCAATAAAATTAATTTAATTCTGGAACAATTTACTGAGGAAAATTCCGTCAGTAATTACTGACGGAATTTCCCTCAGTAATCCGTCAGTAACCGTTTCCGCCAGTAATCACTGACGAAACATTCCGTCAGAGCTAAAATCTGAGGATTTTGTCCGGTTTAATTTTCTGGCGGAATTTCCGTCAGTAAATTACTGACGGAGAATTCCCGTCAGTAATTTGTTTATTGACTCCCGTTTTTCTGATAGCCGAGTTCGTCAGTAATTCCGTCAGTAATGTGATTTTCTAACGGAATTTAGGGATTTACTGACGGAAATTTCCGTCAATAATTTGCTGTTTTTTTGTAGTGGCCTGCTCGCAACAATTTTCAATCGGCTCATTCTCCCTTGTTTTAACTCCAATTTTGGATCCATTTTCGTCTACGAACTCCAATTTACCTATACTTTCATCCTATCCTACTCAATTTGTACAAGATTTACTCTAATTTTCTAAAAATTCAAACAAAGTACGAATGAGCATCATATTTCACAAATTAACAATACTTAAGCATAAAACTCAATGCAAACATGATTTCTCAATACAAATTGACATCAAGTGCTCTTATAAAGATGAGAAGATCCATTTTTATCAGCTCATCTTCAATTATCATGTTGAACAAAATAATGCACGTGAACATGATATCTCGGAGATGCCTCGTATACCAGTACCGAGCCGGATTTCGAATTAGTCCCCATCGGGCTTGGAGAACTCCAAAAGCCCGCTCTATATCCTTTCTCACCACTTCATGCATCATCTCGAACCTCGCCGTCTTCGGGTCAGTTTCAACCTTAGGAGCCTTGATGAGTGTTGGCCAACAAGGATAGATCCCGTCGGTTAAATAGTACCCCTTGTCGTACTATCGATCCATGAAGGTGAAGTTGCACTCCGGAGCCTTATCCTTAAGTACGTCGGCGAACAAGGGAGATTGGTTGAGGACGTTGATGTCGTTGTTGGAGCCGGCACACCCAAAAAAGGCATGCCACATCCACAATCAAAATTAAGGTTGGCTCGCCCTGATCGCCGCGCATGTAGGCAGCCGCCCACCTTTTTGGGCAATTTTTCCATGTTCAGTGCATACAATCCAGGCTCTCAAGCATCCCCGAAAACCCGTTCCGCTCCTCATCCATCTGCAGCACGCGAGCGGTGTTGGCAGTGTTCGGCTTCCTCAAGTATCTTTCGCCGAAGTGTTTGATGACAGCTTTGCAAAATTTTCTGAGGCAAACAAGGCCTGTGCTATCTCCAATCTTCAGGTACTCGTCGAAGATATCTGCAGCACCACCGGTGACTAGTTGTCGCACCGCCTTGGTGCATTTTTGCATCAACGTCAGCCCCCATCGTTCCAGTGCATCTTGTCGATGCTTGATGAAGCGGAAGTTGTCCTCCAATGTCTTGCAAATGAGCAAAAAAAGATGCTTATGCATCCGAAAACAGCGTCAGAAAAAGTGCTCGCCATAAGTGGGGTTGTCGGCGAAGAAATCAGCGTGTAGGAGCTCACATGTCTCTTCACGATCCCGGTAGACGAACGAACTCATCCTTTTCTTCTTCTTCTGCTCCTCTACGGGCGCACATATGGCTCGTTGCACATTCGACATCATCTTGAAGATATCATCTCGGTGCTGTGAGATTCATATTCCACGGAAGAAATTGAAGTTGACGATGAAGAAGACATTTTTGAAATATAAATTTGAGAGAAAATGAGAAATGATTTTGTGTGGGATGAAATGAGTGAAGAAATGGGTATTTATAGTGTAAAATTAGAATATTAAAAAAAAGGAAAATCGGCTAAAATAGTCGTTGGCTACAACGTTCAATTTTTTTTAACGTTAGGCGCGTGTTTTACACGTGCCTCCAATTTTTTTTCTCTGAGGGGCGTGTGCGCTTCACGCGCTGGCTCAAGCCGGTCTCGTGAGTTCGATTTGGTCTCAAGCCTTTCCCTCCAGCAATGCACCCATCTCGTGCTGCGGTCCGTCTCTGACAAACATGGATTTTTCACATTGTTTAGAGTGTATTTGATGTCATTTGATAGTTGAAATTATGTTTGTGTAAGCCTTTTCAATACTTAAACTTTGTTTTGTCGTATTTTATGCTTGTTTGTTAGTTTTTAAATAATCCAAAAAAATGAAGGTTGAATTAGATGAAATGGAGCTTGGAATAAGATAAATGAGCTCGATACGAAGCCGTGGGAAGAAACAGAGGTCAATTCGGAGTTCGGATAAGGAAGAAACGAGCAAAATAGAAAAAGAAAATGAATGAAAAAGTCGACCCGAGTGAAGACCCCAAGTCGTCGAAAATGAAGGCCAAAACCCCGACTGTTCACCCCGACTCACCCCGACTGGGGGCGTCTAAGGTTTGGCTCCAACATACTGCCAAGATCGGCGACTTGGAGCCCCTGAATCATCCTGAATCGCTGATTTATTCTCTAGAACCACCGATCCACGCCACGAGTCGCCGACCCGGTCTCCGAACCCGTTTCTTTCGCTCCAAATCTAGCTTCTATCCTAGAATTTTAAACCCGAGCTATAAATACCCCTTTATTTCATTGATGTATGATGGATCTTTTGTCTAACACTACATTGGGCCACTTGAAACATCTTGGATGAATCCTAGCTCTCATTTTACTTGTATTTTGAGAGATTTGAAGATTTATTGAAGATTTCTCCTTTGGAGTCAAGAGTAGTATCATTTATTTTTATGTTTTCCTTTATTACTTGTTTTGGTTTTGCTATTATGAGTAGCTAAATCTTTTAATTGATTTTAGGGGTGGTTGAAGCTCATAAATGATGATGGTTTTACACTTTTGATCTTATTTTACCTTTCACTACATGATTGTGAACCTTGGTCCTTAATTTTCATGCTTGAATAGTAGGCTACTTTTCTATGCATGCCTAGTGTTCGTAAAAACTCCTAACCGATTTTTATGTTCATAGAATTCAAAGATTTTCAATATGCAAGCAATTGAGACCTAATGGAGATATTTGCAAGCATAGGAACCTTTAATCTTCATGCTCTTTTTGGAGTTAATTGATTGCCTCGAGTCCTAACCGGAGAGAGTCTTTCATTAATCTACTTTTGCATTCTCATCGAGAGGTAGAATGTAATTGCTTGTGTGATTGTTCCTCATGTTTTGAATTAAAAATTGGTTGAATAGATTAATAGAATAAGACCGTCATTATTGTCGAGTGGATACGTTCCCTAGAATCAACCCCTTTGATCCTTTGATATTTGCATATTTCTCTTGTTTATTATTTGCTTTCTTGTTTTAATTGTCAATTATTTTCTTTCTAGTAATCACCTCAATTTACGATTTAGTCTAAATAGAGTTGAACAACATAGTAATAGTAATTATTAGAGTTAAAAATTAGTTTCCGTGGATACAACCTTATTTGCCACTATCTATACACACACTGTATACTTACGGATTATTTGTGCTAAACTAAAAGGCGAACGGTCTCCAGCCTCCTTCGAGACCCGGTTGCACACAGCCTAAGAGCTATATGTATCTTGCAAACACCATATTATAGATCTTGACATATCAATACAAAATATTGCGTAAAAATATTTATTGGTAATGCGGAAGAAAATACCGAGCAAAACAAAAATCCACTGAAATTCTAGCGACTTTGGAGGCCAAAATGAACTAAAAAAAACCATGTAGTTCAATCAGTAAATTAAAAACAGAAAAAGGGTAAAAAAAAAAAAAAACTACAACATTACCCTATCTAATTCATAAGTGCAAAAGTTGCATACAATTTTGATAGAAATGTTTGACTAAAATTATACTATTTCTCATTGACATCACATTTGTTTTTATGAGAGTATCAAAATTTTAAAATATTTTGATATAAGGGCTGTGGTGAAGTTGCTCTTATTTTTTTTATTTTTTTTACGTTGTAATTAAATACTTAATTCAATTTTATTGGAAATAAATTAATTTGAATTGGGATTAATTAATTTCAATTGGGAATTAATAAACCTTGATTGACTATTAATTAGTCCTCCATATGAATAAATCCGAACTGAAGATAAATAAACTTTCATCGAAATTAATAAACCATAATTACATCTTAATCACTCCTAATTACCTTAACTATCCTTACTTTCTCTCTTTCCCCCTAATTCCCTTAAAATACTCTAATTATATAGTCCATCCTACCGCAGGGTTGGTTACCCAAGTTTTTGTCTTGAAACTGAAATCTTATTTGACTATGATTGGGTCTATTGGATTAAGTTTCCCATGAATAATTTGTTACTTATCTAAGGTAACTGTTATCGATGACCGAAATATAATACCGAGAGCCATATACATCAATTACTCAAATCTGAATATTTCAAAAAAAGTTTATCAAATCTTAAGAAAAAATCACAATCGGCTGACATTCCGGCAAAATATCCTCTTCTCTTTCATCTTGACGTAGAAAATAACTGTAGTTTGGTCTCTTGTTTTCCCTTTTCCATCATTTTTCAGCACCCCAAAACCCCCCATTAAATCTCTGTTCAATTGTTCATATTTATTTAAAGTTTCAGCAATAATCCTTCTTGAAGAGCAGGTAAACAATAGCGTAGTTGCAAAAATATTTAGGGCTCTTTTTTTTTTTTTTTTGCTTCCTTAATCTAATTTGGATTCTTTTAATAGTTCATGCAAGTAGAATTCGTGCGAACTGGTTTTATACTTTTATTTTTCTAAATTCGAATTTCTTTATGATCATCGTTCCTCACAATTTGATAGCTCCTTTTCGTTTTTCTTTTCTCAGAATTTTATTTCGATGATTAATATCGCAACTCTAGTACATGAAAAACAGTCGTATTTTTTTCCTTATAGCCCATCGTAATATTTCTGTAATGGTCACATTACCCCTCGATTATATATATATGTAATGGTCTAATTCTGCTCTGCTGCTTCTTATTGTTACTTTAATTTTAAGCAATAATAGTTGTTTCTGAATTTTAGAATAATGTTTCTCACTTACTAGTCCAGCCCTTTGATTTTAGTTATTAGTTTTAAAATACGCCTCTATAATATTATGATTGATGGTTAATGTACTGTGTGGGCTGAAGGTGTAAAATCTTTATGCAGAGAGGTGGGCTGCATCATGGGTGGCTTTTGTAGTTGTTTTCATGTTCCTGATGATGATTCGACGTCGGTCCATTGTACTTGTGCTAGATGCATATTTCAAAAGTTGAAGTACACTAATGTATGTTTAAACCTATTATTTTAGCGGATCAATTGCTCAAGTTTTGAAAGAAAAAGGGTGTGTTTATTGTTGTATAACTGTTGAAACTGAGCTAAATTTTGACTGTGTTAAGCTTGAGTTGAGTTGTACCAGAGCATTCTTATCCAACTCAAATATGCCAATATGATGAAATAATGATCTATAGTAATATTGATTCTTGTATGATATAGCACATTACACCTTTTCCTTACTCGAAAGATATTTTGGGAGGTTTCTTATCTGCATGATTTGTATCAGCAGTTTAGTTGAGTTGTTTTTGTTGTGGTTTGATCACAATTTTCTCATGTAGTATATATGACATGTGTTGCAAATTTGATGCAGCATGAGAATCAATTTACACAACAAACACAAAGCAACAACGTCCCTCCACCCGGTCAGCAGGTGTTGAGCAATGCAACGGCTGCTAGTAGGGCTCGTGGCCCTTTGCAGGTTCAGTCCGAGCCAGTGGGACAGAGTGATGTTATTGTAGGCACAATAGCCTTGCAAGGAGTTCGACTAGTTGTGTGTCCCGATCCAGTGGGACCTCTTCAACTGGAGAGGCCTAAATCCTCTGCAAAAGATGGATCCAGACACTCGTATGATCATGAGGACGAGTGCCCAACATGTCTTGAAGGTATAGTAGTATAGTCCTCTGTGTCGGCTTAATTATCCCTTTATATTCATTCATAGGTTGTGGTTGGCCAAGTTTTCTGAGATGGATGGCACCTTCCACAATCCAACTGTTACAATAATCACTTGATATTATCTTGCTCCTTTCATTAAACTTGTATTTTTTTTTTTTTTTTTTTTTTTTGCAGAATATACCCCTGAAAATCCCAAGAAAGTGACAAAGTGTTCTCATCATTATCACCTCAGTTGTATCTATGAGTGGATGGAGAGAAATGAAAATTGTGCAGTTTGTGGGAAGGTATTTTTTCTTTTGCCAATCCATCTAGATATTATTGGTATTTTACTTATAGTTATCAGAAATAGCAAACTGCTCAAGTGAGAAATATTGTACTACCATAAATAGATTATTTGAAACAAATTAGACTTTTTGTGTCTATAATAAAGATTTATTGGTATCTCATATCAAAACCATCAATGCCAAATATATTGGATTCAGATGGCTTCAGAGTATTACATCAACTAGGATAAGGATGTTTACAGATACATCACTACTGTGAAATTAGTGAACTTATGCCTTAATTGTACACTTATCGCTTACTGATTTCCCCCTGTGTTTCTCTGTAGTTGATGCAATTCGACGAGTGAAGAAGCTGAACACGGATGAGATTCGAAGACGTGGAAATACGACATGGTAGGCTCATGTTCACGATTACTTGTCTCCTCATACGTTCCTCATATTTTTTACTAACAAATTTTGTTAAAGTATATAGCCTTCTTAATCTCATCACTAGATGGTTATTTTAATTACTGATGTTGTTCCTTCACACACATTTACAGGATTTTAATTCACTTGTAACTTTCAGTATATACGGATCAAGAATGGAACCTGCAAAAAAATAGCATAATTGAACACAGTCATACATATACATGGATAGCTGAATTACACACACTTAAATGTTATATTCAAGAATCCAATGAGTTATTCTCTGTTTACGGTCAAGCAGCCGAAGCTATGCCGACACACGCATATACACACACATGAATAACTCATGGTATATACTTCAAATGTAAGAAGAATATTAATTAATAGCAAATACAACATCTTATTCTCACACAGATTAATTAATACTCGATCTAATTTCCCTTGAACAAGTCTCGAGTGCGGATTTCATGCAGCAAAGCATCCCAAGTGACAAGAGTAGAGTGAATCAAGAGTGAGGTCGAGCTCGTTACTTCGAGCTTCCGATTCTTCGTCATACGTGCCACCTCTACATATATGATCAACCATAAAAACATATGAGGGGAGGATGGTTTCAACGGTCATTTCACAAGATTGTATGATTGTTAATGTTTGAGAAAGTTACCCAATGTTTAAGCAAGGAATTTGGGATGTCATGAGGTATTGAGATTGTGGCGGGCCTGGTGGTGGCAGCGGCGGAAGCGCGGAGGTGTTATTACTGGGGTTTTGCGCCTCCCACAGTGGCTGCTGTCCGATTTCCTTTTCCTTCTCTTTGATCTATATATCATATAATAGCCACACTTGTGAGTAGAGAGAGAGAGAGAGAGAGAGAGAGAGAGAGAGAGAGAGAGAGAGAGAGAGAGAGAGAGAGAGAACCTTCTTTGCCAGCATGCTATTTTGCTCCTGTATAGCCTTCTCCTGCAAAATTATTATAGAAGCAGCAGAAGAATGAGTTGAGATTATGCATTAAAGAACATTAGAAAAAGAGTAATACTTAAAAAAACTTCTTTTTTCTGAGGAATAAATAATCTTATTTTGGAATTTTTCTGACATGCATGTTAAACCATTTAGTTATTATTTAATAAGTTCAAAACTTGAACACTCCAAAAAGTATTTTTAACATATAGTAGTAGGCTCTAAGTCAAATGTTACAGATTGTAATTACTTATGATCTTTCATTAAGGAAGTCCTATCAAACACTTAACACCTTCTTAGAGATATTCAAAAGTAAATTAAAAATGAGAATATATATGGAGAGAGAATCATATAGGTACTCCTTTTTAGGTAGGAACTAGGAACTAATTTGGACTATTGATTTTTTTTAAATCTACGGTCCAGATTAATTGATGCATTACATTACTGTTGTTGTGCATTAAAAGTGTGCTAAATAATTTGTGCATTAAGTTAGCGCAATTTGTGCATTAACATGTTTGTGCATTAACTTAATGTATTTTGTACATCCCGTAAGTGATATTTATGCTGGTTCCTACATAGTCATACAAAGATGAGTTCCTACCAGATCCACACCCTATATATAAGCATGATACTAAATTTTATATCAATAATTCTATTTGGACATACTATGTCTGGACATACGTGCTTCAAATTATAAAAAAAAATTATCCGATTACTTTCAAAATTTCTTTCCTACTGAAATCCCCTTCCAAAATATAAATCTCATGCACACCCACTCCCAAATTTTACTCTCATCCATACTCAAATCCTAAACTTGTGATTTAACTTGGGATGAAACTTTATAATTAAAATTTAAAAAGTGTATGTTTTTTAATAATCAAACTATCGAAACTATGAAATTAAATATTATTAGTTAAAAATTCCGTCAATTCCCTATTTTTACCATCGTATGTCTAGACATAGTGTACCCAAATAACACTACCCATTTTATATATATAATTAGATTTTTTTATAAACAATTATTTATGTTACATTTTACTATTGCATGATCTAGTGTTTTCATTTTTAACTAATACACAGGCCTGTATTGATGATAACATAGATATATACATAAAAGTGTATTAATGAAATGAAATATGAGATGTAATGTGAAAGTGTAATAGAGAAACGGAGATGGAACCTTCCGCTGCAACTCCGAGATTGAATCAAACAGGAGCTGATTCTGTAGATAATGGGATTCATTAGAAATTGATCACACAATGTTTCCAATAAGTTGGAATTAAATAGCAAAATTAGGCAGATATATGTGAATAATACATACTTTTCTTGATCGGATGCTCTTAAGAGCAGTGTCAAGTTGTTGCTCCAAGTTCTGCAGATCTTTCACGCTCATCGTATCAAGATCTTCGCCCATGTAGTGACTGACAGAATATTTAATTTGTAATAAAAAAACACAGCAAATTAATCTCCTATGTGTGTGCATGTGTGTGTGTGTCTCTCTCTTTATTATATAAACAAGTACTTACCTATGATTTCTTTGCAAGAGCTCAATTCTGGCCTTGAGTTTGCTGTGTTCAAGGTTCCAATTAACCTGCAAATCTCACATAAAATTATGGCCAACCTTTTAAGTTCATATAGATAAGGTTAAAACGTTATACTAATATAGAAAGAGTTATTTGTTAACAAAAATTGATTTACCTCTTATATCTGTATTATACAATCAAATAAGGAGAATAGAATAATATGATGTATTATAATTCATTACAAATTAATTAAATAAATTTTGATATGCTATAATCTAGGTTTTAATTATTTCGATATTGGATAAAAATCATTTTGTACCTAAAGATCTTCAACATCGAAATAAAATCTAATAATTCATGATATATATATATATATATATATATATATATATATATATATTAGGGAGATGATTATATAAATAGGAACACATCAGATATGAACAATTTTAGAACTTTTTAATATATATATAAGTTATTGGGTTTGTGAGTTAAAATGAATTAGATGTTTGTGTATTACATATTAAGTTACATAAATTTGTACATTATACGATGTAATAAAAATACATAGTTCTTACGTTTCTATACAAAGATGTGTTCTCACCATATCCTAACCATAACCATTTACTTTCTTCGTCCATGAAATAAGTTACTAGGATGAATAGACGAGTTTTAAATAAATTGGAAGGCTGATAAATGTCTAGCTAATTAGAGTTGGACTTGGAAGTTTATAAACATCTTAATTAAATTGTTTTAATGTTCAAGTATCAAATTACTAGCTTTGTACAATAATTTCTTATTCACCAAAAATAAAATTAGACAAATATAATGCACAAAATTTATCTGCTTGAAAATGGTTTCTTAACACACTCATTAATGCTAATTTCCAACAATTAGGGCCTGAAAAATAGTAAAAAATATGAAAAAAGAGTAAGAACTTACTGGGGACTCAGGCTCATTACAAATTAACTGTCTTTCTGCGAACGAGTATCTTTCATACTTCTCCAAAATCCTGTCCATGCTGTTTCATTTCAAATTTAAAAAATTAAAATCAATAATATAATTAATATAAGCACATAAAATCTTTGCAGTACAAGCAAAGCAAAGATGAAAATGAAGACACACAAGAAAAGGTACAAGTTCCGAAAATTGAGGCCAAAAAGGAAAAAAAGAACATTGATTTTGGAGCCCCTAAAACTATTTTCCCATATGATGGAAAAACAGAATTCTGAACCCTGAAGCATACGGAAGTTCCTAAATATGGTTAACATAGTTTAATTTCAGCTATTATTCCGATTAATTACTGTGTTATCTACATCATTTTTTATAATTTATCATATTCAAAGTACTCTAGTATTCGTACAGTTGTATCTGACGTGTATGTATTGAGAACTAATTTAAAAAAAAAATTCAACTTCATTTAACTGCTCTAAGAACATATACCTAACTAGCTTTTCTTGAGGAAATGTTCAAGTATATTCTTCAGAATTGATCTTGACAATGGAAAAAAGAATAAACCATGAAACATAATAATGGCCCAACATATTTTTATTTATTGTCGTAGTATGAGAAGCATCGTTGAGCTCAATAAATTGAAACAATAATAAAATACTATCAGAATAGATTAGATATGATACGATCTCTTTGACTATCCATGACATAAAAATATTTATTGATGTGTGTGAAGTCATACCTATATATACATCAAATAAATTTCACCACTATTAATATATGTCACGTGTATTTGATGACATAATCAACATGCAAACAATTAAGTAAAACATGATCATAATATAATGTTTTCAAAAAAAAAAACATCACAATATTAGTATATGAAAAACAGAAATATAGCTAAGACTGAAAATATAATAGACTGACATAATTATTACATATGTATGGCCCTCTTTCTTTCTCCCTCTCTAGAAAATACCACCTACTTACATTACTTCTAGCTACCTGGTGTTCTGCAGAGAATAGCTATCCAATAATTTATAATTGAGCTATCATAATCAAAATAGATAGGAAAACAACAATTATAATTTCCAACAAAAGAAACTGTCCTTTTTCAAGGAATTAATCTTGCAATGTTAGTATTTCCAAAGTTATTAACCAAACTACAAAAAACAGCATTTCTTCTTTCGTTACTAGGCTTTGAGATTTTCATTTCCTAGAATCTACACACCCCAGCGAAAAATATAAATATATATACATAGAATCAGAAACAAAGCAAAAGGGTGCAGAAATGTCAGAAATGACAACTTTAATAGAATTAAGCAATGCACATACTTGCATACAAAATCTAGAGAATCCGCATATCAAAACCTAAAGTCTACACGTGTTAGAATGCCATATTTCGTCTGTCAGCATGAATCCAAGGCTAAATATTATATCCATTTTTCAATCTACCCAAAAAACTGCAGATCCATATAGTGCTTTGCTTAACCCTATATACATGTAATTAAATTTCTCTTGGAATGTTGATCTAGTACAAATCCAAGACTTTCTTTTAATAAAAATATAAATCAAGAACTTAATCACCACAAAATGGAGAAAAGGGAAATTAATCTACAAAACTACAAAAAAAAAAACAAAAATAGAGACCTAGAAATTCCTTTCTGGCTGGGAAAGATGAACTAAACCTAAACTTTGCTCAATCTGGTACACGATTCTCACACGAATCTAATTGAAAACAAAAATCAAGATCCAAACTTTAATAAACAGAGATCAGCTGAAGACCCTAGAGAATAAAATAAGATATCACAAGAGAAAACCCTACTTTTATAAAATGAAAAACCCAGATTCAAGAAAACAACAGATCTCACGTCAAAGCAATGAAATCGTACAAAAAATTTAAAAAAAAATGAAAAAAAAAGTGTAATTTACCAAGAATCAGTGGAATACTCAAAGAGCTTCCCCTTGTGAGAGAAAACAATGAGAGCGACCTCGGCATCGCACAGCACAGAGATCTCATGAGCCTTCTTCAGCAAACCACCCCTCCTCTTTGAGAAAGTCACCTGCCTGTTGATCTTGTTCTCTATCCTCTTCAGTTGTACCTTCCCTCTACCCATTCTTCCTTTCTCTCTCTAGATTAAATTTCTCTCTTTTGCTTCTTGGTCCCAAGACCCAAAAATGGAAACCCTGAGAGAGCAGGATATTATAAATTCACCCACACAGAAGGAGAAAGTGATTTAATTTGGAGTTTTAGTCATTTCTCTCTTGGTAAAAGAAGGTGAGGTGGAGAGATGCGGAGGGTTTATCTTATTACAGTTTATGTTTCTTTCTCTTTTTCTTTTTTTCCCCGATTTTTATTGCGATGGGTTTCTTTTTGGTGAAAAAAATGGTGGCGTTGGTGATGTATAAGGGGCAAATTTAACATGCTGTCTGATAAAGCGACTACAGTAGTGGAATGGTGGGATGTGAAACATGAAACCGCCATAGTCAAGGAATAGAGAAACCAGGCGGTTTTTTAAGGATTTGCTGTCAACCTCTCATTGGCTGGAGCTCTTTGTCCGCTGGTTCATGTCACTGCCCTTCTTACACTTCCTTAATGAAGGCTTTGTCCGTACGACAACGACAGCCTAGAAAGATGTACGGCCAATCTACCCTTCTGTGTGTATTTACTGTTCAAGGGCTGATGATTCCCTGTCCTTTTTACTGTTAGCGGCGCACACACCCCTCCCCCCCCCCCCCCGTTTTTTTTTTTATTATTTTTTAAAAATCTTTTTCTTTTTAATTAATTGGCCCTCGGATAAAGTCACGACTACCACTATTTCATTAGCTATTTATATAGTATGATTTTGCTATGGGTAAATCTGGTAGTATTGAAACAGTAAGCAGGCTTTACTGCTCCAGTTTTTGTTACGTAAAGAATCAATTTCAAATGCCAAGTCGAACTTCACAAAAATTGAATAAACAAAATACCGTGACTTATATATATACTTCCTCCGCTCGCGAATAAGAACCCTACTTATTCACTTTCAAATGTTCGCGAATAAGAGTTCTATTCTACTTTTTGGACACCACTACCCTTTTTATTCTCTTAATATTACTATCCCTTGCCATTGATGGACCCATCCCATTTCAATTAATCCAATTAATTAATCCACTAATGATATCTCTAATTAAACCCTAATAATAATCCAATAAAGCAAAAATAAAAAAAAACAAAGCCCATCTACCCATACCCAATATCGGTTTCTATCTCTCTCATTCTCACTCCCAAACCCTACATTCTCCATATTCCCCAAATCACTCTCTCAAACCCTAGATCTACTCTCTCTCTCTCTCTCTCTCTCTCTCTCTCTCTCTCTCTCTCTCTCTCTCTCTCTCTCTCTCTCTCTCGCGATGACTGCCTCCTCTCATCTCCCATCTCCTGATTTCCCCAATTTGTGTGTTGAATCGAGAGAAAATGGGTAGTATTCCTCTTATCTACCTTCTTCCGATTTTCTCAATCCATTACTTGACTCCTCTCATCTCCCTTCTCCAGATTTGCCCGCCGATCTCTCATCGACGGTGGTGGTGTTCGCTTTTTAATTAGCACAATAATCCGCAAGTGTACGGTGTGTGTGTAGATAGTGGCAAGCAAGGTCGTATCCACATAGACTAATTTTCAACTCTTATGATTACTATAACTAAGTTCTTCAATTTTATTTAGATTAATCGGAATTTGAGGTGATTTACTAGTAAGGAATAGTTGACAATTAAACAAGACGAGCAAATAATAAACAAGGAAAAGTAAGCAAGGTCCAAGAAAGAAAAAGGGTCGATTCTAGGGAATGTTTCCACTCGGCAACAATGATAGTTTAATCATATTAATCATATTAATCTATTCAACTAATTTTAATCCAAAACATGAGGAACAATCACACAAGTAATTACACTCCACCTCTCGATGAGAATACAAAAGTAAATTAGTAAAAAGCTCTCTCCGGTTAAGACTCGAGACAATTAACTAACTCCAAAGGGCACAAGTAGATTAAAGGTTCCTATGCTTGCAAATATCTCCACTATGTCTCAATTGCTTGCGTATTAATAGTTCTTGCATTCAATGAACATATAAATTGGCTAGGACTTTATATGAACACTTGGCATGTATAGAAAAGTGGCCTACTATTCTAACATGAAAATCAAGCACCAAGAACCACAATCATGAAATGGAAGGCAAAACAATATTAATAGATTAACACCATCATCATCTATGAATTTCAACAATTCCCTAGAACCAACTAAGTAATTTAGCTAATCATGTTCATAATCAACAAAATACCAAAGACAAGAGAAGAAAACATCTTAAATACAAGAGAATAGGAGTAGAGAAATCAAATCCTAGTCTTGAATCTTCTATGTTGTTCACTTGTCTCCTTCTTTCCCAAACTCCAAGCTCCAACAATGGTGGAATGGTGTAGTGTGTAGAAAAGTGTGTTGGTGTGTGTAGGAGGTGGGTTTGTATGATGATGGATGGTTAGGGCTTGTATTAAGAGATGTATTTATCTATTTTTGGAGTGGAGAGACAATTGTTAGGAGTAGAAATCCGAAATTAGGAGTAAAATTGGTGGAAAAAACGTGTTTTGGGTGAGAAAGATGCTCGTCCGCTCTCTAGACCGCTCCCATTACACTGAAAAATAAGGCTCGCGAGCAGTCATACCCCCAACGATCTTGTCCGCTTTGTAGACCGCTCTGAAAGCCACTGTTTCTCTTATGTCCGCGCGGACGTGCAATAGTCCGCTCCAAACTGTGCAACATTTTAGTTTTTGATCGTTCTTTCTCGTTCAGACTCCGAATTAACTCCCGTTTCTTTCTATGGCTTCGTATCGAACTCCTCTATCTCATTCCAAGCTCCTTTTACTCTAATCTTAATTCTATTCTCCTACAATTAATCAAAAACTACAAAATAAGCGTAAAAACCGACACAACAAGGTTTAAGTAAGGTAAAGGGCTAAACGACATGATTTTCACTATCAAATGACATCGAATACATCTAAAACAACGTGAAAAATCCATGTTTGTCAGGTGGCTGAAACCGTTTTTGACTCGATGCCGCCGTCTGAATCTCTGTTGAACTTCGGTGGATTCGCCAATCTCTCACCGACTGTAGTGGCTGAAACTTGCTTCTACTCGATGATGCTGTCTGAATCTCCGGTTAACTTGGGTGGATTCGGCGATCTCTCATTGACTGTGGTGCCTGAAACGTGCTTGGACTCGAGGTCGCCGTCTCCGGTGTCGGAGGAACCTTACTCATTTCTCCAATCCGAGATTACAAAAACTCAGGCCAAAAGGGTAGAAATAGAGGCATGGGTTGCCGCCAAGAGATCCACTGTCGATGATGATCTTCGGCCATGAAAATCAGCTCGTTTGAGCGAAGAAATCTATCTGTAGATACTTGGGTACTATTGCCCTAGTGTATTGAGGCTTCTCCCCGATCAGGTTATTCTGTTTCCTTCCATTAAAGAACATGATGCTGCACTTGGTCTGATTTTTTTTTTTTTCTAGAAAATTCGCTGACTCTGTGAAAGAGTATGATGCCGCACTTGGTGTGATATTTTTTCTAAAAATTCGCTGCACTTGTTGCCTTCTGGAAAGAACATGATAATGCACTTGGTGTGATTTATTTCTACATTCTTGTGGCGTTCTGGAAAGAACATGATACTACACTTGGTTTGCTGAATTTGGTGCTCCTGCTGCCTAAATAAATAACATGATGATGCCCTTGTTTGTGTTGTGCTGAATTGGTGATATGTTGGTTGTTTATTGATATTGTCTTGTTGCAAGGCCACCACTAGTTTAAATTAACTTAGTTTTGGAGGTTTATGCATTAAAAAGAGTCAATGATGCAAGCATTTACATTAATAACAAAAGCTGAGACTACATGCATTTCAAAAACAACCAACAAGGCCAATTTACATTCCAAACAAGAAGATGCATCTTTCATGTTTGTCCCTGTAAACATGCTGCAAAAATAAGTCTCTTGATCCCTAATCTCTAATATTCACATGTTGTATACCATTAACCAATGATTCTAGGCTAATCTGTGCAACTTCTTCACTTCCTTGATCATGTTGCATGTTTAGATGCTCCAAACTGTCATGAACTAGCTATTCTTCCACCTCAATGCATTCTGGAAGTATCCCAGCCCTTCTAAGCTTGTCTTTTTCCATGTGTGGGATCTTGTAATTGTTACAACCCTTCACTTTCATGATTTCATGTAGGCAGCATTGCAAAGTTAAGAAGACATCATTTATTTTGTTGCATGGATACTCCTCATAGGCTTCAGTGACAATTTTTATTATATCATCTACTGTCCTTGCATTCTTCTCATCCTTCAATGATTGAATGGATCTGAAAAATCCTAAATCATTCACATTAGTGTCAGGGAAATTAGGTGGTTGACAAACTAGTTTGATGTTGAATCCATCACTCTTTGTTGCTGCTTGCCAGTCTGGATCATCATTATTGAAATGTGGCTTTGCATTGTTCTGCTGAATGATAATGTTTCTGCTCATTCCTTGTGGCCATTTTGCTTTAACTACTGGTACAACCGGCAATGAACAAGAACATGTATACAGTCTACATGATGAATCTATAATGATTCTGATAGAATTTGCTGCAATGTTGCCTTACTTGCTGAATGAAATACTCCTTCATAACAGGTTTGGTAATTGCTGGAATATGCTTTGTGACTATGGTGCCTTTGTCTCTATTTTTAGAATTTCTCTGTGTTGGTTCTCTGAATATGAATGGGAATATCTCAAACTTGCCATCAAAGATGATATTTCCATCTAGATTTGTCTGTGGTCTGCCAACAACTGAAATAAACATTATTTTTTTAATGTGAGTCTTTAATTTCCATGTTCTGTGAGGGCCTTCTTCATCTGCCAACACATAATACCTATGTGATGTTCGTATGAGGCTAAACCACTTCTCATCCACACGAATAATGTTGTACATTGGCTGAAATTTGACCCATTCTGTGAGATGCAACTTAACATGCTTAGGCTCCATTTCAGCCGAGCTATCTTGTTTGGTTCTGTCAGGAAAGGTTTGGTGGCACTTGTGTGTGCCTTCAGCTGTTTGCTCTTAATCCATCTATGGGTCAGCCCCACACTAACTCCTAGGGATGATGAAAGCTTTCTTATACTGGTTCTATCTTGAAATGAAAGATTTCTGACCTTATCTTCATCCAGAATTTTCTGTCTTGATATATGTTTGCATCCTTTCTTCATTGACACTACATGCACAACTCTGTGCTGAATTTTCTGTGACTGTACAGCCTTCCAAATGCGGAAAATAGTTCTTGGATCAACATAGAATAGGATAGATTCTTCTTTTTTGGCGCCATATCGAAGTTCATTGTTGTGGTTGTTTTGGAGAAGCCACTGGGCGATGATATTTCTCTCTTCATCTCTTAAATTCGGCCTCCCTCTTGCATCTGCCATATTTAAGGATTTTGTGTATTTACTGCACTTGGAGAGTTGTAATGAATGCTTTGTAATGATAGTTTGAGGTGTATTTATGCTCTTTCTTGGGTTAAGTGAAATTCAAACTTCCCTCCCTTTTTGAATTTAAGTGGGAAATTTAATTTCAGTTTCCCTCCCTAGTTTCCATTCCATTTTCTGTAATTTCAGTCCCTCCCTGTACAGTCTTTATTTTCTGTAACAGAATTTGAGATTTTATTTTCGTGCCCAGCCCACAATAGGACTCTTATTGCTGAACGGAGGGAGTAACACTTTGTCTTTTGTTATATCTGAAAGGGTAGCTTTGTCATTTCGCTAGCCGTTCCACTAATTTTTCACCGTGACCAAGCCTCGAGTTGTCAACTGGCTGGGCTGGGCTGGACAGGTGGGGCTTTTTAGTAGTACAGTAAAATCTCAATAAATGAATATTCTTGAGATTAGAAAAAAAAATATTTGCTTAGTGAGATTATTCGTTTATCGAACATTCATTTATCCATTTGCCATTTGTCGGGACTGGAGAAAATTATTCATTTGGCGAAATTATTCGTTTATCGAACATTCATTTATCAAGGTTTTAATGTATAGCTCAGTCCTACTAATGAAGTTGATTGGGGTTAAACCAGGCTTTTCATGTAAAAAAGTCCAATTCAAGCCCATGAAGAGAAAATTAAGCACCGGAATGGGGCCCGACCAAGTCTGATTATTGGCTGAAAATTAGGTTTATATAGGGTTCATTTCATTCATTGGACCAGGCCAAGCCCGCAGATATTATAATCAGGCCGAGCCTAGGCCAATTCATACTAGGCTCGGGCCGGCTGGGCTCACATGACATCTCCCGAGCACATTGTATTGTGGTGCGAAAATATTGAAATCATATATTTTTGCAAAAAGATGCATTAATTTACAAAGTTATGTGAATGTTGCCCTATCTGGAAAACAAAATAGGCAAAGATAAAACTATATACTCTCTCCGATCCATTGAAATTGTCATGTTACTGTTCGGCACGGAGATTAAGAATAAAGGTAAAATGATAGAAAGTGGGTAGGTCTCATCACTTTTAAAGAGTTAAAACTAACCTTATTTGGAAGATGACAGTATGAGTGAGACATCTAAATAAGGAAATAATGACAATATAAGTGAGTCGGATGGAGTATGTGTTTTGCCCTTTTATGGGCCTAGCTCCACTACCGATTCTTCAATTCTTTGATCAATCTGATCTCAAATTCTAAAGAATAAATCACGTAGAAATATGTAGTATCATATCTTAATTGTTTACATTTTTTTTCACAAATTTTTCTTAAAATACGAAAAATTAGATAAATATTTAAATTTTATTATTTCTTCAAACTTACCATACGATTTAAAATTTGACGAATGAGTAATAACTTAGCACCATAAATATCCACTTCTAAAACTATGGGGAAAGATAACCTGTAATTTTTATCCAGAGAATATTATCCCAATGTACCGTAAAATTATGTACGTATGGATAAGCAAAATGTTATACCCATACTAACAACTTTTATTCAAATATACCTTTTACAATTTTATTTGGTATACAGAGAAGCTAACTTGCCATGCCAGATATATACGTACGTGGTGAACCATAAAAAACTAAAAATAATTTGACAAAAATGACATTGCATGATCGTATGTTGTTGATTTAAATAAAAATGTTACTATAAAAATCTAATAAGTTCTTCATGCTAACAATCCCAAAACGATTTTCAATCTTAAGACGGATCATACTTGATTATCTGTATGCTCTATAGACTATATGCAAGAAGAATAAAGGACGATTTCATGTTTGTTTTCATCATCAATTTAATTCGTAACTTTTATAGGGTTTATGTGAATACTATCGGAGTTTTTTAGCATGGAGCCATAGTAGGTTTCTTTAACTTTTTAGTTTTTAATTCAAAAATTATCATACGATGTCGTTTCCACCACATAATCTTTGTTTGTTACTCCTTCCGTCCATGATATAAAGCCCCATTTGGGTGCTGGCACGGAGACTAAGAAAAGATTGTAAAGTTGTTTTTAGTGGGTAAAAGTTGAAAAGTATGGGTAGTGTTAATGACTTGATTAAATTTGTTTCTTTATTGTTTTTTACTGCTCATCCCACATGGTGTTGCTGCTCATTTCACACGCACACACCATAATTTAAAATGTTCATGTTGACCTTATTAAATTTTTGTCGATTGAATATAAAAATGGTGTGGCTGCTCATTTCACACACACACACACACGCACAATTATTCTTACTCAAAATACACACAGCCTGTCCAAATTTTTGGAGGAAACAAAAAGTCTTCATTAAATAAAATGTACAGTAGAGTACAATGATGTGATTAAAAAATTTGGAGGGAAGTTTAAACATCACTAACCCTCCAAAACCTCAATAAATACAGCTTTCAATGCAAATTCACCTCATTACAATCTCTCAACAATAACTACAACAATAACTACAAATTGAAGGAAATTATGGTAGATCCACGAAGTAAGCCAAAGTTAACCGACAACGAGCGAAACACCGTTGCACAGTGGCTGTTGCAGCACAACAAAAACGGAAAACTGAACTGGGGAGCAAAAAAAGAGGCTTCGGAGTTGTACAAGCTAGATGTGAAAACCATATGGAAGATATGGAAAGCAGCAGCAGCTCAGCAAACACAGGGCATCCCTGTCCATGTAAGATCAATGAAAAAATGATCAACACATGCAGATAAATGGAGAATTGATGAAAATAAAATCAGAAATCTCTCAGTCCTTCAAAGGTCATCATTGAGAGTAATGGCAGGTAATCTTGGTGTTAGTAAGAGCTTGATTCATGTGTGGGTGAAAGAGAAAAAGTTGCAGGCACATACCAATGCCATAAAACCTTTTCTTACCCCCCAAAATAAGCTGTCCAGACTTAATTGGAGTCTAAGTCAGCTAGGTCACATAATTGAGGATGGTAAGATAAAGTTTCATAACATGTACAACACCATCCACATAGATGAGAAGTGATTTTACCTCAGCAAAACAAAAGACAGATACTACCTGCTGCCAGGAGAGACTCAACCACATAGAACATGCAAATCAAAGAGATTTATCCCCAATATCATGTTTAATTCTGTTGTTTCAAGGCCAATTATAGATATGGAGGGCAATGTCATCTTTAATGGCAAATTTGGAATTTTTCCATTCATCATAGAAGAAGCAGGTCAAACGAATTCAAAGAATAGAAGCAAGGGCACAATGGAGATTCATCCAATACCAGCAATCACAAAACCAGTTATGAGGAGTCAAATAATTAACGAGGTCAGTTTTTTATTCCTTCAACAGCTTAAGCTATGAGAATTCTGGACAGAATTCATCATTTAGTGTCATAAATGCAGATGATACCAGTTTTCAAGGCCAAGTGGGCCATCATATCTCAGCAAGGATATATTTATTCAACAAGACAATGCAAAATCACACATCCTATACGCATTTTAAACGAGTTAAGCACACTAAAACAGCTAATCACGCATGCTAGAATTTTCAACCACCACATACTCATTCTCGTTTTCCAAAGGGGCACCATTGCTCATGGTACTGGGCAATTCCATTTCACGTAATCATTTGCACAAATGTTCCATCCTTTTTGATTTCCCTCAAAAACGCATTAGGGAAGACATTCTAAAGCAATCTAGTTATTCCATCTACTCATAAAGCTTTTTACTCCTAAACGAGTGCAAATAGTAAACAACTCAAAAATTCCCAATAACTCAATAACTCAATTATCATTTTAAACTCAAAAGCTTTTAGAAATTAAGGCGTACCTGGTTGCCGGATAAGATGGGGGATTGTTTGGCGTGTCGCTGACTCAAATAAGTCTAGGAAGTAAATCTAGACTCGACTCATCAAGGAAATTAGACTTCAGAGCAAACAAAACCTTGCTCTGATACCACTTTGTCACACCCCGACTCCCGAGGTGCGACTTAGGACACTAACACTACTAACCATCCATCAACTCAACTCAAATAAGGAAATCATGCTCGGAAAATAAGTGAATATTGACTGAAAGCGATTAACAAATAAGAACATGCTTCCAAGTCACAATAAAAATATCAAACGAGCATGGGTGATTTACATAACAATCCGAAACGGCATAAGAATATCAACTTCTAAAAAACGTGAACCAACAAAAAAACTTAAATTGTAACGAGCATAATGCTCTCAATCAACAGAGTAATAAGTATGGTTCAACAAATATTAAGAAACATGGTTTATCAAAACATAGCAGCGGAGACCTCAACTCCATCCCAACAATCACATGTATGAAGACATGCAATTGCCAGTCCAACTTCCGACTCAAAAGAAACACACCACCAAGTTGTCCACACCATCCACATCCTGCTAACCTGCACGTTTAGAAATACATGCAGAGCTGAGTACTTCGTACGAAGTACTCAGTGAACACATGCCGAAAATATTTGTAAACTTGCTCTTAGAGCTATATCAATTGAACTTGTCTTGCCGAAGCATCACAAGTATTAATGCAATGAAAACAATTTTACTTGTGAATGCAAAAATATTTTACTTTCTTGAAACGTCAGCGCTGACAAACATATTATATACTCAAACAGTATGTATCATCTACCACATTATCGCACTCTCTGTGCTGAGAAGTAGGCCTCCTTCTCGAACACTGTGACTGGCCCAACCGAAGCAAGGCTCACAGTCACCCCAAACAATTCATATACCACACGTGGGTTTCCTGCCTCACACAGGATAATAATATCTTATTCAAGCAGATGATAATTCATACCAAACTCACATAAAACGGCAAGTCAATTGAATTTAAAACTCACATAATAATAATACTCAATAATCATAATAGCATTCATCGATAGTTTTGGTTTTAGAAAAGCCCACCTGACATTCGAAGACTAGCTAGGCGGCTTACTCTTGACTGTCCTCGCTATTTGTCCATCCCGCTCGGTCCTTCATATTTTGACATCGATAAAAGAAATAAGACTCGACTCGTAAAGACGTAAAGTAGATGCGTGTCTCGGCTGGAGGACTTCTACATGACTCGTCTCTCTTTATTCTTAGTTTATCTTTTCTGAGTCGATCTCTTTCTCGACGTTCTCGTTCTCGATTCTTGACTCTACTCGGTTACTAAATTCTTCATCTCGTATTCTCGATTCTAAATCATTAATGACTCATTGCTAATCAGAAATGCTAATTGGTAATAGTCCTTACTAAGGTATTTCTCATTAATTAAAGACATATCATTTATCTCAACTTCATTACTCGAATTCTTAACTCAACTACGTCATATCAAATCAACCATGTTGCACATAATAGCATTCTCAACAATTTGAATAAATCATAATATCATAAATAAAATATAAACGTCTCACTCACATAAGCTCGTTTAAGCATAATCATTTATTCAAGCACATAAGCTTATTTAAGCATAACAAACTCACATAGAAATTTAAGCAAACATACAATCTCGGCATGATTCATATTTTAAACTCAATTAACAATCACTTAATTACTGCTCGACTCAAATTTTAAAACTTCAATCTCATAGAATAGATTCTCGTCTTTTTAATGAAATGAACACCGGTTCAAGTACTAAGAATTTCCTTGAATTCAAAACTCAAATAATCATCTAATATTTCTCGACTCAAAATACGACGTTGCTTCCAAAATATGTCGTCTTTTCTCAACTTCATATACGTATACAAGTACATACTATTATTTATTCTATTATTATAATTTCTCTTTTCTTTATTCTCAATTAAACTCTTATTTTAATAAAACTCGATTTCTATTTATTACTCGACTTTTAGAACTTCATCTCATTCCTTTTATTTTATGAAAACTCGGCTCTAACTCCAAATCACGACTCGATTCTTAAATTAATCAAAACTCAATAACTTAATTTAATACACAAAACTTAATAACCTTGT
Organism: Schizonepeta tenuifolia; assembly: GCA_029490685.1. Taxonomy (NCBI): domain Eukaryota; kingdom Viridiplantae; phylum Streptophyta; class Magnoliopsida; order Lamiales; family Lamiaceae; genus Schizonepeta; species Schizonepeta tenuifolia. The sequence continues at coordinate 6,503,563 of CM055957.1, forward strand.
TGATTTATTTTAAATTAAATCGACGGTGAAAAACAAACTCGATTAAATATTCAAGCATCATTAATTATTAAATACTCAAAATAATATTCATAAATGAACACTTAAATACTCATCATTTAATAGACTCAATTCTTAATTCAAAAACAACTCTTATAAATTTTCTTCTCGTTTCTCTAATTCTTCTCATTCAATTTAATAATCAACTATTAAACTATTTTAACTCAATTTCATTATTTTAATGAATAACATTTACTCGATTCTATACTCATAAGCTTTTCTTACCGACTTATCTCCTCATAAATTATTATTTGATTATCTAAGCTCGACTCGATTTATTACTCTTATACTTTATTATTTCTTATTCAATTAAGAAATTCCTCTTATATTGATTAACTCTAACTTTATTATTTTTATTTCAAATTCCTCAAATAATTTATCATCAAATGAGTAAACGAACTCGACTCGATTAAACTTCTCACTAAGTTTCTTATGGTCGACTCCTCTAATCTTTTCTCTTTTAGAAGAGAATTTATTTAATTTAAAATTTAACTATTATTATTATTATTATTATTATTATTATTATTTCTCATTATTTTACGTTCAATTGAACGACTTGACCTCGTCTACTCGACTCAAAATTTACACTCGACTTCTAACTCCATTTCCTAACTCCAACTCCTCTTTATTCCTCATTTATTATTTCCTCTAATTATTTAACTCAATTAGCTCTTCCTCTTAAACTCTTATTATTTAGTAAAGAAATTACTTTCCTTTATTTTTCTCAATTTAATTTTCCATTTAATTTTATTCTCAAAGACTTTTGTTATTTAATTAATTAATTTTAATGGTATTCAAATCTTCATGTTTTACACCAAGAACACCTAGAACACACACTAATCTTCATATCCCTCGATTTTTATGTCTTTTATGCCTAAAATTCTATTTTCTTCATTTCTCAAATTCTCCTTAAACATCTAATATTCTAAATTAAACATAGACACATACAAATCATCCATAACATCAAAATCATTCAAAATCATCAAAATTTATTTTTCCTTCTATAAACTCATTTAGTTCGATTTTTCTTATAAAAATAACATAATAAATTAAATCATTATTACTCATAATCATCTCATGCTCCTATCATCATCATAACATCAAGAAATAAATCAAAATAATCTCATCTCCAAGCCTTGAAAACTCACGGCAATCACATAGAATTAGGGCATGGATTTTTCTCAAATTCTTCATGCATAAATCTCATTCTAAACACATTTATAAACACATATAAAGCATTAAAACATCAAGAAATTATGAAAATCAATTTTTCTCCTCTTCTTCCCCTAGTCTCGGTTTTCAACATATTTTAGGGGTTTTTATTTCTCTTTTCTCTTTTAAATTCTTAGATTAATTTCCTAAGCTCGATTTTCCTAACGATTTCCTCACTCGAATCTCGCCTCGAATCCGTAGTTTTCCTATGCGTAAAATAAATATCATGCATGCAAGGTTCTTTTCTTTAGAGATTAGGGATTACAAATATACAATTAATCAAATAGAAACCTACTTTAGAAATTTAAATTGAAGCTTCCTCTCTTGATTCTCCTTGGAACCGAATTGAAGGGGGATTAAGGCTCAAGATCTTGGCTTGAAATTTTTCATGATAGAATCCACCTTAAACCTCAAGAAAAATGAAACAATAATTAATCATCTCCTCAAAGGCATGTATGCCAAAATTAAGAGGAAATTAAGAGATGATTTTATTTGAAATAAATCTCAAGATTTGAAGGATTATTAGCTCATCAAGTAGAGTTAGAAAAATTAGAGAGGGTGTTGATAATCTTCTTTGAAGCTTGGAAGCTTAGAAGGTTGATGATTGAAGCTTCAATGGAGATTCTCTTCAACTATGTGCTTATGTGTGTGTTACGGTGGAGAGGGAAGAGATTCTCACAGGTATAATTTTATCCTAGTGGAAAAGTTTTTCAGTACAATATACCCGTATTATTTCATTTATGCTAAAAAAGACTCTAATCTCTCCTCGTCTCGATTCCGACACTAAAAACATCTCAAACCTATCTCATGTCTCACAAAATAATTCAAGGATTTCGAATACCAATTTTTTTTTTTTAGGTCCAAATTCAATGTAATGAAGAAAACCTAAAAATTGCTCGGCTAATTTATCCGTTAAGGACTAAACTCTTGAAATTCTCTAATGTGATCTCGGATGAGCTTCTAAATTATCTCAAGGGTCTTAGAATTAATTCTAGATTCAAGAGACACTAATTAGGTCAAATTCTAAGTTCGTCGGTGAATAGCGTTTTCTCGGTTCGTGTTACTATTCACTAAAAAGTAAAAGTTCTCGGATTTCTCTGAAAATCATACTCATGCTCAAACTCATATAGATATGCTCAATCAATGCATCACATGCTCAATTCGAATAATCAAAATACATAAACTCACGTTAAAGCACACAAGGGCATTTTAGTCATTTCAAGAAAATATCTTATCTTGAAGAATTTTCATCACTCAAAACTCATTAATTAAGCTCATAAACTCATTTAGGGCATACTTAAGGGCTTATAAAAGTTCGGGGTATTACAACCACCACCACCACCACCACCTTCTTCCACCATCTCAGCCACTGCTGCCTCGCCGCCCCCACCTCCGTCCACCTCCTCCTCTTCTCTCCACCTTCCCTCTCTGCTCCGTATCCTCCTCTTCTCTCCGCCTTCCTATCTGCTCCGCCTCCTCCTCCTCCTCGTCACCACCACTACCGCCTCCTACCACCTCGTTATTCACAGCGGAGTGCGACACTCTCCCTCTCTCTCTTCTCTGCCGTTGCCGCCACCACCGCCTTCTCCTCGCCGCTACCACCACCACCACCTCCTCTTCACGGCGGAGTGGGCAACACTCTCTCTCTCTCTCTCTTCTCCCTAAGATCTGCAACTTCTAGCGCTTTGGCTCTAGCCACCACCACCTACAGACGCGAAACGATGAGGTGAAGCTAATGGTCTTGGTCCCAACCCTCGATTCAAAGTGCCAGGCCGGATTTTGCGAAAAACCAGATAGCCGGAATACACAAAAAACCTCTACCGCCACATCTGTAAATTTATATTTTTTGTGATTTCACAACTCAGTTTTTGGTACTGATCAAAATTTTATTAATGTTAAAAATTTTGTTAGTGATCAAAATTTTATTTTGGCACCTTTGTTTACAAGTAGTAATTGACTGTTGTGTACTTTTAGACATGTTCTTATTTTTGTATGAAATTGTATTACTGCTGTTTCTTTATTATCTACTTAATGATTATGATGTTTGCCTATGTATGAAGTCTTTTTTTCAATGATAATATGCTTCTGTTTAAAATGTTTGTGCTTTCTCATAAACAAATTTGTTACTACAAGAAATTCTTTGTACTTTCAATGAAATTTTTTCGTGATTACACTAAATTGCTAAATCACAACTTTATATTTGTGACAGCACTAAAGATCTTACTAACAATATAAATTTTTGTTGCTTCTCAAAATGAAATTTGCTACAACCTGAAGTTCTTTGTACTTTCAATGAAAGAATTTGAGACTATACCAAGTTATTAAATCACAAAATTAAATTTGTGACAGCACAAGAGATGTTTTTTTGTTACTGGTCAAAAGTTTTTTTTGTTACGACTTGATACGAGTTATTTTTTGTTTCGTCACAAAAAAAAATTGTGACCACCACCGGCTGCCATTGATACAGGTTTTTTTTTTTGTTCAGTCACAATTTTTTTTTTGTGACCACCGGTGACTGCGGTTGTTGCTTTCGGCGATGACGACTTAGATTTTTTTTTTATGAGTAACAAAAAAAAATTGTGACCACCGATGGCGGTGGCAGTGGCTGCGACTAAGACAAGTTGTTTTTTTTGTTCAGTCACGAAAAAAAATTTGTGACTCCGATTATAGCAGCACCGACGACGACTTAGTTTTTTTTTTTATGAGTCACAAAAAAAATTTTGTGACTACGGTTGTAGTGTTGACAACGGATCAATGATTTTAGTATAGAAAATGTACATTGGTAATCTTGTTAACACGACATCGTTAAACGAGTAGTTTTATGCACAACCGGTAAAAAAATGTTAAAGGAAAGAAACAGATATTTCATTCAATTGCAATTTATGATGTAATATTATTATTTTATTGAAGTAAAACCATCAACAACATATGCCTTCCGAAAATGCATTACTGAATAAACATTTGTTTTGGTGCAACTGTTGTATATTATACATCCATGTTTTGTCTTTAAGGGCGTTTACTAAGCGGGATAAGCTGGATGGATAAAAATAATATAGGCTAATCAAACATTTACTTCTAAGGATTAAATTCAAGGATATCTCATCACACATGATCATTGTTCATATTTGAAACTACACATATGAGATTAAAGGAATCATGGGATAAGAATAATCAATCATATCCTATTTAGTAAACGCTCCCTTAGTGTATTTTGTCTTTTCGTATTTAAGTATTTCTTTTCCTTTTTATTATTTTCAGCTTTTTTGTTCTTTTTTTTCCTGTTTTCTTTTTTATTTCCAGATTTTTTTAATTTCTTTTCTGTTTTTTTTATTTCTAGATTTTTTTCTTTTTTTCTGTTTTCTTTTTTTCTCTTTTTTTAATTTCCAGATTTTTTGTTCTTTTTTTCTTGTTTTTTATATTTTCAGATCTATTTATTTATTTTTTCTGTTTTTTCTTTATTTCCAGATTTTTTTTCTTTTTTTTTAATTTCCAGATTTCTTTTTCTTTTTTTCTTTTTTCTTTTTTTTTGTTATTTTCCACATTTTCTTTATTTTTTTCGTTTTTTCTTTTTTGTTTGCCTCTTCGTTTTTTTTTTTTTTGCATGTTCGTTTTTTCAACATTGTCGTGACGAAATGTAATGATTGTGAAACTTTACGTTTCTTAATGACAATATTTACTTTTCAACGACAATAATTACTTTAACGTTTGACTAAAAGTAGAACTTGTCAAGTTCAAAAGCTCACTGCTTCGGATGTCCATGACAGTGACGAGGAGGAGGTAGAGGAGATAGAAATAGAGTCTCCTCCGGAAAAGTAGGGGCAGCAGGTGGAGGGAGAGGGTGGTGTTGCTCAGTCTGCTTCCGATCAGCAGGATAAGAATTTCGAGGAGTCCCTTTCGGGTCCCTCTTCTGAATCTCCGGATAATTCGGTTACAAATAAAGGGGACCTTGCCCCATCACCTAAGACGCAGCGGAGGAGAGGTAAGGTAGCTGGTTTTCAGTACTATGCGCAGACTAAGGTGGATCCTCCGAAGTCTTTTTCTCCGTATAAGGAGTCATACTATGTGGAAGAACCTCCCTCCCAGCAGAAGGGAAAGAGAAATAGGAAGCCGAAGATTCCTACTAAGATCTATGATACTAGGAGTAAGCATGTCTTATCTGGAAAAGATCCTGAGGATGACAATGCTTTAAAGGCACATGATGAAGAATCGGATCTTAGCTTAGCTTTCTAGTCATCTCGGTGGCAGGGACAACTAGATTATCTTTTTTCTCTTTTCTTTTTATTCTTTTTAATTAGCCCCTTAGGTAGCTTTCTTTTTTCCATTTATTGTTTCCCTTTTCTTGTAATTTTCATTTATTTATTTTTAATAATAATCTCAAATTAAGTAGACATTGTCGTGACGAAATGTAATAATTGTGAAACGTTACATTTCTTAATGACTGTGTTTACTTTTTCAACAACAATAATTACTTTAATGTTCGACTAAAAGTAGAATTTGTCAAGTTCAAAAGTAGACATTGTCGTGACGAAAAGTAATGATTGTGAAACATTACGTTTCTTAGTGAAAAAATTTACTTTTTTCAACAACAATAATTACTTTAACGTTCGACTAAAAGTAGAACTTGTCAAGTTCAAAAGTAGAAATTGTCGTGATGAAATGTAATGATTGTGAAACATTACGTTTCTCAGTGAAAAATTTCAACGACAATAATTACTTTGACGTTCGACTAAAAGTAGAACTTGTCGTATTAAAAATAGACATTGTCGTGACGAAATGTAATGATTGTGAAACTTTACGTTTCTTAATGACAATGTTTACTGAAAATTTGGAAATAAAAAAATTGAAAAATACAAAAAAAAAAGTAACTGAAAAATTAAATATGTAATTAAAAAAAACTTCTAAACAGAAACCTGGAAAGGAAGGAAAAAAAAATCGGAAAAAAATACGGACGCGTGGAGGCACGCACGGGTGCATGGTATACCAACTCACAGAAACACGCCTATACTGAATATTGAGAGCCAAATAGGAAGAAGTACATTGATTTTCTTTTTTTTTTCTTTGAAAAGTAAAAAAAAATGTATAAGGAGTACTCAAAACTCAACAATACAAAGTCCCAAAAAAGACGAACGATAAAAAAACATCATTCCACAACATTCTACAATCTTACGAGATTTTAGAAGGGAAACAACAAATTGGATCAGTAAACCAATCATGAGCCGAACAACAAAAATTAATGGATAATAACGCCTTGACCCATCTCCACGAGCAAATTATAATTCCGTCAATAGTTTTCGCAATATCCGAGCTGACCCCTCTGGAAATTTTCTCGTTTCTAACTTTCCACAACTTCCAACAGACACATTGCCAAATGATGTTGAACATAACCTTTTCAACCTTGTTTTTGCCCGAAAAATTCTATTTTAATTAATTTCTATTTTAAGAAGTACATTGATTAATTAATTTCTATTTTAAGAAGGCCGAAAATTTATTGTCCGGCCCTGAATGTTCCCAAAAGTTAGCGTTACAATATCCCTAAATACATACTATAATTTAATGTACTTATTATGCCCAACTTTTTAAGCTGAAAATTATGTTCATTGAATCATTTTTCGTCCTGTCATTTTCAGTGCATTAAATATGGTCTCCATCAATTAGTTGCTCTACTTTCAATTGTTATGCCATCTTGGATAATTATATGTTTGACATCTAGAAAATATGTACTCCTATGTTTCCCTTTTTTTTTAATTACATGATGTATATTTATAATCAAATAATGTACTACGCCACCATATAAGTAAGACTACTCACTACATTATTAAGTAAAGTGGAAAATAGATTACATCACACGCATGCAAGATTGAATCCATGACTTCTCAATAAACAAAGATTTGCGGCACCTCATGTAAACATATTTATTAGTTGATTTATGGGAAAATTAAATATTTAATAATTTGTTGCAGTTGGCATCTTGTCTATGGATTAGGTTGATTAAATTTCGATAAGGGGTGATGAGTTCTTTTTTTACTTATTGTATAACATTTGTTGCAGAATATTCTTACTCTTTAATAATGTTGCCGGGGAAAGGGGAGAGAGGATAGATACAAAGAGAGACATTTTCAGTCTATTATTTTATGTTTAAAAAAATCACTTAGGCATTAAAACAATGTATTTCGATATATGCTAGTAGAAATTAAATACTTCCCTCCGTCCCGTTCAATAAGTTCCATTTAGAATGGACATAGAGATTAAGAAGAAGAGAGTTAGATGATAAAGAGTGTAATTAAGGTAATATTTTCTTGTTGATGTTAAAGTGGGTTGAGTGGAAAAATATTGTACAATAAAGTAAATAACAATATTTATATTTGAGTGTGACATAAAGTAATTTTAGTATATTAATTTTTGCCAAATAATAAAATGAGACTTATTAAGTAGGACACTCAAAATAGCAAAATGAGACTTATTGAACGGAACATAGAGAGTATAACTTTCACGTATTTCTACCTCAAACTCAAACGTCCCCCAATATCTCTAATTTATATATGTCGCCGGATTTTAGCTCTGGCGCTGTATAATGAATGATTGGGATGAAGTTTTAGACCATTTTTTGTAATGTTTTGAAATTCAATTTATAATCTCAACACAGGGCCAAAGTCTAGGTCATAAAAAAAAGTAAGCTAAATCCATTTTAGCTTTATTACTTATTTTCTTAATAGATGAATTGACTAATATATTTGAATATGTTTAGTTAGGGAAGGCCGCCGGCCCGAAGGATGTATATGGATATCATCATTATATTAATTGTTTGGAGTCATATGGGTAAAAGCATTCTTTTGCTTTGTATTAATTTTTATTTTCTATTTTTCTATTTTATGAGAATATTATTTGTCGCATAATTTATATATTTATTCGCATTAATATATGAATAAAGTTCAATTACTTTATATTATAGATAATATAGCGTGTAGTGTCATATGAGAGATCATATTATTGTAATGCTTATAAAATAATACTACAAGTGTTCTCAATCTAAGTAATTAATGGACAATTATTTGATAGATTGTAATATAAGCTTGAATTAGCTGGTTTTGGCTATTAGCTTATGTTAGTGTATTTTGTATACATTAAACTGGATCAACAATGAGATTAATTATACTATATTGACCTAAGTGTATAATTAAAGATCTCGTTTAATTATTATTTCTTAATTCTAGTCGTATAATATTTAATTATATATTTATAATAATTATTGCTATGATTTATCAATGAGTGAGAGTTAATTATTGGAACTCAATATTCTCGATATTTTGGGTAGTAATATTATTTATATGATAATTATTAATATTGTAGCTAGAAATCGTGTCTCGATGTTCCGAGTTGATGATGTCCCCTAGAGGAGCTCGAAAGGATTATTATATTAAACCCTGCAGGTGGATTAATTTCTGATATACTAATAATAATAGTCAAGTTGTACTACTCTATGGAATAAGATATTAATTATTTAGAAAGCTGTCAATAGCTTAAATTAATTAATGGACATGCGTTATCTTAAACACGGGAAATAAATAATTGGAAAGGAGTCCGATTCGTAAATCGGATTGAACGAGTAGTTCAATATTGATTCTTTAATGGAGTGAATTAATATTTTATTTAATTTAAAAAAAAGTGTTTGGATTTAAATACTTGAATTAAATTAAATAAAAAAGTCCAGTTCTAATCCTCCTAGAAATCCGTAAGATGACCTAATTAAATCCTATAAATAGGCCATAAACTCACGCCTACTACACACGTGATTTACTAAGCAATATCAATTAAATATTGAGGTAGTTAGTAAAGTTTGAGGCGTGAGTTAGAGTGGCTAGGGTTTGATAGATTATTGTCCAATCAATATTCAAATATAGGAGGATTTATCTTAGAAGGTTCATAGGTCAAATCATCTATCAATACAAGAGCTAATCTCGTGTGCAGAGATTAGTGCGTAGATCATCCTCGACTCAGATTCGTTTCGTTCTTCACAAAGGTATATTCGATTTATTGGTTCCACAATTTCATAAATTGAATTATATTATATGGCTTTGCATCTGAATAATCTGTTAGTAATTAAATTAAATTAATTATCCTAAATATCCTGGTGGTGGAATCTTCAGTCGGTTCCAACATTAATAACAACCAACATCGATATATATGTCAATTGATGATTCTCAGCTTGAATTATAGCATCAAATAAATAAATATAATAGACAACAGATAATAATACGTACTCCCTCCGTCCCACTAGGCTTGTCTTATTTCTTTTGGGTACGGAGTTTAAGGAGAAAATAATTAAGAATAGAAAGTATGTTTGGTGAAGTTTTTAAAGTAAAATAAAGTGGGTAGAGAGAGAATAAATAGTGAAATAAAATGGTAAAATAAAATAAAATAGGTAGAGAGAGAGTGACTAGTGAAATAAAGTGGAATAAAGTGAGTAGAGAGAGAAGAAGAATAGTGAATGACATAGAAAATGAGGTGGAAAAATATGATGAAATGTGTAATGTGGATTGTTTAACAAATTAATTATCTCCTAATTATTTCCAAAAAATGAAATAGGACAAGAATAACGGGACAATTGGAAAAGGAAAACAGGACAAGAATAACGGAACGGAGGGTATAAGATAGAAAATTGGACAAATTGGAAGTCTTTTTATTTTATTTTAATGGAAATGTATATAGATTGATAGATTAAGAATAAACACAAGGAACAAAAAGATGACCCTTCCACAATATTAGGGGGCTCATCCCAAGCATGCGCAAACGGAAAATCTTTGGAGATTCTAGTTAGTTTATTGGCTGTCATTAGCATCCCGATTAACAAGTCTAATCTGAAAATTACGACAAGTATCCAAAATCTGACAAGTAGACACTCAAAATCATCTTCCACACGAGAGTTATGGCCTCATTAACAATTTTGCTATCGATCACAATCTTCACCTTACTTATACCTCTATATTAGACAAATTGGAAGTTAAATTTACAACTTTTGAACCCAAGTAATCTATATTCTAATCGTGAAAGGTTTGATTTCATCGATCGCATATCTATCTACTATTACACGTAGGGTTATAGATTTCATGCCTGTCGCCAGTACCACATTAAACATTACTACATAGGGCTATCTAAACAGTATTGGTAGGGTACCCTACCCAAAAATATCGGATACCCGACCTCAATTTTTTAAAAATTTTGATACCCTACCCCGACCCTATATGAAAAATCGGGTATCCAAATACCCGATCGGGTAATCCCGATTGGGTATTAAGGCACTGGCGGAGCCAGTATGGAGCAAATGGGGTAAAAGTGTACCGCTAAATTTATTTACTTTTTATTAGTAATAGTTATGTATAATGTTAAAAAATTATATTTGTAATATTATTTGTATCCCATTTTAGATAAGGAAAGCACGTACAACATAGAAATAGAAAAGACACAATTCATTCTCTTATTCTAACTCTTAATTTAAATCAGTTGTAGATTGTATTTTTAATTTTGTCCAACTCATTTGTAGATTGTATTTTTGATTGTTTAAATGTCAATCTGTGTTTGTAGGTAGGTTTAGTTTTCTTTTAGAATTTCATGTTTGTATATTGAACTAGTGGAAATTAAGCATGTTTCACGTATAACAAATTATCTAATATATTGATTTATTGATAATCTGTACTAGTTGTACTAGTATATTTGAAAACAGAAAATTTCAAGAAATGACATTATTGATTGTTAATTAATGAACTTCAAGAAAATATTAGTAAAATATCAATTATCACATCGCAATGAAATAATATAGGGTGTTTATAATAGTATAAATATAGGAAATGATGAGTGAAATACCTAAATAAAAACCAAATTCGAAAGTAACATGCCACTTATGATGCAACAAATGTAATACTTCTTCTGTCCACGAAATGATTGCCACTTTTGCTACTTAAATTTGTCCACGAAATGCTTGTCACTTTTGTTACTCCACTCACATTTATTGTGGGACCCTTACTCCACTCACAACAATACTCACTATAATTCACTACTACCTACCATTTTCTTAAAACCCGTGTCGGTCACAATGTGGCAACCATTTCGTGGACGGAGGAAGTATTTTTTATTTTTACGTTCATTGTGCACCCCCAAATACAAAATTCTGGCTCCGCCACTGTATTAGGGTACCTTAATAACCCGAGCATTGATTCAAAACTGTCAAGTAGACAAAACAATCAAATCAATCTAAAGATGTTGTCATGCTGCTTCAGTATTGCTACTAACCTACTTACCGTCATGCATGTACATATATTTAGCAAATCATATGCGTTCAATACTTAATAAATATCATATTATAAATTAATAGAATAAATATATCTTAAGAACTTATGCATGGCGCGCGCGCGCGCACACACACATATATGTGTATATATGAATCATATGATATGATATATCTTTATTTATTTATTTTTAATAAGAAAGAATAGTGATCGTCTTTGTATCCTAAATCAGCCAGAAACTTCACATGTAAAAGAAATGGCACCGGCACGGTGTCGGGCATCACAATAAAGTTTCTCTACCGCATAGTTGCCCTACTTCGTGTTTGATCGACAGAGAGTAGAGAAACTAGGGTATATGTGAGAAAAATTAGGGTATAGCCGTATAGATATAAGAGATTTATATTAATTCAAAGTAAAATAACATATAAAAATAAAAAAAATTCAGGTTTATTTGGATACCTAGATCGGGTATCGGGTATACCCGGTACCCAAAATTTCTAAAATTCTCATCCCTTATCCCGTCCCATTTACCCAAACATGCGGGTAGCGGGTGTCCAGTACCCGGTAGGTATCGGGTCGGTATAACACTACCCGATTAGCCACTACCCATTTAGACATCCCTACTACTGCACGCAATTAATTGTGTTTCTAACTCAAAGTAATGTTTTATAGTTAGGTTCAAAGAATAATGAAAAGAGCCAAATTCGATAGCCGATTTTTACGAGCGGATATGTAATCTAATTATTCTACTCTATTTTGGCTGATCAATTAAGAACATGATAGAGAGATTTACATCTCATAATGAAATAATGAGAATTGGGAGAACACCAAAGCTATAAAATACTCTTTCCATGTGTATTCGATTTCATGAATTTTAGAGTTCACTATATAATCAAACAAATACTTTGTCTAACACGACATCTTCTAAACCAATCACAAATCTAGTTTAAACCACTTACGATGTTTACAAATTTAACATGAAACTACTAAACAAAACAAAAAATGAAAATTCCATATCCTGGTAACGAAAATCAAATAATGAATTTATTGAATTATAAATTGATAATGTAAATTATTCATTCGTCTCATTCAATAGGTTTAGAGGCATAGACCTATATATTATGAAAATAAATTGTTTATAATAAAATTAGAAAAAAAGAGTAAAATTTTGGGCTAATTCTTTGAAAATGTTAAAGCATGAGACAATAGGTAGTTTTTCTTAGAAATACCAATAACATATTATATACTAACTTGTAAAGTATTTCGTATATAATTTAGGGGACTATGACTTAAATTTTTGAGAGTAAATAAATATAAGTCGCACAATAACGACCTGCAAGCGCATGTACGTTGGTCCATTGGATCGATAACAAATTTTCAAATAATGAATGAATGCGCCTTACTTTTTTGTCAAATGTCTCTTTCCTATCAGTATCGGGGGGCCAATGAAGCAGTGAAACTCTCCTTACTCCATTTGGGTAATTTTTACCAAATGATTTTATATATTTTTTTACCAAGTTTATATTTTTATTCATCATATTTTAATCCATCATCAACTGTAGTTTTTATATTTTAATTATTCATCAGATTAATTCACGCATATTTTCATGCTACGAGTAAGAGAGTAAATAAAACCCATGTATAACTAATAAAATGGATTGACCGCATACGAAATAATATTAGAAATACTAGGAAAAAATACATCATTCCACTCAACAATACTAGACAAAATGAATATGTTTCAATAGTTGTAAACATAACTTCATTTTTTTTTTTTTTAATTTAAACATGAATGCTATATATAATAACCAATCCAACAGTCTATGAATTGGATTTGGATTTTAACTCAATCACTTTTTGTCACTATACTGCCCCACTCATGCAACTAGCCCATTTTAAAGGCCTCACTACAATTAAATATTCTTCTTACGATACTGGAGAATCTTGATTTTCGGTAGCACCAGAAAATAAATAAGTAAATGAGCATGATATGGAATATATTTTGGACCAATTCTTTGTAGTATATATTTTGTGTTTGAGTTTGTTTGCATGAAGTGGACATGCTATTACATACTACGATGTGAAGATAAATTTTTCCATGTAAAATATTTCAACTTCAGGCTGCATCTTTCTTTTACGACACGTTGTAATATTTTGAGACTATAATTTGTTACTGTGTGACGATATCGTATATAGTCACGTACATGCATGTATGACATCATTGTTGTGACAATGACAACAACAATATTGTACTATATAATTATATTATCGAGCTCTAACTTTCAGCGAAATTGTTATGTTGTAATGTGGGTTCATCAATTTCTTTTCATTAATAATGACCGTTTGATTGGGGTGTATAATATGCCTATGACACCCTAATATCTTGTTTGGTACCAAGCAAACAACCCTTTGTAAGTTTGGGCCCGTATATGTTATATTGATTTTTTTTGTTATCCATACTCCCTCCTAGGTGGTATACGTAAAACCAATGATCAAAACCTAATTATCGTTAATTTGTTTCTATCAACTTCTTCGAAGGTTAATTTAATTGATTGTTATGGTTGGTTATTGATTGTTATGGTTTTTTTATTAAATTTTTTGATCAATTAGTTGTTATGGATCATTGAACACAGTTTTATAGTGTTATTAGTTCTAATTTAGATTTGAATAATATCAAATATTTTTTTGGCATAATATTATATATATTTATTAATTATGTTGGGCAATTTGGGTACCCTAAACCCGATCGGATATTCGTTCGGGTATTTGGATACCCGATTTTTAATGTAGGGTTGGGGTAGGATATTAAAAATTTTAAAAATTCAGGGTCATGTACTCGATATTTTCGGGTAGGGTATCCTACCTGTCCCATTTAGATAACCCTAAAAGTGGTCGTTGGGGCATTTTGAATTTTTATTTTATTTTTTATTTTTTTATTACTGAAATTAATAAGAAACAAAGGGAAAAATCTAGTGGTTGCCATGTGTCCATGTCCGCTCATCGTTCTCCCAGACGATGCAGCGCTCAAGTGCTCGCCCGCGCCAGAGCATTGATGGTCGGGCGAGAGGCATTCGAACGACCGATAGTCCTCGCCCTCGCCTTCGCCCTCGCCCTCGCCCAAAGCTGTAAATGCTCTCAATCTATTGTTATTATATACTCCCTCCGACCCACTTATATTGTCATCTTTTCCTTATTTAGATGTCTCACTCATATTGTCATCTTTTAAATAAGAAAAGTTTTAACTCTTCAAAATCCCTTAAAGTGATGAGACCTATTCACTTTCTATCTTTTTACTTTTATTCTTAATCTATGTGTCAAATGGTAACATGATAATTTCAGACTTTCAGTAGATCGGAAGAAGTATGATTTCTACTATATCGTTGAATTAACACATCTTTTCTTAATAATGTTGAATTCATTTATTGATTTACAATTTCTAGCATGCATTAATTATCAAAATATCGCAGCATGTGAGCCTTTAATTAAGGGACAAGAAAAGCAAGGTTAAAAGTAAAAATGTAAAATTGTTGAAGTCTTCGACAATTGGTGGAGCTTTTTATTTGCATAAGTTTTATCTTGTGAGATTTGATTGACCGGTCTGAGCTAGCGTCGGAAGTCCTCCATTAAAAAACTCGACTCTATTTTGTTACAACTAAAAAAAAAATAATTACTTAATTATGTACTTGAAAAAAAAAATCTCATTTGTAAAGGCAAGTAAACAACTTCTCCTTTATTTGCTCAAAAACAAAAAAAATAAAAAACAAATAATCATTAACTTCATAACTATAATTATACAGCTGAGGCTACAGAGCCGCTTGAGTTGTATGGGAATTAAGCTTATCCGCCAAATATTTGTAGTTTTTCCATATAATCATTAAATTGTCAAACATTTGTGTAAATTGTGCCAACGTTCTCGCCACCATATCGAATCACATCAAAGATTTAAAATTTTACAAATAAATAAATAAATAAATATATAGTCCCCTTTAAAATATTTTTTGGGTCTGTCAGTGTCTCAAACCGTAATAGTAGTATAAGTTTATTAAATGTCCCCCTTTTATCCGAAATTCCCCACGCCAAGTATATATGATGATTTTAATTAACTAAATTAAATAATATTCATCATTTTCCTACTCAGAGAGATTCGATCTTCCCATTAAATTCTGAGAAATTTACTCCTTTCGTCCCTAAAGAATTTGCAGGAAGTGTAATGATACAGGTTTTAAAAAAAAATTAATAAAGGTTTTAATGAAAGTCTCGCGCAAAAATATTTAAAAAGTTGAATGAGTAGAGGAAGTTACATTCTCGTAAATAAATGGTAGAATAAAGGTAAAAAATATTTAAAAAGTTCAATGAGTGGAGGAAGTTACATTTTCGCATTTTTGTAAAAATAAATGGTAGAATAAAGGTCAAAAGTTTTAAGGAGTGTGATGGGATCACAATAAGGGGAACCCGTAAATTATTTGCTCATATGACAATGAAAAAGTCCGCAAGTTCAACATTGACATAAGAAGTGATTCATGATACCCTTTAGCTACTTCAACATTGACCTTCAAATAATAGCTTATATACTAGGTTTTTTTTTTCCCCCAAAGTAACATATTCATTCTGAGATATTGAACTTATTTAAACATCTAGTTCTTCAAATATTCAATTATTACTGATCAAAAATCAAACCTATATAATACTATCAAATGAAATCCATAACGAGTGGATAATTATTATAGTCTCTTATATGAGATGTGTACTTTTAGGGGGCGTTTGGTTTAATAGATGAGATAAATAATTTTTGATAGGATAGTGTAGGATGTGGTTATTTAGATTATTAGACTTGTATTTGGATTGCTTGATTGTGATATAGGATAATTGAAGGACTATGTGCGTGTGTGCTGCTGTGTGTAGTGTGTGTGGGTCAGTGTGGGTATGCAGTGTGTGTTGTGTGTGTGTGTGTGTGTGTGTGTGTTTTATGTGAGGTTATCACTACTAAAAAAGCTCTCATAGATAACACTGCATACACAACATAAATTTAAAATACCGTTACGTATGAGCGCTTTTTTATATAGATAATTCGGTTTTAAAAATTCGTTACATATGTAATGTCATGTATATATATAATAACACTACTAATTTATCTATTATACCAAAGCGTTATTTTTTAGACACATATATAACGATTTATCACAGCCATCATGCCATTCATTATGTATGAGCTCAATTTTATTAATCATATGTAACTATATCTTGAACCATTAACACATACGTTATGTATGTGCATCAAATTTATTATTTTTATTTTTTTATTTTTCTAATGATCCAAAAAATTAAAAAGAAAGTGATGGAGCTAGCGAAAACTTAAGCGCGAAAAATTCTAAGGCAAAATCGTAGACGTTCATTCCAAAGCCTATCCCCCAAATGTCCCAAATTTTGAATCGAGAAAAAAAGACCCATATTAAGTTTTGCCGTTCCAGAAAATTCCAAATTGAAAAACCTTTACCTCCACCCTTCCTCCGTTCTTCTTTGAGCCATCCCCTCCCCCCCCAAACCTTAGCCAGCCATTCTTCTTCGCAATTCCTATCAAATTCTACAAATTTCTACATCAATTTCTTCGGACCTCTTCAGCTTTGTTGTTGTTCCATCGCCACCATTCCTCCACCGCAACTAGGTAGGTGTAACCCGTTTAATTCTTATATTTTTGCCTGAAAATTGTTTTCAGTTCCAACAAAGAACAAATACTATTTTTGTATACAAATTACTCTTACTGTAAGGAAACAATCAGAATCGTTGTATTGTGATTCTTGTGAAAGATATGCTTGGTTTTTGTGGAAATAAAATCGAATCTTTGTAATCAATATGATGCTTGTTTTTTTGGAAATTAGTTATCGGTCCATTCTTTTGGTTAGCCCCAGAAATCGTGGGATTGTCGATAATGGAGATCGTGGTAGTTGTTTGAAGTTGATGAGAAGGAAAAAGAATTCATTTGATGAGATTAATTGTTTAGTGATGAGAGAGATTGTGAATATCAAGCAAATGGTAAGGCCCAAAACTAGGAGATGATAATGAAGAAGCCATCTTAATTAGAATCGATCGATCATTCTCGATATTACTAGAGTGGTAGTGAATATGGAGTAGTATATATGTTGTGCTTTATTAATATATGCTACATGATAGTTGGGCATGGATTAATTGCACCTTTTGACAAACAAAAAAGAGGGAAAATGGGATGGATGGTATTTTATGCCCCAAAATTATGTCTCGTTCGTGTTTCACTAATAATTTTATTATTTGTAAGGTTTTAGGGATAATTATGTTTATCTGTAAATAATTTTTTTATTTTTCTGCACATTAGCTAACTTAATTATTCAACTTGGATATTGGAATTCATAGAGTGGCTGTCTAAGTACTTTTGAGATTCTTCTTTAGGTTGGTATATATTTCCATGTCTACTCTCATGATTGGAGCTATATAAATTGCAGATTTCAGTGTTTCAATTGGCATGAATTAATTGTGATTCAAAATTAATTTAGATTTCGTAGTATTCATTGTTCTGAAATAAGTATTATGTTCCCTGATTGGTTGATGTATTTATTTAATTTTTTTGGATGTATGGTTGTGATTGAACTTCTGAAATTGGAAAAATTTGTGTCCATATTTGATTTTAGGATATATGAATTGTTGTAGCTATATATTTGGAGTTCACTTGATTTCTTATTGGGATTTGTTGTTCTGCTTGATTCGATTTGTTTACCCTTTTGATCTATATGTTAGTTATATGATTGATGGAGTGCGTGTTGTTTTCGTTTTTGTAGTCGAAAATTGTCAAGTGAGTGATGTTATGTAAGTGCTTTCTTTTTATATTCGAATGATATATCGGCTGGAAACTTCCTCGTGCCCTATAGATCACAACATGATCTGGTCTGAATGCGACAATGCCACTTGCCTTAGATATTTTTTTGTATATTAAATTGCTATATATTTTTTTCCTATGAATATATTGTTAGTACGTTGAGGTGGTTACTTAGTGAATTAATGAAATGGAGAAAATATGAATGTCAATGAGTAGATTGTCACAAGAGTATGAGAACAAAGTTAATATTTGCAATAGAAAATGGTTGTGATCCTATGTTAATGTGCTATCACTAGTGTGTTAACACTAGTAAGAATAAAGTTGAAGTTGAAGTGTGCTAACACTAGTAAGAATAAAGTTGAAGTTATAAAGGTGCATATTATAATGCATGGTATGGACATAACATACAAGAGATGGGTATGGCATGGGGAATGAATGAATTCGTCATAGTCAACACAACAAATTATACTGGGCAAGGTGCTGTAAGTTGCCGTATAGAGGAGCCAATAGATATAATTCACGATGTGCATGATGTGTATCAAGATAATCTAACTCATTTCCAATAATTGCTTGATGATGCTGAAAACCGTTGTATCGTGATTGTAGCAGATTTTCCAAGTTGTCTGCCACTATTAAATTGTACAACTTGAAGGCGAAATATAGTTGGAGCGATACCAATTTTTGTGATCTGCTAAAATTGCTAAGAGAAATGCTACCTGCAGGCAATGTGATTCCTTCTTCATTGTACAATGTGAAGAAAACCTTAAGCACGTTAGGTTTACATTATAAGAAGATTCATTCATGCCCAAACGATTGCATTCTATATTGGCGGGAGTATAAGGATTTAAATGAATGCCCTACATGTGGGATGTCAAGATGGAAGTTGGATAAAAAGAATAAGTGTCTTGGAGAGCCATCCAAGGTCTTGTGGTATTTTCCACCTATACTAAGATTCCAAAGAATGTTTCGAACTCCTGAAATTGATAAGGAAGTGACTTGGCATGCATTTGGAAGAACTCGTTATGGTTATCTTCGTCATCCAGCTGATGCACCGACTTGGAAGTTAGAGGATAGTAAATGGCCAGATTTTGGAAAAGAACCAAGAAATCTTAGATTAGCTTTAATAGCCGATGATATGAATCCACATAGTATGATGAATTCTAATTGTAGTTGTTGGCCAGTTGTAATTGTCACGTACAACCTACTTCGTTGGTTATGCGTGAAGAGAAGATTCATGATGCTAACTCTCTTGATTTCTAGTCCAAAGCAACCCGGGAACGACATTAGTTTGCACTTGACACCTTTAATCGATGAGTTAAAAGAGTTACGGGAGGTAGGCATCCAAGCATATAAATAATTTTTACCCGAATCTCATCCATATAGAAGGCATAAGAAAGTTTTTAATGGCCAACAAGAGTTGAATCCTACCCCACGACCAATGAGTGGCCGAGAGGTTCTAGAAAAAATGCAGTTGTGCAATTGTGTTTGGGAAAAAGTTGAATGTATACTGAGCACATTGTGCCATACAAAGATGATGATGCAGAGTTTTATTCACCACCACCAAGTATTTGTATTTCACCGGTTGATAGGAATCAGTTTGTCATGAGTCGAAAGACAGATGCTTTTAAGGTAATTAAAGTCATTAGCATTTTTAAAATTCTTTGTAGATTCCTTTTATATCAATTATACTAATTATCTTGTAGAAAGTGAGTGACAAGCAGAAAGAGTAAACATCTATATCCCCATCGTCTTTCACGTAAAGGATATGCAAGATTCGCCGAGGATTTGAAGGTTAAGAGTTTAATTGTTAGAGTTAAGTATTGAACTTTATTATTATATTTCCTTTTACTTATGTATTATGTTTTTTGCTTGTAGAGTGAATGGCAAGGTGACGAAGAAGTAAAAAGAGCTTTAATATGGAAGAAAGCAAGACTTAATAAGGAGAGAAGAGTTGACAATGAAAACCTGATGATTCCAACATAGAAAATTGTATATATACTATACTATTTACATCACTTTCATTTACTTTAAACCAGGTTTTTAATTGCTATTCTTTGAAAATAACAGGATGAGTATATACGCAAAAAAAAGAACGGATGCTTTGATTCATCAGAAATAGGTTCTGGTGATCTTCTTTCATGTGCCCTCGACAAACCAGAACACGGTGGTTGTGTGCGAGCTGTAGGGGTTGGCGTAAAACTCAAGACATACTTCAAATCTACTAGGTGTAGTAGACAAGGAGCACATGATCAATCACTGAATAAGTATGCAATATAAAAGATAGAAGAACAAGAAAAAAAATTACTTGTTCAAGATAAAATAAATTTACGAGTTAGTGACTCGAATTGGAAAATTTAAATCTGCAATGGGTCAAAATGAAGTTAAATCTGAAGGATTTGGCAGTTGTTCTCCAGTATCTCCAACTCCAACTCATGTCAAATGCGATGGGCTTATTGATTTGGTTGACAAATCAACATTCGTACATGTATTTTCTTTAAATCTTTCGTATAATTAAGTTGGTGTTGATTATTCTTTCTGATGTGGTTTTATGTTATATGGAGAATTTAGGGAATTTAAGGCTGTATTTAAAATTTTATTGAATTTGTAGGGGACGAGAGTTGCATTGCTGCAAAACATCTCGAAAAAAATTGTAGCTTATGGGACGATATTTGTTGTTGGAGATGTTCTATACAATGCTCCAATGCCTGAAAATTGCTTTTACATGTCAATTGATGATGTTTTGGATGAAGATGCAAATCTCCCATTTCGTATTACAGATGAGATACACACTGTAGAAAGTGCATTAGGAAAGTATGTGGCATCACCTAACCATTTGGTGATGGATCGATCAGATGAGGTAGTTTTAGGCGTTATGTTCTTGTCTCACTTTTTTTCTAAAGTATTAATATCTTTAAAATATCGTGTTGCAGACACTTGATAAAAAGAATGTTGGCAAAAAATTGTTAAAGGATGATACGATAAAGAACATGTCCTCATTGCCGTCATCATTGATAGCACTATACTAGGTAATGCAAAAGACTTTTGAGAAAGAAAAAGCACTATGCGTGACAATAGATGTTGAACGCTTTGGGATTGGTGTTGTCTGGATCATTCGAGAGGATGTAATTCCTTTTTGTAAAATGGATCCAATTACAGGAAATTGCATTGTCACATATGTTTAGTAAGACCATCTAGTAGTCAATTAATTCGTTTTTATTTATAAAGTCAGTTTTTTGTTTTGCTAATATATAATCAATTTTATTGCCAGACATTTGTATAGAAACTTGAAGGGAGATAACATTGGTAGGTTTCTATTTCTGAATTCTTCAGTGTAGATTATGGTACGAAATTGTCACGGAAGGATAAGGGACGTGTCTTAGCAGAAAGGTTGATTGATACACACTCCAAATCAATTTGTTTTGGTGGCTTGCAACGTTGAGTAAGAATCCTTACCATTGTGACCTTAGTTAATATGTTATACGATTATTGACTAATTCAATACTTGTATGAAATAGTGAGCATTGAATTCTAACAATCATTCTACCACACAACAATAAGGTCTATCTCATGGACCCTTTTAATCATGGAAATCGTGATACCGCATGGAACGGTGTTGTTGACACTTCAGTTTTACAAATTTAAGTAACCATCTATTTCCTTATATGTGAAATTAATGTTAAATAACTTTGTTTTGATTCTTTTCAAGTGCAATGACTATTTAGAATGCAAAAAAAAAAGGAAAAATATCAAGAATTTTGCAAAGTGGGAAGTTATAAAGGTGCACACTCTAATCTTATTCATAGCTAAAATAAACTCACACCTACTAACGTCATTTTTCTGATTTTAAAATTAGGGTCCTAAGCAACCTGGTAATATACAATATGTATATTATGTGATGCGGTTCATGAAAGAAAAAATGAAGGGTTTGAAGAAAATGAAGAAATTTCTCTGCCATCACTGGTAATTTGTCTTTATAAACATATATTCATTTTTTGCTATAACATCAGTTGTTATTAACAGACTATAATTGTGCATTTATATATATATATATATATATATATATATATATATATATATATAGTCTAAAAATGTTGCATATTCTCAAGCTGAGATCGATGAAGTTCGTGAGGAAAGGGCTAAGTGTGTGCTTTCACATATATTGGATTGACTACCAGGTATGAATTACTATTAATGTATACTCCCTCCGTCCACGAAATGATTGTCCCTTTTGCTACTTAAGTTTGTCTACGAAATGGTTGTCACTTTTGCTATTTCACTCACATTTATTGTGGGACCCTTACTCCACTCACAACAATACTCACTAAAATGAGCTAGAGGTTTTTTTATGACACTTAAATAAGGGATAGTGCACATTCAGGACACCTCGTTGCGGACCTTCGATTTGAGGATAGTAAACAATTAGTAACCCCTTCGTAGTACATTTTTTGGCCCGAACAGGCCCGATTGCCACATGTCTGCCACATATGTGCCATCTCAGTCTCCAGTCATCCTCCACTAACACCTCTCTCTCTCTCACTACGGGAAAAAACCTCTCAACTTCTAATTCTCATTCATTCACCTCCCTCTACGCCGCCACCCGCATGTCACCTTCTCTGATGCCACAAGTCAGCCACTCCGATGAAGCGATGGAGAGGAAGCCAACTCTTTTAGGGATCAATGAGGAGTTGAAGCTTTCCCAACACTCCACTCCATGATTATCCTCTCGAATCCCACAAAAATAGCAGGCCCCTGCCGCCAAACTAACTAATATGATCCCGACCAGAGGGGTGCCAACACCGGTGTTGTTGCCCTAACATTTTATCTCGCCGGACATCTGCGAGACGTCGCAGATTGAGTCTACATTGGATGCTAACACCGCAAATTGAGTCTGCAGATTACTGGAGTTTGGGCCCCAGCAAGTGATCCCTCTAAAACCGCGCCGCAGCTGAAGCTGTCGCGGGGAGATGACCTTTGTGTACACGGAGGCGGCGGCGATCTAATTGTAGAAACGAAAGCTTTGTTTCGAGGAGAGACGTGTTGGACACTCTGACGATATCCCAGCAATCGACGACACCGGTAACATTTTCGGAGAAATACGAATGTCGAATGGCGCTGCCGTGATCTTTGTCGGAGGCGATGTGGGAGTAGGCATTGAGCTCGAATGCATCGGGGATGAGATCGGTGGTTTTGGCGGCACCCATTGAGTCCCAGCATAATGGCTGCGAGATGTCTGCCAAAATGCCGCAGAGAAATCCGTTGCCGCCGAAGAGGGCGGCCATCAGAGGAAGAGCGGTGGAGTATTGCGATGAGCGTAAGGCGGTGGAGGACCTGTTGTCGGCGTCCCAGGATACGAATCTCAGGCGGTGGAGCTATTGCTGGTGTACAGGACGTGGGCTGCCGCCGCGATCTGTCGTCCTTCTTTCTGGATACGAATCCCAACACTTATGATTTCTCGATTCCGATGTTTATTGAGAATTTGCAGATGCTGGACGGAGAGGATGATTCCCTGACAGTGCTGCTGAACACCTTCGACGCATTGGAATCGGAGGCTTTTGCCCGTAGTGATAGAGAAAGAGGGGTGAGAGAGGGGTTAGTGGAGGATGACTGGAGACTGAAGTGGCAGATATGTGGCAATCGGGCCCGTTCGGGCCAAAAAATGTCCTACGGAGGGATTACTAATTGTTTACTGTCGTGAAATAGAAGGCCCGCAACGAGGTGTCCTGAATGTGCACTACCCTCTATTTAAGTGTCCTAAAAAAGCCTCTATCTCTATTATAATTCACTACTACCTACCATTTTCTTAAAACCAGTGTCGTCCACAATGTGGCAACCATTTCGTAGACGGAGGGAGTACATACTACGATCTGTTTTATAGTCTTCTAGATATTTTAATTACATATTTGAGATAATTTGAATTGAGTTGTTGAGTTGAGATTATTATAAATTAGGAGGATGTCTACAACCAATTTTGAGGTCTGAATGTTTGTGTAGATTAAATCTTGATGATGCTACAACTTAATAAACTATATATGGTTGTGCATTTTTGAATTACTTATTATTATTATTATTATTATTATTATTATTATTATTATTATTATTATTATTGTTGTTGTTGTTGTTGTTGTTGTTGTTGTTGATTATGTTATTATGTAACTATGACAAAATGGATGACGGCTCTAGGGGAATTTACAAAGCGTGTTGAACGAGTTGTTAAAGATTGTATGTGATATGCCAGAAACAACATTGCAAATTCCTGCTTTTGTAATATTTACTACGTATCATTTAATTTCCTTTTAGACATATGTCCAACTCTTGATAGTACTACTGCTACGTGACATTTTGAATATATTTGGATGAATAATGTTTGAATGATAATATAATATTTGTTTTGGATTGTAGTATGTTGTTTTTGTGGATAATGTATAATTTATTTTTGAAACTACGAAACAGTAAAATAGTAAAAATATAAAAGAATAAAAGAATATGGTGGCAGGCCAATTTTAGATACATAATGGTACAAACAGTGTTCTCTAAAAATACCAAATATTGTTATGTATAAGACAATTACACAACGAAATTTTATAAATTTCATAACGGCAACCAAAAGATAACAACTAAACATCGTTATATTAAACACATACAAACGTTATGCATAATAACAAATTAATAACGAATAAAAAATATTTCATAACGGAGAAAGATCGTTACGTATTATAATAGTATAGATTTCGAAGAAAATATGTTCCATATGAAATGCACCACCGTTATGTATTTTTTCATAGGTAACAGTAAATATTTGTTATGTATGAGCGCACTTATACACAACACCACCATGTACAACACAGTTACATACATAACGTGAAAAGTCTGTTATGTATGAGCGCCCTATTTTAGTAGTGTATTTTTAAAATTTTACATCATGAATTAAATAGGGATTAATAATCAACCCAAATTTGAAATTATAAGTTATCACTCACTTGAATGATTAGAGCACGAACCTTATTATGTATCACGAGTTTCATCATTCTAACCAAACATGTGATTAGATAGAAACTTAATTACAAAAAGGAACTTAATCACACCATATAATCAAAGCATACAACAATTTGATTTATAATTAATTAAACGAAATCCTTACTATTTCTCAATTCATCCATCCCGAGAGCATCATCCCACCTTCATTCCGTGTCGCATTTTCGGCTGCTTCCATCGAATCATAGCTGTTACAAATACTAATTATTCTCAGTAAATAAAAGATACAAGACCATTCAACTGTTAATTTACACACACTGGCCATCCAATTTATCTCCAAAAATATATGCATATGTGAATATCACTCTCTCTCAACCTTTAACATGTACGGGAAAGTTTATCCCAATACTTAAACAGGACGGAGAAAGTAATAAAAAGAAAAAATATACCGGTTTTCTGAAGAGTTGTTGGGGTGAAGAAATGCATCTTGTTGAGCAGGAGGCGGCTGCTGGTATTGTGTGTTGTGCTCAGTCTGTATCTGCCATGTCGATTAAAATTAGGCATCACTTTTTTCAAGCTACTATAATACAACAGGTGATATAACAACCTAATATATTTATAG
Organism: Schizonepeta tenuifolia; assembly: GCA_029490685.1. Lineage (NCBI taxonomy): Eukaryota > Viridiplantae > Streptophyta > Magnoliopsida > Lamiales > Lamiaceae > Schizonepeta > Schizonepeta tenuifolia. The sequence goes on from CM055957.1 coordinate 6,529,550, forward strand.
GCTTGTGTAAATATGACTGCAATGTTTTCTCTCTTTTTCAGTCACTTATTTGCCATTACTGCATTAATATGTATTAGTATATTAGAACCAAAATTTCGATCAGGATATGTATAGCGTTAAAAACGTATTCCTATTTATAGTAAATACCTTACTCATTAAAGCAGCGTTAAGTTCCATCAAATTCCTCTCCTGCAAATTAAAGCAGTTAGATAAATGCAAATTATTTTTTGTAAATGTAATAGTATATAAATTACTTAAATCAGTTCTCCGCTAATTAAGCACGTACCTTTTGTTGAAGATCAGAAAGCTTATCAAACAAATGATGATTCTGCGGATTATCACACAAGGCACCCAACATATCAAATTGATCGCACCAGGCCAACATATAATAAAACATTATAAAAATATGTACTACTTAACATCAAATTAATTAATCGTTGAACAATAAAAATAACTAGGGTGTTGAATGTTCATTAATGTGATCAAATGGTGTAATTTATTTGAAAAATTAATCGTAAATAAATAATGAACGACAACCTTCTTGGATCGTATTCGTTTCAATGATCCATCTAAAGCATGTTCGAGTTGATCGAGCTCCTCTGTACCCAAATTTGCCAAATCTTCGCCAAGAGCATGCCTGCAGGTATGAAATTAAAGAAGTTACATAATCAAGGTTACTACGAGTTGGGGTTTCCTTTTCAATTGTCATTGTCCAGCAGGTAGTAACCTTTTGAAATATTGTTAATTATCTAATTGATTAAAAAAGACAATTCCAAGAGGTAACTAAAAATCCGGTCAACTAAAAATTCAAACAAATAAAATCAAAACGTAATTTACTTCTCAATTTGGAATACTGTTAAAAATATTAGCTCATAAAGTTTGTGAATTGAAAGAGGTACGGAATTTCGTAATATATATTTTGCTAAAATACCATGATCATCACACATAATTGATTTTTTTAAAACGTGAAAACATAATTTCGTTTTTTTTTTCTTAAATTTCTATGATTTTGTGGAATAAATATACAATAATTACCTCTGAGATTGTTGCAAACCCTCAACTTTTTCCTTAAGCTTAAGATACTCTTCGTAGGTGTTCTGCTTTCAAGAGGGGATCAGGTTAATTAGATATACTGGTTTTTCCATAGACTACAATTTTCTGCGTAAAAACAAAAGTACAGTATAAAGGAATAAACTCTCATTTTGTAATATATTTTCATGGTCCAAACTTGGAACCAGTTATAAATAGGAATAAATTATATATTTATCATAATTCATTTTGGTCTCATATTAAGGATATACACTTCCATTTAGCAATTATGTATCTCATTACAATAGATTTAGGTTGACTTTATATTTTTTGTTGTAACCATATCCTTTAACTTGCGCGTCTTCAATAGCTCGTCCATATGACCACCTTTTTGTTGTACCCAAAATATTTCCAACTTGTCGAACAATTTAAATGCATACTTTTAAGTCAAGGACTCTACATATTCTAGGTGAAATAAATCAATACATATATTTGCACATAATACGTTATACAATACATGTATTTAGTAATTATAATATTTAATTATTGTTCATGTACTTAAAATTAAAAATAATAAAAATTCTTCTTCAAACTCTATTTAGAAATAACCCCCTATTTTATCATATTTTTCTGCAGTTCTAAAAGTATTCATTAATAAAAGTTTTATTGTAGTACTTCATTATTTGAAATTATTCACAAGTTTATTGAATTTATTAGAAATATGGTTTCTTCCGGAAAAATAATCAATTTCGATAAACTGATTCTATTATCTACCATTATCACATTTCATTCTCTCGATCAAGATTTTTGGGTTTTAAACATAGCCCTCATTTTATTCTTTGTAGCCCTCATTTAATTATATTAAATGTACTATTGTACTCCTATGACCCCCAAAGTTAGTAATTAAGTAAATAACTAAAAATAACCCTAAAATAATACTCCATTCGAAACATATTGACTCAATTAACAACTGAGTAATTTAATGCTCCAAGTTGAGAATCTCTCAGGCGTAATGCTCCATCTGAAGATAATTCATTTATTGAGATGTTAGATTTGTGGATTCGAATATTACATAGACATTGTTTGCCACGGTCGCCGCTGCTAACAACTTTGGATATTGCCATGGATTTTTCTGATGCATATATCTTTCTCCGTTTGTATTTTTAGTGTATGTATGTGCTAGTATACGATCACTAGCTTATTATCGCAGATGAAATTTCCTAATTGTTTTCGTGTTATCCGCACTTCAACTCAATTTTCACCAGTTTGGATTTTAGGGTTTTATGTTGTGTTCCACATTATTTGCTGAAGTTGAGACTGCAATTGGAACAGTGTGAGAGGAGATCACTGCAGACGATGGAATTAAAATTCGAAAGATGGATTTGGAATTAGAATTCTCGATTGTTGTTTGACAAAAAAAAAGCAAACAAATCGATTTGAAAAGGACGTGTATTTGGGGTTATAATTATTAGTTACTTATAATTTTTAGGGCTATAATTATTAGTTATATAAGGATAAGATTGTACAATTAATATAATTATAAAAAATTATTTAAATGGGGATTATAAAGAGTAAAATGGGGATTGTGTTTAAAATTATCCAAGATTTTTTACTAGCAAAATATCATTAACCGAACTGAAACGCATTACAAGAAGTATCATCGATGGTGTAGTAATAAGAACTACTAGGAAAAGTAAGCAATACCTGATCATTATTAGGAGATTGGTTTGCTTCAAGCTGACTATAGCTACATCTATGGTATCTCTCCACTACCTTGGTCATGCTAATATCAAAGAAAGAAGCAAGAAAATCAAAATTAAACATCCTTTCCAAAAAAAAAATCAAAATTAAACATCTTCCTCCTATTTTTTGGGATTCGATCACATGAACTTTGATTCTTTTAAGTCTCCCGTTCCACTAACTACACTACACCACTCCAAAAGTTTAACAATGCTGAGGCCCGCGATTTTAGCTTTTTTACAAATACTTAAGTTTAAATAGTACCAAGCAATGCTTAGAAAATGCAATAGCAACAAAAAGATTGCACAATTAACGCCAATAAACTATGAGAATTGGAATATTAAGATTTGACAAAGGGTTACAAGTATCATTTCAAAAAAAAAAAAAAATACTACGCAACAAGGTACGTAATACAGACTCGTGATACTTTGTGAAGCTCGTGATATTTAAATATATACCAATTAACCCAATATATAACCCTACAAATTAAATTAGGACTGAATGTTTAAGAAAATAGTTTATAAAAAAATCTATAATAAAAAACAAAATTATTAAACTGGATACTGTATTATTTTTCAAAATGCTTTCGATAAATGTCCATCGATCCTTAGGATGTGCTTTCCATGATTTGTAAGAAGAATAATTTCATGAATATTTTCTCTAAGTTAAAGAATTTGAAAATAGAATATATACAATACAATAAAATGAAACCCTAAAGACAACTAAAATATGAACTTTAATCTCTTGTAAGACTCCAGCTGGTATCACTTACGATAAAGTTAATACTTATCTTATTAAAGACAGCTAATTAAGATAATTGAAAACTAAAACAAAAAGATAAATTTGAAAGCAGAATTTTCTTTCCTTATGGTTTACTTCAATCAACCCCAAATATAATCAGAAAAGTAATAAAGGCAATGAGCAATTTTTCAAAAGTACTACCATCACATCGGCATTCGAGTTTTTTATTTGATTTTTGAGGAGAAATTCTTACATAGTGCATAATCTCAAATTGAGGGGGAAAAAAAAAAAAAAAAGCGAAAGAGAAAGAGAAAGAGAAACTTGCATTGTTTCTTTGTTTTGCAGACTTTTTCAATTTTCTAGGCGACCGTGTAATTAAATATCAAGATTTCAATATTTATTTTCGGACTCAAACAATTTTACTAATACAAGAAAAATTTAGTTTTTCATTTACCCTTTTTGGTTATACTCACGTACATAGTGTATTGAATATTGAATATGTTTGAATTTTAATTTCTGACTCAGATCTCACCACTCACCAATATTGCCGGAAACAATTTAGCAACCCCAAAAAATCGTTCCAAATAATTTTAAACACCGTACAACGGTATATAAATTTGAATACCAGATATTAGACATCAATCACACATACATAAAGGATCGTTAGAAATCAGTAAACTAATCGAAACATTTCCAGTTCAAAAATTAATCCATCCCAGAAAATCACGAATTTTAATTTTTTGTAGTTCAGTAGAACTGTAGAAGTGAAAAAACAAAACACAGAGAGAGAGAGAGAGAGAGAGAGAGAGAGAGAGAGAGAGAGTATATTTAATTTAATATACCTAGAAGAAGTGCTGCAGAACTCATAGAGTTTGCCTTTGCTGGAGAAGATGATGAGAGCCACCTCGGCATCGCAGAGAAGAGAGAGTTCGTAGGCCTTCTTGAGCAGACCATTTCTTCTCTTGGCGAAAGTCACCTGCCTATTTATCTTGTTCTCGATTCTCTTCAGCTCCACCTTCCCTCTTCCCATTTCTAATTATATATTACTATATTTATGGTAATTTTCTGTACCTAATTTCAAGGCTAGCTATTTCTTTTTTGGTTGTAATTGAAATACAGTAGTAGATAGAGAGATTAGTGAAGTGAAGAAGCTAGGAATAGCAATATAAGAGAAAACCAGATGATAAACAATAACGATAGTGTTTCTCTTTTTTCGATCACATTTAATTAGCTTTTCTAGGGCAGCTTACGAGTGACGATCACAGTTACACCGTAGTACATCTTTAATTTCCTTGACGCGTGTTACATTTACATTCGATCCTGGCTAGGGATAGCAACAAGTTGGGTTTTTGTGGGTACTCGTACTTTCCAAATCCTAATGGGACGGGTTTGAGAAATATTAAATGGCTTTGTAATGGATTTGGGTCGAAACATGCAAACCCCTCACGGGTTTGGATCGGGTTTGGGCAATTACCTCCGGGTACCCGCTACCCAAACTCATTTATATATATAAGATAAAAGATATTATTATATATATATAATCTATTATATAATTATAAATATTAGTATAAATATTAGTAGATTTAGGGTTTTATCTGATTTTCTTAACCCACACACACATTCCGTAAGAGTCAAGTATTTAATGTTTCTTCCCTACTTTTGTAAATCTACTTCCGAAATATGACGACATGATGACAATATCAATAATTCATACTTCTAGTTATGTTTTAAGATTTTGTAAGTTTGCAGTACTTTGCTTTGAGATTAAATTTAGTGAAATTTTCTGCCGATGTTTATATTTTAATAATATTTATAATATTTTGTTATTTGATGTTTACTTTTTAGTATTCGGGTTTTAGCGGGTAATAAACGAGTATTACCCAACGGGTTCGGGTTGGGTATGAGTTTTAAAATTATTTTTTAAACGAGTTTGGGACGGGTTTGGATGTTAAAAATTCATAGGTTTGGGTTTAGAAAATACTTAATGGGTGGGTACCCGACCCATTACCATCCCTAATCCTGGCCTCCCTATTTCATCCATTTATTTATTACTATTTCATTAATACTAGTATTATCTTCTCTTCCTTTCTCAGATTTAACCCAACTCGAATTTTAATATTCAAAATCTAAAATAACCAAACCAAAACTCCGTAAAAATTTGGACTAAGATTCAGACTGAATAGAAAAATAAATCCGAAATCAATTCTTTTTATTTTTATAATCACATTTAGATTTTAATATTAAATGAAATATTATACTCATGTATATATAATTTGGATTTTTGTATTGTTTGATTTTAAAACTACTAAATCAAACATATTCGAAAATTCGATTTTAAAAAAATAATCCCAAAATCCGTGCCATGTAAAAAATCAGTGAAAAACTGACAGAAGCAGCGGTAGAGACCCAACAAAGGGAATACCAAGATAATTTTATGTGAAATACCAAGATAAAAGTAAGGTGGAATAGTGGTTTTGACTAAAATAAAAGTAAATATGGTGTATTATAAAATAAGTTTGAAAATTCATATGAATGAAAGTAAAGATGATACTAGTATATTTTAAAACCAAAAAACGATTTAGAAATTCATTTGTTTTACCGTGTTGGCTAAGAAAACAAAGAAAATATTTGTAGTGTCACCAATTTTTTTTCCGGTGATTGCTGATGTTGGTGGAACCTAGCGGAGACCCAACCGAACTGCTACAAGAGATCATGAGACGGAAGAAGGGCAAATAAAAGGGGGCTCGAGCTCGACGACGGACGCACCATGGCGGGCCTTGGGCGAGGGGGTCCAGATTAGGTTTCAATCTTTTTTTTATGAGATTTTTTTCAAGAATAATTTTGGACATTAGGAGAAATTAGTAGTATGTCTTAAAATTAGTGGTTTTCTTTTTAATATTTTGACTTATAAGCTAAATTTACTTTTCACTAATGACACATTTTTAAGAAGAGGGTATAAGAATGAGCAACAGAATGAAAATATTAAATAAGATTTGTCAGTAATTTCGTCATAAATATAGATTCATAGTAATACTTACTATATAATAAATTTTATGAAATCCAAAAATTACTAAACACATCGAGACACAATATAACTGGAGGGGTGGAATATCTCTGAATTGTCAATGTGTTAAAAATTTAGGCGTAATTAAAGTGGTGGTCATATTTTATGGTAGTCATAAGTTTATAGTACGAAATCAGATATCCTTTCCAAAACCAGATTCTATTTTAGCTACCATATTTATTTATTTATTTGTTTTGACATGAGCTACCATATTTTTAATTCCATGTAGTAGTATCGTATATTCACGTGCTTATATTGAATTAATATGACTCCTAACGCTCTTGAACGCTTCTGATAGTTATACTCTCAATTTATCTCACTTTTCTTATATGAATATTCATGTTATAATTAAATTTAGTATTATTATGGCTGCACAAATATGTTACTTGCTTACCTACGCACCGTTTTGGTGTTCAATAATTCGTTTAAATGTTGATTAATACCTTAATATGATCGTCTTTTTCATTACATTATGTGATTTGACATAACTGACCATGGCCAAGTACAGAAGGTATCCGAATAAATTATATCTGTTTGAAGAAAATAAAATTTAACAAGATGTGTACTCTTTTCTTCAAATTTACTCTTTTACCATCTTAAATTTATTGATCCTGTTTAATTTTATATTAGCTCTTTAATTTGTATTATACCGCATCTAGTAAATTTTCCATTTTTCCGGTTACATCTATAATAGGTTTTCATAAAAAAGTAAAAGTTAATGTGGGGAAATAAGTAGAAAAAAGAAAAAACTAAAATAAATGTATCAAATGACAGAATGAACTTTACCTACTTGGTTGAAGGCGTCAACTTTTTACCTATAATAACTTGGTACATATATTTTGGTGGGCGTTATTATGTATTGGTCAACTTTCTAAATGGTTCCGGTTAGTCGGTATTTAACCGAAATACATAATAACGGATTGATTATTGGTAACCAAGAACCGATTTTATTGGTTATTGGTACGTTATCGGTTAAAATTTTTTAAGTCAATTGGTTATTGGTTATAACCAAAACCAAACCATAATAACCAATTAACAAAATTTATTTATTAATTAATAATGTATATATAATATAGGAATATATATTATAAATTATAACCCTAAATAATTTAAAATCATAATCTTTTTCCCACGTTACCTTCTCTAACTATATATATATATATATATATATATATATATATATATATATATATATATATATTTTTTCTGTTGAACTTTTATTTTATGTTTTAATTTTGAGCTTGGATATTATTTATGATTTTTAGGATTGAACTTTTATTATGTTATAATTTGAAGTTTGGATATTATTTATCATTTTATTATTTACGATTTTGTGATTATGAGAACGAACATGAGCAATTAACATTGTACAGAAATGTTGTCCAATTTATTTTAATAACTTTTGGTTATTTGGGTTAACCGATAATCATACCAATTAAAAATTTTGGTTATCGGATAACCCAAATATTTAATTGGTTTGGTGTATGGTAGCAATATTTAGCCTTAATCGGTTATTGGTTAATTGGTTATCGGTGCGGTTATGGAATAACCGCACCAATTACCACCCCTAAGGCCGAAGATGTATCTAAATCTTGTACTATATACATGTAAAAAAAAATTAAAAATATGCATAAATTGTTTAATTGGCTAGATGGATGGATTAGATGAGACCTTAATTTCATGTGGTTGGATAAATTTCGTCCAATACTAAATTCTAAAATTGTGACAAGTTATGATTAATATGCATTATAAGTTTTGTCTTCCTTCCTACAACAAAAATAGTTTTGAGTAATTTTAAGCTAATTTAATGCCCATCTAATCTTGAATCAAAGGAAGATTGTAAAAATTTTGGTTATAAGAAGTAGTCGGCATATTATTTTGAACTATTAATAATTGAAAAAAGTAAAATTTCGGACATCCAATATTATTGGACAGTCTGAACCACGTTCTCATAGAATATCAATCAACTACTTCATAAATACAGCAGAGATAGAGACATAAAGTATCTTAACCTGTCGAATTTTCATTGGTTTATCTTCTGTGGTAATTAAGTAGCAGCTTGCTGTCAATTTTATCTTTGAAATTTTGCCTCGTTTCTCCCCTTTTATATAGGAGTATAATCCATATATAAATATATTAATCCATCTGCTCCAAGTGAAAAATGAATTTGTAATTTTGTACGTCCACACCTCACAACAAGAAAACTAGGGAGAGAATTAGTTAAGAATATATTTTTTTTATGTGAGAATAAATTTGGATTATTATTTTTGTTATATAAATATATTAATCCATCTGCTCCAAGTGAAAAATGAGTTTGTAATTTTGTACGTCCACACCTCACAACAAGAAAACTAGGGAGAGAATTAGTTAAGAATATATTTTTTTTTTATGTGAGAATAAATTTGGATTATTATTTTTGTTATATAAATATATTAATCCATCTGCTCCAAGTGAAAAATGAATTTGTAATTTTGTACGTCCACACCTCACAACAAGAAAACTAGGGAGAGAATTAGTTAAGAATATTTTTTTTTTATGTGAGAATAAATTTGGATTATTATTTTTGTTAATTAATAGCTCAAATTTAATGATGTATTAAAAACTATAATATATCTATCTATCTATTATCATATAAACGAAAACGACTCTTCGTAAACAAAAGTCATATGTGACACCCCTCATATTCTTTTATTCTTATTTATCTAAATTCTCATTTTTTTAAATTTAAAATCAATATTTATCATATTTATTATATTCCATATATTTATATATAACATGGAAACAAAATCATATCAATATCAAATCTTCAAAATCGATATCTATCACATTTTTAATATATTCTATGTATATATAAATATATATATATATATATATCAATATTTTATTTTATTTTTGTGTTTTCTTAAAATAAACTAAAAAATTGGAAGCATAATAGGTGGTGAAAAAATTAAATCAACAACAAATTGCCTAATTTTTATTGCTCAACAAATGATTACTTATAAAAACTTGGTGTACAGTACAATCCTACACTATAATTTATGGTAACTAGTGTGTAGCCCGTAGATTTTCGACGGAAAATCGTTATTCAACAAATGTGAATATCCTTTATTATGAGTAAGTTCAACATACAATTCAAAGAGAGAGAGTTGAACTCCTCATTCGGAATCGACCCATCGACCCCACGATTCTTGGTCAGAACCGGTCCCTAAATTATGAAATTAACATAAGATTTTTTTTAAATGTTGAACCTTTGTTTGGAATCAACCCATCTATCCCTATACATTAGGGTCGGAATCGACCCGTCGACCACGGTTTTTTATTTTGTGGGCACCTTTAGTATAAATAATACTAAGAGATATAAAATTAAATTTCAAGTCCCTCATTTTATTGATAATTTTGAAAGCTAGCTCTCTTTCTCCTCTAAATTAATAAGGGACAAAGACTTTCAAAAAGATTGTTCAATGTCGATTTTGCATGAGAATTGAGTCGATCATTTTGATAGCGAATGTCTTTTTGTCATATTAATTTAGACAAAAAAGTTAATATAAAAGATTGTATATAAGAATGAAGATGATCATAAATATCCTACATTATGAGTTCAATATAAAATTATAAAAAAGAAATTAAGAGAGATTTGAAAATTTTCTATAAAAATGGAAGTGAAATAAATTTGAATTTTTCTAACGATTTATATGTAAATAATTTTTCTTTGAAAAATTTCAAATAAAAAAATAATTAACAATCAATATCTTTCTTATATTATTTTATATTAAAATTTTATTTATTTTATTAAATAATGATGCCCGGTTGCCCACAAAAATCAAAACCATGGTCGGAAGGCTGGTTCCGACCTTGAACCGTGGGGGTAGACTATCGATTGCAAAGCGACAGTTTAACTTGAAAGAAATTGTATTCTCTCCCACATCGGTTTTTCAATTAAACTCCACCCATTGGAAAGCTTATAAATACTTTATAAAATTTAAATGAGTTCAGATAATTAACTATTATTGGGATTAAGGATGATGATGAATAGTACAGTTATTTTCTAATTAAATCTATATAAATTCTAAATGAGCTTTATTAATTATACACTTTTAAATTTATTCTTGAAATTTACATTTTATTTTTTATTATTTACACTAGAGATGCCCATAAAAATCACAACCATAGTCGACGGGCTGCTTCCGCCCTTGAACCGTAGGGTAGACGGGTCAATTGCGAACCGGCGGTTCGACTTAAAAAAAATTGTATGTTAATATAATAATGTAGGATATTTAGCTTCACCTTCATTTTTATAGACGATCCTATCTCATACGAAATCGACGTGAGACAACTCCTTTGAGAGCCAAATATGCCTTTGTCCCTCATCGATTTTGAGAAAAAAAAAGAGATTTGAAAAATATCTATAAAATTGAGGGTATATTAGGTTTAATTATTTGATGGGTATTACTATATGAGTTATGGACGATAACATGCAATAAAATTACTTTCCAATCAAATTTGAGATATGTTCAATCTATATATATATATATATATATATATATATATATATATAAAAATGAGATTAGCAAAAATAAGAAAAATAATTAACAACCTTTTTATTCTATCACATAGTATAATATTTAATAATTGTATTACTTTTATTAAATAATAATTTCCCGACGATTTTCAACGGGCTACACATTAATTTTTGTAATAGAATTTTAATGAATTAATTAAGTTATTGCAGTTTATACAATATAATGTGTATGGATTATATTTCTGCAATATATGCATTACCGATGTGATAAAAATGTACCCCCTCAGTCCCACCAGGCATGACCTATTTCTTTTAGATACGGGGTTTAAGAAGAAAATAATTAAAAGTAGAAATTATGTTTAGTGAAGTTTTTAAAGTGAAAGAAAGAGTGTAAAGAGAGTGAACGGTGAAACAGAGTGAAATAAAGTGGGTAAAGAGTGTTATAATAGTGAATGACACAAAAAATATGGTGAAAAAGTAGGATAAAAGGTGTAAAGTAGGTTGCTTAACAAATTAATTATACCCTAATCATCTTCTAATTATTTCCAAAAAAAAAGAAACATGACAAGAATAACAAGACAACCCAAACAATAATATAATACAAGAATAAAGGGACAAAGTGAATATTAAAATGTATTTTTCTCACGTTCTCGTATAAGATCTATTTTCATCTGATTCCTAACCTATATATATTATGTATTGTTATATTGTCAGTTTACCGTATATGAGTAATGCACTCGATTTGTAAGGTTTTAATTTAATTTAATTTAAATTATAGAGGCTATGTTACTTAATTAAACTGATTCGATCCAGAGTTTAGTTATGAATTTGACTAACGGATAGAAAATTGTGAAGAAAAGGGCTAGCTAGCGGTCACCTGGCTATACGTTATTTCCTAAATCAAGAAACGAAAGAAAAATAGGATGTTATTTTCTTCCGCTAATAACTTAAATTAATACGTTGAAAATATGAATCATAGCCTTGAATGAATTTTTCGATAACTATAGCCTTAAGTTTTTATTGATTGCATTACTATGAATTCGAATTGTAGACATTTGATTTTAATTACTAATTACACACTATCATTAAGTCAACACTTGTACGGTTCATAAATTATTTCACAAAAACTTCCGTGCAATTGGTTGCACTCAATAAAATTGGTTCTAACCCGCAAGAATAGATATTAACTTATCGGGCAATATACAAAGTTGATTTGTTAGTCCACTGTCCAGTGGTAGTGTATACGTTGTTGCTAAAGTCTTTTCCTTTTAGCCACTCACCTTGGTTCGATTCATTTCCCACCCCAACCTATCCCTTTATTATTTTCTTTCTCTTTATTTTTAATTTCATTTCCTTTTTTTCTTTTCTTTATTCTTAATTTATTCTTAATTACCTTTGTATCTTTGTTTTTAATTTCTTTTCCTTTCTTTCTTTCTGTTTTTCTTAATATATTTTCTTAAGTATCAATTGTTAAATATATACGTTTTGACTTTTTTAAAATTAGTTATGTACGCCTATCAACAAATAAATTAGTTATGCACATATTTGGTATGAAGTGACCAATTTACCATTGATGTTGTATTTTTTAAATTATATTTCTTACACAAATCTGACGATTTGACTGACAGTCACTACTGTTGTCATTGACCGAAAATGATTGTGATGTTAGGGCATGGAAGTTAGCTAAAGCGGTCAATAATTTGATAATTAGTATTGCAATGATTAGTTTGTCTAGTATATATCCAATTAATTAATTACTAAAATATGTTTATATAAACTGAATATTTTTTATATTATATCAAATAAAGGAGAAAAAAGTCTATAATTTATACGAAAAGAATTGAGGGGCCTAGAAAAACAAAGATTCCGCTCGGACATTAAGGGTCCCACAGAAAATCCCGACCGAGTGGGATCTACACAATAACCGAGCGGAAACTTGTTATTTACGAGTGAGATTTAATATATTATTAATGTGGGATAATTTATAAACCTAGAACACCGATTATTAATTTTCTACACACAAAATTGAAAGTAATACCTTAACCAACAAATGCTTCCATTAAAATTAAAAAAAAAAATACATATTTAATTTTTTAATAAAACTTCAACCTACATTAATCTGATCCCGCTCGGACATTAAGTGAAAAAGAAAATTTTGACCGAGCGGGATCTATATATTAGCGAGCTGAAACTTGTTAATATCGAGTGAGATTTCAAATATTATTATTGTGGGATAATTTATAAACTTAGAACACAAATTATTAAATTTCTACAGTCAAAATCGAAAGTAATACCTTAACCAACAAATATTTTGACTAAAATTCAAAAAAAGTACATATTTAATTTTTAAATGAAAATTCAACCTAAATTAATAAGATCCCGCTCGGACATTGAGGGAAACACAAAATCCCGACCGAGCGGGATCTAGATTATATCCGAGCGGAAACTTGTTCTTAACGAGCGGGTTCTAATATGACATTAATGTAGGATAATTTATAAACCTAGATAACTTATTATTAATTTTCTACATACAAAATCGAAACTAATATGTTAACTAACAAATGCTTCGACTAAAATTATAAAACTAACATAGTTTATTTATTTTTAATTAAATTTCAACCTATAATAAAATTTGTACAAGGAGAAAGTACGAATAAAATCAATATAAATAAAATTACTAACCTCTCCGGACATGTTGTACAATCGAAGGAATCAAATCCCGCTCCAACAATCGAACGAATGAAATCCCTCCCTAAACATTCGAGTGGAATTTGGTATTTTTTTTTAGTCAAGTGGCTGCCGGATTATAAATTGTGGTGTGGAGTGGGATATGGGCGGATTCAATACACATATATATGTAGGGGCGCGATCTAGGGTTTTGCTCTCTCACCTCCCCTCTCTCATCTTTCAATATTAAATTAATATTAAATTACAAGAGTTACAACTGCAACTTTCAATTTTAAAATAAAAAATGAGTCAAAGAGTTCAATTCCCCATCGTTTACTGATGTGATATGGTTTTGTTATGTGGGATTTTAATTCCCCATGTTTTCGCTGAAGTAAACAACCGAAGTGATATGTTTTTTTGTTAACTTCCACTTATTCAAATGGTATTAATGTAATATTGTATATAACTAATTTGTTTTGGGTTAGGTGTACATAACAAATTTCAATTTATAGTAAACGTATATAACAAATTTTCACTCTTTTCTTAATTACTTTCACTTATTTATAAATAAATAATAATAGAATAAATAGTTTATAAACAAAATTAACTCCATTAGGGTATAATTAGGGGTTTATAGGAATGTCAATCGGTCAACCTGTTCGGTTTTCAAATCAATCCTATCGGTTTCGGGTTACTTTCGGTTCGGGTTAGTCGGGCTACATTTTTTTCGGGCTACAAATTGTTGATCCTAATCCTAACCCTTCAATTTTCAGGCTAACCTGTCGGGCCAAGAGATTTATGATAAAATAAATAAATATATAAATATTCTTGATAACCATATGTTTATAACAAAAAAATATAAAGTGTTTTCTTATAAAAAAAAGGTTTGGCTCATATTAAATGCATTAATTTCATAATTTGGTACACTTTTTTTATTAAATTATTGTTAATTCATAATTTTGAAGTCATAACATATATGATGAGTACAAATTACAAATGAAAAATCAGAACAATATTAAAAAAAAACTTATTATTAAATTTATAAACAAAACAATTAAGTAATGATGAATTTCGATTATCGGGCCAACCTACTATGTTTTCGGGCTAGCCCTATTGGGCTCGGGCTAATTTCGGTTCGGTTCAATCATGCTAAAAAGTTTTTCGGGCTCAAAATTTCCGGCCCTAACCCTCCTCGGATTCGGTTCGGTTCGGGCCAACCTACGTGTTTCAGGCTAAATTGACATCCCTCGGGCTTTAATTAATTCAATCCCCTTAGGGTTTATTATTTTTCAATTAGGATTTATTAATTTCCAATTAGGGTTTAATTAATTCAATTCCCTTAGGGTTTATTATTGGGCCAACTCTTTTTAAATACCTTTTCGTAAAAGGTAGAAGGTTTTTGCACTCTTATATAAGAGTATAAGATTTCTATACCAAAATTACCTAAAAAAATAAATTACCTTTATATTAAATAAAAACAAATAAGAAACAGATAAAAATAAAAATAAAAATAAAAAAATCCTATCTATCGGTCCCCCCCCCCCCACTACCCCACCCCACACATCACTTTCCCACTCTCTCTTTCTCTCAACCCTCGATACAGTTCACTCTCACCCACGACTCTCACCCCTCGATGTCACACACACGTCGACAATGAGCAGCCAATCCGACCACGATGGGCAGTCGACGACATCGATATCTAATTCCGCCGAGGAGGAAGTACAACTCGTCAACAACGAACCGCTGGTTAGGTTAGTGCCTAAATTTGGGTTTGAAAAATTTATGATTCTAAATGTGTGTTTATGTCCGATTTATTGAATATGAGAATAATGTTCATGATTGTATGAGTATAGGTTGTGTTATTTCTAAGATTTGTTGATAAAATTTGGGCTTTGAATGTGAGAAACAGGGCTGCCCACGGTGGGTGTTTATGTACCCACGGTAGCACCCGTCGTGGGTTGCCCCGACATGGGTAGCCCCTCGTGGGTAGCCCCGTCGTGGGTTTCCCAGCGTGGGTTGCCCCGTCATGGGACATGAATGACCCTATTGAAACTAAACGCTTTAAATCTTATTGATCATACTTTAATCTGAAACCCTGAGCAGCAGGAGTGGTGAAGTTGGCCTCATTTAAGTTTTATTTTAGTCTAATCATATTAAATTAAATGGTTTAGATTAAAATGACGAAGTTAGTTCGAGGCAACATGAAGCAAGTTGTTGCACAATATTTCACTAAGAAGGGTGAAAAAAAGAAGTGAATCGTACGACGGCTAGTTCATCACGATCGTGAAGCCGCCCACGATCGACTAACTGCAGACTGCTTCGCCATGAGCCGGCGTACGACAACAATATTTTCGGCGCCGTTTTCGGATGCGGAGGGAGTTGTTCAACAAGATAGTGAAGACGTTGGGAAATCGAGCTCCATATTTCTCTCAGCGCAAAGATGCATCGGGAAGAGGTGGGTTTTCGCCATTTCAAAATTGCACAATGGCATCACGGCTACTTGCAACCGGAAATTCAGCAGATACCTTTGATGAGTATCTACGAATGGACGAGTCCACCGGCCGAAAAAGCCTCATAGAATTCTGTAAAGCCGTCATCAACATTTACGACACTGAGTTTCTGAGGAAGCCGAATAGCAATGACGTCAACCGGTTGTTGGAGATGCACGAGGCTCATCACGGCTTTCTAGGGATGCTCGAGAGCCTCGATTGCATGCACTAGGCTTGAAAGAATTGCCCGAAAGCTTTGGCGGCTGCATACACACATGGTGATTAAGGCGAGCCGACCATGATTCTTGAGGTCGTTGTCTCATGTGATGTTAGTTCAGATGGGGAAAAGATATTTTTTTTTTCAAAAAAGGTGGGAAAAGATATCAGGAGATTCATGACAAATAGGTGTATGCATTTTTGGGGTTTCTTTATTTACTAATTTTAACTTTACTTTGTATATTAGTGGAACAAAATGCAATCTATTGTCTCTTTCAGCAATGGGATGAGGATGATGCGTGTGGGTGGGCAGTATTTCCAAAAATAACACACAATTGATAGGTTTCGGTTGGTTTGGTCTCACTCGAAAATGTGTATCGATTTTGCGAGTTTTAATCGAAGGAATTCGGTTTCAACCGAAACATAGTAGTATTTATTTATTTAATTATTTATATTAAAATTGTATTATGCCTGTTGAAACATGAGAAGGAAAATCTTATTCACACAAACACATGATAATATGCTAAATGTTTATTTATTTGTAAACTGCATAGACATGTGCAAACGTTTTTTCACCAGCACAAACACTGTATGTCAATTCATTGGATGGACTAAGACCTTGATCTGTCCAACATATTCATATTATAATTTCACCAACTATTATTAGGGGTGAGCATTCGGTTATTCGGTCACCGAACCGAACCGAATTGTAAAAATTAAATTAAAACCGAACTATATAATAAATAATCGAATCCAAACCGAACATGGCTAAAACCAAACAAAATCGAACCGAAATATTTCGGTTCAGTTTCGGTTAAAACCAAATAAACCGAAATAAATACACAATATATTTTCTACATTTTAAATAAGTAATTAAACATTCAATATTTAAGATTCCAAATCCGCAAAAAGTAATAATTCAAATTCTAAAACATCTTTAACAAAAGATAAATAAATCAGTGATGTTTGTTGATGTTGCGGGTGTAATGCCCCGTAAAATTCCTTACGACCCTAAAATTTTAAAGTTAATTAAATAAATGGCTTTGCACGCCTAAGTTTACGATTTCGAATTCTAAGATTAACGGTCGAATCCGTTTCTGAAAATAAATTACAGAAGTCAGCTAGACGACTACTGTATTTAGGGTTAGCGCGTACGAAAAGTTTTTAGTTCGTGAACTCAGAACGGAAAACCGTCTGATTTTTACATTCACGAAATCGCGTTACGAACTCGCCCGAGAAAGTTCGTTTTTATGTTTTTCCAGACGAAACTCGGACTGTGTCGTCCCGAGTTTTTGTCAAAATATATTTTGTAAATTTATTTTCCGATTAAGTTTTGTACGTTAGAATTTACGGTCAAATCGGATCGCGATGATTTTGTGCCGAGCGACGTTTTTCGTCGAACGTTTTCCGTAACGTCGGATCGCGCCGGAAAAGCGCGTAGTTTTTCTTTTTTCCTCACCTTGGCCGACATTACCCTGCTCACATTGTTAGATTTTTGTGTTTTGTATAGTTTAATTAGAGGACACCTTAGCTAGTTACTATTTCACTTTACACTTATGGTAGAACTATTCATCACTTTACACCTTGCAATCTTGTTCCATAAGTTAACAATTAAAACTTCATTTCTTCCCTCCCAACACCCTTAGAATCGGCAGCCATCCCCCATTATTCTCTCATCTTTCATTTCATCATCTCCATTGAAGAATCCTTCAAGAACACCAAGAAGAAACACACAAGTCTCCATTCTTCCATCCAAACCTACTACTTTCTTCATTATTTCTCAAGGTAATTCTCTCCTCCACAATTCTATCCAACCATCTTCCCCTTCTTTTATTTTTCCTTCTTTGATCGAAAATTAAGGCTTTGAACTGGATGAATTGATCTTGAATTAATGAAATTGGATATGTTAGATAGGTTAATTAGAGTTTAGAATTGAGCAAAACCAAGAACCCTAACTCTTGCATTAATACCGAAAATTTTAGGGTTAATAGTAGGATTTTTAGATTTCTTCAATTGATGATAGATTCATGCTTAAGAGATGTTTAATTAGTGATTAGAACAAAGAGGAATCGAAAGCCCCATATTTTTGTGAATTTCGATTAGGGTTTGAGTAATGAAATTGGGGATTTATGCATGATAGTATGAAATTGGATTGCAATTGTTCAATTGATGTTATAATAGGTTGATTAATGAATAAATGGTGTTAATTGGAGAAGAAAATCACCCTCTTATCCATAGTATGAAAACCGAAATTATAGTAAGAATTAGGGGTTTTCATGTGTTGATGTTAGTTGATGAATTGTTGATGGAATATAGTTGCAATTGATGTTAATTGATTATAGAATTAAATTGAGAATTTTCTAAAAATATTTTATGTAATATAAGAGACGAAGAACACTTTATAAGTTGAAATGTAGTGATGGTATGACATGATTGCATGCATGAAAGTGATTCACGTTAGACGTAGTTTATTGACGTAAAATTTGAACGGAATCCGACAACTTTGAAAATCGCGTAAGAGACGAACAATTAGTCGTAACTAATAACCGAGAAGTCGAATGAGAATTCTAATTTGATATTATTGTCTATGATGGACTTGAGAACAACTTTATAGTTGACGTCATGAGCTTTCGAGCTATTATAATATGAGCTATAGTTATAGTCGAGAACTAGAACGCGTTTTGAATAAATTGTTGGTTTAGTAATTGTTAGTTGAAAGCCGACGTTTAGAACGTCGTGCTATTGGACGAGTTTTGAGAAGGAGTTCACCACATATGGGAATACGTGATGACTGCCTTGAGGGTCCAGTTTCTAAAGAAGTCGAATACGAGAGCTTAGAACGAACCTAAGACGTTATACGTCGAATCTATCGAGCAACTAGGGTTTTCGCGGCAGTTTTGCGACCCTCGCCGGAAACTGTAATAACTTCCAGCTCGTTTATCGGATTTGTGATCCGTAAATTGGAGCGCGAACTAGACATCCCAAACTTTCCAGTAGTACAGGGCTCATACCCTGTTTCCAAATTCTCTGTTCTGGACAGTCTCCAGAGTTACTGGATTGTGCAGTGAAATTTCAGTTTCAATCCTTCTAAGTTGTTTTGTTCGCAACTTAGTTTCTTTCGATCGTTTAAGCCGTATTATATCTTCCTACTGACCCTAGAGTCAAGTACAGGGCCTTGATTGATGAAAACCAGTCGAGATCTTATCTCTTATTCGTTCAAATAAAGAAGTAGTAAGCGAGATTTTTCATAAGTGATTAATGAACTAAAACGTAAATCGCCTAAGTTGATTCTTTCCAACTTAGCTCCTTATAATCTTTTAAGTCATATTAAGCTATCGACTACCCTCTCTACTGACCTAAGAGTCAAGTATGAGACCTTCCGAGTTCTAAACGGGATTAGTACAAGTCTCTTTCCCGTTGAGTAAAATGAATCTAGTAAGCGTGCAAATGCCTAAAGAATGAAACGACTAAAACTTATTTCGATTCTCTTTGATCGATTATCTTTTACGACCCGTTTTTAAATATTATTTTTTTACGATGAAGGAGGAAGCCATCTATGAAGAAAGGTCGGAAGATCCGAAGTTTGGAAGCTTTTGCTTTTAAGTTCTGTATATCGAGGTGGGCTTTTATATACAAAATAAAACGAGCAATGCTCGGAAAATCTTTCTTTATCGCTTTGATATCTGTGTTTTCAAAGTGATATTATGGCATGAACTGTTTAATGCTTTATGTGAGTTCTCTTGTACCCATCTGAGTTTTCCAGATTTAGAGTTAATCTAACTAGATTAACTAACGATCGGCTCTGAGTTAGCTGCTAAGTACTTTCCAGAGTTAGTGCACTTTGTAACCTGTGGTGTATGTGATATCCTGTTGAGGGGTAACAGCCACGGTGAATTAGAATTGGTCAAGATTGAACATAGCATACCTGAAAATACTCGGCCGAGTAATTTGTGAAAATCAGTCAGAAAATGTTTAGTAGACACGGGCCCGTTTCAATAAAACTCCGATGTGCTACAATTATGAAATGCCATATTTATCTATACTTACGATTATGTTTTCGGCATCGTGCCCACTAAGTACGTTTGTACTTAGCCCTGCATTGTTTTCTAAATGTGCAGGTTGAAGAGACGGTGAGCGGCGACGGTTGATGTTGAGTTGAAAGATAGGATGCTTTAGTTAGAACTCTTCCGCTGCAGAACTCTCAGTCTTCTTTTGATATGTACCTTTTGAACAATACACTGTAGTTTAAGTCTGTAATTATGAACTTAGCTTCTACTGTGTACTTTTGTCGAGTAATCCTTAGCGATTAACTCTTTCTTATTTATATTCAAGTTTTGTTCATGGTTTATCGATGCCTTTTATGTATGTTTAGTCAGTTAGCCCCCTTCTTCCCCGCTTCTTTAATCCAACCCCAGTCGCACCCCGACTTCTGCCATCCCTCGGGATTTGGGGTTGTGACAGAGTGGTATCAGAGCAAGGTCTGTTTCCTGCTCTGATCATGAATCATTCTTTTCTAGTATGAGTTATTCTTTTAGTAATATCACAAAGTGATATCTGAGCAGAAGTTCGTTTTCTGCTCTGGTCGCGAGTCAGTCTTCTAGACTGAGTCATTCTTTCAATAACACCATTAAGTGGTAACGGAGCAGTAAGTTGTTTCCTGCTCGGGTTATGAGTCATCTTTTTCTAATACGAGTCATTCCTTTAAGTAATATCACAGAGTGGTATTCTTATGCAAGTCTTCCTTCGAGTAATAGTATAGAGTATTCATTCGTACTCTATATCGAGTCTTCTTTCGAGTCATAAGACACGGTATCTGTGTATACTCTGGATCAGAGTCGTCCTTCCAAGTATAAGATAAGAGTTAGACTCTAATACTAAGACTGAGAACATAGATGTCAACTCAACCGCCCGCTACGTCGACTCAACGAGGAAAATGAAAGAATTTTATGATGTGATTTCTTTTAAATAAGAAATTTATTGAACAAGTATTCAATAAAGATTGAGAATGAGAATGAGCTGTGTTTTAAAAATGAGAATTTTACAGAAGTATAATTTTTTTTTTATACTTTATGTGATTATGCGGTGGTACAAGTACCATCTTATGTGAAATTATTTGCGCAATAATTTCCTTTTTATGAAAAATTATGCGGATACAAGAATATAGTCGGATTTTAGGGATTTTTCCCGGTTCAATGAGAACGTAGACTTGAAACCTAAGAACTTTCCGGTTCTTCGAGAATTTAGACGTTTTTAAGAAACGTTATTTTGGAATGATTTCGAAACGAGTTCCCCAACGCAAGAAGGACTTTTATTGATGAATGTCACATGCTTTTAGTGACATGAATAAAGGTTCGGCAAAGTCGAACTTGTTTTCTGAAAAAAAATTTCCTGCGAGGAAAATAAAATAAAAATGATTCAATAAATCGTGTTAGTAATCTAAGGGAACGATTAGACGTTCAAGAAGCTTTTGGCTTCGAGTTAAGAAATATATGAACGAGACGACGAAGATCGAGTAAATTGGAATCAAAGTTAAGCGAAATAAGTGAACATTACTTGCGTATAAGTAATGTAAATGACATCAGTTCGTGACACGTCATTTCTTTTTCTTCTCGTTTCGTGTTTCAGTAGGGTTCGCCTCGATCGAACTCCACAAAGAAAATCGTATAGATTATTAGGAGTCGAGCGCGAAGCTTGATTAATTTTTCCATCGATCACCCGATTCCAGCGACGGCAACTGGAACTTAGTTTCCAGGAAATTATTCTTAAGATATATTTCCATTTTTCTTATGGAATTAAATTCCATTTTTCGTCTTGAGCGACGACTACAACTAGTACGAATACCGAGAGTCGTAAACGACAAATTCTTTTGTAAATGGATGTTACTTTTGAATAAGTAACATGAACGAAGTAAATATACTTTGTTTTAATAAGTGAAAGTCGTTAAGAATTAATGAGTTGAGAAATAAAATAAGAATTAAAATGAGTAATAATATGGTGAAATAAAAGAATGAAAATAAAATCTTTAATTTTATGAATGTATATATATATGTTGTTGAGTGCAATTTCTTGAATTGCTAGAAGTCTCGATAAGTGGTTGACTTAAGTGATGATGTTACAATTGAATAAGGGATATTTATTTTGTAATTTATGTTTTGATTGAGATAAGTTATTTTCCCTACCTGTTACTGATCCGTGTTTCCTTACAACTTTTGTAGGATGGCTAGGGTTCGCGTTCCGGCTCGGAAGAGCCAGCCTTTGGCCTCGTGCGAGCGCACCATAGTGGACATGTTGCAGGACGAGTATTATGAGTTTGAGGTAGACTATGGAGAGGAAGACGTAGGACAGATTGTCAGCAACTTTTCTTCAGCCTACTATCCAGTACGACATTTGATCCGGGAAAGTCAGGCGATTCTAGATTTGATCGTACACCTACCGGACGAGTGGCGCGGATGGGCGCACCGTGCGGCATGGTACTTTTTAGGGATCCTAGGCGACGACACTGAGCCGACCGGCAACTACGCCGGATTCGCCCTGTGTGTGCACAGGCGTTTCTTTGAGAGCAGGTTTATGTTTCCCCTCCCATTAGAGCCACACATTCCCTACAGCCACTTTCCAGCCGAGACGGAGCTTGAGCAGCTTGACTTAGACCCTGAGTACTCTGCTCTGTTGGAGTTGCCACCAGACGGTGTACTAGTTGAGGAGTCTGACGCTGAGTTAGAGTAGCCAGAGGAGGACGAGGAGACAGTAGTTACACCTGAGTCACCACCAGTAGGACAGCAGATCGAGGAGTTGATCCCAGGGCCGGGATTTGTAGAGGTTGACGCTGAGACAGCCGCGTTGTTGGGGTTGTCTTCACCGTTTGTGCCAGACGTTTGTGTTTGGGTCAGGGGACCATTAGAGACGAGACTGTACAAGGAGGGGCCAGACCACCGAGAGATAGACGCGGAGCTTGCCGCCATGTTAGAGTTGCCTTCTCCACTTACGCCACTCGAGGAGATCTGTGCGAAGTGGGGAGTAGTACGAGAGCAGATGGAGGCAGGACCGTCCAGGGTCCGTTCTAGGGAGGACTTCGAGTCAGGTTCGGGTTCAGGTTCAGTCCCCGAGCACCTTCTTCCCCTGAAGAAGCGTGCGGTAGAGGTCAGCGAGGACTACTTGGTTTCCGACTTGGAGGAGACCGTTTCAGAGACACCCTCACCCACCCTGCTTACACTTGACGACGGTTCTACTATGAGGGTGGACGAGGCACTTCAGCTGGTTTTTGGTTCGGAGTCCGAGGAGGAGGACCCGGACGGTTCTACTCTGAGGGTGGACAAGGCACTTAAGCTGGTTTTTGGTTCGGAGTCCGAGGAGGAGGATTCGGAGGAGGATCCAGAGGAGGACCCTGAGGAGGATCCGGAGGAGGACCCAGAGGAGGGTTGTTAGGGTTTTTGCAGACCATAGGGGATAGTTTTTGGACCCGACTGCAGTTTAGTTAGGCAGTGCGTTGTAGACGCGGGTAAATATCAGTAGTAGTATTAGCTCTTTCTCCTGTATAGAGTCGGATCAGTAACTAGTTAGTTTTGTAGTACTCTAGCGGATACGAAATTTTATGAATCGTTTCCGTTCTAGTACTTCTAGTAGGTACGGAGTGCAGATTGTTAGTGCACCCGGTAAATAGTAGGCAGTCAGTCTAGTTTAGACTAATAGTAGTCTAACCCTTTTTATATAAGTCCTCGTTGGAGGCAGAATTAATATTCTTTTTGATGTATATATATATATACATGACCCGTGAAGAGGGTTTTTAATCAAGAAAATTTCTTATGAATTGAGTAATTAAAATCAGAATGTCAAATGAACTCGTGTAACGAGGAATTGAGTTTAATTCGAAAGTTAAAAGATTAATGAAGTTAATATCGAAATTATGTTCGATATGTTATTTTATGAACTTGATTAAGTTGAGAACGAGCTAGTAAGTACTAACGGTAATTAACAGAAGAGAACTAATGAGAATTTCAATTTTTCCTTAGACCAAAGAAAATGCCGCCGAGAAATGTTAACAACCGGAGAGGTCGAGGACCTGGAAGGCCGAGAGGACGTGGTAGACGTCAGCCGGAAAATAACCAAGTACAAGAATATGAGCGGAATGTCACCCCATCCCCATCTCCATCCCCATCACCGCCCCCGTCACCACCACCTCCACCACCGCCCCGTAGAGATATAGAAAGAGGAACCCCCCATTGTTCAATGGAAATGGTAGCCCTAGCGATGCTGAGCTATGGGTGAGATCTACTGAGAAAATTTTCAAGCTCCTCAGATGCACTGATGAGGAGAGAATGCTTTGTGTCGCATTCCAACTGACAGGATCGGCAGATTACTGGTGGGAAGCAAGACAGAAGGTAATACTTGCAGAGCATCTGGCTCGTTTTTCATGGGAAGAGTTTAAGGAAATCTTCTTTGACAAGTACGTCCCCAAGACGTATAGGGCACAGAAGGAGGCCGAGTTTTATAATCTGAAGCAGGGAAGCTGACCGTAACGGAATATGACGCCAAGTTCTGCGAGTTGTCAAGGTATGCGCCGACATTGGTTGATACCGAAGAGAAGCTATCTAAGAAATTTCAGGGAGGTTTACGACATGAGTTAGGTATTGCTTTGGCTAGTCATGGAGGACTAGGTTATACGAATATTCTGGGAAGAGCACTGGAAATGGAGGTCGTCGTGCCTGATGAGAAAAAGATTGTACCAACTGCGTCAGCACCAGCGCAGAGTCAGAACCGAGGCTACTACAACAATAATAGTAGCAACTACCAAGGGAAGAGGAAATGGAACGGAGGAGGTAGCGGAGGCTACAGTCAGGGTTATAACAACCAGGGAAATCAGAAGAGGGGTAACCAGCAGGGTTATCAGCAGCCTGGCAACAACAACAACAACAACAATAACAACAACAACAACAATAAGAGGCCGTGGCAGGGAAACAACCAATTGGGGTTGTTCATTCAGGGGAACAAGCAGAACTCGCCATGGAAGGGCAACAATCAGCTGAACCAGCCGCAAGGGCAACAAAGGAACTTTAACCAGGGAACGAATAACCCAGGGAGGGTTACCATTCCTGTCTGCCCGAAATGCAACCGAGCCCATCCTGGAGTCTGCCAGATAGGCACCCCCAACTGTTTCAACTGTGGACAGAAGGGGCACATGAAAAAGGACTGCCCTAAACCACTTCAAGCAGTACCTCTCCGAGCCATCCAAGCACAGCCGCAGCAACCGCCAATGAACCAACAACAGTTTCAGCAGCATGCACAACAGCAACAGAATGCGAGGGCATGCGCTATCAAACAGGGCGGTCAGCGCAAAGGAAAAGGCAATCTAGCAGGTATGGAAAAACTCCACAACATCCCCATTAAGATACTGTTTGATACTAGCGCATCGCATTCTTTCATTGCTGGCTCGTGTGCCGATAACTTAGACATCAGACCTGTAAGAGCTGCACAATCTATGAGAGTAGCCACACCTTCAGGAGAGATCACTACTTCCACGCATGTTTGCTCTAATCTAGAACTAGAAATCGGAACCCATAAGGTTATAGCGAACAACTTAAATGTTATGATAATGTGGGACGTAGATATAATCCTAGGAATGGATTGGTTGTCAGAGAATTACGCCACAATTCTCTGCAACGAGAGAAAAATCTCTTTTCAGCCGCCGGGTAAAGAACCGACCGAATTCCACAGAATTTCAATGGGTAGAGGCATACCGATTATATCAGCTCTTCAAGCCACGAAACTCATGAAGAAGAAATGTACCACAGCTTATCTTGTGTACCTAGTCGGAGAGCCAGGAGCCGAGAAGACCATTCAGGACGTAAAAGTCGTGAATGAATATGAAGATGTCTTTCTGGAAGTGCTACCGGGATTGCCACCAGATCGTCATGTGGACTTCACGATCGACTTAGAACCAGGAGCAGCTCCTAAGTCTAAAGACCCATACAGAATGGCACCGAAGGAACTAGAAGAGCTCAAAATCCAGTTACAGGAATTACTAGACCTTGGTTTCATCAGGCCAAATGTCTCACCTTGGGGAGCACTAGTACTTTTTGTTAGGAAAAAGGACGGATCGATGAGAATGTGCATCGATTACCGAGAACTGAACAAGATAACGCTCAAGAACAAATATCCTTTGCCAAGGATCGAGGATTTGTTCGATCAGCTTAAGGGTGCAGGAGTCTTCTCCAAGATAGATTTGAGGTCAGGGTACCATCAGCTCAAGATCAAACCCGAAGACGTACCGAAGACCGCTTTTAGAACCTGTTATGGCCATTACGAATTTCTAGTAATGCCATTTGGTTTAACCAACGCTCCAGCCGTATTCATGGACCTTATAAACAGAGTTTTCCACCCCTTTTTAGACAAATTTGTTTTAGTATTCATCGACGACATCCTCGTTTACTCTAAGAATGAAAAGGAGCACGAGAAACATCTACGGATAGTGTTGGAAACGCTAAGAACTAAGAAACTCTACGCCAAATTCAGTAAATGCGAATTATGGCTGAAGAAAGTTATGTTCCTTGGACACATAGTATCGGCAGAAGGAATCAAGGTGGATCCAGCCAAGGTAGAAGCAGTGCACAACTGGAAGTCACCAACGAGTCAGAACGAGATCAGAAGTTTCTTGGGTTTAGCCGGTTATTACAGAAGGTTTATCGAGGGATTCTCTACGATCGCTCGCCCGATGACGCAGCTACTCAGGAAGGATACCAAGTTTAAGTGGACAAATGAGTGTGAGAAGAGTTTCCAAACTCTTAAGGAGAAGTTAACCACAGCACCAGTGCTAGCACTTCCTGACGTAAACAAAGAGTATGTGGTTTACACTGATGCATTGAAAAATGGATTAGGTTGTGTCTTGATGCAAGACGGACGAGTGATAGCTTATGCTTCACGACAACTTCGACCTCACGAAGTTGAGTACCCAACCCACGATTTAGAACTCGCAGCCGTAGTGCATGCGTTAAAGATTTGGAGACACCATCTCTATGGTGTAAGAGTTGAAATATTCACTGATCACAAAAGCCTGAAGTACTTTTTCGAGCAAAAAGAACTGAACATGAGACAAAGACGATGGCTCGAATTAGTCAAAGATTATGACTGCAGAATTAACTATCATCCAAGAAAGGCTAATGTGGTAGCAGACGCATTGAGTCGCAAGGCTCCAACGAAGTTAGGATGCCTTTTTGTAGAAGAAGAAACCTTAGTGCGAGAATTCGAGAAGATGGATATCAAAGTGCTTGACACGCCAGCTACGATAACAAGTCAGATAGCAGCATTAGAAGCTACACCAGATTTGAGAGAAAGGATCATCACTGCTCAAAGAAAAGACGAGTCAATGGAAAAGTTACGAGTAAGGATAAGAACAGATATGCCAGAAGGATATTCTGAAGCTCCAGACAATGCGATACTTTATGAAGGCAGGATTTGTGTTCTTGACGACAACAGCGAACTGAAGAACGAGATCTTGAGTGAGGCTCACGATACGCCTTACACAGCACACCCAGGAAGTACGAAGATGTACCAAGATTTGAGGAGAAACTTTTGGTGGAATGGAATGAAACGAGACGTTGCCTCGTTTGTAGAAAGATGCCTAGCATGTCAGCAAGTCAAGGCTTTACACTGATGACCATATGGATTGCTACAACCGTTGGATGTCCCAGAATGGAAATGGGAAGGCATAGCTATGGACTTTGTCACAGGCTTGCCTAAGTCGAGAAGAGGAAACACAGCAATTTGGGTGATAATAGATAGGCTCACAAAGTCAGCACATTTCTTACCAATTAAGATCACGTACGAATCAGAGAAACTAGCTCAATTATATGTCAGAGAGATTGTACGTCTGCATGGAGTACCGAAGGTCATAGTATCAGATAGAGATGCCAAGTTTACCTCGAGATTTTGGATTACGATGCAGAAAGAGATGGGAACAGAACTTAATTTCAGCACAGCGTTTCACCCACAGACGGATGGACAGTCAGAGAGAACTATTCAGATTTTAGTCGACATGTTAAGAACAGTGGTTTTGGACCGAGGAGCGAATTGGGAAGAAATTCTACACTTAGTCGAATTTGCTTATAATAACAGCTATCAGGCCACGATAGGAATGGCGCCGTTTGAGGCTTTGTATGGGAGAAAATGTAGATCGCCGCTTTATTGGGACGACGTAGGTGAGAGAAAGAACCTAGGCCCAGATGCGATAAATGAGATGATTGAGATAGTTCGGCAGATTCGAGATAGAATGAAAGAGGCCCAGAGCCGATAGAAGTCTTATGCCGACGATCGTCGAACCAATCTTGAGTTTGAAATAGGAGATAAGGTTTTCCTTAAGATGTCCCCGACCAAAGGAATCCTTAGGTTCGGAGTTAAGGGTAAGCTAAGACCCAGGTTTATAGGACCTTATGAAATCCTTGAGAGAATAGGACCAGTCGCTTATAGATTGGCCTTACCGCCAAGTCTAGGAAGCGTTCATAACGTTTTTCACGTTTCTCAGTTGAGAAAATATGTTTATGATCCTAAGCACGTCATTAGTCAGCAAGACGTAGTTCTTGAATCTAACCTAAGCTATGAAGAGAAGCCAATATCGATTTTGGATAGAAAAGTTCAAGAATTAAGAACCAAGTCGATACCAAAAGTTAAAGTGCTTTGGAACCACCACGGGCAAGAAGAAGCCACGTGGGAACTCGAGGAGAAGATGAAGGAGCGATATCCTCATCTTTTTGCAGAAGGTATGCAAATTTCGGGACAAAATTTTTCGTAAGGGGGGTAGGATGTAATGCCCCGTAAAATTCCTTACGACCCTAAAATTTTAAAGTTAATTAAATAAATGGCTTTGCACGCCTAAGTTTACGATTTCAAATTCTAAGATTAACGGTCGAATCCGTTTCTGAAAATAAATTACAGAAGTTAGCTAGACGACTACTGTATTTAGGGTTAGCGCGTACGAAAAGTTTTTAGTTCGTGAACTCAGAACGGAAAACCGTCTGATTTTTACATTCACGAAATCGCGTTACGAACTCGCCCGAGAAAGTTCGTTTTTATGTTTTTCCGGACGAAACTCGGACTGTGTCGTCCCTAGTTTTTGTCAAAATATGTTTTGTAAATTTATTTTCCGATTAAGTTTTGTACGTTAGAATTTACGGTCAAATCGGATCGCGATGATTTTGTGTCGATCGACGTTTTTCGTCGAACGTTTTCCGTAACGTCGGATCGCGCCGGAAAAGCGCGTATTTTTTTTTTCCTCACCTTGGCCGACATTACCCTACTCACATTGTTAGATTTTTGTGTTTTGTATAGTTTAATTAGAGGACACCTTAGCTAGTTACTATTTCACTTTACACCTATGGTAGAACTATTCATCACTTTACACCTTGCAATCTTGTTCCATAAGTTAACAATTAAAACTTCATTTCTTCCCTCCCAACACCCTTAGAATCGGCAGCCATCCCCCATTATTCTCCCATCTTTCATTTCATCATCTCCATTGAAGAAGAATCCTTCAAGAACACCAAGAAGAAACACACAAGTCTCCATTCTTCCATCCAAACCTACTACTTTCTTCATTATTTCTCAAGGTAATTCTCTCCTCCACAATTCTATCCAACCATCTTCCCCTTTGTTGGGAAATTTATTAGTATAAGTTTTGATGAATTCCAAAACCGACTGACCCCAACCGAGTAGATGTTGCCAGAACCTAATGTTAGAATTTAGGCTCGCTGTTTGAGCAAAGTTAAGATCTTATCTTTACAGGTCTCCAGCTGAAGATGGCAACAAGGCATTACTCAGACAGAACATCGGTTATGTTAAAAGATAACTGAGAGTTCTTTTGTTCAGATGGAATGAGGGGGAAGTCTTCAGAACATCAGTTGTGAAGGAAACCAACTGAGCGTTCATCAGATGAGAAGCAGTAGAGAGGAAGAGAACATCAGAAGAAAAGAAAGTCATCTGAGAGTTCGAACCCAACTGACTAAATACAAGAAGGACAACTGAGCGTTCTAGTTAGAACATCAGTTGTAAACTCAATCAGTTAATATCAACAAGATGAAGTTCAAAGTCAGCTGAGAGTTCAACAGTTCAGAACATCAGCTGAAGACCACTCAGATGAAGATCAAGACTTTCAACCGACCAATCGAAGTTGACTGTCAGAAAGGTTAAGATTTGAATTTCAAAAGGAAGTCACATGAGGGTTTGACCGTTCAGTCATTACCCCATCTGACCCAACACAAGGCTGTCTCAGATGGAAAGAAGAAGAGCACAGATGCCATATCGGGAAAGTCTGCAGAGATGAGAGACAAGCCATCGCTATCAAAGAACAGAGATCAACAGCTCCTCCAACGGCTAGTTGATTCTCTCCGCCTATAAATAGAGGCTTCCATTCATTGGAGATGAGCATGGAAGACACAAAAGAGAAGACACACGAGACGAGACAGAGCGAAAGAAAGAACTATATTCCTTACTCGAGCTGAATTAGATTTAGCCTCTAAGAACATCACTTGTTGAGAGTTCTAGAGCATTAGATTGTGTCTGAGTGTCTTTAGATCGAACCTTGAGAACATCACTTTGTGAGAGTTCGTAGAGTGTTAGATCCCAGCTCACTTCTTGTTCGAGCTGTTAGTTGGAACCTTATCTTTTATACCTGAAAAGGTTTTAGGACCCTACTCTTCCTGTAACTGAGTAGTTAGGTTGTCGAGTACCCGCAAACTTGACATAGGTTGTTAAGTACCCGTAAACTTAACTGTAAAGGTTGATAAGTACCCGTAAACTTATTGCAACGGTTGCACAGCCCGGATAAGCTGTGTGGTTTGTCCAGAAGAACTTGGACAGAGTTGTGTGGACTCACAACTCCCCGTGGACGTAGGAGGGTTATCTCCGAACCACGTTAAATTCTGTGTGTCTGTGTTTATTTTATTAAGTTATTTATTGCATTATTAACTGACCTAACTAACCGGCATACAAATCTGCATCTTTGCATATTCAACTGTTTTGGTTGTTGACCAACCCTGCACTAAAAGCGTGAGTTGATTTTAACTAGTTTGTTTTTCCACCACATTCTGCACAGCCGCACTCTTCCAGCTGAGGTTGCTTACTCAGCTGTGAGATTCCAACTGAGTCCGTTTTACTCGGTTGAAGTAATCTTTAAGGGTTAAGTTTTTAAAATCCTAACTGGTGTATTCCTCCCCCCCCATACACCAGTAACTCGTTTCGGGACCATCAAGTGGTATCAGAGCAGTGGTTCAAAAGATTGCTGACTCTGTTTCACAAGGTGTGAATTCGAGAAATTTTATTCAGTGGTCAACTGAACAGATTTCTTTATCACGCTAGTGCATATCTGCTTGCACCCTTCTTTTGTTGTTGTGTGCAGATGGACGTCAAAGACGATGAGGTACAATCTAATCCTGCTATTTTGAATTCTTCAATTATTTCTAACATGTAGGAAACCCTAGATGAAGAGTTGGAACTCTCATGGGACGACTTCATAGCACTCAATGAGGAAGTGCAACAGCAGTCGGTTGAGTTTAAGAGTCTTCAAGTACAATTCGCCAAGCTTGAGGAATCCTTAACCGACAAGGACGATCTGATCAAGAGCCAAAAGGAAGAGATTGACAATCTCAATAATCAGCTGAATGCTGCCAGCCAACCTAAGGCTTCAACTGATGAGGAGTTACAGAAACAGATCAAGAAACAGGAAGATCAGTTGAACAAGCAAGAGGCGCAGATCGGCCAGCTGGTGAAAAAGTCAGACGAACAGTCCGAGTATATAGCTGTTCTTCTCAAAGAATTGCAAACTGAGAAGGACAACCTGATCAAGCTATATCAGTCATCCACGATCATATAGAATTTAATCAGTTACAGCCGACAGACGGGTGACTTGTCAGAACTCGGTTACGATGTGGTTAAAGATAGTGGAATTCCTCCAGCAACCTTCATCAAAGTTGTTGAGGTCAAGGTTGTTGAACCTAACACAGTTGAATCTGAATCTCCCCAAAGTAATGCAACTTCCACTTCTCAGCAAGCTCAACCGACCAAGGGAACTCCAACTGAGAAGGGAAAAGAAGCAATGGATGAACAGAACATTCCATCGGTTGGGACATCAATCGAGGGGGAATGTTCCAAGTCACAGAAGAGGAACCAGAGGCGTCGGAGATACAACCGAAACAAAAATCAGAACCGACCTCTGAACCGTCCACAGAACCGACCACAGAAAGAATGGAACCGACCGCAGAGCCAACAAGGACTCTAACCATCTGAATCAACAGCAATTCCATCATCTGTTCAACCAGAGGTTCCAACCGAGTCAACCAATGAGGAACAGTTCGAACAGCTGGAGATATTCATGCCACAAGTTGAATCAACATCCGAGCATGACCAGTTGTCGTCGTCAGTCAGAAAGATGGAATCAGTATCAGCTATGAAGATTCCAACATGGCGTCCGACCTTACAGACAAACTCAACAGGATAAGAATCGCCATCAAAACAGGGGGAAAGCCTCACCTCCTAAAACTCAACATAGGAGAAATTCAACTCCTCCCAAGAAACAGAACATCATTTCTAACAACAAGCCTAAGGATAACCGAGGTGTTGTTATAATTGATGAAAATGGGCAAATCATTTGGAATGACAAGGCTATTCGAGTGTACAGAGAAAAGCAACGCACAGTTCCAAGGGAACTGGTTCTAACCCTCCAGGACCCAACTGAAATTGGGGACCTAAGCGAGTTTCTCTTTGCAGGTACAAGAGAAACAGCTGAGGAAGAAGAAGGCGTCAACTTCAATATGGGTGATGGACAGTGGATGCTCGAAACACATGACAAATCTGAAGGGTTTTCTTGGAAGTTTCGTGGAGAAAGAAGGTCCATCAGTTACTTTTGGTGATAACTCGAAAGGTTATACCAGAGGTTACGGTACCCTTGAAACCAATCATGTTTCAATTTCTAATGTCTCTTATGTTGATGGATTGAAGCATAACCTGCTCTCCATCAGCCAATTCTGTGATAATGGTTTCTCTGTCAAGTTTGATGCACAGGGTTGCAGAGTTAAAGATGTCGGATCAAAGCAGGTGATATTGTTGGGAAATTGATCTCCAACAGGGAATGTTTACTACGCTGACTGGAACAGCAGCCTCTCTGACACTTGTCTGTTATCAAAGAGCAGTTCGGATGTGAGCTGGCTGTGGCACAAAAGGCTCAACCATCTGAACTTCAAGACGATGAACCGACTCGCCAGACAAGAACATGCAAGAGGCATACCTAACCGAGTGTTTTCAACAACACACATCTGCAGTGCATGCTAGTTGGGAAAGCTCGCTAGATCCTCCTTCCGGTTGAAGTTAACTCCTTCAACTGACCGAGTGTTACAGCTGATCCATATGGATCTCTTTGGGCCAGTTACACCAAAGAGCATAAACGACAACGAATATACACTGGTTGTAACTGATGTTTACTCGAGGTACACGTGGACCATCTTCATGCGCCACAAAAGTGAAACCCGAGATGAGCTACCCAAGTTGATGGATCGGATATCGAACCAACAAGAGATAAAAAGTATTTCCATCCGATCAGATCATGGAACTGAGTTTCTAGATCACAGTTGAGAAGAAAGACGTTTCCATGGAGAAGATCCCAACTGAGATTCAGAGAGCTGACATCTTCACCAAACCTCTTCCTGAAGCCCGGTTCAAGATGCTGTGTGATCTTCTAGGACTCTTGGATCCGAGCTGAAGACTCATCCGAGCTGAAGAGTCATCCGAGCTGAAGACTCATCCGAGCTGAAGAGTCATCCGAGCAGAAGAGTCATCCGAGCTAATGAAGAGTCATCCGAGCAGATGAGAATCCATCCGAGCTGAAGAGTCAGATATCCATCTGAGGGAGAAGCTCAGCTGAAGGGGGAATCTCAGATACGGATTGCCAGCTGAAGACGTCAGACGTCAGCTGAACAGACGAACTCGAGTCAGCTGATGGTATGCTGCAACAATGGATCAGACGTCAGTTGAATAGACGAATTCGAGTCAGCTGATGGTATGCGGCAACTGAGGATCTCGACTAATGAACACAGCTGATTCAAACATCAGCTGGCAGGTATCATTTATGACTAAAGGTGTTATGTTCTTAAATGAGAATGTTTGAAATAAATTCAAACATTCCTGAGCTAGTCAGTTACATTAAAAATAGCCATCATGTCGCATTAAATGTAAAGTACGGCTGAGCATCTATAGCCTACTTTATAGTGCGACTGGGCTGACATGAAACTGTACATCTTCTCACGCGCTGGTTGGAACTCGGATAAAAACGTCAAGTCAAAGATAGTCAACAGTCGCGTAATCCCAGCCGTTGATGGATTCGTGCCATTTAACCCCAGCCGTTGATCTCATCCGAGTCAAAGACCTATATAAGGCGAAAAATCAGGAAGATATCTCCTACTTTCCTCATTCGTGCTTATCAATTATAACTATTCATCGTCTTCCAGTTTTTCTGCCTAACCCATTTCTGCAAATAGATTCCTTTCCTCTCCTATATATATATTACCTTTGCAGTGATTTAATGGCACCCAAAAGCAAGAGAATGGCATCATCCGGACCTTCCCTCGTGCCTATCACGTATGAAGAGTCATTCGATATGTTAGTATTGAAGATTCACTTCGAGCAGATCCTCTCCGACGAGGATCTAGAGTCGCCGGTCCTAGCCCCTCTCGCCAACACTCTCCGTGAGAACGGACTTCTGGAATGGGCCAAGCTCTGCCCCTCCCACTTGCTCAGGCGCCAAGTCGGAGAATTCTACGTCAATCTCGTTCGCCCCCTTGACATTTCAGAGGGAGTTTCCACGGTGGTGTCGTGCCGACAAAGAGATGTTCCGGCAAGGATGATACGTCGTGTCTCCTTCTCCATCGACGTGTCCGATGTCCTCCGGTACATCATACCAATCAACCACACCGCCACCGAGTTCCTGGAGAATATTACCGACGAACAAGCTGATGAATTTCTTCAGGATGCTCTGATCGAGCCAGAGCGGTTGAGGAGCAACATGCAAAGGACTAAGCTGAAGCCGGAACACCGCCTGCTGTTCGACGCTGTGTCGAAGGTCGTGTTCGGATACAGTGGCGCGTTTGGCGACATCAGCCGACCCAAGCTGAAGCAGCTGGTGGCCTTGGAGCACCAACACCAAATCAACTGGTTCCAATATTTTCTGAACCAGTTGATGGTGGAAAAGTCAAAGATCTCTGAGACTACAACCGAGTCTGGAGAGAAGCTGCTGAGTGTGAAGGGCATGCTCAATTTCGGCTGCAAAATCTCCGCCCTCATCCTCCTCGCAACAAAGGACCGCAACATGGTCTGGCTGACTGCGAGGAGACGCCACTGAAGAAGCTGTTGCTGTTCCCGACGGCCAAGAAAGCACATGAGGTGCTGAGGAGTGTCTACACTCCTAAGGACAAAAGGGAGTCGAGAAAGCCAGCTGAGTCAGCAGCTGAGGGGGAACAAGCTGCTGCTCGCCCCACAAAATCCAAAGCCTCACGTCGCCGAGCTGACGCTGAGAAGGAGTCGACTGACGAACCTGCCTAGAAAAAGTTAAGGGTAAGGTTCAAGAAGGCAATCAAGAAGGCAGCTGAGGTGCCAGCTGATGAGCCAACTGATGTTCCAGCTGATGAGTCAGCTGATGAGCCAGTTGAGGTTCCAGCTGAGGAGCCAGCTGAGGAACAAGCTCTAGACGAGGAGGGAGCGCAGGTCGAGTCCACACCTGCTGAGGAACGCTCCGAATCCAGCCGCTCAGCTGAGGCCGCATCGCTCTAGATTGTCCCTCGAGCCCTCGGAGCTGATGAGGCTGAGGGCATGGAGACGTCGGTTGCATCCTCCTCATCTGAGGACCTCGAAGATGTTACCACCTCCCCCACAGCTGGAGTGAATGCTGTACTGCCCCCAGAGCCTCTTGCTCTCTCTACCCAAATCGAGCCAGAAATTCCGAGCTCTCAGCTCGATGCCAACTTCGTGACCGCTCCTTCGGCCGATGTTGAGGAAACCATTCCACCCTCTTCCCCAACTGAATCCCAAATTCCGAGCTCTCAGCTCGATGCCGATGTTGTGACCGAATCTTTGGCCAACATCGATGAACCTCTAGAACCCGAACCATACAATCTCACCCCCTCCCCGATCAACGAAGCGGAGGACCTGCAGGCTGTTGCTGACGAGCACGAAGGCAGGGTGGCCTACTGCTTTCAAAAGCTGTTGGGTCTGTTCCCTGCGGCTCGCGACATGCCCATCTTCGCCACACTGGGAACCGAGCTACTGTACCAGTTCCACCTGATCTTTAGCCAGTGGTATGTCAAGGAGGACACGATCAGGGTACTGAGCTGGGACAGGCTAAAATCTGATGAGTCCCGCATCCGAGCCTACTTCAACTATTCCAACTTGGAGGTGGCATACGACAACCGGATCGCGCTGCTCACTAGACGGATGGACCAGAGTCTAGCTGAAAGGAAGGACACAAGGGAGGCAGCTGGAAAGGAGTGTGTCGACTTCCTTGACAGCATGTTGGTGAAACCAGCTGACTTCCTTGAAGATGTCGATGCAGCAGCTGCCGCCGCAAAGGAAGAAGAGGAAAACCTGAAGTTGTACCTGACAAACCGTCAAGCCATGGTCACAGCTGAGCCTCTAGCTCAGTC
The DNA here is from genome assembly GCA_029490685.1 of Schizonepeta tenuifolia. Lineage (NCBI taxonomy): Eukaryota > Viridiplantae > Streptophyta > Magnoliopsida > Lamiales > Lamiaceae > Schizonepeta > Schizonepeta tenuifolia. The sequence goes on from CM055957.1 coordinate 6,566,681, forward strand.
TGCTCAAGCCTTTCCAGCTGCTCAGCTCGCTCCTTCAACAGAACAAATCTGCGAGCTAGTGGCTGAGAGGGTCAACCAGTTGAGGACCGAGCTGCTCGCCAACCTCCAGCACCAACAAGATGATCAGCTGAGGGAGTTGGCAGCTCAAGAAGTGAAGTACCAACAACTGGTGGAGAAGAATGCCGAGCTGAAGATGAAGCTGAATGATCTCTCCTCCTCCACCAGTCAGGACGTGTCGGAGCTGAAATCCACTCTGTTGGGCTTGAAGTCGGAAGTGAATGTCTTCAAGTCCTTGGCTGACTCAAATCTGGCCAAGTCCCAACTGACGCAGGATGCTGAATGGGAGTCCCGGTTCGAGTCGCGTTGGGCTGAGTTCGTTGCCTTTCAGACAGAGGTCAACGACAACCTCTCTGTCTTGAAGAAGGCAGAACAAGAGCGCCAGGACTCCGAACTGGCAAAGAAGATCGAGCTGGAGTGTGCGGTCGATGAACTCTTCAACCGTGTTCAATCCACCGAGGCCAAACTCAACTCTCTGGACGGTTCAGTAGCAAGCCTTGTTGCTGATGCCAAAAAGGGGGAAGAGAAGGAGACGGAGGGTGAAGCACAGGAAGAAGAAGAGACCCAAGAAGAAGGAGTGCCAGCTGCTCAACCATCCAAATCTCAGCTGAGGAGGAGGAAGTCTGCTGCTGCCAAGTCAACCGAAGTCGGTGGAGCCGAAATGTCAAAGGACTTGGAGCAGGCAAAGAAGATTGGAGTTTTCTACAGCTCCATAGCCGAGATCGCAGCCGAGCTGGATTCTGAACTCGACGGGATAACAACCGAAGAGTGCATTGCAGCGGCTAAGGCTATGGATGTAGAGGAGAAGGACTACATGAACCCGAGCTGGATCAGAAAGTTTGCCGCCAGCCAGGCGAGGAGGGTGAACCAGTTCGAGGATGAGCTGAAGAAGGTTTCTCAGAACCTGGACCGCAACGTTGCCTCCCGCAGCCGACGCCGCATCAATAAAATCCAATCAAAGGCGGAAGCTAGGTTGAAGCAACAAAGGTTGCCTCTAAAGTCCAAGGTTGAGAGTCGGTTCAGGCATACCGACAAGTGGATGCCGACCGAGTGGAATGAGGAGTGGGAGTTGTTCAAGCAGGAGTTCGTGAACGACTTCTATTACAGGAAGGTTTACGCAACTGACGACCCAAGGAGAGCGTTCCAGGAGGCGCTGACTGAGTTGCACTCGGGTGACCCGGGCATGTTCAGTCAATTCAGGAGGTCCATGATTGATGCCAACCTGGACTTGAACACTGTTCCAGTTCCCAAGATTCCGGATTCCAGCAACCCGAACCGCACGAAGATTGCATCTGAGGTGAGGCAGGTCTGCAAGGAGCATGGAGTGGACATCTCCAAGGAGTCACCTGCTAAGAGGGAAATTTTTGTAAGGATTTTTGGCAAGTATGGGCTACAATACTAGCTCAGTTAGTTTTCTAGCAACTGTTGTAATTTTCGGTTTTTGAGCCTATCTTTTGTAACAATCAGTTGTAATGAAAACTATTCAGTTATAAGATTCACCTTGATGAACAATCCTTCATTGTCCAAGATCTGAATCACAAAGTCTTTTAAATACCATGTTATAACTGTGCTAACCCTTTGATGTTTTATCTTATAGACTGTTTAGAATTTCAGCTGAGATTTTAGATAAGTTAGTGAGGTTTAGATCAGTAGTGGTTTCAAGTTGTAAGTGGTTTTGGCATCATCAAAAAGGGGGAAATTGTTGGGAAATTTATTAGTATAAGTTTTGATGAATTCCAAAACCGACTGACCCCAACCGAGTAGATATTGCCAGAATCTAATGTTAGAATTTAGGCTCGCTGTTTGAGCAAAGTAAAGATTTTATCTTTACAGGTCTCCAGCTGAAGATGGCAACAAGGCATTACTTAGACAGAACATCGGTTATGTTGAAAGATAACTGAGATTTCTTTTGTTCAGATGGAATGAGGGGGAAGTCTTCAGAACATCAGTTGTGAAGGAAACCAACTGAGCGTTCATCAGATGAGAAGCAGTAGAGAGGAAGAGAACATCAGAAGAAAAGAAAGTCATCTGAGAGTTCGAACCCAACTGACTAAATACAAGAAGGACAACTGAGCGTTCTAGTTGGAACATCAATTGTAAACTCAATCAGTTAAAATCAACAAGATGAAGTTCAAAGTCAGCTGAGAGTTCAACAGTTCAGAACATCAGCTGAAGACCACTCAGATGAAGATCAAGACTTTCAACCGACGAACCGAAGTTGACTGTCAGAAAGGTTAAGATTTGAATTTCAAAAGGAAGTCACATGAGGGTTTGACCGTTCAGTCATTACCCCATCTGACCCAACACAAGGCTGTCTCAGATGGAAAGAAGAAGAGCACAGATGCCATATTGGAAAAGTCTGCAGAGATGAGAGACAAGCCATCGCTATCAAAGAACAGAGATCAACAGCTCCTCCAACGGCTAGTTGATTCTCTCCGCCTATAAATAGAGGCTTCCATTCATTGGAGATGAGCACGGAAGACATACAAGAGAAGACACACGAGACGAGACAGAGCGAAAGAAAGAACTATATTCCTTACTCGAGCTGAATTAGATTTAGCCTCTAAGAATATCACTTGTTGAGAGTTCTAGAGCATTAGATTGTGTCTGAGTGTCTTTAGATCGAACTTTGAGAACATCACTTTGTGAGAGTTCGTAGAGTGTTAGATCCTAGCTCACTTCTTGTTCGAGCTGTTAGTTGGAACCTTATCTTTTATACCTGAAAAGGATTTAGGACCATACTTATCCTGTAACTGAGTAGTTAGGTTGTCGAGTACCCGCAAACTTGACATAGGTTTTTAAGTACCCGTAAACTTAACTGTAAAGGTTGATAAGTACCCGTAAACTTATTGCAACGGTTGCACAGCCCGGATAAGCTGTGTGGTTTGTCCAGAAGAACTTGGACAGAGTTGTGTGGACTCACAACTCCCCGTGGACGTAGGAGGGTTATCTCCGAACCACGTTAAATTCTGTGTGTCTGTGTTTATTTTATTAAGTTATTTATTGCATTATTAACTGACCTAACTAACCGGCATACAAATCTGCATCTTTGCATATTCAACTGTTTTGGTTGTTGACCAACCCTGCACTAAAAGCGTGAGTTGATTTTAACGAGTTTGTTTTTCCACCACATTCCGCACAGCCGCACTCTTCCATCTGAGGTTGCTTACTCAGCTGTGAGATTCCAACTGAGTCCATTTTACTCTGTTGAAGTAATCTTTAAGGGTTAAGTTTTTAAAATCCTAACTGGTGTATTCCCCCCCCCCCCCCTATACACCAGTAACTCGTTTCGGGACCATCACCCTTCTTTTATTTTTCCTTCTTTGATCGAAAATTCAGGCTTTGAAATGGATGAATTGATCTTGAATTAATGAAATTGAATATGTTAGATAGGTTAATTGGGGTTTAGAATTGAGCAAAACCAAGAACCCTAACTCTTGCATTAATACCGAAAATTTTAGGGTTAATAGTAGGATTTTTAGATTTCTTCAATTGATGATAGATTCATGCTTAAGAGATGTTTAATTAGTGATTAGAACAAAGAGGAATCGAAAGCCCCATATTTTTGTGAATTTCGATTAGGGTTTGAGTAATGAAATTGGGGATTTATGCATGATAGTGTGAAATTGGATTGCAATTGTTCAATTGATGTTATAATAGGTTGATTAATGAATAAATGGTGTTAATTGGAGAAGAAAATCACCCTCTTATCCATAGTATGAAAACCGAAATTATAGTAAGAATTAGGGGTTTTCATGTGTTGATGTTAGTTGATGAATTGTTGATGGAATATAGTTGCAATTGATGTTAATTGATTATAGAATTAAATTGAGAATTTTCTAAAAATATTTTATGTAATATAAGAGACGAAGAACACTTTATAAGTTGAAATGTAGTGATGGTATGACATGATTGCATGCATGAAAGTGATTCACGTTAGACGTAGTTTAATGACGTAAAATTTGAACGGAATCCGACAACTTTGAAAATCGCGTAAGAGACGAACAATTAGTCGTAACTAATAATCGAGAAGTCGAATGAGAATTCTAATTTGATATTATTGTCTATGATGGACTTGAGAACAACTTTGTAGTTGACGTCATGAGCTTTCGAGCTATTATAATATAAGCTATAGTTATAGTCGAGAACTAGAACGCGTTTTGAATAAATTGTTGGTTTAGTAATTGTTAGTTGAAAGCCGACGTTTAGAACGTCGTGCTATTGGACGAGTTTTGAGAAGGAGTTCACCACATACGGGAATACGTAATGACTGCCTTGAGGGTCCAGTTTCTAAAGAAGTCGAATACGAGAGCTTAGAACGAACCTAAGACGTTATACGTCGAATCTATCGAGCAACTAGGGTTTTCGCGGCAGTTTTGCGACCCTCGCCGGAAACTGTAATAACTTTCAGCTCGTTTATCGGATTTGTGATCCGTAAATTTGAGCGCGAACTAGACATCCCAAACTTTCCAATAGTACAGGGCTCATCCCCTGTTTCCAAATTCTCTGTTCTGGACAGTCTCCAGAGTTACTGGATTGTGCAGTGAAATTTCAGTTTCAATCCTTCTAAGTTGTTTTGTTCGCAACTTAGTTTCTTTCGATCGTTTAAGCCGTATTATCTAACGAATATCTTCCTACTGACCCTAGAATCAAGTACATGGCCTTGACTGATTAAAACCAGTCGAGATCTTATCTCTTATTCGTTCAAATAAAGAAGTAGTAAGCGAGATTTTTCATAAGTGATTAATGAACTAAAACATAAATCGCCTAAGTTGATTCTTTCCAACTTAGCTCCTTATAATCTTTTAAGTCGTATTAAGCTATCGACTACCCTCTCTACTGACCTAAGAGTCGAGTATGAGACCTTCCGAGTTCTAAACGGGATTAGTACAAGTCTTGTTCCCGTTGAGTAAAATGAATCTAGTAAGCGTGCAAATGCCTAAAGAATGAAACGACTTAAACTTATTTCGATTCTCTTTGATCGATTATCTTTTACGACCCGTTTTTAAATATTATTATTTTACGATGAAGGAGGAAGCCATCTGTGAAGAAAGGTCGGAAGATCCGAAGTTTGGAAGCTTTTGCTTTTAAGTTCTGTATATCGAGGTGGGCTTTTATATACAAAATAAAACGAGCAATGCTCGGAAAATCTTTCTTTATCGCTTTGATATTTGTGTTTTCAAAGTGATATTATGGCATGAACTGTTTAATGTTTTATGTGAATTCTCTTGTACCTATCTGAGTTTTCCAGATTTAGAGTTAATCTAACTAGATTAACTAACGATCGGCTCTGAGTTTGCTGCTAAGTGCTTTCCAGAGTTAGTGCACTTTCTAACCTGTGGTGTATGTGATATCCTGTTGAGGGGTACCAGCCACGGTGAATTAGAATTGGTCAAGATTGAACATAGCATACCTGAAAATACTCGGCCGAGTAATTTGTGAAAATCAGTCAGAAAATGTTTAATAGACACGGGCCCGTTTCAATAAAACCCCGATGTGCTACAATTATGAAATGCCATATTTATCTATATTTACGATTATGTTTTCAGCATCGTGCCCACTAAGTACGTTTGTACTTAGCCCTGCATTATTTTCTAAATGTGCAGGTTGAAGCGACGGTGAGCGGCGACGGTTGATGTTGAGTTGAAAGATAGGATGCTTTAGTTAGAACTCTTCCGCTGCAGAACTCTCAGTCTTCTTTTGATATGTACCTTTTGAACAATACACTGTAGTTTAAGTCTGTAATTATGAACTTAGCTTCTACTGTGTACTTTTGTCGAGTAATCCTTAGCGATTAACTCTTTCTTATTTATATTCAAGTTTTGTTCATGGTTTATCGATGCCTTTTATGTATGTTTAGTCAGTTAGCCCCCTTCTTCCCAGCTTCTTTAATCCAACCCCAGTCGCACCTCGGCTTCTGCCGTCCCTCGGGATTTGGGGTTGTGACAGCGGGTCCAAAATTCCAAACATCTTAACCAAAGCATAACCAAAATTCCAAAACATATGTATAAAAATTAATAATAATCATTTTAATTTTTAAATATATATAAAAATTAATAAATTATTAAATTAATTATTAATTCGGTTCGGTTTTCGGTTAACCAAATTTTTTTTTTTCAAAAACCATATCCAAGCCGAAAAACCGAAAAGTTCAAAATTCAAAACCAAAACCAAACCGAAAATCAAATTAACCGAACCGAATTAGTATTTCGGTTAGGTTCAGCTCGATTTTTAGGTTTTAACCGAATTTTGCTCACTCCTAGCTATTATTAGATGGAGCATTAATTTTTTTATTTGTTAGACGGTCCAACACATGCTTCTTATTTTCCTTAAGTGTCTCTATGCGAAGATTTAAGTCAAAAGTATAGGTTCAAGAATATATATATATATATATATATATATATATATATATATATATATAGTGACAAACGGACAACTATCGGTTTTAGATTTGAAAATCGATCCAACTAATATTATTTAAAATCGTCGGTTTTGAAAATACATGAGAATTGAGAATAATATCAAGCCATTCATTATGCAACATCCAATGGTCATATTTTATTCGCGCATTTAATACAAATTTTGAACAAGAAATTGCAGAAATTCATTATTTAGCCAATAAAGGGTAGAGAGGTAAAAAAAATAAAAATACCGAATTAGAGAAAGCATAATTTACAGGATGCTCTAGCCCCAATAAAAATTCTCAAATCGTCTATGATCTCTTTTAATCCTTCTTGTTTACAAGAACTTGCAGAATCATATTTAGATGCACGTTTTGTTTCACTTAGATTCATGGGTTTGTGCATTAATCTAAAGAAATGGCGACAACGATAAATGAAGAAATATGAGTGTCCATTGAAGGTGTGTCATTATGCATCAACTCGTTGAAATTTTTATTAATTAATTTGGTGATTTGGGTTGGTTTTATCAGTATGAATTAGTTGATTTTTATGGTTATGTATTGGGCTCTATAAGAAAATAGGATTGCCCCGTTGAATGTATGTTTTGCATTTCGATAGTAGCAGAAAATTGCACTAATGTTCATATGGTTGTAATTTTGGGTTATTTTCAATTGAGTTTGTTCGATGGATGATAATGAAGATTTGGGGCTTATAGATGACGGATGTAATTTTGATTCTGATGTGGTCATTAATATATTAATGCATTTAACTTTTTTATGATTTTTTTTCAATTCAATGCCCTGAGAAAATTACGTGCTCTAAATAATGTTTAAATATTTATACTTTGTATAAGTGTATGATGATTTATGCATCTATTTATTAGTATTTATGCATTATATGGGGGCAGCAAACAAATATTTTAGCTATTAATGCATTTTGATTATGTAGTTTAAGTAGATAGTATGAATTGACAATGCATGGAATTTCAGCATCGAGCTTTTTTTTCCTTAATTTATTTTGATCGTATATAGAATTGGATGAAACTGTTGAATGCTGAAAAATATAAACTTGGTGTAATGCATTTACAGTTTTTAAGTAATGCATCTAACTAGAATAAATATTGCATTAAATCCGTTAGTGGTATATTAATGCAATAATTATCTATTGTATAGTACTAATCAATGTTTTAAAAACCGGATAGGTCGACCCGGTGAGGCCTCCGGGTCAAGGTTCAACCGGTTCAACCGGTTCAACCTTGATTGAACCGTTTAATTGAACCGTTTAATATTAAATAAATAAAAATAATAATTAAATACATAAAATTATAAAAAAAAATCATAATTTTATAACTTTCCAACTAATAAGACAAAAATATGAATATTAATATCAAATCCAATAAAATTCCAACAAATATTCATAAAAAACACATTATAATCCTTAGCAACAGATTAATTTTAATTATTCTTTTTTGATGATATTGATTCTTATTTGTTTTTCTAATATATATTTAATTAAAATAATTTTTATAATTTTGTATATTTAAAAAAATTTGAAAATATGATATTTTCTAAAAACCGGGCGGTTTTTTAAAATAGGCGGTTCTAACCGGTTTTGAACGGTTTTGACCGGTTTTGACCAGTTTTGACCCATCACCGGTTTTTTAGCACTAACCGGACCGGAACCATGACCGATTTCCGGTCGAACCGGTCGGTCCGATCCGATTTTTAAAACATTGATACTAATTTTAGTTTAATGCATATAACAATGTATAGTAATGCATCAATTCTGTTATATGGTGAATTACTGTTTTTATTTATAATACTTTACTCGCATAAAATATATATAATACTTTACTATTACATATAAATTAAAGAGAAAATCCCTCAAATTAGCATTTTTCTTAAGTTTTTTTAAATTTTAGCACTTCTTATAGTTCTTTAAAAATTTAACATTTCCTCTCTTTTTTACCTTTACTTTAATTTTCTATTTCCCATCTTATCCCATCTTCTTCATTTATCTCTCTTCCATTCCTCCTCTCTTTCTCTCTTTTTCTCTCTGTAAAAAACACCCGCCACCACCTCATCGCCACCGCCGCCGACGACGCCGTCTTACCTCCATCGCCGCCACCTCCAGTGGCTCTTCTCTCTCTCTCTCTCTCTCTCTCTCTCTCTCTCTCTCTATATATATATATATATATATATATATATATATATCTCCCCGTCATCTCCAGTGGCTCTGCTTCTCTTTCTCTCCCGCTCCCTCTACTAATCTTCACAAAATCCTCAAACCACAATAAACTGTCTCCGTCCGAATCCATCAGCGCCACCGCCGCCTCCGCTTCCTCCGTCATCATATCGCCGCCAATCGAGCTCACGCACAGCCGCAGCTCCTCCTCCGCTTCCATTAAAACACAATAACTCTCTCTCTCTGATCTGTAATTTCTAGTAGATTTGGCTCTCACCACCACCACCTACATGTGCAAAACGATGAGACGAAGCTAATGGTCTTGGTCCCTACCCTCGATTCAAAGTATCGTGGCCGGAATTCGCGAAAAACCAGACAGCTAGAATTCGCAAAAAAAAAGAAGCACATCTGTAATGTTCAATTTTTGTGACTTCACAAATTTTTTCCATGGTTTTGGTGACGTCACAATTTTTTTTCCCTTTTTTTTGTGACTTCACAAAATTTTTCATTTTTTTGTGACTTCACAAAGTTTCCATTTTTTTTGGTGTCTTCACAAACTTTTTCTTTTTTTTCTCTGACTTCACAAAAAATTTGTGGCCACCGGCGACAGTGGCGGTGGCACGGCGGCGGCGGAAAAGTGGTGGTGGAATATTTTTTTTGGTTCAGTCACAAATTTTTTCTTTTTTCTTTCTGACTTCACAAAAAATTTGTGGCCGCCGCTGGCGGCAGCGGTGGGTTTGTGGTGGTGGAATGTTTATTTTTTGGTTCAGTCACAAATTTTTTCTTTTTTTTTTTTCTGACTTCACAAAAAATTTGTGGCCGCCGGCAATGGCGGCTGCGGCGGTGGGTTGTAGTGGTGGAATGTTTTTTTTTTGTTCAGTCACAATTTTTTTTTTACTAGATAGGTGATGAAAGGGCAAAAATGTTAAAAAGTTATATTTTCAAAGATTTATAAGGGGTGCTAAATTTTAAAAAAACTATTTAAAAAGTGCTACTCTTAAAATCTTCTCTAAATTAAATTTAAGTTTATGCATCAAATGATATTTTGTAATGCATTATTTATTGCTCCACAAGCTTATATTAACTGTTTTTATTTATGTGCACTATTGTGCTTGTATTACTCCCTCCGTCCACGAATCAAATCCCTACTTACCCACATTTTTTTGTCCATGAATCAAATCCCTACTTACCTTTTTATATAACCATACCCTCTTACTTTTTCTTTATTTACTATCCTTTGCTATTGGTGGTCCCACCTAACAACAACTTTATTCTTACTTTTTGATCATCACAACAACTTTATTCCCACTTTTTGGTCAATACCACCTCTTTTTTGTCAATACCACATCTTTTTTGTCATTACCATTTTTTTTGTCATTATCCTACTACCCCTACATTCTAACTTTTACCCCACTAAAAACAACTTTATCAGCTTTCTTATTTTCCGTGTCGGAATCCAAATGAGGATATGATTCATGGACGGAGGGAGTAACTGTTTTTTTTTCTCTGTGCAAAAAGAACACCATGTGAGAATTAGAAGAAAGAATCGACGAAAAATGCTCAAGGCCAGAAGAGTTTGAGGAATGTATCGCAACAGAAAGTCAAAAAAAACAACACACAATAAAACTGGAAGGACAATTAAATGCTATTCTAAAAAGATTTTACCCCTACAAATTTATGAAAAAACTAAATTGTTTTCTCAATTTAGTTTGTAAAAAGTTTATAGTGTGAGTATTGTGTTGTAGTGGATACTTTTTTAATCGGTTTTGAGTTGTCATTGTTGACTAGATTGATATTATTTTTGTTTCTTGTTATTACATTGGATGTTTGTATATGTTGAATTGTTTTTTTATTTCAATTAGTTATGTAGATTTAATTTAATTATACTGATAGATTTCGTATATCCGAATGCATTTTTTGTTCATATTCCTGCATTAAGTTAATATTGTTCATGCATTAAGAGTTGATGAATTTCTCAAATGATTGTGCATTATAATAATGAAGAATGTGCATTAAGTTAATATTGCTCATTCATTTATTTTCTTGGAAAATGAGAGTGAGGGGTTGATCCTCGGCTTGAGTCAACTGGAGATCGAGCCCCCAGCGATAACACGCCGCTCCAAACGAGCTCCGAATAAGAATTGTTATGTTCTAATTGAAATTATAAATTGTAAGTGTGGAAACTAAATAAATTCTAATTAAATAAATTATAATAAACTGTAATTGAAATTAATTACTTAACTCTAATAAAATAATGATAAATCATATTTTGGATTACTAAATAGTAAACACTCATATAGGAGCTACAACATATATGACACTTCGTACCTAAATGCATACAGAACAACATATACTGTATTAGTGTTCTTTAATCCAATGAGGATTTAATAATCCGATTTAGATTTATTAATTAGAATTTTTTACTTGTCAAGCATTTGTTAATTCTCAACTAATATGCATCATTTTATAAGAATTAATGCACTAATATAATATTATTTATGCATTATTAACCCACATGAATAATTGAAACATGTTATTATTTTTTTAAACATGCTATTTTTTTAATTATTGCAATTATTGTGATTAATTATTTTTTATAAATGTTTTTGAAAAGATAATTCAAACAATGCTTAAAATATTAGTACTTTTTATTAAACACATACAATTACATAAATAATCATGTAATATTAAAATATATTTAACGTAATACTTCTATAGATAAATTAATAATATACTAAGCATAAAGTATTATGATCGAATATTTCTTAAATTCCCAAAATTATTCTCATAAATAAATTCAGTAACTCTTAAGGAAAAAAAAAGAAAACAAAACATCGGAATATTGGGAACCAAATAAGATTCCATAAATATAGGGCTATGGATTATTTGGATGAGACAAGATTACCCTTAAAGCTAATAGATTAATCGTTACATCTGCTTTTATCCTAAATTTTGTCAATTAATCATAACCATTGATTTAATGAAATGGTTGGTTAGGATTGGTTCCTAATTCCCACAAGGGGCTAATTCTTATATGAACCAATCCATATATATATAGGGATGAATTCTAGTGAAAAAAGTCCTTAAACTAAAAAATAAGAATAAATCTAAACCACTTATTTACAAAGAATGTATGATCAAGATTAAATCTTAAAAATTAATCTAGATTACAATAAATAAGGGCGGAGGGCTATATAGGTAAAATCAATCAATTCCTCCCTCCAGAGTCCAGAATGAATCACGCTCGCACCTCTCTTTCTCTTTTCTCATGCCCGAATCTTTCTCTCTCTCTCTATCTCTCTCGTCTAACATCATAATCTCTCTCTGTCAATCACTCACTAGTGACGTAATCCATCGATCACTCACCGGTGCTTCCGTCCTCCACTTGCTGGCGCTGCCGTCCTCTACTTCGATCCAACCTCCGAAACTAAATCTCTTCTTTCAAATAGCGATATTCATCCGATAGAAAACACAAAAGGTAAAATCAAAGGAAATTTATGAATCAAATTGACGTAGGGTGTGATTTTCAGAAATCAAATAGAGTTAGTGCTTAATTTTTCTATGCAATGATATCTAACTTGAGAAAGGCATAAATCGAATTGTCGAACAATGTTCAAATTAAAATAAAAAATGTGATTGATTAATTCGTTATTTGTTTTATTTTAAGGCTTATTATGAGTGATGACTGTGATAGATTGTGATTCATTTTGGTAAAATTGAAATTTTGTTATTTGACATTGAGAATTTTTTCGGTTGTGTGTAATAGAACTAAATCACAGTTTCTTCTAACTAAGGGCTTTATCTATGCTTAATCCTTACAATTTGTAATACGAAAAAGAATTACTTTTGTGGTACTTGAATTTTGCATCTTAGTTTTAGCATTGGGACAAAATTTAAAATCAAGAGATTCATGCTCGTTTGGATCTGATAGTGATTATGCAACTAATTTACTTCCAGCGGGATGCTAAGTCAGTGTAACTAGAACTATTGAGAAGTGATATTTAAACATTTTGGTTCTGTAAGAAAGTTTCTGTTTTTGAACAAATGTTTTTGCTTTTTGGTATTGGAGTAATTTCTTTGAACAAAACTTATTAAAGATAAGCATGTGCATCAAGCGCGCTAATGGGAATGAGTGATATTCTTATTTTCATCCATACCATATATTTTTTCTTGCAATTTGAGTGACTGGTTGATTGTTACAATTGTGGTTAATATGATTGATCGTTGCTGTTTTAAATCCATGAGTTGGTTGAGACTATTGAGCTTATGTGTTCAAGTGTTTGTTTGTGGTGCATATCACTAGTCAGTATAGTGCATGTGGGTAACTTTGTGGTGCATCTGATAGTTAAGTGTGATGCATCTCAGCTTAATTTACATCATTATAAACTTAGTTGCATGCTTCCGAATGTAAAATTGAACTGTAATGTATCTTATAATTTATTATAGTGCATCTGTCAATGAAGAGTGATGCATCTTAAAGTAATGTATATTTATAGAAGTTTAGTTTTGTGCAATGTAACTTGATTATTTGTGGGAACATAAAGTGTGTGCATGTAACTTGTAAATATGGTGCATATGGTTAAGTTTTATGGTGCATCTAGGTTTTGCATGGTGTTGGATAAGATATGTGTGTAAAGCTTTGCATTTGATATATTTGTATGTGGTGCATTTTAATAGCTAACACGGTGCATCTTAATATTAACCGTGGTACATGTATAATTATATGTGGTTTCAATATTGACTTTATAAGTTTTTGGGTTTGTGTTACATTAGAGAGAACAAAAAGAAAGTATGACAAAAAGAGGAAACATGTAGAAGATGAAGATGATGATGATTTTAAGTTTACGGTGCTGCACAAGTAGAAAAAGGAAATAAAGACTATGTCTAGTGAAGGAGAAGGGAGCAAAGGTACTCAGAAAAAGAAAGAAACGCATAATCACAAACACAAAAGTTTCACAACTAAACGAGAAGAATTCAAGAAATTAATTGCAAGAAGAACCCACCGCATGAGAGAATTACAACAGAAACACATTATTACTACAAGGAAACATGTAAAAATTGAGATTTTAATACGGTGAAGTGGCTTGTTAGATTGAGTTTAGAGATTTCAGTTAGTTTTAGCAGCTCTTGTAGACATATTAGAAATGTTAGAAACTAAAAATATGCATGAGACATGAAATACTTAGATGTAATGTTTTGAAATAGTTTGTACAATGCAGTTTTTGGTTTTGAAATAGTATACTTAATCTTGATTGAATGATTGAGAGTTGATATGATATGTTTTTTTAGTACGATGATGAGTTGTTGTGATTATTTAATTATTAGTGCTAGTACATCTTGACTTTTGAAAATTATGGTTAGAGATGACAAAAACAAAATTATCGGGAATTTTTATTATATGCATCTGTTAATAAATTGTGGTGCATAATATTAATAAATTGTGGTGCATCTGCCAATGATTTGTGGTGCATCCAGTAATGCATCAATCATGCATCTCTAAAAATTGTGTGGTGCATCTATCATTATTATGTGATGCATGAGACAATGAATTGTGGTGCATCTAGTAATGCATCAGTTATGCATGCATCCCTAAAAATTGTGTGGTACATCTATCATTATTATGTGGTGCGTCTAGAAATAAATTGTTGTGCACCTGGAAATGATTTGTTCAATCTACTAAGATGAAACAATAATTCAGAAACTAATCATGATATTAGTCAGTGAATATATGAAATAAATTTTGACAATGCATGTTATTTCTCAATTCTCACCATAAAACACAAACTTAATAATACTCCCTCCGTCCCGCTCATTTTGTCTCCTTACTATTGGGCACAAAGATTAAGGAAAGTTATTTGTTTATTAAACTAGTGGATGAGATTGGAAGGGGATGAGAGAGAAACTCTTACAACCACTCATTATGTCTATATTTGGATGTAGACAAAATGAGTGAGACGTCCATTTAAGGAAAGGGAGACAAAATGAGCGGGACGTCCATTTAAGGAAAGGGAGACAAAATGAGCGGGACAGAGGGAGTATTAACATTGTATATCGTGACACGAAGAGATCGAAAACATTGTTTCAAACACAACATGCAGTATACAAGATCAGAAATGTAAAAAGAAAATAACATAAGAAAAATGAAGACTAATTCCCTATCACAATTCTCTGCATCATAGTTCACCATTTCCTTACAATTGTTGCATCTTCTCTTTGGTTTGTTTATCTTTCGTAATGCAGTCTCCTTTCTTGACATCAATCTACTTCCACTTACTTTTGTCTTAAGTGGATCCAGAGGGTAAACTTAGATACTATCTGGAATTTCACAACCATAGAAGTTCTCAAAAATCTTCTCTTTTCCATTACTACATGACGAGCTCACACCAATTTTGATATATTTTTCGGATAGCAACCTGAAATCGTTCAATAACTCTGACATATGATCAAGATTGCCATTAACCGATCCAATGCATCTCTATACATCAGGATATAACTAACTATCGAAGAGTTTTTGTTGATCTTGATGAGCAGAAACATAACTCGACGTGTCGGAAAAATTTAGAATCTCAATCCCTTGCAACACTATTCAATAAAATTGAATCCCTGCTCCAAAGAACTAAAACATGTCCAACACAAAGTTTGAGATCATCACTACATTCAAAAAAATAATGACTAGTTTTCTCCTCAAAACTACAAACACTATGAAGTTGAGGATCATAATCTGCAAAGAACAAGCCACATGCTGTAAAAACAGAAAAAAAAAACAGCTCAAAATCTGAAAATAAACAAGTATAAACTCATCACGATGGTTATTCTATGAATCTTTAAAGTTCTGAATATTGATCACTAATTACAAATAATCACATAATAGAAAGAGACACAAAATGTAATACCCCGAGCTTTCATAAGTCCTTAAGTGCGTTCTAAATGAGTTGATATGCTTAATTATCAAGTTTTGAGTTATAAAATTTTTCTAAGGAAAAAGAAAATTTGTGAAAAGACTAAAATGCCCCTATGTACCTTAACGTGAACTTATGTGTTTAAAATTACTCGAATTGAGGATGTGATGCATTGATTGAGTTTATTTAAATGAGTTTGAGCATGACTATGAATTTCAGAGAATTTCGAGAATTTTTACTTTTGAGTGAATAGTAACGATAACCGAGAAAATGCTATTCACCGACGAACTTAGAATTTGACCAAATTAGAGTCTTTTGAATCTAGAATTAATTCTAAGACCCCTGAGATATGTTAGAAGCTTATCTAAGATCACATGAGAGAGTTATAAGAATTTAATCCTTAACGGATTAATTAGCCGATTAATTTTTAGGTTTTCTTCGTTACTTGGAATTTTGACCTAAAAATTAGATAATCGGAATCCTTGATTTATTTAATGGGACATGAGATAGGTTTGAGATGTTTCTCGGAAACGAGACGAGGAGAGATTAGAGCCGTTTTCAGTATAAATGAAATAATACGGACTTTTTATCCGGAAAACTTTCTCAACCGGGTAAAATTATATCTGTCAAAGAGGAATCTCTCTCCCTCCCTCCCAACCGACATCACTCTCGTCTCTCTCCCTAATCTCTCTAGCTAACCTATTTTTCAACACCTACAAAAGAATATCATGATGATATTCTTATTCTTAACTTAATACATTCATTTCCATTATTTTCTCATTCATCAAATCATTCTCTCTCTCAAAAACTCTACTCTCTCTCTAGCTCTTTCTCTCTCTCTCTCTCTCGATAATACTCAAGAAGGGAAGAAGAAGAAAAAAATCATCTCATCTCTCTCCCTCTTTGCCGATTACACACATACACAAAACAAAGTTGGAAATCCTCCATTGAAGCATACAATTTCCAAGCTCCAAGCTTCCAAGAAAAATCAAGAGATCTTCAACCTTTTCAATCTTCTATATCCAAGTTGAAGAGGTAATTATTCCATAAGTTCTTGAGTTCAAAAATTTAATCCAAATCATCTCAAATTTCTTGAAATTTTCGGCACATATGCCCTTGAGAGATGATTAATTTTCATTTCATTTTTCTTGAGGATTAAGGTGGATTCAACCATGGAAACTCCAAGCCAAGAGTTTGAGCCCTAATCTTGTTCATCTTCGATCCAAGAGATTCAAGAGAGAAGCTCCGATTTAATTATTTTGAAGTAGGTTTATTTATTTGATTTCTTGTATATTTGTAATCTCCCTAAATCTCTAAAGAAAAACATACATGCATGATTTAATTTATGCTTAGGCAAAAACTAGGGATTTTTATATGAGATTCGATGTGAGAGTCGAGTGAAGAAATCGATAGGAAATCGAGCCTAGGAATTAATCTTTGATTAAAAGAAGAAAGAAAAATAATCTCCTAATAATTTTATAAAAACCGAAAATTAGGAGAAAAATAAGGAAATTTGATTTTCTTGAGTATTTGATAATTTGATGTTTGATATGTGTTTATGAGTATATTTTGATTGAGATTTATGCATGAGAAATTTGAGAAAATACATGCCTAAAAATATATGTATGTGCCGTGATTTTTGAGCATATGGAGGAGTATTTTTATTTGATTATTTTGTTGATGATTTGATGATATAATGAGCATGAGATGATTATGAGTATATGATGACTTAATCTCCTATGATGTTGTTATGAAGAAAATCAAAATATATATGCATGTTTAGAATAAAAATAATTTTTATGATATTTTGATGTTTATGATGTTGTGATGATTTTTGATGAATTGATGATTTTTGATAGTATGATGTTTAAGAGCATGTTATGTGAAAATGTTGAATAATAGATGTTAGTAGGATTTATGAGATAAAAAGAGGTAGAAATCGAAAGAAATGAGAAAGGATACCTAGTGTGTGTTCTAGGTGTTCTTGGTGAAAAATATGAGTTTTTGAATATGTGTTCTTGGTGTTTTATTTGAAGATTTGAATTTCATTAAAATTAATTCTAAAAGAAATTAATTATTAAAATAATAAAATATTCAAGATATTTATTGGAATAAAATTAAAGAGAAAATAAAAGAGAAAAATCAATTAATTTGAGAAATGGGTCATAAATTAGAAAATAATAAAGGAAGGTAATTTCTTTATTAAAGATTAAGAGAAAAAGTTAATCGAGTTAAATAAATCGAGACTAGAAAAAAATTGATAATCGAGAAATAAATAACGAAGAATTAGAAGTCGTAATAAATGAGAAATAGAAGACGAAATAGAATTAAAAGAAAGGAGTTATAAAACGAGTATGAAATTTGAGACGAGAAATTGAGAATTAAGTCGTTTGAATAAACGAGAAATAATGAGGATAATAAATAATAATAAAGAAGTTTGAAGTTTAAAAATAAGTTAGAGCAAAATAACTAAAATAAGAAATAATAGAATATGAATAATAAGTTGAGTCGAGCTTAGAAAATAAATAAAAAGATAAGTCGAGTAAGAGAAACTATGAGATTAAGAGTCGAGTAAGAATTTATTTGAGCAAATTAAAGTAATTAATTGAGAAAGGTTATAAAAAGAGATAAGATTTAATAAGAGTTATTTTGAGAATCGAGTTTATAAATCATAATTGTTTGAGTAGTTGTTTATATTATGACGAGTGATGATTATTTCGTGATAATCGAGTTTGGTTTTCAAATCGTTTAATTAAAAAGGAGTCGAGGAAATTGTCGAGTTTTGAATGTTAAATGAAAAATAAAAGTCATCGAGTAATAGTTTAAGAATCGAGTTTTGAGTCACAGATAAGAGTCGAGCCATAAATAGAAAATGAATTTTTATTTCAATAAGTGTTTAATTAAAAGAAAAAGAGAAATAATAATAGAAGCATAAGTAATAGTACATATGCGAATACGAATAAGTAATTGAGAAAAGACAACCTCTTTAGAAATAGCGTCGTATATTGAGTTAAGAGATAATAAATGAATATTTGAGCTTTAATCTAAGAAAACTTTTATTATTTGAATTAATGTCTTTTCCAAAACTAGAGTCGAGTAATAACGCGTGATTGTTAATGTGACTTGAAGTGTGATCGAGTTTGAGATAATACGTTTATTTAGATTCCAACTTGAGTTATAATGATTGATTGAAATTCTATGTTGAATTAAATTCGTTTGAGTAGACTTATGTGATTAAACATATTGAATATGCTTAATTGAATCTATATGCTTGAGTAAAATACCTATGCTTAGAATGATCGTTCAAATTGTTGAGAACACGTGCTCATGACGTGAATAATGTCCGTATAATCAAGTATTTAATTGAGAATGTGAGTAAGGATTCAAGTATTAAAGTTTAGTCAATTAACGTTTCTTTAACTAATGAGAAATGCCAAGCATTAGTGAGTAGCGAACATGATTTAGAAACGAGAATACTAGATGCAGTAATTAGTAACCGAGTAGAGTAAGAATTAAGGATGAGAAAGTCGAGAATCGAGATTGTCTTAGAAAAGATAAAAATAGAAAGAGACGAGTCAAGTAGAAGTCCTTCAGTCGAAACAAACGTCTACTTTACGTCTTAAGCATCGTGTCTTACTTCTTTTATCGATGCCAAAATATAAAGGACCGAGCGGGACGGAGAAGTAGCGAGGACGAAGGAAGATTAAGCCGCCTAGCTAATCGACGGAAATAAGGTGGGCTTTTCTAAAAAACCAAAACTATCGATGAATGCTATTATGATAACTGAGTATTATTATGTGAGTTTTTAAAGTTCAAATTGACTTGCCGTTTTTACTTGAGTTTTTGGTATGTGTTATCATCTGCTTGTTGAGATATTATTGTCCTGTGAAAGGCAGGAAACCCACGTGTGGAATATGAACTATTTGAGGTGACTGTGAGCCTTGCTTCGGTTGGGCCGGTCACAGTGTTCAAGAAGGAGGCCTACTTCTCGGCACAGTGAGAATGAAATGTGGTAGATGATACATACTGCTTGAGTATATCTATTGTTTGACTGCGCAGTCTATTCGAAAAGAAAATGTTTTTGCATTCACAAGTAAAGCTGTTTTCACTGCATTAATACTTGTGATGCTACGACAAGGCAAGTTCAATTGATTAGCTCTAAGAGCAAAGTTTTTAAAGTTTTTGGCATGTGTTCACTGAGTACGAAGTACTCAGCCCTGCATGTATTTCTAAACGTGCAGGTTAGCGGGATGCGGATGGAGAGGACAGCTTGGTGGTGTGGTGTGGTGTGGTGATATATATTTTGTTGATCGAGTCAAAAGTTAGACTGGCAATTGCATGTCTTCATACATGTAGTTGTTGGGATTGAGTCGAGAATTCCGCTGCAATGCAATGCTTTTGTTTATTGAAGTCTTTTGGATATTATACTCTGAACATGTTCTAATTCCGAGCGATGTGCTCGATACTAATTTCTGTTTTTGTTGAATCTCATTCTCGTTGACTTGAAATATTTGTTTCTATTCGAACTAGATATGTAAATTATTCGTACTCGTTGGTTTATTTGATATATCTTTGAAAGCATGTCTTGAATGTTACTAATTTCCGTTGATATTCCCTTGTTTCCCCGAGCATGTTTCCCTTATTTGAGTTAAGCGATGGATGGTTTAGTAGTGTTAGTGTTCGTATCGTCGCACCTCGGGAGTCGGGGTGTGACACAAAATCATTTGGTATAAGCTGAAGAGCCTAAAACAGCCTTTAAAGAAGCTCAATACTTCTCATTATCTAAAAATACCTGAAAAACTTGATGCTATGGGAATTCAGCTGAAAGAAGTGCAAGGCAAGATAACTCAGGATTTGCATAATGACTCTCTCATAGCTACAGAAAAACAGTTGCTAGGTGAAATTGAAAAATGGAGTGGGATTGAAAAAAGAGTCTAGCAGCAAGAATCCAGAATTGATTGGATTAAACTTGGAGATACAAATACCAGATATTTCCATGCGTACACCAAAGCAAGACACAATGGCAAAGCTATAAAACTTTTACACAGGGCTGATGGTACTAAATGTGAGACTCAGAAGTAGATTTTGGATGAAGTCAGAGACTTTTATCTTCAATTGATGGGAAGTGCAGCTGAAACTTTGCCAATGGTAGATAAAAACATTGTAGAGATAGGATATAGACTCAATGCAGCACAACAAATATCCTTGTGTGCTCCATTTTCTACTCAGGAAATAAAGGATGCATTATTCAGCATGGACACCTCCAAAGCCCCAGGTATGGATGGGTTTAATGTATTCTTCTTTAAGCATAATTGGGAGATAATTGGAAAAAATGTTATCTCTGCTGTACAAGAGTTCTTTCAACCAAGCTTCCTACCTCAGGCCATCAATATCACTCTTGTGACTCTATTGCCTAAAATTGCTCATGCCCATACTATTATAGTTTATATGCCTATAGCCTACTGCTCCATCTTATATAAAATCATCTCGAAAACTTTGGCTAACAGATTGCATCAAGTTCTTGATAGTCTTGTGAGTGAAAGCCAATCTGCTTTTGTTAAAGGGAGGGTAATATTTGATAACATTTTACTAGCTCTTGAACTGATCAAAGGTTATGGAAGGAAAGGAGTTTCCCCTCGTTGCATGATAAAGATTGACATACAGAAAGTGTACGACTCTGTGGAATGGCCATTCCTCAAGTATTTATTATTAGAATTGGGATTTCTAGGTCAGTTTGTATCATGGATAATGAAGTGCATTACAACGGTCACTTATTCTTTGAATGTGAATGGAGATCTCACTGCTCCATTTGCTGCCAAAAGAGGGTTGAGACAAGGAGATCCTATATCCCCCTATCTCTTTCTTCTAAGCATGGAGTATTTGCCGTGATGTTTACTTGAATTACAAGCTGAAAAGGGCTTCAAATATCACCCCCGTTGCAAGAAATTCAATCTCATTCACATGTTGTCACAGCCCCAAATCCCGAGGGACGGCAAAAGCCGGGGTGCGACTAGGGGTTGGATTAAAGAAGCGGGGAAGAAGGGGGATGAATAAGAATGAATGAATAAACAGACATTAATAACAGAATGAATTACTATGCACAAGACTTCATTATATAAATGGAAGAGTTGATCTCGAAGGATCACTCGACAAGGATGTTTTCAAAAGAAACTAAGTTAATGTATGAACTTAGACTCAAAAAGATATATACATCAACACAAAAGAGTTTAGAGTTTGGCAGCGGAAAAACGTAGAACTTAGACTTCGATCTTCTTTCCTAAACCATTCTACTCAACATCAACCACCGCCGCTCCCGTCGCTCAACCTGCACATTTTATAAAACATATGCAGGGCTAAGTACAAAAGCACTTAGTGGGCACATTGCCGAAAACATAACATAAGTATAGATAATCAGGCATCTTATTTCTGTAGCACACCGGGGTTTTTCATTAAAGGCCCGTGTCTACTAAACATTTTCTTTCTCATTTTCACAACATAGCTTGCGCAAGCATTTTTCTCATATGTTATGTTCAATCTTGCCCAATAATTATCACCGTGGCTGGCCACCCCTCAACAGGGTTCCACACACAACGGCTACTGTGTACACTAACTTTGGATAGCAGGTCGGCTAACTCAAAGTCCGATCATTTAGTTAGCAAGTCGGCTAACTAATAATTCTGGATAGCAGGTCGGCTAACTCAGAAGGGTACAAGAGAACTCACATAAAAACAAATTTTTTCATGCTGCATTTAATCACGTTGAAAACATAATTATCAAAGCTTGTAAACAAAGATTTTCGAGCATCGCTCATTTTAGTTTGTATATAGAAAAGCCCACCTGACTGATTACAGAACTACTATTCGAACTTCCGTCTCTGGTCTTCCGTCCTATCCTCGGTGTTGACTTCCTCCTTTTATCGTAAATAAACAAACTTAAGCAACTTGAACGCAATCGATAAAAGAAACAGGAAATCGAAACCGGTTTTAGTCTTTTAGGCTTTTGCACTTTTACTACTTTCTTTTGATTAACTATTAAACGAGACTTCGATCAATTCTCGTCTACAAACTGACTCGGCTCATTACTTGACACTTAGGTCAGTAGATAATGGGTGTCGATAACTTATAACGACTTAAAAGTTCACAAGGAACGAAGTTGAAAAGGATTCAACTTAGGAAACTAAGCTTTGGAAATTTCTGCACAGGTCAGTAAGTTTATACAGAACAGGGTACTTCGAAATAGGGGATGAATCTTATACCAAAAGGAAGCCATGGGTGTCTAGTTTACTCTCCAATTTACGTATCTCGATTTCGTTAAGCGGGCTAGAAGTTATGACAGTTTCCGTGAAACATCGCAAAACAGTCGCGCAAAACCCTAATGCTCGACAAATCTCGACGCACGATTTCCTAGGTTCGATTAATGCTATTCCACTTTTATTTTCACAAAATTTTCATCTTAATACAGTCTATATATGCAGAAACCCTAAATCGGGTTCGCATTCACGCCTTTTGATTAAACGAACGACGAGCATTTCCTCGTCATTTCCAACTAACCATTTACTATACCAAAACAATTTCATATTCAAATCCTATTTCATTTTCGTTCATCCACTTCTCGTTTCTTAACTATCTCTCATAACATCTCGTATCTCAGATGGAAAAGTCGTCAACTACAAACTCGTTCATCAACTAATAACAATCATTATTATTAAAAGGGATTTCCTTATTCGACTTTTCTACCGGCTTTTAAACTCGTTTCTTCATCTCTTATTCAAAATCGAACCTTCTTAGAATTCGTTCAAACTTTACGGTTACGATCATTAACTAACAAAAATTATCAAAGGTTCGAATCACAATCCTAAATCATTATCTATTCTCGACTTATCGTCGATTGTTCGTCTCTTAACGAAAATCTTACGTTCTCCGTTTTCGTTCAAATTTTACAACAACGATCATCATCTAACGAGCATCACTAATATGTAAATCATATTCTAATATCATTAACGAGCTTCAACTTAACGACGTGTTTCCATCTCTTACATTTTTCGTTTTATTTTTAGAAAAATCCCAGTTAAATATATAATCATCCTCATACATCTTATATCTCATTTCCATAAACAAAACATGCATATTATAACATTTACTACACTAAATCATGCATTTTTCATCTCTTATCCTTCAACTTTTTATTTTTAAAAAAATCTAAATTAATTCATATAGTCAATTAACAACATGTAGATCACTAATCTATCGATCAAACATCAAAGAAATCGAACTACGATCAAACCCCTAAAATCCTAGAAATTTTCGGTAATAACCTAAATGAAAGGAGAGAGATTTTCTTCATGATTCGATCCGTAGAACTCGATTCTAAACATACTAGAACATGAATCGAACAAGAATCAACATGCTTCTTTATCTCTTAGGTTTCGAAAAAATTGAAATGGATAGAATCAAGACTTTGTTCGGTTCATTACGTAGGTGATGTTCTTACCTTGCGGAATACGAACTCGGAAATGGAATTGATCGGTGGATGAAGGTCTTGTGTTCTTGAGAAGAGCTTGGATGAAGAGTTTTAATGGAGGAAAGGAGAAGAAAATGAGAGAGAGAGGAGTATGGTGGTGGCGGTATGAAGGGAGAAGAGAGGAGGTGGATGACTCGCTACTATACATACATAAAGTGTTAAAAAAATCTAACAAAGGGGGGTGAGTCGCTAAGGGCCGTTTGGCGAGGATTTATTAGACGAAAATATCTCGTTTTCGGCTTTAAACGACGATTAAAAGGTCGAGAAATAATTTCTTAGGTAGTTACGAATTCGACAAAAACTAATTCGTCCGTTAGATTGGAAATAAATCACGTACTCGGAAAACCTAATTCGTTTTTCAAAATCAGAGAAAAAGTCGGGATTAGACAGTCTAAAATTCGCCCGGAAAATCATAAAAACTAACTTTCTCCGGTGAACTCGTATCAAAGAAAAAGTGAATGTAAATTCTGACGGTTTTTAATTCTGAATTTTCGGACGAAAAATCTATCGGACGCGAAAACCCTAATACAGTAGTCGTTCGTCCGACTTCTAGAAATTATTTTTTGAAACGGATTTCACCGTCAGTCTTAGAATCGAAAATCCTTAACTTAGGCGTGCAAAGCCTTAATTATTAATTAACTTTTTATTTTAACGACGGATTAAACATTACACATGTGCTTCGCTAATGAACTTTTGATGTTTGCTCGGGGAGATATAACATCAATACAATGCTTAATGAAAGCCTTTATGAAATTCTTTGATGTTTCTGGTCTCAAAGCTAATCAGATGAAGAGTAATATCTATTTTGCTGGTGTTCCCATGGAGCAACAAGAGAGGATCTTGACCAACTTAGGTATGGTGAAATGAGAGTTGTCATTCAGGTATTTAGGAGTACCCCTCTCATCCAAAAAGCTTACTATCATGCAATGGCAGCCATTACTCTATAGAATACTTGAACAAATTGAGTGTTGGTCATCCAAACTCTTATCGTATACGGGGAGAATTCAACTCATCCAGTCAGTTCTCACTAGCATTCAAGCATATTGGAGTCAAGTATTCATTCTCCCACAAAAGATTCTGAAATTCATCCAAGCAGCATGCAAAACTTTCTTGTGGACTAGCAAAGAAGAAGTATCAAAACGAGCGTTGGTTGCATGGGAATATATGTGTATGCCAAAGCAAGCAGGGGGCTGGAATATCACAGTAGCACATGCATGGAATCAAGCAACTCTATGCAAATTGTTGTGGTGTTTGACACAAAAGAAGGATAAAATATGGGTTCGGTGGGTTCATGGGTACTACATTAAGGGCAAAGATATTCAAACCATGCAAGCTCATGGGTTATCAAGAAGGTATTTAGTGCTCGAGCTTTCCTCGCTAGAATTGCAGAAGGAGACAGACTTTTAACTGCTCAGAATTTCAAGATCAAGGAAATTTATGTAAAGATTCGAGGAGATCATCAAAAGGTGCCTTAGGGTAAGCTACTCAATCAAAACATAGCAGCACCTAAGTGTGTCTTTATCACTTGGCTGGTTGTCCTCAACAGATTAGCTACATGTGATAGACTAATTCGCTTTGGGGTGGTGTGTGATAAGGAGTGTATTATGTGCCATGATAAGGAAGAAACAATGCAGCACATGTTTTTTGAATGTCAGTTTTCAGCAGCCATTTGGAAAGCAGTGCTTGCATGGAGGGGGGGGGGGTTGCAGAGCTCAGTGCGAGGATGTAAGTAAGAGAAGCACTACCTAAATACACAATGCTGATCCAAGACTGCCAAACAACTAATGTACAGTCTGCTCTTGTCCACAACTGTGTATCACATATGGAAAGAACGCAATACTTGAAGATTTCAAGCCAAGGAAGAGAGTATGGAAGGAATTATCCAGAAGTGCAAATTTATGATTGCTATTCGGAGTAGGAAGAATGTCAAACTGATGAGAATGTTGCATACTTAATTTGTCTAATTAGAAGTTTGTTTGAATGCTGTAAAGAACGTTTTGGGCTTATTGCTTTGGAAATAAAATAATTTTATTTACCAAAAAAAAAAAAAAGAGACACAAAATCTGCAAAATTAGAACTTAATTCAGCATAACTTCTAGACCCAATCAAATCACCAACAAAATTAGTAGTGATATCATTACTCTTATAAGTCAAGTTTCATTACAATAAACATGTGTACTAGCACCAGAATCAATTATCCAGATTGTACTATGCATCTTTGACACAACAATAAAACCACAGTGTCCATCCTTTGCTTCAAAATCTGGTTTAATTACCTTTGACCCCAAAATTCACATCTCTTTTGTGCACTTGCTGAGTACTACTTCCACCTTTGTTCAATAGTTGTCCCATACATTTAGCCAATTCCTTTGAGGATCATAATCTACCTAAAAACGGAACACATGATGTTAAAATTGAAAATAGATAGCCTAAATCTAAAATATAAAGTTTCACCATGATTATTCAGTGAAGTTATTAAGTTATAATCAGCAATTATACATGATTACATCATTGATAAATAAGACAAATTCGGCAAAAATAAGAGAAAATATGAAAATTACTCATGGAATTCATCATAATTTCTATAGCCGAACAAGCCAACAACAAAATCAGCACCAAAATCATCAAACGAGATAACAAAAAATAGAAGAAGAAAAAATCAAATCCACGATTAAGACTCACAAAAAAACTGAAAAATAATTCGCTAAAATTTAGACTCACTGGAGAAGAATAATTGCAATGATTTGAAGAAGAACGAGCGTGATGATCGGTGGTGAATCGAGATGAACAATTTTGAGGAAAAAAATCTTTGTTGAAGAATAAAGTAGTAGGAGAAAGACGATGAAGATGAAAAATGAAAAAAAAAAAAAAAAAAAAACTAAAGTTATGAAGTTGCTCGTGAATGAATTGAAAGGAAATGAATTATTAAATTACTATTTAACCTTATTAACTTAATATATACGGTAATTATCTATTAGATTCTGATCACATCTTAGCCCTTAATTTTGTAGAATGTAGGGTGGAGATTTATTCTTATTTCTTAGGTTAAGATTCATTCTTATATGATCCATGTCCTCTCTCTCTCTCTCTCTCTCTCTCTCTATATATATATATATATATATATATATATATGGTGTGGATCTGGTAGGAACTCATCTTTATATGAAAACCGTAGGAACCAACATAAATATCACTTACGTGATGCACAAAATACAGTAAGTTAATACATAAAACATGTTAATGCACAAATTACACTAACTTAATGCACAAATTATTTAGCATACTTTTAATGCACAAACAACACTAATCTAATGCATCAATTAATCTGCACCGTAGATTAAAAAAAAGTCAACGATCGAAATTAGTTCCTAGTTCCAATCTAAGGATGAGTTCTTATATGATCATATCCCTATATATATATATAGTGTGGATCTGGTGAGAACCACGCCTTATATGAGAACTAGAAACTAATCCTAGCCACTTATTTGTAAAGAATGTGTGGCTAAAAATAAATTTAAATTAAGAGGTGGAAGGCTAATTTAGGAACATAAATTCAACGTACAACCCATCCCCTCTCTCTGTGATCTTGTTCAATTTCTTTCTCCCTCCTTATTCTCTTTCTCGCTTCACACCACCACCCACCATCGCCGTCATCATGACCACCACGACGTCGTTGTCTTCTTCTTCTTTCTCTTCCTCTCTCTCTAACAGCTGCCAATTCTTCCCCCAACTTTCCCTCTTGTTCTATCATTAATCTGTATCTCTCTTCTCTTCTTAGTTTCACCACAACCGCCGCTGCCATTACCACCACCGTTGGATATCAATCTTCTCTCTCTCTCTCTCTCTCTATTTTAACCCAAAAATACCCCTTTCACGATTTGGCTTCACGATCCAGTTACATATCCCCATTTTATACTTTGTTTTGAAAAACATAAAAGTCTAATGCACAAATACTATATACCTAATGCATTAATTTTGATAATAGATTTTTCCTGTTACATGCATTTATGGTTTCATATTGATGCATCAAGTAATTCGTATTAATACATCATAATATTGTACCTAGAACTATCAAGTAACAAATACAATTTGTAATGCTTAAATTATATAAGTACACACTTAATAAAAAAATGTCTATTATTTATAAACTATAAATGGAGTATAAAAACTATTTTTTCTAGATTAATTAAAAAAACATTTATGTATCAGAAATGTGATATTAATGCATCACTTAATACTAATTAATGCATCAGTTTACACTTTTTTATGCATTTCGATTTTGCACTGCATAAAATGCAAAAATTATCATACTAGCCTTATTAAGTGAAAAAAAGTGGGGTTGACCAATTAATTGTGAGATTAAATTATATCCATAGATCTTATAGAATGAATGACTTGAATTGGTTCCTAGTTCTCACATTAATATCACTTCGGGAATACACAAAATGCAGTACTTTAATGCATAAACATGGCAAAGGTACAATACACTAGCTCAATGCACACATATTTAACACATTTTTATTGCACTACATGAACTAATTTAATGCACTAACTAAATCAGATCATGCATAAAATATATCAACTTTTCAATTTTTTTATTAATATATGTTTGTGCATTGAAATAATGTAATTTATGCATTAACCGATGTGATAAAAATGCATGGTTCCTACGGACTATTATAACTATAAGTTCTTATATGATCCTCTTCCTATATATAATATCAGAGATAAATTGATATCAAGTAGTAGTAATATAATTTTTAAAATCACCTAATTTGTACCTAGTTGAAGTTGTGCATAATAGTAATTGATGCTACAAAATATGTAGCAAATGTACATCATTTCTTTATATACATATATAGACAATTACTCAAACAAATGTAATTTCGCCTAAAATTATACGTTGGTGAATGAAATGAACCGGCTTGAATTCCGTATCCACTTCCAGTTAGCCAAGAGGGGCCTTGTCGTATCATTTGGGAACAATAACATTGATTGAAAAATATTACTACTACTACTTAGTTTAGGATTCTTCATTTTCAAACTCAAGACAAGTCAAGAAAGTATTATCATAATTTATTTATGTATTTTAATTTTTTTCCCCCTTTAAATTCAACTAAGTGAGGGTAACAAGATAGGACTAATGAGAAGCTAAGCCATGGAACATAACTTTTAATCCATGGTGGATAAGAAAAGATAGCAACCAAACATGTTATATGCATCCAACAAATTATTGCAATTGGACATCGAGGGAGATATCACAAATCACATTACATAGTTTGGCAAATTATGGGATCAAAACACGTGTCGAAAGCCCTTTGGCTGATTAACGAGTGAATCATCCGAGTTGATCATAGAGTTCTAATTAGTCATCTTTTGTCTTTGTTTTTGGATGACGGAGTATACATATATATATATTATCTTGTAATATTACTACGACGCTGATTTCAGAATAAATTCTTATAACCTCCATAAATTTATTTGATTTTTATTTTTAAGAAGGTCATATTTATATGAATATACAACCTGATTTTGTACCCAAACATGTTGCGTTGCACAAAAAGAATTAAAATTAGATGATGCTTAAGGGTGAAAGAATAGTGTACGGATATCAATCCTTCATCATCCGAATAAAAGAAAAAAAAAACAGTGGATGGGCCAAATAACAAGTGGGCTACCTGATTGACAAATTCGTAAATGGGCATTTCTGTGGACCACACAAGTTTTGTGATGAATCATATTAATTTGGGAGTGTACTCCGGTTGACTGCACAGTGCCATTCACTACATAAGTAATTTTTAATTAGTTATTTACATTAATACTTAAATAAATTTAATCAATTATTAAGGATTAATTATAATTGGAGATTGATAAATTATAGGGTTATTTGTCCTAAAACACACTATGTATGTTTGTCCCATGACTTTTCAGTTCTCTACCTTCAAATACATCACGTTATCACCTTTTAATTTCTTTGAATTTTCCTCCCAAATTTTAATTTGACCCAAATCGATGTTAAATTGGCCCTGAATGTGCTTACTTATCTAAACCCAATATCAACCCAGTGTGCACCGAAGGTAACGGCTGCGGGTTCCCACGACATAAAAAAAATATATAAATAACAATATTTTTTTTATTTAATTTCCAGATTCTTTTTCCTCTTTTTTTTTGTTTGACTCTTCTTTTTGTTTGTCTCTTCTTCTTTTGTCAAGAGTTGAGCAAGGGGAGCCGAAAGCCTCGAAAGGAGTCGAGGATCCATATTGTTGCCATTAAAATTATCTTTAGATTGAAACCGGAGTCGGTGCCGGAAAAAATCTAAAAAAAAAAAAACTATAGGATTGACCCGCATTGACCGCGTCGGGTTAACCCGAATCCGTTCTCTTTGCATGAGACCTGTTGCATAGGAGATCACCCCTTAATTTAATTCATTTAATGCGAATGACAATGTTTTGTGTATTTTTAATATTGTGTCATTTAATTTGCCGTTATGTTGGACTAGGTAAGCCGTAAGCATATTTAGTGGCCAACTTAGCATTTATTTGGTCAAATTGAAATTTAGAGGGAAATTGAGACGTATTCATTTTAGGTCAGGATTGAAAGGTTATGGGAAAATCTGATTTTCGCTAAAGTTAGTGTATTTTGGATAATTAACCCTAACTGTAAGGTGATGCATTTTAGGTCAGGATTGAAAGGTTATGGGAAAATCTGATTTTCGCTAAAGTTCGTGTATTTTGGATAATTAACCCTAACTTATAATTACTCCTAATTATTCTTAATCCTCTTGTAATTTGATCGACCTAATTACTCCAAACTCAAATAAACAGACAGAACCAAATTATTGATATGATAGGTTGTCAAGAGCTCTACATGCTTGTATGTTTGTTAAATTGTTGTTCCACAAGTTAAAGTTGGTGGCTCTACCTTTAGATAGTTGTTCGGGTAAATATATTATATTTTCCTAACGTTTACTATTTTTTTTTAAAGAACATATCACCATTGAAAATTTTATTTTATACCAAACCTACATTTAAAATTAAAATGTTTGAGTCACATAGTCATATTGGAGGTCGACGTGAGAGATGGAAAGTCCAGGCCGACCTCTTTCTAATATATCGATTAATTTTAGATTCAAAGTTTTTAGTTTGGGTGTGTTTATTTTGATAGTATGCAAAATGAAGGAAAAGAAAAGGTTGGAAAATATTTTTACACCTCTTCCACATGTTAATATTTTTCACAATTGGAGCAAAAATGATGGAAAATGATGAAAATGATGGAAATTAACAACTCTAGTAAACATGTGAAAATGATAGAAAAAATGTGAAAATATTTGTTTTCCACCATTTTCATCAAAGTAAACGCACTCTTATAATATAAACGTTGGATGTCAATGATACTTATTAAACATAGGATATCATTGGAAAAATTCACAAGTCACAAACGTAACGATATATTTTCCTTTAGTTATATATGATTATTATTACAAGACAAGATATATTGTAGCTTTATCTCATTAAATTTTTATACATATATGTATCATATATAATTATGTGGCTCTTATGAATTACACTTTGCCAGTGGGGCTGTTATGTAGTATAACACTATCAGAACTGCTTCTGCTCCATATTGTGAATTGTGATTCAGACTCTGTTTTGCAAGCTATACTTTGAAAGCTCCCTTTGATCTTGAGATATGATAACAACAACTCCTGGTAATAATCCAAACATAAATCCAATTTGAGTTTGACAATTCAATTTCCCTTATGTCATTAAAAAAAGGCCAAATTGTGAAATAATTCCTAACCTTTTTTCAATTGTGATTTAAAATCAAACCTTTTAAGTTTTGCAAAAAAAAAAAACATAGAAAATCCTGACCTTTTTCATAATTCTAGTTTTAACCCAAACCTTTTTTTATTCTCAAAAAAAACTACGACCTTCCAATTTGATGCAATTGGCACTCGACGGCTATTTCCCCCAATTTCTCTGCTAACGTGGATCCCGGAAATATCTACATGGCAAAGTCCTCCGAGAAGCTCAACGACTACAAAGAAAATGACTTTTAGTGATGACACTTTTTGTCACTATACATGCCAAAATTGTCACTAAAACTAACTAGTGACGATTTTTGTGATGGTCATTGTGTCGTGACTATATGAACTATCACTAAAAGTTTTGTGACAACGAAAAATTATTGTCACTGCATATTAAATTATAGTGACAGATAATCTTGTTACTAAAGATAATTATTTTGTGACAATATTTTTGTTCTCACTATATTTGACTTGTTATAGCCATGTGAAATGCTCATCACTGTAATTTATGTTTTCAGCGACATAAATTATTTGTCACTAAAACTTCATAATGTAGGCATATGATTTAGTTGTCACTAAAGCTTATTGATTTAGTCACAATATACAATCGACACTAAAATTGCGTAATATAGTTGCATAATATACTCATTGCTAGATTAGTTTTTGTAGTCATTAATCAATATATATATATATATATATATATATTGATAAATGATTGGAGAATAAACACAAGACATGGTTCATAAGGAAAAAAGGAATACAATCAGTGAATAGAACCCATACAGCTACAATCCTAATAACATATTTCAGGGCAAGACATAAAATGACTAATATACCCATAATATCTAAATATAATAATATAATAATTCTAACATCCTCCCTCAAACTCAAGATATTGCTGCGACGAGCATCGAGAGTTTGCCAACCAAAGCACGAAAGCGCGGAAGCGGAAGAGGCTTGGTGAACAAATCGGCAATCTGTGAAGAAGAGGCAATAAAAGGTAGCTTAAGTGTCTCTTGCTGCAGATGATGACGAGTGAAGTGGCAATCAATCTCAATGTGTTTAGTACGCTCATGGAAGACAGAGTTATGAGCAATTTGAATAGCACTCTTATTATCACAATACATTGGAGTCGGATGAGAAATGGAAACACCCATTTCAGAGAGTAACCATCGTAGCCAAATAATCTCAGTGGTAGTGGAAGCCATGGCTCGATACTCGGCTTCTGTAGATGATCGAGAACCAACCTTTTGCTTCTTACTCTTCCAAGAGATAAGAGAGTCACCAAGAAACACACAAATCCCAGTAGTAGACTTTCGATCAATAGGGTCACTGGCCCAATCAGCATCAGAGAAAGCACAGAGCTCAAGGAATGAAGTGGTAGAGTATAAGAGACTGTGGAACATCGTACCTCGAAGATAGCGAAGAATACGAAGAACAGCAGACCAATGAACTGTGGTAGGAGACGAGACAAACTGACTAACAATGTGAACAACATAGGCAATATCCGGGCGAGAGATGGCGAGGTAGACTAAACTCCCAACAATGGTGCGATATAGTGTAGGATCTTCCAAAGATGATCCATCAGAGGTGGAGTATCGAACGTTTGCTTCCATTGGAGTATCAATTGTTCGGGTATCGGTGAAGGCGAGCTCGTAGCCGCAACATTTTTGACATCCATCTGAGAAATATCCCAGTTACGTGCCGCAGCAACGACAATAAGGGTACGGACCGTAGTCATCTTGGCGACAGGAGCAAAAGTTTCCTCATAATCAAGACCATACTGCTGAGAAAAACCTTTTGCCACTAATCTGGCTTTGTATCTCTCAATAGATCCGTCTGCCTTGGTTTTGATCTTGTAAACCCAACGAGAACCAATGGCATGTTTACCCGGTGGAAGAGGAACCAAATCCCAAGTATCAGTCTTTGTGTAAGGCATATAGCTCATCAGCCATAGCCTGTAGCCATAAGGGATCGAGAGCAGCCTCTTGGTATGAGGTGGGCTCAGAAATTTCATGTAAGGAGGAAAGAAAAGATGTGAAAGCAGGGGAATATGTAGTGTAAGCAAAATCAGGAAGACGAGTGGACTTACTGATACGAGTAGAACGACGAAGAAGAGGGGTCTCCACATTTACAGGTGGTGGAGAGGGAGCGGGAGAGGCAGGTTGGAGGATGTTGTTGTCGTCACCAGGAGCATCATGAATACCTGCGTGGTCAGATTCAACATTACGAGTAAAAGGATCAATATGTATGAGATCGGTTCTAGACATGTTAGGCTTGGAGGGAATGGAGAAGAGGGGAATATGTTCTATAAAGAAGACATGACGGGAGACATAGAGTTTATGACTAACAGGATCATAACATCGATAACCCTTTTGACCATCTCCATAGCCTAGGAAAACACACAAGGCAGAACGAGGTGACAACTTGCTACGTTCAACATGAGGACGAAGGACAAAACAAGCACAACCAAAAACTCTCAAAGATGTGTAGTCGGGAGCATAACCAAAAAGTTTCTCAAAAGGGGAAACACCAGATGTGATGGAAGAAGGTGTCCTGTTTATTAAATAAACTACGGTGAGGACAGCTTCTCCCCAGAACTCACTAGGAACCGAAGCAGAAAAGAGAAGTGAGCGTGCTGTTTCCATAATGTGGCGATGTTTCCTTTCAGCCACGCCATTTTGTTGGGGGGTATCAGTACAAGAGCTTTGATGTATGGTACCATCACTAGCAATCAACTCACGAAAACTTTTGGAAGTGTATTTACCGCCCAAGTCATACCTAAAACGCTTAATAACAACAGAAAATTGAGTTTTCACAAGAGCACGAAACGCAGTGTAAATACTCAGAAAATCAGAACGATGTTTCATAAAATATACCCAACAATAACGTGTATGATCATCAATAAAAGAGACATAATACTTGGATCCTCCTTTAGTACTAATGGGGGATTGTCCCCAAACATCAGAATGAATTAAGTCAAAAGGGGCATTAGAGACAGACGTAGAATGATGAAAAGGCAAAGCTGAAAATTTAGCAAGTTTACATCCATTGCAAGATGAAATGTCATGACTCTTAACAGATCCTAAAGATCCATTATTAGCCATATACTTCAAACGAGGGAATGAAACATGTCCAAGACGAGAATGCCATAAGTAGAAATCAGAAGATGATGGACTCAAACGAAAAGTAGACAAATCAACATTAGTGGATGAATCAACACTGGAAGCAGCAACTCCTGGACTTTGAAGACGATCCAAAACATACAATCCTCCTCCCTGCCTACGGCCTATCCCAATCTGCCTCCTAGAATGTGGATCCTGAATATGACAAGATGTAGGGGTAAACAAGACATGAGCACCAGAATCACAAATTTTACCAACTGAAGCTAAATTTAAGGCAAGTTTAGGGATGTGGTAAACATTAGGAAGAGAGATATTACGTGAGATGACAGAACCAATTCCAGATGATGGCATGTGACTGCCATCAGCAGTGGCAACCGATATAGAATTAGATGGGTTAATAGAAACAAAGGAATCTGCATTAGGAGACATATGATTTGTGGCACCAGAATCCAAAATCCAAGCTGGATGAGATATACCTGTAGGACTTGAAGTGGATGAACCTGCTACAGCAGACATAGCCTGTGATTGTTGATTGATGAATTTCTGAAACTTCTCAAAGAGATCATCTGATGTGGATGAGGCGGTTCCATAATTAATCTGTGTAGAGTCAGGTGTGACGGCAGGTGTGACAGCAGCAGTGTGAGGAGGCTTGGGATGTCTATAAGACTGATTCTGACCAGAAGTAGAAGGAGTACGACCAGCTGTAATGTTTGACTTGTTTGCCAGCTCAAGGCACTGAGCCTTCCAATGGCCAGGTTGCTTGCAGTAGTTGCAAACGCTCGAATCAGAGATTGGATTCCTATTATGATTATAGTTCGGAGATCTGCCATGACTTCTTTGTTGAGGACGGGAGTGGGCTGCCAATACAGATTGAGTGAGTGCAGGACTGGTGCTCTTATTTGTTCCTGACTTATGTCGAATTTCCTCAGCAAGGAGTTCACTAACCATAGAATCCACAGAGGGCAAGGGATTGCGATGCAAGATATTACCACGCAAGCCCTCAAAATCATCACGAAAAGCCATCAAAAACTGAACCAAGCGTTGTTCTTCCCTCCGAGCAATGTATGGAGCAAAGGCCCTAAGCTCAATAGACTCGGTAAGAGCCAACTGATCCCACAAATCTGTCATGGAAGTGTAGAACTCCTTAATGCTCATGTCCCTCTGATTGAGAGAACAAATATCCATTTCCAATTGATACTGTCTTGCAAAATTAGACTGATTATACAGTTTCCCCAAATGTTCCCAGACTTCCTTTGCAGTGTCATGCTTAGCCAACTGCATGCCAATGGAGTTCTCAACAGAGTTATTAATCCAAGTGATGATTTTCGAGTTACAGACTTCCCAAGAATCAAGTTGCTCAACATATTTCTCATTATTCGCCTCAATCGGTTTACAATGTGTACCAGATACATAACCCCATAATTTTTTACCTCTCAAGAAGTTCTTCATGACATAACTCCAATAAGAATAATTTTTCCCATTCAAACGAACATTAATAGACTGAAGCGAGTCGTCCCTTTCGGAAGCCATGACGATAAAACAAGCAGTAGATAATATCACCAAACGAATTCCAAAACCAAATGAATTCCAGTACCAAGAACCACAAGTCACCAGCACCAAACAAAATATCGAGCAATAATGTCAACCGAACATAATCCCAGAACAACCAGTATAACAACAAGATAGATTGTCATCAACAATACAACAATCCCACCAACCACACAAAATACATCAACTATAAAACTCGACTGGGGCAAAATCCGACTGGAGAAATGACTGGGTACTTACAAGCATGTACATTAATCACAAGAGGAAGACGAGACGAGTCGAATGGCGTTGATCGGAGCAAATTCCGACTTCACACGCGCCGTCACGCGCCGGCGGAAGGAAAGTGCGCAGTCGGACGTCGCCGGAGCGTGGGGCCCACACGCGCGACTTTCGGCGGCGATCTTTCAGGCGAAGACTCGTTAGACAATGGCGTTCCCCACTGTGTCGGAGGTGAGAATCAGATCAAACAAAAACCCGCTCTGATACCATGATAAATGATTGGAGAATAAACACAATACATGGTTCATAAGGAAAAAGGAATACAATCGGTGAATAGAACCCATACGGCTACAATCCTAATAACATATTTTAGGGCAAGACATAAAATGACTAATATACCCTTAATATCTAAATATAATAATATAATAATTCTAACAATAATATAATAATGCTAAACATATTTAGAAACATAATCAATATATATATATATATATGCTAAACATATTTAGAAACATTATTATATAAAATTGAATACTCTTAACAAATCATGTTAAAGAAAAAAAAATCATTGAGAGAAATATATGTTACACGGATATCGATAATTAATAGAGAAGTTACTATACTATTACAAACTACTACAAACTAAACAGTAAAATCAAATAATAATAACAATGCACCGAAAAATTAATATGTACAAACTAAAGGCATAAAGATGGTCTCACGATACACGTGATCACGCTTATTTCTGAACATTTGAAATCTCGCTAATTTCTTAAACATTTGCGGCATCCCACAGCAACTTTGATTGACATCTCTATGTACTTGATCAAGCCTCCTTAATTTCTGTAAAATAAGAAAATAGATAAATAAGAAAACAAAAATTAAAGTGAAATTGATCTCTTTTTTATTGCACACATGCACAAAAACCAAACAAACACAAACTAAAGCAGACTGGGTTACATAACTAGTCATGGGAAAATTCACAATTCCCTGTTCCACATCTTTGTGTTATTCAATTGTAGATATAATTCCAACAATTATGAGATTAAATTATGGGAGAACAACACACAACATGTTAGAAACAACGTATATTAAATGAAAATATAGAGACAGAAAGAGATAAATTATTTTCTGAGATACATACTTGATTCCTTTTCTTCAATAGCCACCAATGCACATATTGAATAAATTTATGAATCCCGTCAGATCGAGATCATGAATTAATATAGGAACCGCAGTCGATAGTGTACAAGGTCGCGCCATCGACAAGTAGTGGCAGAGATTGATGTCGAGGTCGCCGGAAAATGAGAGGAGAATTAGGGATTCGAGAGGAGAAATATAGAAGAGAACTGCCGATAACAATTTAGAAGATAGAAAAAGAATTGAAACTGCTCCTTATGTATTTACATTATCTAGGGTTTTTTTAGTGCAGGCGGGGAAATAAAAAGTTTTGTATTGCAAAATTTCATCCATTTTTTAAGATTTGAAGTTTTCTACTTATTTTTCTTTGCAAATAATTCGTTCAAGTTATACTTATATAGTTGTAACTTTTAAAAATTAATGTAAACACTATGTATGAGTTTATTTCGACTAATATGTAAGTCTTTGCTTTTTTTTTTTTTTACTAATAAGGTTAGTCATTTAATTTAATTTTAGTGTTAATTTTGCTATACAATGCTAAGTCTATGTATAATTCATCTTTCTATTATTTAGTTGAATTAATATTTATCGTCTAAATGTATAAGTTATAATTTATTATTTAATTAATAGACTGTCCATATACTTCCTAAATTATCATCACATAGGATTACAGTGAGTAAAAAGTCGATCGCAAGTAATAATAAATATTGACAACAATAAAATTCGTCATTGCTATATTTTGTTACTTAATAAATGATTGACACTATATACGATTTCTAGTGATAAAAAGACGATCGTCACTAACATATAGTGACAATACATAGTCACAACGAAAAAAATTATGACTAATACATTTTTTTTGTAACGAGATAAATTATTGTCACAATATATATGTTTGTAGTGACAAAAACATAATTGTCACTGATATAAAGTGACAATTAATATTGACGACAATAAAAATTATCACTAAAATTGTATTTTGTGACGAGAAAAATGATTGTCACAGTATGTCTGTTTGTAGTGGCAATATAACTATTGTCATTGACATTTAGTGACAATAAATACTGACGATAATAAAATTTGTCACAGCTATATTTTTTTGTGATGACATAAATTATTGTCACTGTATGTATGTTTGTAGTGACAAAAAGACAATCGTCACTGACATATAGTGACGATAGATACTGATGATAGTAAGATTTGTCACTACTCTACTTTTTTGTGATGACGAAAATTATTGTCACTGTATATATAATTGTAGTGACAAAATCATTATTGTCACTCATATTATCGTCACTACAAGTAGTTTTTCTTGTAGTATCACCCCTAAAAACGACCGTGTTCACAACAAATGAACTTAAATCAAATGATTTAGGGCAATCGGTTCTTCTTCTTCTCTCACAGCTTTCTTCTTCCTCATTATTCTCTCAGATTTCTTCTTTCTCATTCTTCTCCATTTCTATCTTTTCTCTCATCTTCAGTGTCGATTCTGCAATGGCTTCTTCATTTGCTGCACAATCGAGATCGTGGACCAATCCCGAACCTCAGGCGCGCTATGCAATTGCGACCCACATCAGCCGGCTCTTTGGACTACTTCAAACAACTAGTAGAACCTGAGAGACGCTACTGGTATTATCTTCTGCCTTGAGGTCACTAGACCAAATCAAACATCAAATGTACTGAATTCACAAAACAAGGCCTACAAATCAGATTCCTAAAAGGATCATCATCATTCACAAATCAAACGTACTGAATTCTCAAAATAGCCACAAGGCTTAACAAAAAACAGCCACAACTTCTTCATTCATAAGCCCTCATTTCTTCCGGCTGGAGCTCTACTTTCCTGTGTAGAAGTTCCTTCTTTTTCTTTAGTAACATTGCTCTTAGAAGAGTTAGCAGCTTTTGTTTTCGGTCTTCTAGTCTTAGAGGCTTTGTCCTTTGGTGGTTGTGGTTCTGCAGGATATTTTCTTGGCCTCCCTCGTTTTCTCTATTTTATGAACATAGATAGAGAAGGCAGAAATGAATTAGACAGAGAAGGTAGAAATATGACCACATAGATGAAAGTCATGAAAAGACAAAAATATACTTTGGTTGTTCTGGAGCCTTTGGATTTGAACAAGTCTTGCTGTTGTGGCCCTTTTGTTTGCAATTCTAACAAGTCATGACAAGCCTGAACCTCATCAGCTTGTTTGGATTCTTTGGATGTTTCTCAGGGTCTCTTATTCTCCTATTCTTTTTTGTCCTTCCTTGATTTTTGGGGGCTTCACAGCATATCCCTCAACTTCAGGCCACATTTCTTCTAAAACCAGTGACTCAATGGCATGCATGTATCCAAGTAGATATTTGTCAACACTATAGTAAGGGTGTACAAAGGCATTAGGTTGATCACCCTTAAATTTAATAGCAGCACAAGCATGGGTGCATGGAATGCCAGTCAAATCCCAACTTCTACATGTGCAAGCTTTGTTCTTAAGGCTAACAACAAATGTCTTCCCACTCAAGCATACCTCATACTTATCATCCATGTTAGGAAACACATAAGCTCTTGCACTCTAAGCACTATATTCTTCCAGTTTACTCATAATGGCAGGACACACTATAGAATCATCTGCACAGATCAACTTAAGTTTCTCTACTTGTCTAACCATAAGATCTCTCCTGATTTGCTCACACATATGGATTATATGCATTCCCCTAGCAGCCACTATGTAACCATTAAAAGTTTCAGCTATGTTATTGTCTATCATATCACTTCATGTCCCTAGAGTCAGAAAACACTTACAGAACCTCTTAACATCCCTTGCAACAAAATCTTCATAAGCCTTCTGGTTTTCCGCCTTGAGATCTTCTAAATTCAGCTTGTACTCTTCTTCATAGGTGTTTCTTGCAACTCTCCAGAAAATGTTCTTCAAGCTTGTGCCTTTATGCTGCTTTTTCCAGTTCATGTAGACATGTCTGGCACAATTCCTGCATTCATCAATCCCTAAATGACAAGAGAAACACAAAGTCAGATCAAATAAACTCAGAGAACTAAGCTTAAACTAAGATAATTAAATGTTACCTTATGTTGATCGCTGACAAAAACCCAACCATTTCCATCTGTTATAGCCAGATCATCAAGGAGAATTTGTAAAAACCATGTCCAACACTGCTCATTCTCCACTTCTACAACAACTCAAGCAATTGGGAACATTTGATTGTTCTCATCCTGAGATTGAAAATGAGAAGCACCAAGTCAGAATACACCACAAATTGAGTTACACAAAAACAAGATACAGAAATAAAACACTTACCTTGCCAACTGCAGCCAGTAGAATTCTACCCAAGTATGTCTTCAGAAAACATCCATCAAGACCAATCACTGGTCTACAGCTCTTCTTGAACCCTTCTCTCAAGGCACTGTGGCCTATATATAAACCCTTGAACACTGCTCCCTCATCCAAATGCAGAAGATTTCTTCCATCCCTGTCTACTCTAATGAGCTCAGCTACATACCTCCTAAGTAAGGCATAATGATGCTCAACAAATCCTCTAATCTTTTTTTGAGCAATTGCTTTTGCTCTGTACAGTCTATCTTTCAAAGGTATAGTAAAAAAACTTTTCCTAATCTTTTATGCTAGTATGGTGATAGGCAGATTAGGATAGACTCTAGACACATTCATGTAGTGATATGCTATCCATGCTGAACTCATGAGCCTATTATTTATCTTCCTTCTGCATTTGTGTTTCGAATAGTAGGTCTTCACACAGAAATAATCATCAGCTTGTACAAGAGAGTCATAGACTCTCCAAGGACATCCTGGTCTACATTTGGCTTGGCAAAGCATTTCTCAATTTTAATGTAAATGCCATGTGCTATGGCATTATCAGTCAAAGCCTTCCTGCACTAGAAGTGATCCTCAAATCTCATGCTAACTTTTATCTCAAGCATTTTAGCTTTCACCCTTGGATCATAGCTTGACCTGAACTTCTTGCTTCTAACACTATCTGCATCTTAATCTGTTGAATTTGAGCACACCTCACCATCACTACTTGCATAATCAGACTCACCATGCTCCACTTAAAGATGGCAATAATACCCGCGTACCCGATTCCCCGCAGGTACCCGTCCCTAATGGGGCGGGTATGGGGTCAGTAATTCGGAAACGGGGCGGGGACGGGTATGAATTTCTATACCCGATAGAATTTGGGGCGGGAATGGGAATATAGATATCCGCCCCGAACTCGCCCCGAATAATTTTTGTAGTTTTAATTTTTTTTAAATGATACTAATATTAATAAATAACAAAATATATTAATTAGTATGAAAATTCAAATTTAATGAGAATCGAAAAACCACATGAAGTAGGCACATTAACATTATTTTCTCTCATTCTTTATATATAACTCAACTCTCTTTTAATTCTACCCATTTCCAATGTGGGACAACTTATTTCTTTTAATTTATTCTCGATCCTCTCTCACTATTTTTAATCCCACATCGAAAATGAGAGAAGAGAGGAGTTGACTTATAAATAATATTGTCTTCATGCTTTAACTTAATATACTATTTTTTTCCCTTGATTTTTAAGAAATAGTAACTTTTTAGTTCTAATAAAAGTTTAAAATTAGATAATAGTACTTCTAAATGGGTACCAGATGGGTACTTCTAAATGACTTATAAAGAACCCGTTTTGATTTAAACGGGTATAGAGACGGGTATGGGGATTAATTTTTGAAGGGGGTGCGGGGATGAGAAAGCAATTCCCGACCCAAACCCGCCCCGTTGCCATCCCTAGCTCCACTACTTGATTAAACCCTAAGCCAATCTGAGGTTTCTCATTTACTAAATCAAATACATCCTGTTTAGCTTTCACTTTCTGCCTTACTTTCAAATACTCTTCAACATCAG
Organism: Schizonepeta tenuifolia; assembly: GCA_029490685.1. NCBI lineage: Eukaryota > Viridiplantae > Streptophyta > Magnoliopsida > Lamiales > Lamiaceae > Schizonepeta > Schizonepeta tenuifolia. Next base: position 6,609,472 of record CM055957.1, read on the forward strand.
AGGCCAACTCAGAATCATCTAACTCATCATCCTCAGATTCACCATCACAAGGCTTAAAATCTTCATCTTCACTAAACTCATTAGAAAATTCATTCTCAGCATCAAACTCATCCTCAACATCAGCATCATTCTCAACATCAACATCAACATCAACATCATTCTCCTCAATACCAACACTATTATCAACTAAAATATCACCAATATTAGCATCACTCTTGTCACCCTCTACATAGAAATGTAAGACTCTTTAATCTCGTTTAAGCAAGGTCAACATTTGCATCACACCATTATCATCTCTCAATACCCTATATGATTGAGACCTAGGAATCTTATACAAGATTTTTTCCCAACCAGAATACCCTTATTTCTCAACTAACTCCGCAGCATCAAAATAACCAAATTTATCTTGATCTAAGTGAAATGTCCCCTCACATTCACCTCCAACATACACATCCAAACCATCTAAATTCACAAACTTCCTATCATGATGAACATAAACAACAAATAAGAAGCTGAAAATTGAATATAAACAAATAATTTCACGAAAATGGCCTAAACCCTAACTTCCCTGATTCAAAATGTGTAAATTGAAACGATTAAAAAAAATCCCTCAAAACCACACAAAAAACCCTAAATCAGACAAAAGCACATATATAAACCCTAAATCTACCAAAAGTACATTATTAAACCCTAAAGAACATAAACTATTCATATTGTAAAGAAATCGAGACCTACCTATCCCCCATTTTTTCTTCGTCGTCGCTATCTGGGACCACTTGAGCAATAAGATAAACCGCACCCCGACAAAGATGAAGAATCTTATACTTTATTCGCAGATTCGAGCAATTTTTTAAGCCAAATCATCAAAATAAGCAGAAGGAAGGGAATCAAATGTATGTATCGCGAAAGAGAATTAGGGATCCCGTTTGTTGAGTTCTGAGTTGTCTGAAGAATCCCGTTTGTTTCATAGATGTCATTAAGGAAACGATGTCGTTTCCTTAGTTACTTAAACGACGTCGTTTTTGCGTCTGAAACCAACTAATACACATAGGCAAACATTTTACCACGTAGGCAAAAATTTTACCACGTACACATCCTTTTTGACCGGAGATGGCCGTCGAGTGCCAATTGCATCAAATTAGAAGATCGTAGGTTTTTTTAGAATAAAAAAAAGGTTTGGGTTAAAACCAGAATTATGAAAAAGGTCAGGGTTTTCTTTGCTTTTTTTCCTTTCTTAATTATCTTCCACGTTCAATTTTCCTCACAAATTGAAGTTGAATTGGACGCCAAAAATACTTAAGTAGAGTTATGAGTGATTTCTTAAGTGATTTCTCAAATTATTTCCCCATTTTTTCAAGTTACGGACGTTGTAAGAAGGGAGAAAAAGATGAGAAAGTTATAGTTTGGAATCGATTTGTGTCTTAAATTGTATACATATAAGTGTTAGTTTGTCATGTAAGCATTTTCGGCGTCCAATTCAGGTTCAATTTGGATGAAAAATTGAACATGGAAGATAATTAAGAAAAACTAAAAATCGTCAGGAATCATAGTATAATTTATGTATACGTAAAAGGTAATTAAACAAAATACATTTATTAGAAAATAATTTACATTAAAACTACATAAAAATTTATTTCACAACTTCATAATTCATCGACTGCGATTTATTCTTAGTTGAATATTTTAACACAATCAAAATTCTTATTTTTCGATCTATGCATATCCACCTATCATTTAGACTAATAAACATCCCTAATCTTAGTCAAAAGGCTGAGAAATGTATACTTAATTATTTCTTTTACTTTTTTTTAACAATTTCCTTTACTTAGCTTTGAGGCTTCAGCTAACACATCTTCAAGATGGCTCAAAGTAAAAGTTCTAAAAAAATAAGAAATAAAATGAAAAACATAAGGCGTATAGCATATTGATTAATATGGTACCCTAAATTCTTAACCATATAAAAAATTAATTGGTATTTGTAGGAATTTGCGATAACAATTTTTCTATATATTGGCCTCTTATAATGCTTATTTGCTTTTCAATTAAATTTTGTGTGTTGCTTTGCTACACGTCCTCATGTTAAACTCGATTAATAATGTAACTTTACTATCTACATAGCCTCCTTTAATCAATTATTAATTTATCAATTAATTAATACCTCTCTAAAATAATAAATTTTATTGTCCCAGGGGTATTAATTTATAGAGATTCTACTGTATGTCTGAACTCGTTTGAAATTTACTAAACTCATATCTATCCAGAATACATTCCGTCCACTAATTTGCTTCAATATTTAGAATCAAAAAATAGAGATGTATGTTTTCTTCTATTTACACCAACTTAATGGTTTAATCAAATTAAATATTTTCGAATTGAAATTAAATTATGTACTTGGATAAATTAATATTGGCAACTTGTAGTTGGCCAAGTTAAATTTTCTGATAAAAATTATTTATTTGGACAACTAATTAATTGTTCAATTTAAATTGAATATGAAAAAAAAAACGTATCGGAAAATACAATTTGATTTGAATATTTACATAAATTTTCTAAGACTTGAGTCTTATTCAAAAGAAACGTGGGATAAAAAAAATTAGACAAATAATACTATCTAAAACTTATATTATCTACTGTTTGTATTCATACCAAATACAGTGAAATGATATTGATATTATTTCGACCTTTTTATAATTATTATATTTAGCCAACTTTTATAAAATAAAATGGCAGAATAAAATAATAGGATAAATATCTTTTTGAAAAATAGAATTATGTAATTAGCTATATCAGTAATCAATCCCCAAGGGGACATCAAAGTTGTGCGGTTCAGAGGTCTTAGGTTTAAACTCCACCTATGCCTCTTCTCCATGTCAAAACAAATAAATTTTAAAAAAATTAAGAAATATAAAAATATAAAATAAGAAATACTCATATAGGCATGTTGACTATATGTTCGTGTACTTTTGCTCTATTTTTCGGACTTCGTCAATGTAAAAATGAAAAATTTAAGCATTTCAATGGATTCGGCTCTCAAAGAGATTGTCTTACGTCAACTTTGTATAAAAATTGAGCTGGGTCCTTTTGATAGAAAATATCTCTTTGTCGCACGTTGATTTAAAGAAAAGCAATAGTTTTGAAGATTGTTAATAAGAATAACGGTAACCGTAAATATCTGACATTACGAGTTTAACAGAAAATTAAAAAAAAAAATTTAACGGCTAGTCTACTATTAAATTAATCAATACACCACTATAAGTGTGGGACCTCTACACAACATAAATGTGGGACTATTACACTGTCACAGCCCCAAATCCCGAGAAACGGCAAAGCCGGGATGCGACTGGGATTGGATTAAAGAAGCGGGGAAGAAAGGGGATGAATGAATAAACATAACTGTTGGGAAATTTAGTAAAGTTTTGATTGATTCCAAAACTAATTGACCCCAACCGAGTAGATGTTGCCATATCCTAATGTTAGTATTTAGGCTCGCTGTTTGAGCAATGTTCAGATTTTATCTTTACAGGACTCCAGCTGAAGACAGCAACATAGCTATACTCGGATAGATCTACAGATGGAAACTCGGATGTGGAACATCAGTTGCACGACTCAATCTGATAAATCGACAACATGAAGTTCAAGGCAGCTGAGGGTTCAACTATTCCTCTTCAGACGAAATGTCAGAAGAAGGTAGCAATCAGATGGAACATCAGCTGAAGACCACTCGGATGAAGATCAAACGTCTCAACCGACTAACCAATGTTGAAAGACAAAGGTTGAAATTTGAATTTCAAATAGGAAGTCACGTGAAGGTTTGACGTTCTGTCATTACCTCATTTGGCCCAACACAAGGTTGTCTCAGAAGGAAAGCAGAAGTTCACAGTTGCCAAATCGGAAAAATCTGCAGAGATGAGAGACAAGCCATCGCTTTCACAGAACAGAGATCAACGGCTAGTTGATCCTCACCGCCTATAAATAGAGGCATTCATTCATTCATCAAGATAAGAGACAGAAGAGCGAAAGAATGACGATTTACTGCGCACAAGCTAAACTGCAATTATTCTCTTTCTAAGAACATCACTAGCTGAGAGTTCATAGAGAGTTAGAATCTGTCTTGGTGTTTTCGATCTTAGTTTGAGTCTTCATACGTTCAAGCTTAGATCCTAGCTCACTTCTTTGTTAGAGCTAGTAGTTGGAAAACCCACCCTTATACACATCCCCTAAAAAGGTTGTTAGGATCCTGCTCTTCCCGAAATTGAGTAGAAAGGTTGATAAGTACCCGCAAACTTATCTGTACGGTTGCAAAGCCCGCGTAAGCTTTGTGGTAGCTGTCCTAAAGAATTTGGACTGAGTTGTGTGGACTCACAACTCCCCATGGACGTAGGAGTTTTCTCCGAACCACGTAATTCCTTTGTGCTTTTGTGTTTTCTGTTCAGTTACTTTCTACATATCTAACTGTCCAACTAACCAGCACTCTAAACTGCATCTTTACATTTCAACTGATTTGGTTGTTGACCGACCTTGCATCTGAGCGTGAGTTGTTTTATATGAGTTGTTTTTGTATCCACCACATTCCGCACAGCACCACTCTTCCAGCTGAGTTTTCTTACTGAGTTGTGGTATTTTTCGAGGGTTGTTTTTAAAATTTCTATCTGGTGTATTCCTCCCCCATACACCAGAACTCGTATCGGGACCATCAATAACATTAAAGACAGAATAATTTCTATGAACAATATTTCATTAATAAAAGAAAGAGTTGATCTCAAAGGATCACTCGAACAAGATCTCAAAAGATTCTAAGTTATAAGTATAGAACTTAAACCAAAAGTGATATTCATATTTACATAAGTGAGTCTAGAGTTTGGCAGCGAAATTGTAAACTACATACTAAAGTCTTCCCTATTGACAACATTTACTCAACCGTCACCGCTCCGTCTCTCAACCTGCACATTTAGAAAACATATGCAGGGCTAAGTACAAAAGCACTTAGTGGGCACATTGCCGAGAATATAATCATAAGTATAGATAATCAGGCATTTCCTTTTTGTAGCACATCGGAGTTTTTCAACAAATTCCCGTGTCTACTAAACATTTTCTTTCTCATTTTCATAACTTAGCTTGTACAAGCATTTTTCATAGATGTTACGTTCAATCTTGACCATTCATTATCACCGTGGCTGGCTACCCCTCAACAGGATGCCACATACACCACAGGCTACAGTGTACACTAAACTCTGGAAAGTCCCTTTTGACTAACTTAAAGCCGATCGTTTAGTTAACCCCTTTTGGCTAACTCATAAGGTACAAGAGAACTCACATAAAACAAATAGTTCATGCCATGATTATCACTTTGAAAACACGATTATCAAAGCGATAAAGAAAAGGTTTTCGAGCATTGCTCATTTTGTTTCATATATAAAAGCCCACCTTGAAATTACAGAACTTCTATACGAGCTTCCGTTCTTCAATCTTACGTCCTGTCCTTGTGTTGACTTCCTCCTTCATCGTAAATGATCATACTTTAAAACTCGGTCGCAAACGATAAATGAATACGGAAAATCGAATTAAATTTTAGTCCTTTAGACTTTTTAGGCATTTGCACGCTAAACTAAACTCTTTTAATTAAACAGAAACGAGATACGAACGCATCTCGTTTGACACTCATTCGGTTCTGTACTTGACACTTAGGTCAGTAGAAAGAAAGTAGTCGATAACTTGAAACGACTTAAAAGATCGAAAGGGTTCAAGTTGAGAAGAATTCAACTTAAGAATCTAAGTTTTTGAACAATCATGCACAGATCAGTAAGCTTGTACAGAACAGGGGATTTCGAAAAAGTAGAAAAAGATGGAAATCAAGACTTGTTCGGTTCAAAATGTAGGAGATGTTCATACCTTGCGTAATATGGACTCGGAAATGAAATTGATCGGTAGATGGAAGACTTGTGTGTTTGAGAGAGCTTGAAGGTTGGAGCTTTAATGGAGGATTGGAGAAGAAAATGAGAGAGAGAGTGAGTGAAGGTGGCGGATGGAAGGAGAAAAGAGAGAGAGATGATGACTCACTATAGAGATACATAAAGATGTTAGAAAAATCTAACTAAAGAGAGTGAGTCGTTAAGGGCGCGTTTGGCGAGGGTTTAAATGACTAAAATATCTCGTTTCCGGCTTTAAACGACGGTATAAAAGTCGAGGAATACTTTCTTAGGTAGTTACGAATTCGACGAAATCTAACTCGTCC